>CAWUFW010008159.1:0-600000 GCA_963921515.1 Calotriton arnoldi
CAGATCCGAGTCGGTCGGTATGTTTTCCGGCCTGAATCGGAATCGGCCCCTAAGTCTTGAATGCCCATGCCTCCCACACAGGGAGACAGGGCGCACTTTCCATAGTTCAGCCTAGTCTTCTGTCCCTGCTATATACATGCCATATACACCAATTACATCTGTTTTGAAGGCGCTGAAATAGCACTTTCGGAAACCCAAGGGGGATCACATGTGAATAAAACCCTAGGGAGCACCATCATCTTGACTGTTCCTATCTGCACCAGCCACAAGATCATCTTGTGCCTCCATTTAGTCAGGTTCCTCTTTATGAAGTTCTCTATTATGTTGGTGTTCACATTTTTGGTCTCTTCTATTGTGGGCAATATCCTTATCCCTAGGTATGTGACAGTGCACCTGGTCCATCAAATGTGGTGGAGTGTGATAATGTATTTAGTGGGACTGGGATCAGAGTAACATTAAGGCCTACTGACTTACTGAGATTGAATTTAAAGCCTGAGACCCTGAGATAATATTGTAATTCTTCTATCTGTGCAGGCAGTGATGACTCTGGGCCCGTGAGTGGGAGCAGGACATCATCAGTGAACATGGCTAATTTCAAGGTACCCTACATCAGTGTGATGCCTTTGATCTTGTTGTTTGTGAATATGTGGAAACTCAATGGCTCGACCCGATGACAAAGGCAGAAGTGACAAGAAGCAGCCCCCTCCATATGCTAAAGCAGTTTGAGTAATTGCTATTCATTCTGATCCAGGCTTTAGGAGTCTTACACCTCGCCAATGCCCAGGCAAGGAAGAGCTCTCCATTCACCATTCCAACTATGGTGTCTCACAGGAAGGACACGTCTACTCTGACAAAACACCTCATCCTTTTTCTACTTCTACGCATCTTGTCTAGCACGTTTAAAGGCTCGATGAAATTGGCTTTAGTTTGCCAGCCTATTATAAAGCCCCACTGATCTAGATGTATGAGAGATTCTACTGGTCCCTGCAGCTAGCCACCAAGATTGATGTCAGGAGATTTGCATCCGCATTTAAAGTCAGAATCAGCCTGTATGAGGCACAATCTGTCTTTGCCGGGCCTGAGAGTAAGTGGTATACTAGTCTCGGTCATAGTAAGGGTTGGCATTTTGGATTACTTAATGTCATTAAATCCCCTCAACAGGATGGCCTGGAGATGTGATCAAACCTCTCTAAAAATTTTAGCAGGAAAGTCATCCAGCCCTGATGCAAATTTAATGGCCCGGCTTGCTGTTAATATTTCCTCAGACATGGTAGCATTTGTTTCCGTAAGTAGTCTGTCCTTGGTTGATCATCAGTCAAATATTTGCTAAAGGTATCTTCATAAAAAAGGTGGAATGCCTCAGCCTTCCCTTTTCTCATGAAATTGTAAGACAACCCCTTTGTTTTTAATTTCTGTTATGAAGCTTCTGGCCTGCTTCATGCTGAATAAATTCACTAATAACTTGCCTGTCCCATTGCCACCCTTGTAATACGTAATACTAGTGGTCTAGATGAGCAAGCACGAAGGCCCCCTCTCTCTTATTTTGTTTCCTGATTTGGCCTCTTAAGGTGCTCACCTTCCACCTCTGCTTTTGCAAAAGTGGGAGCTTATGTTGAGTTTCTGCCTCCAGCAGTTCTGTCTCTAGAAACGTCATAATGGCTTCTCTTGTTGTCTTGAAATGAGCTGCTTCCCATATGAGCTGCCCCCGCGAGATCACCTTTAATGCATCCCATAACATGGGTACACTGACCTCCCCATTGTTGCTTCAGCTAAATATTTATTGGTAGTCTGTCACACTTTATGTAAGACCAATTGGTCCTTCTGGCGAGACATGTCTGGTTACAATGCTACTTTCCCATCACGATCAAAAATTATCGACGTAAATATATTTTACACAACAGGAATCTGCCTGACAGAAGAAATTGCGATGAGAAATATATAGTGTAAAATAATGTGCTAGGGTCTAGGACTAGGTGGAATAAATATGTTCTTTACTTCCACTACTATTACCGGTATTGTGTGCAGCTGTGCCTGTGTCCAACACACAGACCCATGTCTCACCAGAATGACAAATATGTCAATTTGAAAGTAAAAATCGTTGTCTATTTAGCAGGTCACGTGTCTGAGCCTATTTGGCCTGTAATGGCCACTGCACAGTCAACATACCAGGTATGTAGAACAATAAAACAGAAGTAGGTAACAAGGCAAAAGAAATGTACTTACAGCAGAAAACATGTCTGCAAAAATACAACTCCTTTTTAACCAAAGGAAGTGAAAATGCAACAAATGCGAGGGTGGGACTATTGAACTGACAAGATAATCGTTGCTTTGGTTAACAACAATACAAAATCATGAAACAGCAGCCATGGTAGCTGTAAATGAGAAAATTGGGAACTTCATAGACAACAGATTTTTATGAACTGCAATATCATGAGGAAGAAACATTCAAATGTATAGACTTTGTGAAAAATGGTGCAAAACATTTTTGTGAAGGCAGGAGAATTGAAAATGGTAGCAAAATATATGGTCAATCGGTCATCCAGAAATGACATAATTCCTGAACATTTATAGCTGATTAACCAAGCTTAAAAAGTGGCAAAAAGCAGTGAAAGGCTCAAGTTTGCTTGAGTGCTGGAGGCATAGTATGTGCCTATATCTTGTAATAGGACATCTCCCTGATAACGTCTCCATTTCAATAATTTTGAAAATATTTAAGTAAGGGAATACAGTAGCGCCTAATCAGGCGCATCTGTAGTGCTCTTTTGAATATTTTTATATGCCTTTATGAATTGTCTCCAAAACATCTAAAATGGGAAAATTAAAAAAAAATTCAAATTCAATTAGGGGCTCATTACGATGTCGGGCGGAATTGCCTCCGAACGACACCGTCTCGGGACCGACTGACACGCGGTTGGTGGTTCCGACTGCTGGATTACGATGTGACTGAACACTGTTCGGTTGGATTGGTCCCTATGGGAGCTCGTGTTCCGCCCGACAACCGGCCATAACACAGGCTCCTATGGAGTAATGGGGTGTGTGTGTAAAACCCTGCACTCTGTCACAGGCACCCCAGGGTGCCTGCCACACAGTGCAGGGTCTTACAGGGAGGTCCCTTAGGTACCCCCTCGGTTACCAACCGTAGCCCACAGGGGCTAGGGAGCCCTGCCAGGGACCCCCAAAATCACTTTCCGTCAGCCTTTCCATGTCGGACAGGCCGCCGCGGAAAGGCTGTTGGAAATCGACATCGTAATCCCACTGGCAGAAACGCTGTCCATAGTGGTGTACGATGCGGTTCCGACTGACACGAATACTCCGCGAGTCCGTCGGAACAAAGTCGGAATGACCGGACGGTTTACATTCCAACTGTGAACATCGTGATCGGGCGGTCGGACTGTAAACCGACCGAGTCGGTCGGAAGGGCTCCGACGCTGTCGGAAAGCTTCCCAATGTCAGGCGGACGCTTTCTGCCCAACATCGTAATGAGCCCCTTAGTACAAATTGAAAGCAAATGTGCCCTCTTTGCACTTTTATTAATACAATGTTGGACATTTCAAGGTTGAGTTACAAAGTGAGTTAAGAGTATTTAAAAGAGTATTCATGTACAATGATATCCAGTACTCACATGAGTTTATGCATTGGCATCTCTCTGTGTACCATAGATGTCACCGTTCATGTTGCATCCTGGAAATGTTATCTTTCCCCAGAGAATACATTTTCATTTTAGTGATTGCACAAGGAAAGCTGTTCAGTGTGTTGCAGTTAGGTATTTATTTATTAGTGTAAACTTTGTTTTATTTAGCAAGACAGTCGCTGAACAGAAACTGCAATTAAGAGGAGAAGGGGATCATTATCAGGGAATCCTTTAGGATATAGTGCACTGTGATCGGATAATGTATTTACTGGAGTACAGTTAATGTGATGTGTAGATCTGCTCATAAGCACAGACAGGCTGTGACAGCTTGCCATGGTCAATTGTCAGGCACGCAAAAGGCAGAATTAAGGGTGTAGAAAAAAGATAATTTTCAAAGGAGTATCCATGATGCAGTGGCGGCTGGCAAGTTCGACGACTGGAGAGGCGAGCAAATGGGTGGGGGCATAAAATAAATAGCCAATATAAATAAATGAAATAAATAAAAAAACACTTACCTGCTTGTGCAGACACATATTCCTCGCACCAGCCCTCTTCTTTTCCAACATCATGCACAGGGCCCCAGCTAACCTACATAACCAATCCTGGCGCTGCTTTCAGCAGGAGAAAAGCACCCAAGGACAGTACAGGCCTGTGCAGGCTCTCAACCCAGCTGTCTAAGGCAGCTGGGTTGAGAGATTTATAGTGCGCATGCAAACTAGAAGAGTTGGTTGTAATGTCAACAGGTTCTTACATTTCTTCAGCAAACTAGATTAGTTGTGGGAATCATCAATAATCTGCTAAGGTTTGAGTGATTGAACTGGAGGGCAGTATTTGCAGAATTAAGAGCACAAAAGGAGCATCAATGTTATTGGCTAAGAAAGCATAGCATATGGAGGGGCTTTAAACAGAGATATTCAAACAGAGCAATTAGCTGGTTGTTGAAAAGCAGGGCTTGCAGTGTGAATGTATACTGCTAAAGCTCCAAATGTTAATGTATGTGTTCAAAAAACTATTTCTTCAAGTTTATTTCTCAGCAGGCACTGCTAATGAGGTAGCTATACTTGTGCTATGTAAGGGTGGACGAAATTTCATGATTTTTTCACAAAATATGCATACTTTTATGAAAGTCACACAAAAATGTAATGCTGCTCTAAATGTACTAGGCTTGGTAGCTCCCCAAAAAATTCAACGCAAGAACATGCCTCATTTACAAAAGTCACGCAAGATACTGGCAAGAAACTGAAAATTTCCTTCACATGTGGTTCTACTGTTACAACAAGATGTTTCCTGCTCGAACCAGTTTCCCAAGGATGAAAACTTCTTGAACAGGGCCGGACTGGCAGTAGCGGGCACCGGGCGTTTTCCCAGTGGGCCGGAAGGGTGGGGGGCGGTTCTGGACTGGTGGGTCCGTTTTTGTTGCTGAGGGCCAGTTTTGCTGCAGTGCTTCAATATCGGCCCCCTGTAACAAAAGCACAGTAGCAGTGTTTACCACCAGCATCCCCCCGAGGGCCAGTCTGACTTAATTGCCAGGGCTGGTTTGCGTTCCCAGTCTGGCACTGTACGCGCACACTCATCCACATGCACCCTCACTCACACCATCCATTCACAAGCATGCACATATACACCCACCATTCACAAGCACATACACATGCACACACCCATTCACAGCATGCACACGTACATATACGTACATTCATACATACACATGTGCAGCCACCATTCAATAAGGACCTACCTGCTTCAGTGGTGACATCTGGTGGCGAGAGGGAGAAGCTGAAGACTCAGTGGTTCCTGGAGGATTCTGGGATGGAAGGGTCAGCCAGAAGATCTTACCTCCTCTTCTCATTGGTTGACCTTGTCATGGGTCAGCCAATGAGAGGAGGACCTTCCCTACTTCGTCACAGAGTGGGGTGGGGTCAGTAAGAGTTGCTAACTCCACTGCACTCTGTAACAAGGTGTCACTGTTTGACACTCAGCCCTGGGTACTTCAGGGCTTAAACCTGAAGTGCCCAGGTCCGACTCTATGGTGATACGCCCACTCACCATAAGGGGAAGAAGGGCCTCAAGGGGCTTTGCGGGGCTAAAGTGGTCACTCCTCAGGGCTGTGAAATATTCAGCCAGCAAAGTTTGGCTCAGGCTGCCAGTCATCTGCACAGTTAACGCAAGTATAGTGCTCGGCTGCCTGACCCAACCATGAAGAGTGTCTTTCAAGCTGACCTTTGCGCAGCCTGACAGACACTCTTCATTCTTTACAAAAGACTTAATGAAAGGCCACAGCTGCTGCTCTAAAAATGCAAAATTCATTTAAAGCCAAATATGCAAATTTTGAGACCTTTCACCCAAGAATAATTTCCCTCCCCCACCTGGTCTTGATGAGTACTTTCACTTCTCATAAAACGTGACCTGACACAGAATGAAGCGATTATGCTTCACATCTATAAGGACACAAGTTACTCCGAAGGCATTATTTAGCAGGGATGAGCAAAGAACTCTTATGAGACTGTATACCACTTTTTCCTTCCCACTGATCAAAGCATTTTTACTGCACAAAAGATTTGGAAAATGGAGGAAAAATACTCATTCAGATCAAACATCAATTATAAACGGGAGGAAACTGAAACAGGCAGATACAGAACACATAAAGAACTATGGAACTGCAAGTTGGCAAACTTACAAATAAAGGAGACAGCAGGCTGTGTCATAAAAATGAGCACTTAAAGTGCTAATTTAAGACAGGCCTCTGGTACAATTTTGGGCTAATTCTTGCCTTAAATAGTTAAAGACCTGGAGCAGTGCTATATTACCACGTTAGACAGCGGAAAATGGTTGCTTGACACAGGAACTTTAACGTTATCTGCTGCTTTAGGCAGGAAATCTAGCAGCTTTTGTTGACATCTTGAAAGAACGTAACACAATAAAATACACAAAGCAACATAACACAATTATTACCTAAAAGGGCACAACACAACAGTGAAAATGTGAATGCAACACAACCACAGAACATCTATTGTAATAATCCGAACAACAGCACAACAAAACAACAAATCATGACTACAAATAAGTGTCACACAACAAATATGCACAAATATTCTTGCTTGCATTAGCAACTCCAAAAATCTGTTTTCATGATACGGTGCTAAAGGTGTTTTTGCCAAGCACTATCCTACTTATGTTCAAGGATATAAAATAGTGCCAGTCAAAAAAAAATTGGGATCCGACCCTGCATCTCTTATACCAAACACCCAAGCACCTCATGGGACAGAGAGAGACAACTCAAACACAAGCTGATTTGTTTTTTTATGAGTGCATATAGTTCTAAGTTTAAGGGAGCAGAACACTGGATAGTGGAATTATCAGAGCTATTGATTGAATTACTGACCTAGAGAGGGGCAGAAAGGAGTTTGAACAAAATATTGAGTTGTAAATATTGAAAATAAAATATTGTGATACAAAAATTTCATTTTGCAAGAATATAGTTGTCAAGAATATTGTATTTTTAGGTAATATCATTTTAAACAAAATTGTTACTATTAATATAGTTTTCAGTAATATGGTGGTAAAAAATATATTTTTTATCATTTTAATGTGTTTTTATTTATGCATTAATTTTGTGTTACAATTGTTTTTATAATTTTTCTTAATTTTTTTAAATATAGTTTGCAATTTGAACTGAATTAAATGTTTTTATTTAATTGTTAATAATAATTTATAGTGTGATAGCACATTGTTGGGTTTGTAGGGCGGTAAGTTAATTAAGTAATAATTATGATTAATTAATGAATAATGTTTAATTAATTATGTGATCGATATTATTTGGGTAAATAATGTAATACTGATTTATTGAAGTTATATTTTAGGTGCAGGTTGCTAGGTTTGTTGGGGTAGAGTAATAATTAATTAACAGTTAATTACTACTTTGGAATTAATTTTTTAATTGATTAATAATTATGTACATTGTGCTATACTTATTTATTTTAGTTTTATTTTATGTGTGGGCTGCTAGGTTTTTAGGGTTAAAGGATGGGAGACCAATTAAGCAAAAATTAAATGGCATTATTTATAGATATTTAATTATTTAATTGATTATTAATTATGGGAATTGTTTAGGTGTTTTCTATTTTTAATAAAAATATATGTATATTTTTAATGTTAAATAATAATGTTTACATTAAGAGCTTACATTTTTTCTATATTAATAGGGTTATTCAAATATGTAACGTATCTGAAGTGAAGTACTTTCCCTACGTTTGCTTAGACTGGAGTGGGAATAGTAAATTTAACCTCTCCGAAGTCCAACACAATCCTTATCTTTGTGGTGACTGGTGTATGAATAGTAAATGCAAACCCTCCAAAATTTAACGCTTTTCCTACTGTTGCTCAGACTAGAGTGGAAATAATAAATGTAACCACCTCCGAAGTCTAGCCCTTTCTCTACTGTTGCGCAGACTGAAGTAGGAATAGTAAATATAACCTCCCCAAAGTCCTCCATTTTCCCTACTGTTCAATTGACTGCAGTAGGAACAGTAAATGTAACCCCTCTGAAGTCTAACACTTTCCCTACTGTTGTGTTGTTTGGAGTGGGAGTAGTAAATGTAACCCCTCCAAAGACCTACACCTTTTCTACTGTTGCATAAATTGGAGTAAAAATAGTATCTAATGTTCCCAGACTCCAATACTTTTCCAAATATTGGTTATTTATATTTTTGAATACTATTTGATTATTTTACGTTTTTCATATTTGTATTAATTTTAATTATAATAGTTTTTGTAATTGCGTTTTTTGTTTTTTACATTGGTTATATTTTATTTATCTGGTAATTTATTTAATATTTTGTAATTGAATTGGTAATATTTTTTAAGTTTTATTTGAATATATATAATTATAGATAGATGGGTAGATAGATAGATAGATAGATAGATAGATAGATAGATAGATAGATAGAGATAGATAGACAATATGGGGCATATTTATTATCGGTTTTGCATCTCCCCGCACCACGCAAGACGGTGTAGGGTGGCGCAAAACCAACAATGAGATTTATCAAGCCAAGCAAGGCCCCCATGCGTGGCACGGGATTACTTGATAAATCTAGTTTAACGTAAGTCTGCGCAAGTTGCTGCCTTGCATTACACTGCGTGGTGAGGGTGTTTCATGTGTGGAGTGTGGGTGTTCCCACGCATATACCCATGTATTCTGACAAATTCCCAGATTTACCAAGAGTGGTAGACCTGGGTTGGCATCAGAATTGTACACCTCCCCACAAGAGGTGCAACGAGGAGAAATATCTTTATTCCTCCTCGTTGTTTCCTCTTTCTATGTGTGTAGCAGTATGCAACACATGTAGAAAGAGGAAAATGCCACTTAGGATTGTTTTTGTGCCAGAAGGTGTCCCTTCCTGCACAAAAACAATTCTCTTTACAATTCAGGCACCCTTCCACCATGGGGCAGGGGTGCCTGCATTGGCGCTAGGCAGCACATTGGGTGCCAGTGCAGGGAAAAGATAGGAATGCGCCATACAATGTTAAATATAGCACATTCCTGCCCTTTCTCTATCATGCAGCGCAGTGTAACAAGGTGATTTGTTTTTAAATATACTGTGTATATATATATATATATATCAAGCCTACTCCGCCACTGCTTGCCAGGATCGCCAGAAGGACAGGAGCACGGACCACAGTTTGGTGCAAAGTTATTCTCTTTATTTCTCCAAATCACACAGCAGCCATTACGCGTTTCAGCCCCGAAGGGCCTTGATCACATGACTATATATATATATATATCTATATATATATATATATATATATATATATATATATATATATATATAGAGAGAGAGAGAGAGAGAGAGAGAGAGAGAGAGAGAGAGAGAGGCTGAGTCAGCTGAAGCGCGTTACCTGTGGTCACGCTGATTAAAGTCATTTGAAAAATCTCAAACCTGTGGCGTGTCTGAGTCTGTTTTGGAGGATTTTGGAAGAGAAAAGTGTTGACAATATGTACATATATCTATGTACATATAAATATATAAATATATATATATGTATTAGTAGAAGTTATGTAGCTTACATTATATTAATGTTATATACTAAAATATTTAAGCATTACTACTTTTTGAACTAATCATACATTAAAAAACTATATTTTTGTATGTTTTTGGATGATATTGGTATTAAACAATTTTTGGCAGATATTTCTATTCTAACCATTATAAGTTTAGGGACACGATATTTGGATAAACAATATTTTTGGCACAATATTTGTTTACATGAATGTTGTGTCAGGGATCCGAGCAGAAAAGCTGCTTTCAAGAGAGATGGGGCACAATTTTGCGTCAAAAATAACTCTGTAACATTATGCAAGTGCAGACAAACATCAGCCTTGCAGTTTTAAGCACACGTAAAGTTGTGATTAGGCATCGGGTCTTATCTTTGAGTTGTCAAGAGACATCTACATTACAAGGAGCAGCGGAGGTCAGCGGTGACAATTCTAACTGATTAATCTGAGTAAGAAAGGCAACCATGTGTGACTGATGGCTTTATGGTAGTGCATTTGGTTTGTATTCCTTCAGTCCAAAGCAGCAGCTTTTTCATTTAGTACTGTGAAGAAAACTACTTCTTAATAAAAACAATGTTCTCCCTTTGACCAATGCCAAACACTAGGGGGCATATTCTCAAGGAACTATCGCCGAGTTAACAGCACTTTATCTCAGCCAAAGTCATGATAAATTCATCGCCCCATTCACAAGCTGGTGCAAACAGCCGATATCACCAGTTAACCTGCGATAGCAGCCGCAAAAAACATCACCACAGATGACCCCGGCAACTAACGTTAATGAGATGCAGAGTAGGCGTTCCCGTGCAAAAATCTGCGACAACACCACAACGCAACATTCTCAATGACCAGCCAGATCCGCGATAAGAACACAAAACATGCGACAAGGCGCGTTAGCAGCAGGAAATTAACACCTGCTCTGACCTGGTGCAAAGTCGGATGACAACCTGCACCAGAAAAGGGAGCCCAGACCACAGCCACACCTGAAGAACAACAGATGCCTTGGAGCTACTCATCATGCAGCTCGGAGCCCCAACAGGGCCACAACACCCACCGCCACCACACCCAGGTCTGCCACCCTCCCTCCGGCCCCCCCCCCCCCGGACCACCACGGAGGCAGCGCAGACAAAGACAGCGGACCTTCAGGAAACGCACCAGCCTCACAGACTTGACACCAGAGAATGTCATTGCCCACTACAGACTCAAAAGGTCAACCATCCTCCGCCTCCTGACCATCATTGCCCACAGGCTGACGGTACCAACACAGCGGACAACCAACATCCCACCTCAGACAAAGCTGCTGGCCGTGCTGCACCTGTTGGCCTCTGGGACATTCCAACCAACAACTGCCAGAGTCGGAGGAGCCTCACAGCCAGCCCTATCCAAGTTCCTCACACCTGTCCTGGATGCCATCACCAGCTTGGTACCCCAGTACCTATACTTCCCCTACACTGCGCAGGAACAACTGGAGACCAAGCAAGGCTTCTACGCCATAGCAGGCTTCCCGCACGTGTTGGGGGCAATTGACTGCACACATGTCCTACTTGTGCCCCCTGCCGACACTGCACACAACTACCGCAACAGAAAGCACACGCATTCCATCAATGTGCAGGCAATAGTCGACCACCGGGGACTCTTCACCAATGTCGTCGCAAACTACCCAGGCAGTGTGCATGATTCATACATCTTCTGACAGTCCATCATCAACCGGCGCTTCCAGGATGGCACCTACGGAAATGCAGTGCTCGTTGGTAAGTACCAAATGAACACACCACACACCTCAAATCCACAATTATGCAACTCACAACCCTGGGAATGCACACGTTACAAACACACATACAACATGCCCACCCACCAGACACGACTGCACAACGTACTGCAGAAACCTGGGCTAGCCATGTACATGAGCCATCACCGGCATGGCACCTCAGCCACACAATATCAGTATGCGGGGAGAGGTGGGAAGCAGGCATGTGCGAAGGAGGCAAGTGACCCATGAATGAGAATGCACACAATGCCAAGTGTGGTGTGGAAGTGCTGGACAGACTGCAGTATGCAGACTACAGACATATCCATGTCGACATATACTGCTGGTGGTGGTAGTATTGTGGACAGTGGACGCAACCATGTCACCCCAGCCAGTGGGGAAGGTCTCGGAAATGTAGCCTGTGACGTCCCCCCCTGCAAGCATGTGCAGAGTGGGCCGGCCCGGCGTACGCCAGGCCAGCGTAGGGGTGTGAATAAAAAGCACGTAGCTCTGGGCATGGTTCTCTTCCGGAATGCCCAATGTGTCTGCCAGGGTGGCGCCCCCCACCCCGCCACGAGGCCGACGCCGTCACCGAGAGCGGTGTCGCCGTGATCCTGTGCGTCCGCCGCAGCCCGGGCCGCTGGACCCCGAACCAGTCCCGCCCGGCCGTGCGCATCCAGGCCTCACTGCTCACCTGCCGACACCGGCGTGTCCCCAAGAGGGCCCACCACATGCCTGCGCTCGCACCAAGCCAGAGGCCCTCGAGCTTGGCAGCCTCCTCAGACCACCACGGCCTTCGCGGGCAAGGCTCGCAGTACTCCTCTGTCGTTGACGTACTCCACCGGCCTACACAGCGGACAAGTAGGCCACACATTTGGAACTGAGTCTTGATTACACAATGGCAGAGTACACATGTTAATGCAGAGTCTAAATCAGTACCACCAACTCTGTGCATAACATTCCGACCACACGTGTCTTTGGGCCCTTGCTGAGCGCTGCCTCCGGCCTACACTGCGGTCGAGTAGGACACACAATTGGAACTGGGTCTGGATTTGTCAATTGCAGACTTCATGTCATTGTACAGGCCTCATCGCAGACTGCATCCCCTTCCGGCTCTGGTGCCACTGACTCTGTGCCACGGGAGTCATGGACACTCTCTGGTGGAACTCTGGTGGCGTCAGAATCTATGGCCTGGGGGTCGACTCCATCATCATGTAGCTGATACTGACATCGTGGGGAAAAGGAGACTGTAGCATTCAACTCCTCCATATTGCCTGTTCCTGCTTGCTTCTGCCCTCTGCATCATGCCCTGGATGGGCACCTTCCACTGTCCCCCGTAACACTCTGCGACACTCTCCTTGGACATCAATGTGCGCCCGCTCAGCTCACCTGGCCCTACCTCAGTGCATCGCAAGTCACCGTCCCGTGGCGGTGTGCCTGTGCCGGCCGCTGTGCATCCGGGGCCACCGACTCTGTGCAGCTCAAGTCTTGGAACCTTGCTGTTTGTGCTTTGAACTTCTGATTGTCTGATCACTGTTGTAGTTGTTGCCAGCACCAACCAACCCCTGAGGGGTGGCGTACACTACCCAACTCCCAGCGGCATTGAGGCTACGTATTCCACATTGATGCCGCTCATTTGCAACAAGCAGTACATGTCATGCAGGAATCACAAAGTCACACATATCACACACCAATGAACCAGTGAGCCTGCCAACACATCATGCCGAACCAACTATTGACTCGTCTCTCTGCACTGTCACAGGTGACCAAGGATATGCACTCTGCGCTTGGATGATGACATCCCTCCGAGCCCCGAACACACAGGCCCAGAGGCAGTACAATGCGGCCCACAAACGCACCAGGGGCATCGTGGAACGCACATTTGGCGTGTTGAAATCACGTTTCAGGTGCCTGGACGTCACAGGTGGAAGGCTCCTCTACAGCCCAGACATCGTGTGCAAGATGATCATTGCATGTTGTGTGTTGCACAACATATGTGTACGCAGCAGGGCACCATGGATACATGTGCCAGATGCACCGGACGATGATGATGGGGATGAGGCAGGTGGACCACAGCCCACTGCAGCCGCAGCAGGAATAGCCCGTAGGAACACCATCATTGACAATTTCTTCACATGAGCACGTCACATTGTGGCAGTCCTTGGCAGTATTGGGACAGTACATAATGACCACAGGCAAAGCATGTGCAAATAAATGCATTCGAAGAACACTATCCTTGAGTGCATGTCTCTCATCTGTACAGGCACATCACTCAGACAAGTGTGAGTGCGACATGTATTGCTGACATTTTTGTGATTTGTTCATGTGTGGTGGGTGTGTCACCTCTGTGCAGAGAGGCTGTTTAGGGTGTCACATGTTCGAACTGCCAGTTCTGTGTGTCGCAGTTAGCAGGGAATCCCACTCTTCGACGTTTCACATGTGTCCAGATTCATTCCATTTTGGCTGCCATTTGTGTCCTGCAGGTGACAACAGGGCTCCTTTTGGGCTCAGATATGTACCACCATGATGCAGGGATGCCCCCTGTGACTCAGGTCCCACAACATTGGCAACATGTACGTATGCGGGAGTCACTGCCCCTACATTCGTCCACGCTCTCGTGATTTGTTGGTCATGGTCATGACACTTCTGTGTGCAGGAGGGGTTGCTTGTCCCTCTGCAATGTGAGGGGGAGATGCGGTTTCACTGTGTGTTACATGCATGTTTCAGCATGTGCGCAGTTTACATGCGGGCTGCATGTCAATGTATATTGTGACTGTGGGGAGATGCCTATTTGATGCGGGATGATGCTCATTTGTTCTACGCCACGGATGTGGGGTTGTGCTCGTACATTGTCATCTCACCGTTTTTTTTCTCTGCTTTTATTGTGCATTTCCACGCAAGACGCGTGGGTATTGCAGGCCTCTCACTAGTTATCGCTGATTTTTGTATCGCGATTGGCCTCATCGCTACTATTTTCGCGCTCGTGTTTCGCGTTTTTTCTGCGTCGCATTAGTTTTAACACGTTCATTTGACGCGTTATCTTGTGTCTATCGCATGGTGCCGCCGTGTTGTGAATACCACGTTAACAAGGAGTTGTTTTCCAGCGATGGACTGCGATGTGAAGGGTTGCGTTAAGCTACACTTGCGGTAATTATCACACGTTCTTGTGAATATGCCCCTAGGATTCCTTAGTAAAAGACTATTTTATTAAATAGTTGTGTGTGGATTTTGATAGTTAGATTTGCATACTTCCTCTGCCAGATCCATTAGTGTTTTTGTGTGGTTGACACGGTCTATATTCTATGCTGTAATTTGGAACTCATAGTAACTAATAGCTCGCAGTTACAATTGTTGAAATTGTTCATAATAGTAGAGAGATTTTATCTTAACTTTACCTAATTGCCTCTGCAAAGAAATTCTACAGAAAGGCTGGGTTCCTACACAGCTGATTTACATAGTTGTAATGTTAAATAAAGAAAGAAGAAATAATTTACTGCATTATTTGTTTTTAAAGAAAGACTGTTCTACAGTAAAACTTCAATTTAGAGTGCCTGTATTGAGCTGTTTCAGTGCACATTTGATAATGTAAACTTCAAAGAATGACGTTGTCAATCATTCATGTCTAATTTGTCCAATTATCATGTGTTAGTCATAAGCTACAATTGTAGGCTATTTTTCGCTGGTCAACAGCTTCAGAGATCACCCTAATGCAAGAAGTGAGAATGACAGGAGTCCTTCCTAACCAGGATTCAGGGTACTGGTTCTGCAATAGAACATTAGCCTAATTAAGCCACCTTGACTTCTGGGTAGATGTAGACGAGCAGTCAAGTCCTAGCTACAGGGAGATGGTGCAATGTGAGTCTATGTAAAGTGAATCATGGACATGCGAGTTACTTTAAAGGTAACTCAAGACTATGGGGCTGATTAGGATGGCGGTGAACCCGCCACAGACAGCCTGTCGGCAGCGGGTTCACCGCCATCGTGAGGCCATTTTCCGCCCGCCATTATTATGTCGGGCGGTTCTGTGGCGGTTGGAAACTCCGACCACCACACATCCGACAGGCTCCTTGAGCCCGCTGGTGTGGCGGAGGGCCTCCCTATTCCTGAAATGGCGACAGTGCCTACCAGGCACCGCCGTAGGGATTACGAAGGTCCATCCCCGCCAGCCTTTCCATAGCGGTTCACCTGCCATGGAAAGGCTGGCAGGGATGGACTTTGGGGGCCCGTAGTGGGCCCCCCTTCACCTTGGGCCCTTTCTTTTGGGGGTGGGTAACATTTCCCTTCACCATGTGGCAGGCACCGCATGGTGCCTGCCACGTAGTGAAGGGAAATGTAAACAGTGCCGTTTTTACATTGCGGCGGGTGCTGCAACCAGCAGCACCCACCGCAATGCAAAGTATGGCAAGTGCGACCGCCTCGATGGTGATTGCATCCTAATACCCCCTGTGGGACCGCCGCCTTGTAGGCGGGCGGTCCCACTCCCCCAGACGATGGCAGATGGACTGGAGTCCGTCCGCCATCGTAATCAGCCCTATATTACTATTACGTTGGAATAGTGTCCGTGTCTATTGAGATTTCTTTTTGTATTTCTCACGCGCACTTGTGTTTTTTTCTGCGTGGCTAACGTTTTTGGAAAGAGTACTTGGGAGGAATGTATGTTTTTCAGTTTGTTTTTTACTTAATAGCACAGCTCTTGTAAAAGTTTCAGCAACATTGTTTTTAAGAAATGTAATACTGTCCTGTGCAATGTTCTCTGCAGAGATTGAAATGTGGAACATATATGTGTAAGGAAGAAAGACCACAACAACTTATGTAGCTGTGCCATCCATGGCAATTTCATTTGACCCTTGAATGCTCCCCTCTCTTTAGTTTTTGGCTAAAGTTGCCATCATCCTTGGCCCAAAGGGACCCTACACACTGAAAATGGGTTCTCCTTAGAGACAGCCTCTGAGTCAAGAGACCTTTGATTGGTCTTCCCACCTTGCGGTTTCAAGTGGGTAGGCAGCGTGCCACGGGCCCTAGTGCAAGGTTTGAAATGAGTCCCCTGTCTGCAGTTTGAACTGCAAAATGATGGCTCTAGGGGCCTCTTCTGCACCAATCAAAGCTACGCCCCTGGGGGGTCCACATTTGACCCCCTCTGCAAGGTGATGGTAGAATATCTATAAATTTGGGGTGCACAGTTACACCCAGAAGCGTTGTTTAATAAACTACACGTCACTAGAGCAAAGAGGCTTGGAGCAGATTGAGGCCAATTTGCGTTTATTACTTTTTATAAATTTAGGATATTAGTCGTGAATATCAGCGTAATCTTTAAGTTTAGAATGCTTTATTGAGATAATAAACAAAGTAAAACATCAGTACATGGTCATGTAGCATGAAAATAGAAGGAAAATATATATATGACTACAAGGCTGATAAAACCCTCGGAAGGAAAAATCTGTACGTAGAGTAAATGCATTTTAACATTTTTAGGTTTTAAGAGAAACTAAATGAAGAGAAAGAAAAGAGAGGGGGGGGAGAAGAGGGGGGAGGGAAATACATCAGAAGTTAAAACAATTAAGCAGAATAATGAGAAACAATTAGCATTGTGAATTTTAAAAAGAAAAAAATTGGTACCATAGGTACAAGTGAAATCAAGTAGCCAACCTGGAAAGAAAAGAGGTTAGTGGTGACCACAACAAGTCTTTTTTGATCAACAGAGGTAGTGAAGTGGCATGGGCGCGATCAAGCCTGTGATGGTGACAAAGCAAGTTCCACCAAGCTTGATGCGAAATTTTAGAGGTATCCTTCCAATTAGTGGTGATAATCTGAAAGGAAATAGCTAAAAACAAATCAATAAATTTACCCACATTGCTCTGGGCATCCCAGATAGGCGAAGAACTACCCAAAAAAACATGTACAATATCAAAAGAAACGTTGGTAGATAATATTTCATTCAATTCCAACCATATACGAGACCAGAAAGATTTAACCAAAGGGCAGTGGAAGAACATATGAAGAAAGTCACTGTTCTCGTGGGAACAAGACCAACATTTTTTGGAGTCTAACAATTTGAATTTGTGCAGGTCAGTAGGGGTGAAAAAAAGTCTATTATAAAAATAATATAAAGTCTGCGTTGTGCTAGCTGAGCGTGAGGAAGTATGGATTTTTGACCAGATGTAGTCCCATGTTTGAAATGAAAAATCCTGGGCCAAGTCCTTCTCCCATAGAAGTTCTAAGTTGGATGTGATTCTAGCATCAACAAAACGGGATAATATCTTGTATATAGCAGCTGCTTTAAATTGGGTAGAAAAATCAAGTGGGGGGAGGAGGCCTGGTCAGGTGTAACAGAGGAACAACCCTGGGAAAAGAGTCGAGTCAGGGACGCCCTAAGCAAGGGGTAATGAAGGGCATGTATGGAGGAGATACCATAAGACTTTTGGATATCCGAAAAGTCCATAAAGGACCCATCCTTCAACAAGTGGTCAAGTGTAATGATGCCTATGTCAATCCATTCCTTCCAGAATAGAGCTCTGTTGTTAATCTTTAAATGTTTATTATATCAGACTGGAGTGCGTGAAAGTTGGTCTGTAGAGAAGAGATGAGTTCTAAGCAGAGAGGTTGCGAGTGCTTTGGAATGATTAAAGGTAGGTGAAGAGAAACACTTCGGGGGTTGGGATAAGCGGGTAGCTGTGATAAAAGAAAAAGGTGTGTATTGAGCTTGTTCTAACGAGCTCCAGGCCGTTATAGGTGTATGTGTGGATTCGGTTAAAAAGGTCCATATTTGTTTCAGGGTGAATGCAGAGTGGTAACGTCTGAGATTGGGAAAATTGACTCCTCCTAACTCTTTGGGTTGTTGGAGACGAGAAAGTGAAATCCTGGCCTTGCGATTGTTCCAAAGAAATTTGGTCAAGGAGCGATTGATGGTACTAAAAAGGAAAGTGGGAGGAGACCGGGAGCATAGAAAGATAAAAATTGATAATTGGAAGAAGCATCATTTTAATTGTAGCTAATCTACCCCACCAGGATAAGAAAAGTGGGGACCAGCTTTCAGTGAGAACAGAGAGCTTTTTAA
Organism: Calotriton arnoldi; assembly: GCA_963921515.1. Lineage (NCBI taxonomy): Eukaryota > Metazoa > Chordata > Amphibia > Caudata > Salamandridae > Calotriton > Calotriton arnoldi. The sequence continues at coordinate 18,482 of CAWUFW010008159.1, forward strand.
GTATATCAGCAAGGTTAATTTTAATAGTTTCCCTAATGTTATTAGCATAAAGAATGCCTAAGCATTTGATACTTCTGGAATTCCATTCGAAACCTGTGTCGTGAAACATATGGGAAAGGCAGTGCTTATTTAAAGGCATGACTTCAGGTTTATCGATATTCAATCTATAGCCGGAAACTATAGAATAATCTTGTAACAAGGAGAAGAATGCCGGCAGAGAAGTAGACGGATTGGAGATATATAACAAAATATCGTCTGCATATGCAGTAAATTTGATGTCGATATTTTTAAATTGGAGACCTGTATAGTGTGGTGAGCGTCCATGGGGCATATCTACAAGGCCCCGCGATAAAATTATCGCCGCTTGAGCGTCCGTTTTCGGGTGAAAAGCGGCGATAATTTTATCGCATTATCATCAAGGACACGCTAGCGCGTGATTCCTTGAGTTAGGGCCTGTTTTTCACACGCCTCGCCTCGCATCGATAATGAGATGCAAAGGAGGCGTGGCTGTGAAAACAACATGGGATAATATCGCGAAGGCAGCTTCGCGATATTATCAAGGAGGGGTAGCGATATTTGAAATCGCGTTAAGTATGCCTTAACGCAGGAATTTAACGTCTGTTAAATTCCTGACTAAGGCATACCTAACATGGGGGTGGATTGTGTTGCTAAGACCACAGGCCCTATCATCAAGGATATCGCCGTTTTCCATGGAACATCGCTGGAAAACCAGCGATGTTCCATGGAAAAGACCGCTATCGCTGGAATAATTATCGCCATTGCACTATGCGTTGTTAATACAGCGCTAGCATGGCGATAATTTCCAGCGATAGCCGGCTATAAAAATCCTCACGCTAAGAGCGGCCAGCGATAATTATCGCTGCCGCTTGATAATATGCCCCCAAGTTTCTCTAAGAAGGGTTCTAAAGCGAGAATAAATAAGAGTGGGGAAAGAGGACATCCCTGCCTAGTTCCCCTAAGGAGTGGGAAATATTTAGATTGACAACCATTCACCTAAATGGAGGTAGAGGGGGCAGAGTATAACAACTGGATGTATTTAATAATAGGAGGGCTGAAGCCGTGCCATTTCAATGCGCCAAAGATAAATTCCCAATTTACCCTATCGAATACTTTCTCAGCATCTAATGTAATGGCAGCGACTGGTGAATCAATTTTAGAAGCCAGGTGGATAATATTAAGGAAGGTTCTCGAATTATCTGTGATAGATCGTCCTTTGACGAGCCCTGATTGGTATATATTGATGAGGTCTGGGATTACCTTATTAATGCGGAGGGCAAGTAGTTTAGCAAAGATTTTACAATCTGTATTAATCAGGAAATGGGCCTGTAGTTTTTACAAAGAGAGGGCTCTTTTTCTTTTTTAGGGATCAGGCATAGCATTGCCTGGGTGAAAGATCCTCGTGATTTGCCGGTAGTAAGAAAGTGATTTATCAATGAGAATAACTGAGGGACCAGAAGTTGTTTAAAATGAAGAAAAAATCGAACGGTAAAACCGTCTAGGCCAGGTGTTTTGTCTTTGGGTAAGAGGTTGATGGCATTAGTAATTTCTTGTTCCAAGATGGGAACATTCAAAGATGTGAGATCAATGTGATTCTCAGGGGATTTGGGAATAGTTTGGAAAAAGGAATCAATTTGATCGGGAGAAGGGGTGGACTCTGGGGTGTAGAGGGAAGTATAATATTCAGTGAAGCAATCAAGAATCTTAGTGTCTGTAGTATGCCGAACTCCAGAGTTATCTGTAATGGCCACAATTTTGGATTTTTGTTTTTTGATTTTAAGATAGCTGGCTAAAGATCTACCTGCCTTGTTCCGCCCACCATACATTTTAGCATTGAATTTGAGGAGATTATTACAAGCAGAATCCCAAGATTGTTTATTGTATTGCATTTTTGCTTTGATAAGATTTGACAATGTGTCAGGGCAATTGGTGGTGAAGTATTTATGTTCTAGAGCTTTAATTTGCTTTAGGATGGATGTTGAGTCCATGAGTGCTTTCTTTTTTTTCCGGGACACAAAGTCAATTATGTAGCCCCTGGCAGTAGCTATAAAGGCATCACAAATAAAATGGTATTGAGAAGCAGAGGAGAGATTATTGTTAAAGAATTCCTGTATAAAAAGCGTGAATTGTTCGACAAATTGAGAGTCCAGGAGAAGGGAATTGTTGAAATGCCATTGACGGGATGTAGGGGCAGGTGAAGGATAATCCATATCTAAAATGACGGGGGCGTGATCTGAGATGAGAATGGAGCCAATCTCTGCATTAGTCATGAATTGAAGCGCTGGTTGTGTGAGAAAAATGTAGTCTATGCGGGAGTGAGATCTGTGAACAGGGGAGAAAAAGGAAAATTCTAAGACGTCAGGGTGAGAGGTTCTCCATGTATCTACCAGTCCTCTAGAGGTGATAACCTTATGAAAAGTCTTCTGCATCTTGTTAGAGATATATTTAGTTTGAGATTTCCGGTCTAGGAAGGGATCCATTAAGTTGGTTACAATCGCCACCCACAATTAAATTATCAGCGGCGTGGGAGGAGAGAAGAGTAGAAAAATCATTCCAAAAAGATAAGTCAATACCATTAGGGCCATAAACATTACAAAAAGAGAGTTGAGTGTTGTTAACTTTAGTATTAAAAAAAAGCCATGTACCATTAGTATCTTTAAATTCATTTTGTAGAAGAACATTTAGTGACTTATGAAACAGAATAACTACACCGTTCTTATTATTCACTGCCGGGGAGCAGAAAACATCTCCTACCCATTGTTTGCACAGTGAAGGCAGATCTTGTAACTTGAGGTGTGTTTCTTGTAATAACGCTACATGACATTTCAGTTTAGCAAGGTGAGACAAAACTCGCTGTTTTTTGACAGGGTTGCGAACACCCATAACATTCCATGAAATTATACGGAGGCCATTCATCGATAAAATGTATGCAAAATTAAACATGAAAATATATGAAACTTAAAGAATGTGTAGAAAAAAAGGTGTAAGAAACCAATCAAAAAAGAGATATGCCAGTGTCGGGGAAAAGCAGAGATAGATAAAATGAAGACCTGTAAAAACCAATAGGGAGCGGAAGATAGGAAATAACAGAGAGGAAGGAAAGTAGAGTAACTAGCTTGATGTATCCATAAAAACAAACAAAGGAGAAAGCAATAAAGTACCATAAGTTTGAAATGGAAGAAAAGATGTGCAGTGGAATCAAGAGCGAAGAGGCGAGGGAAGGAGAGGGGGAGAAAGAAGAGGAAAAGGGGACCGAAGAGAAAATGAAGAGGGGAGCATAGTCGCCCAGTAAGAGCTAACAAAGAAAAGATGACAAAAAGCCAGAAGGCTTTAGTCATAGTGTTCAAAAACAAGAAGAACATTAATGAGGGAGGGGGGGGGCGAAGAACAAGGCGGCCACTCCAAAAGGGGGACACCGAGGAGGGGCAAGTTTACTAATAGAACAAAAAAAAGAGATAAGAAATTAAGGACAAAGTGGTAAACATATGAAACAAGATGGAAGGGAACTTGCCAGACAATGGGGAGACAGTGCAACGGAGTGAGTCATACATTACAAGACACAAGGAGAACGTGGGTATGAACATCAGTCCCGGAAACTGCACAGGGAAAACCTAAGAAACAGGGAAGAGAACAAACACGAAAACAATTAAGGCTTGCTCAGTTCCATAGCTTCTCCTTTGTGAACATGAATGAATTTCCAAAGGTCAGCTGGGTCTTCAAAAGTAAAAGTTCTGTCTTTATAAGTCACTTTGAAAAAGCACGGCTGGATAAGACCATAACGGGCATTCATGGATCTCAATGATGGTCTGAGGTCGAGAAATTCCTTACACCGGTTGGCGGTTGGCTTGGAGACATCTTGACTGAAGAAGACTTTGTGGCCAGACCAGAGCATCTGCTTGTGTTGCTTGGCAGCGGTGAGGATTGCCATGAGATCAGAGTACAGGAGGAAGTAGGCGATAATGCCTCTTGGTTTAGTTGAGGAAGATGTATTCTGCGGTCCCAACCTGTGCGCCCTTTGAATGTTAAGTTATTAAAAATAATGGGGTGACCCGGTGTCCCTCAGAACCTGGGTATTAGTATTAAACAAAACAATTGGTTCTGTCGGGATGTATACAATTGCTTAGGGTACTGTTTGTAAATACAGAGAGGAAATACTTATTCACAGAACATAGAGCAATGATTCATGAAATGAAAAAACACACACGAAATAAGAATCAATAGTATATTCTTAAATGAGTATCAAATACTAAAAGCTGTCACCGTTACAAATTCAATTGCAACAAGGAACAATAAGTGACCGTAGTGAAAAAAGTGACATACAGTGATTTAGTGATATGAACAGTACACTATATACAAGACAAGTACATGTGAGATAAAAAAGGGGGAGAGGGGAAAAAAAAAAATTGAAAAAGTTTTGTCCTGTTGCTTTTTGCACATGTGCTGCAAGATCCAATAATAAATTAAATTGTGATCATGAGGGCTGTGCGGACATATATGGCATGTCGACGTTTCCACCCTAAGAGTAGCGCAACCGTAAGGTGCATCAGAGCGGGTCTTCTTCAGGACTATGGAGAGATGAGTGGACAGCCTATAAAATTAATTAGAAATGATGTTTTAAGGTGTGTGTTTTAAACAGATGTTAATTTTAACTGTTTAGTAGCCAGCGGAGAGCTTACCAATATGCAGAAGTCTTAGTAAATGAAATCTGCAAATAACAAAGGCCTCTGTTAAAATACTGAGGAGGATTGTAAGGAATGACTGACAAACAACAACTGGTAAACTCTCTTACCAGAATGCAGTGATTAGGTTGTAGCAATCAGTATTTCTTGGCCAAGTGTCAGGAAATGACAAAAAGGTCTCCACCAGCCGGTTGGAGCCTAAGAGTGTAGGTGGATCCATACTCTTGATTCAGTAAACACAGGGTTGAACGAACATGAGGAGACATATAGACAAATGGCTAGATTGTAGAACCCCAAAAAACGCACTAGTCTCCTGAGTACACTATTAACTATTAGGCTTACACGTTAGACTTTATTGCAAGTCTCTCATATGTCTTCTTCCTTTTCGTAGTATTTTCAATGCGGAATCATAAGCTACATTTTTCTGAAACATCACCCATTATTTCTCTTAGGCTCCAACCGGCTGGTGGAGACCTTTTTGTCATTTCCTGACACTTGGCCAAGAAATACTGATTGCTACAACCTAATCACTGCATTCTGGTAAGAGAGTTCACCAGTTGTTGTTTGTTAGTCATTCCTTACAATCCTCCTCAGTATTTTAACAGAGGCCTTTGTTATTTGCAGATTTCATCTACTTAAACTTCTGCATATTGGTAAGCTCTCCACTGGCTACTAAACAGTTAAAATTAACATCTGTTTAAAACACACACCTTAAAACATCATTTCTAATTAATTTTATAGGCTGTCCACTCATCTCTCCATAGTCCTGAAGAAGACCCGCTCTGATGCACCTTACGGTTGCGCTACTCTTAGGGTGGAAACGTCGACATGCCATATATGTCCGCACAGCCCTCATGATCACGATTTAATTTATTATTGGATCTTGCAGCACATGTGCAAAAAGCAACAGGACAAAACGTTTTCAATTTTTTTTTCCCTCTCCCCTTTTTTATCTCACATGTACTTGTCTTGTATATAGTGTACTGTTCATATCACTAAATCACTATATGTCACTTTTTTCACTACGGTCACTTATTGTTCCTTGTTGCAATTGAATTTGTAACGGTGACAGCCATTAGTATTTGATACTCATTTAAGAATATACTATTGATTCTTATTTCGTGTGTGTTTTTTCATTTCATGAATCATTGCTCTATGTTCTGTGAATAAGTTTTGCTCTCTGTATTTACAAACAGTACCCTAAGCAATTGTATACATCCCGACAGAACCAATTGTTTTGTTTAATACTAATACCCAGGTTCTGAGGGACACCGGGTCGCCCCATTATTTTTAATATTGTACCAGTGCAGGTAAATTCCTGCGAGGGTTCTTTTGTATATAAATCATCACACTCTGTCAAATTAGCAGAATATGTCAGACAGAGAAACACTCTCATATAGTGAGGATTACATAGCTAAATTGATCCAAGAACAAAGTGAGCTCAACCCCCTGGGACCAGGTGTAGCTCCTATTGATTCTACACTTAATGACAAACTGTCCAAATTAGAGAGATTGGAGAAAAAGCTCATTCGTTCCCGCTTGCATGGTCACCTTCTAACAAAGTATCTACAAGCTAACATTATTCCGAAGGGCCTACAAGTGAGGAACGAACCGGCTATCTTCATAGACATCCCAAAGTTCCGGGAAGGTTTTTCATTTGTTGCCAATAACTGCTCCCGGTACTGGATGGTGCTGGGAGTCGAGACTGCCCTTGAGTATGTGAAAAAACTAGCTCAAGAAATCGCTGATCTAAAAAAAGAAATATTGGATGACAAAACTGTCAACAATGCCAAAGAGGCTCTGGAACGGGCAGAAAAAACACTAGCTGAATTTAATACCATCACCCTGAACAAAAAACTTGATAAACTCAGCAAGGATACAAGAATATATGACAAAAAAGTAACCTATCCGTACTTGAGCGACGATTACTACGAACAGGACTCACAAGGATTTTACACCAGTCATAGTCGACAAGGATACCAAAGGTTTGCTACCTTTTCCAATTCTTCTTTTGGAAGTGGCACTGACAGTGACAGCGACAGACCAACAAGTACCAACAACATATCCTATCAGCAAGGACAATGCTTCCACGACCCCCAAGGCACTGTTGCTTTTTTAGGGGAGCAGACATGGATGAACAGGGACACAAATAGGGACAGACCAATGAGATGGAACCGAGGGAACAACAAATCAAGAGGCAACACAAGAGTAAGGTTCCAGAGAAACGACAACCATGGAGAGATCAACACAAGGAGACAAACCTACAAATGGTAATACCACCAGATAGAGTCGATGAGCAGACCATTGTGACAACTATGGATTCACAGCGTGAACTGACCTCAGAGGACACCCATTCGGACATTGTCCCAGAGCAGGAACTGATACTTCCATTGCATGAACACCCCCCCATCACTCTGGGGGCCAGTACATCAACTGAACAAGAGCCAATAGCGGATCAAGGGACAGAGATCAGCCTTACCTCCAATGACCCTATCATTAACATCTCAGATTACGTACTCACACAAAGCGAACATGACGTTCTATCAAAGGGTCTATCATTTATCCCAACGGCTCCACCGAACAACTTTAATGTCAAACTGGAACTCCAGCAATTTTTCCGGAAAATACGCCTAAAATATTACTCCAAGAAGAATGAACATTGGAGAAAACGTTCAGCTGCTACAGAATTCAGACCTGCTTCAACTTTCCTTCCAGCTGCTTACTTGATGAGCGAAAAAATTCTTGCATATGAGAAGATCGTGATGGAGGAGGTGATGGGTCTCCTTAACAATAAAAAATGTATCAAATATAACATCACCAAGGACGAGAAACAAGCTCTTCACTCACTAAGCAATAATCCATCGATTGTGGTGAAATCAGCCGACAAAGGCGGAGCCGTGGTCATTCAAAACATGGAAGATTATATCAATGAGATTAACCAACAACTTAGCTGCACGGAAAGCTACCAACGGATAAGAAAAAATCCCACTCAAGAAGTCTCTGAGCTTATTCGATCACTCACACATGAAGGACTAACAGAAGGCTTCCTTACTGAACATGAATACAACTTTTTGAACAAAGCTGACCCGAGAATACCGACCATCTACACACTACCAAAAATTCACAAGGACCTACAAAGGCCACCTGGTCACCCGATTGTATCCGGATGTGGGTCAATCTTGGAGCCACTTAACCAATTTTTGGATAGTTTTCTACAACCGTTTGTGGTGGAAACACGCTCATTCTTAAGAGATACCATGCACACAATTCAAATAATGGAAAATCAACCCTTTGATACTCAGACACAGTTCCTAGCAACGCTAGACGTCTCCTCACTGTACACGAGTATACCCCAGGACCAGCCAATTGATGTGATATGCAGGACATTGGAGAAACGACCCGCACCAACTTGGATTCCCACTGACTTCCTGGTGGGGTTACTAAAAATAGCCATGACGAAGAATTACTTTATCTTTCAGAACACCTATTATTTCCAATGCAAAGGTGTGGCTATGGGGGCTGGGTTCGCCCCCAGTTTAGCGAACCTCTACATGGACTATTACGAGGGCACTTACCTATATGATCTCACTAATTAATTTTTGGATAATATTTCAGTCTGGAAGCGGTACATCGACGATGTGCTGATGGTATGGACAGGCACGGAACAGAGTCTAATTGAATTTAAGACATGGCTGAATGAACGATCCCCTGATATACAATTTACCATGACCTACAACAATGAGGCCATAAGCTTTTTGGATATCACACTAAAAAGTGAGGAAGGGAAAATCTTTACAACACTCTATAGGAAACCAACAGAGCGGAACACCACGTTGAAATATGATTCACACCACCCAAGAAGTCTCAAAGACAATCTGCCATATGGCCAGTTTTTAAGATTGCGCCAGAACTGTTAAAAAAGAAGTGATTTCTACAAAGAGACAGATGTCCTCATCACAAAACTGAGAAACCGTGGATATCCCAAGGGCCTATTGAATCGTGCCAGGAAAAGGGCCTGGTATCGCCCAAGAGAGACTCTCTTGGAGATACAACCTACAGTGGAAGACTTAGAGAAGTTGGTTTGCGTGACTACGTTCAATACACGCAGTCATGAAATCAAGAAAGTACTGTTAAAATACTGGAACTTGATAAGCACTGAAATTGATATCCAAGACAAACCTCTATTTACCTTCAAGAGAGCTAGGAACATCAAGGACTATGTTGTAAGCTCCTATTTAGAAACTGAGAAAACGCCAGACATCAGACAACAACTCAATTTACCCCCACTAATTGGTCATTTTAAATGCAGCAACTGCAAAGCGTGTGATTTTGCAATGACTGGCTCATCCTTTGTACATATGGGCAAAACATACCATCTGACCCAGCATACCAATTGCAATAGTAACAACGTAATTTATGCCATACGATGTCCTTGTGGGAAGATCTATGTTGTCCAGACCACCCAAAAGGTCAAAACAAGGATTCTTCAACATCGCAGCAGAATCCGCTGCAATGTCCAGGGGGCTCCCCTGGTGGAACATTTTTCCACAAGTAACCACACAGCAGAAGATCTACAATGGTGGGCACTTGAGAAAATCGTTATACACCCAAGAGGAGGCAGCATACATTTATCACTGGACTTAAAAGAATGTAGGTGGATCCATACTCTTGATTCGGTAAACACAGGGTTGAACGAACATGAGGAGACATATAGACAAATGGCTAGATTGTAGAACCCCAAAAAACACACCAGTCTCCTGAGTACACTATTAACTATTAGGCTTACACGTTAGACTTTATTGCAAGTCTCTCATATGTCCTAATACTTATAATTTTTGTGTAAATATGCTGATTTGATTTTGTGTTTTAAGAATATAATTTTTGCAATTTTCGAGAATGTCTTACCTGCTCCCTTATAGCTCAATGGAGCCGCCATATAGCGTATTTGCCAATCCTCATTGCAAGCTGTGACTTTCATGTATATATGCACATTTGACAATGTGGTTATAAGAATATGTCACGCTATATTTTTTGTATACGTTTTCTGAATGTCACAATGTTTAAACGTTCATTACGTTCACACTTTCCCTGTGGGAAATAGCTCGACTGAACCGCTACGTTGTAGCGCGCTTGCTGAAATTGACATGGCTTGTTTGACAGCTTCATTGAATTTATGCAATTTTCAAGAATGTATGACTTGCTCCCTTATAGCTCAATGGAGCCGCCGTATAGCGTCATTGCATGCTGTGACTTTCATGTATATATATATGCGCATTTGACAATGTGGTTATAAGAATGTATCACGCTTTCATATACGTTTTCTAAATGTCACAAAGTTTAAACGTTTGAACTCCAACTCATTACATTCACATTTTTCATGTGAGAAATAGCTCAACATGTCCTTTTTGACAGCTTCATTGAGCTGCGTCCACGTCATGTTCTCTAACTAAGAATGACGTGCTCTGCATGACCACGCACATCCTTCTTGACAGCTCAATTGAGCTGCTGCACTCGAACGTGCACGTTGCGCTCGCGTAAGAAGCATGTTTAAAAGCGGCTTCTTCCCTCTTGATCTCAGTAACTGATCCGAGCCGCCGCCGGACGGACGCGCCTTTTATTTACTAAGGTGAGACACGAGTAATTCAGACTGGGTTTCTTGATAGCTATAGTTAGCGAGTCACAGTGCGATCTAGTGACTGGTTGTTTAGTCATCTCCTTTTATCTCTACAGTAGCCTGAATCGATAGGCTTTTTCATGAGACCTCAACCGGCTGGTGGAGGTCCAGTGAAGATGTAGATGAGGTATGCCATACTTCTTGTTATCTTCCTTTTCGTAGTATGCTTAATGCGGAATCAAAAGCTAAATTTTTCTGAAAAATCACCCATTATTTCTCTTAGGCTCCAACCGGCTGGTGGAGACCTTTTTGTCATTTCCTGACACTTGGCCAAGAAATACTGATTGCTACAACCTAATCACTGCATTCTGGTAAGAGAGTTCACCAGTTGTTGTTTGTCAGTCATTCCTTACAATCCTCCTCAGTATTTTAACAGAGGCCTTTGTTATTTGCAGATTTCATCTACTAAGACTTCTGCATATTGGTAAGCTCTCCACTTGCTACTAAACAGTTAAAATTAACATCTGTTTAAAACACACACCTTAAAACATCATTTCTAATTAATTTTATAGGCTGTCCACTCATCTCTCCATAGTCCTGAAGAAGACCCGCTCTGATGCACCTTACGGTTGCGCTACTCTTAGGGTCGAAACATCGACATGCCATATATGTCCGCACAGCCCTCATGATCACGATTTAATTTATTATTGGATCTTGCAGCACATGTGCAAAAAGCAACAGGACAAAACTTTTTCAATTTTTTTTTCCCCTCTCCCCTTTTTTATCTCACATGTACTTGTCTTGTATATAGTGTACTGTTCATATCACTAAATCACTATATGTCACTTTTTTCACTACGGTCACTTATTGTTCCTTGTTGCAATTGAATTTGTAACGGTGACAGCCATTAGTATTTGATACTCATTTAAGAATATACTATTGATTCTTATTTCGTGTGTGTTTTTTCATTTCATGAATCATTGCTCTATGTTCTGTGAATAAGTATTTGCTCTCTGTATTTACAAACAGTACCCTAAGCAATTGTATACATCCAGACAGAACCAATTGTTTTGTTTAATACTTTGAATGTTAAGGTCCATAGATTTCGAGAGACCAACGATCTGCAGGACTTGAGTCTTCAAGAAGGAAATCATGTCCGAGCCTTCAGAACCTTCCGGAATTCCATAAATGCGTAGATTGTTGCGCCTATTACGATTTTCTAAATCCTCTGTAGTTTTCTTAAGTTGAGTAACTTCTTTAGTGAGGATGTCGACTCTGGCAGCAATGTCTTGTACATCACTTATTTTTTGTTCCACATCCGAAAGTCTCGACTCCAGGCCGGACCATTTCTCTTCAATTCTTTGGAGTGTAGCAGTAGTGTCCATCATGAAGGGTCTAATATGGCGCAGTTCGTCCATGATGTCCTCTAACGTCAGAGGAAGGGGTGATTTCGATTGGGAGGACGGGTCTTTTTTGGCGCGCTTGTTGGTGCTAACAACTGAATGTTTACGACCTCCAGAATTAGACCCAGCAGCTCCATGGGGCTTGTTTGAGTGTGGAGAATCCATGGCGGGGTACAGTGCACAGCGCAGAAATAGATAGGTTCTTTTAGGGCATAAAACTCCAAGGTCACAATTAGTACAGCCAATTAGAGAGGATGTCAGCAAACCGAATGCAGAGCTTGACTGAAAATTGCTGAATAGCTTCAGTGCCACAATAAAGAGGAAGAGAGAATAAAGCACAGCACAGCAGAACGTCAAATATGGGAGGGTTGATCCATTCAACAAGCGTGTGGCATTAGCTGAACCATTCTGATGAGCAGATATCAAACAGGGTCATTTACTTGCTGGCATTGCTCTGTAAGACCAAAAATTATTCGCGTTGATACATTGCGGTGAAAAGAAATCTCTGGCAGCAAAACGCGCAAAATGGCGGCTGCACAAAACAGGGCCACTGAGGAGAAGCAAGTACAAAGAAAAAGGCACTGAAAAAGACCATCAACAAGTCTATAAACTTGCCTCAGTGTGCCCCGTGACCACCAACATAAGGAGCCATGTGTCAAAGATGGGGCCGCAGTTGCAAGAAGAGCCCATCAGCGCTCACACCGTGATGCTGAATTTGCCTTCAAGTAATATGCAGCAATATACAGCAGACCATTTAAAAAAAAAAAGGGAGAACTGGTCTGTCCAACAAGTGTGTGGCATTTGCTGATCCGTTCTGGTGGTCAAATATTAAGCCGGGTTATTTATTTGCTGGCACTAGTCTATGAAACCTAAAAATATTCGCGTTTAGACAATGCTGCGGAGGAGAAAACCACCGACAGCAAACGCGTAAAATGGCGGCCATGCAAAACAGGGCCACTGAGGTGAAGCAAGCTCAGGGGAAAAATCACAGAAAAAGACCATTTACAGGTCCACAAACTTGCCTGAGTGCGCCCCGCAATCTCCAATACAAGGAGCCATGTTCCGAAAACGGGACTGCAATCTTAAAAGGAGCCCTTCAGCGCCGACCGGAGCTCGGTGTTGCAGAGCTTCTCAGGGAGCGGCCATTTTGTATAGCCGCCGCCGCGCGCCTCATCGTAATCTTTTTGATAACTGATTTTGATCAGCAGATTGTAATGCACTAAAACCCTTTTGGTTCTCCTGCCATTAGAATTACCTGGATGGGTCCATTGAACATGGAGGATGTACTGAATGACAACAGGACACAACCAACTGCCTGAACATGGACATGTAAGTAGGAGCATCTCTCTGGCTAGGGGATGAAGAACAAATCTTGGACACAGACCTACCAGGACTCTGTTCTGTTGGTTCTTCTAGCACCTGGGGCTCAGTGATACTTATTTCGTCCTGGCTAGTAAGGAGGCCTGAAGGCCCCTAAAGAAACTCTTCTTCCTGCCCTGCTGCAGCCAGTTGATGAAACACAAAGACATGAACATATTGCCTTAATACCCTCTCCACTGCTCTCCATCCCTCTCCAGAGTCCAAAGGAGGGCAAGCCAAGCCATCTACTAACACAAGTACAGGTTAGCTATACCTGAGAGACACACTCTCTCTGTCACTGCACCACCTTTTGTGCAACACTCAAACATCTTGCTGCGCTTTCCTGAGGTGTCACCCACATCGTGACAGAGACTCAGAAGTATATGCTGCCTGAAAGCATTGCTGTGGCTTCCTCCCTCATTGCAGCGGTAAGTAAACATAAGCCCTGCTCATTTTCCTGAAGGTACTTCGTGAGAATGGACAAGCCTTCACAGGTGCTTGTCACACATGAGCACATGTCTCTATTACTTCCAGCATCCTCAGTGGAACCTAGCATGCTATTCCTGTACTCAAAGACTCAAATTGGGCTATCATATAACTAAGGGCAACGACCTGAGGCTGAAAATATTTTATCACTGGTATAACATTTAGGGGCATATTTACAAAGAAGTGACAGAGCGCAGTGCTACCCTTCTTGGCTTCACGCGGCGTTCCACCACTTCTGAAACGCAGAGCTACACTGTTTTTACAACAATACGGTGCAGCCCTGCATTTCCCCCTGTGCTGGCGCTAAATTTAGCTGCATAGTGCCAACGCAGGCCCCCTTGCACCATAGTGCAAGGGGGCCTGCATTGTGCGAATTATTGTTTATGTGCAGGAAGGTGTCCCTACCTGCACATAAACAATCCTAAATGGCGATTTGTAACTTCTGTGTGTGCTGCTTTGTGCAGCACACATAGAAGTTGCAACTCGTCCCCACGCGGCCCCCTTCCCGTTTCTTGTTAATAAAAACAAAGAAAAACAAAATGCTCAGGCCCCGGGGGATGGGGTCCCCGGGGCCAAAAGTGGCCCATGGAAGGGGGGCCACGCAGCCCCCATCCCAGAAAATAAGAATAACAAAAAAATAAAAAAGAAACCGGCAACTCGCTGGAGGCCCCACCCCCTCCCTGCAGCACTCTGCAAACACGCCCCCTGATGCGTTCTAAGTTGGGGGATTAAGTCCCCTTGAATACTGAGGGTCCCTGGGGGCCAACTAGCCCACCAGGTACCTCCAGTAAGCACCACAGAGTTGGACATTTCACTCGTACAAAACCTGAGAAATTCCGCCGTTATAGTTAGTTCAGCTAACTATAACTCGCGCCCCCGTAATGCACTGCTGATGACGTCACATATTACATCATTCATGACATGGTCAGTGACATCACTGATGACATCTCAAATTACATCACTGATGACATCACTGATGACATCATCCACGTGAAAATCTGATGCACCTCCTCACACCCTAATATAACCTTTGATTCACCCACTCTAAAATACAGACTACCATTTTCGAAACCATAGACACACCAATACCAGTTACTACATACGCACTCACTGATTCCTAGGTCTACACACACATCCACTCATTCACCCATACAGTCACTCATACATGCAGTCACTCATCAATACAACACTATCATATGCACTCATACACCTATACAGACAATCACACCCCACCACTCATCCAGAGTTACTCACACACCTAGTCAGTCATGCAAAGAATCAATCACACTTCCATTTACTCACCTAAACAGTTATACACACACCACCTCACTTATTCATACAGATACTAACGCATACTTACTCTCTTATACAATCACTGATTCAAGTACACACTCATCCATACAGCCACTCTCACAATCACTGACTCTCACGTATAGTCATTTATATACTCCAACTCTCACATACACTGCCTTTTAGATATGTAGTTACTTGGACATGTACCACTGAGACATCCATTCACTCACCAACACACCCATAAACACACTCACCCACCCATACAGCTGTTTCCACATGCACTCTTGAACCCATACACCCAGTGAATCAACCACTCACACATCTATGCACAGAGTCACACACCTCCCACCCACCCACACACACACTCAGGCACCCATACAAATACTCAGGCAACCAATCAATAACCCATATAGACACTCATGTAGCTACTCACCAACCCCTGCAGCAGCTTACACAACAACAGACAGACTGATACAGACATTCACACAGTTTAGTCACTAACCCATGCATTCAGTAAGACACATTTAATCACTCACTTATACAGTCAGTCACGCACCTACTAAATCTTCCATCCAGACACGTATACACCTACTCATTCTTCAATACACCTTGGCATATATATAAAACATATTTTAACTTTATAGAAACACACAGTCACTGGATGATGTCATCAGTGATGTCATTTGAGATGTCATCAGTGATGTCATCAGTGATGTCACTGACCATGTCATGAATGATGTAATATGTGACGTCATCAGCAGTGCATTGCGGGGGCGCGAGTTATAGTTAGCTGAACTAACTATAACGGTGGAATTTCTCAGGTTTTGTACGAGTGAAATGTCCAACTAACTATAATGTCCCTGAAACCTATGGTTTCAGGGACATTAGTCAAAAACAGCCCAGAGTTAAGCACCACGGGCACATGGTTAAAACCCAGGCAAGGTTTCTTCAGGTGCTCATCATGTCGAGCGTGCAAATTTGGAGTTAACATGAAATGCTATACTACTCCATTTTGCCAGGATGAGATTGCCATAAAGGGTAGTTACAACTGCAAAACAGAGTACGCAGTGTACGTTCTGACATGCACCTGCGGCCTTAGATATGTGGGAAGTACCAAGCTGCAGGTGCATGTCAGAATTTTACAGCACCTAAGGGCAATCGTTAACAATGACTCTTCTTACCCGGTAGCCCGACACTTCAAGGATGTGCATAATAACGATGTCAATTGTCTAACATACTATGTAATCGATGCCATTCCGGTCCTGCGTAGAGGGGGGAGCAGGGAACGGCTCTTAAGACAGTTAGAAACACGCATCATCCTTGAACTGGATAGCAAAGCACCAAATGGGCTAAACAATACTGAAGATATGCATAACTTTTTTATAAACTATCTTTTACAAGCCATCTTTCATAAATTTTAGATCAAGACCCAACATATCTATGAGATCCATTCCTTATGACAACTAACTTTCCAAATCAACTACCATGCAGAGTAAATATTTAAAAAAAATCGAAAGCAGGGCTGAAATCATGATATAAACAATTAGTATTTATCAGCTGCCACCCAAATGTAAATATTGTTTTTAACACCCTATTGATTATTTTTAGAGTTAAGGTTTTAGTATAAGTATCAGCACTTTATTCATTTACACAGCACTTGGCACTTTACCTTAATGGAATATTGTTTTGCACAAATCGTATAGGTTGCTGAACATAGGAAGCACTTTAAAGAAAAAATAAAATAATAATGGATGCTCTGCAAAAATGAAAAACATAAATTTCTAGCACCTCACAATAGTATAACATCACAAAAATAAGGTTATCACATTTTTGGGACAACAGTTGGAAATAACAGCATTTAAGCAGCTATGAGAGGTTGCAATGAGTATAGACACAATACGGAAAAATATGGACAGACATTGGTGTAAAAATATTTCCTTATATTTATTTGTGTGTATATATATATATTTATTTGTGTGATAATGTGTATATTTTAGCTATTCATGCATATTTATAAATATTTAACTATTTTTTTATTTATTTATTCACACAATCGTACTTAATGCGATATCAGAAATGTTTGTGATATTTTACAATCCATCCGGGCAGTTTTCGCGACATTATGTAACCTTATTCATCAATGTGAAAAAGCATATGGTGCCTTGAGCGTTCTGGAATCACTAGTGTTTCCTCTATGTCAACTATCACATGATGGGGGAAAGGGGGTGGACACAAAGCATATAAAAATGTATGGCGTACTGCATTCCTTGTGTGATCAAGGGCACTAGGTGCTCGAAACGCGTCAACAGAGGAGTGAGGAATAAACAACTTGCCAAATCTATCCGGGTGTCCGTTTCTCTCTGTTCGCCGAAAAGGAGGTTCCGAGAGTCCTATGGTTTCATATATATATATATATATAAAACATGAAGAGTTGCCCCTCGGTGAGATGCACACAAAGGTAGGTTTATTGCCAGAAATGAAAGCTGCTGCCATGAACATTGTCCTTGTTAAAAGTCTCCCCTGCCGACGCGTTTCGGGCTCACGCCCTTCCTCATGGACAGTCCTTGTGAAATGACGGCAAGCAGCAACCACCAGTATATCCCCATTTTTTGTTGGTAATCACGCTCAGGTGAGCCACTCGACAAACTGCATTGTGGGACTGGTAGTACAAAATAATAACCCATGTGGGTCGCTGCCATCAGACACATTCAAAATAGTTCTTTTAGGAATCCCAATGTCCCTTCAGTTGTTTTCGCAATTTGCCAGCACCTCCTTTTCTGTGTTCTACTGCCCCAATAAGTCAGCGGCGGACCCGCTAGTGTCTCGCGGTGGTGCTATCCCACGGCCGGGCAGGCCGCAATACAAAAAACATGAAGAGTTGCTCCTCGGTGAGATGCACACAAAGGTAGGTTTATTGCCAGAAATGAAAGCTGCTGCCATGAACATTGTCCTTGTTAAAAGTCTCCCCTGCCGACGTGTTTCGGGCTCACGCCCTTCCTCATGGGCAGTCCTTGTGAAATGACGGCAAGCAGCAACCACGAGTATATCCCCATTTTTTGTTGGTAATCACGCTCAGGTGAGCCACTCGACAAACTGCATTGTGGGACTGGTAGTACAAAATAATAACCCATGTGGGTCGCTGCCGTCAGACACATTCAAAATAGTTCTTTTAGGAATCCCAATGTCCCTTCAGTCGCTTTTGCACTTTGCCAGCACCTTCTTTTCCGTGTTCCACTGCCACAACAAGTTTGCGGCGGACCCGCTAGTGTCTGGCGGTGGTGCTATCCCGCGGCCGGGCAGGCCACAATACAAAAAACATGAAGAGTTGCCCCTCAGTGAGATGCATACAAAGGTAGGTTTATTGCCAGAAATTAAAGCTGCTGCCATGAACATTGTCCTTGTTAAAAGTCTCCGCTGCCGATGCGTTTCGGGCTCACGCCCTTCTTCATGGGCAGTCCTTGTGAAATGACGGCAAGCAGCAACCACCAGTATATCCCCAGTTTTGTTGGTAATCACGCTCAGGTGAGTCACTCGACAAACTGCATTGTGGGACTGGTAGTACAAAATAATACCCCATGTGGGTCGCTGCCGTCAGACACATTCAAAATAGTTCTTTTAGGAATCCCAATGTTCCTTCAGTCGCTTTCGTTACCATTTGAGTGTCATCCCACAGTACAGACACAATCTAAAGAGAGGGGCTCTCGCCTTGTGATATCTGGGTAAAAGATATTGCAATTAGATAATACCAAAGTAGGGAGTGTTATTAAAGAATGTTAAGTATGTTTGTATTTATCTCCTAACTACAGGTACACCATAGCAGGTCCTCAGACTGAGAAGACCAATTAAAGAAGAGTGCTAGCGAGAAGTAGTGAACCATCCTCTAAAAGGCAGTCT
The DNA here is from genome assembly GCA_963921515.1 of Calotriton arnoldi. Taxonomy (NCBI): domain Eukaryota; kingdom Metazoa; phylum Chordata; class Amphibia; order Caudata; family Salamandridae; genus Calotriton; species Calotriton arnoldi. Next base: position 37,228 of record CAWUFW010008159.1, read on the forward strand.
CTCTTGTTTTTTTTCCACTTCCCCTTTCTCCCTTGCTGTTGCCATATGCTAACAAGATATTGTTGTGAGCATGGGCAGTGGTGAGGAGGCATTGGGAGTTTGCTTCAGATCCTGTGGAATTTCTACAAAGGTACCTCTGACACTATCTATTGGAACTGCGCTAGCTACAACCTCCACAGCTGAAGGGTTAGGTACTAATGGTCAGCAATGTATGAAATAGTAAAATCCAAATAATTGCTACTGCATTCATTTTTTAAATTACACGAGGTACCAAAGTGAACAGCTAGCATAGTTTAACAAGCACTGGCAAAGCCAAAAGGTCTGGCCCTTGCCACAGAGCTATTGGCTTTACCTATATTTGTTTCATGCTGCTGCCTATGCACTGCAAGAAAATGTTTGAAGTTCTGCATGGGAGAGAAGCTTGCACCATTATTACTTACATGTTCATATTGTGTGTGCGATAAAAGCTTACAAAATTGCTCTATTTTACAAAATAACAGCAAAGAAAAGAAGCTTACCAGTTACAGAAGTGTCTGCAGTGAAAGAACCATCTACTAAAGGAGACATTAGAAAAAAGTTGTTTTGGTGGCCCGACGTTTGCAAATGATTATTCAGGAGAGCCTTTCCGAGAATGTGTTATCTTTGCAGCTGTTATTCAACCCAAATGATAATAGGACAATTTACTTTCCTGCTCATAGTCGCACTTCCTGACTCACACTAAAAAGTGTACACAGCAGGCAGAATGCCATAATTCAAAATGCAAAAAAGCCAATGGCAGATTTGGACTCCCATTGACTTTGGTTTGATCCTGCAGCGGGAACTACCAACCACACAAGGGGTGCTGTGTTTTTATCGGCACAAGAAGGGCAATGTTGGGTGGTAGAAATGTTGTGGATTTCTGCGGATTCTAGAAGTTTCCATTTCAGAAATTTAAGGAAAATGCATATTTCAGGCAAAGTTTGAGGTTTGCAGGGCATTGTGGGTAGGAAAACCTTGTGGGATTCACCCAAGGCACACCCCCTTGGATCCCCCGATTGTCTAATTAAAAAAAAAAATTGTGATTGGTAGGTTTCCATGGGTGGCGGCCAAGCACGGCCCCAAATCCCACGGCTAACCCTACTGCTGATCTCTCCACATGGCCCTTTAGAGCCTTTTTGTGTCAAGGTCTCTTGGCCCACCCACACAAGTGAGGCACCATTTTTATTGAGAGACTTGGGGGAATGCTGTGTGGTAGGACATTTGTGGCTTCCTGCAGATTCCAGAAGTAGTCCCCACAGAAATGTAATGAAATTGTGTGTAATTAGTCAAAGTTTGAGGTTTATAGAGCATTGTGGGTAAGAAAATAGTGTGGGATGCATGGAAACAACACCACCCCGTACTCCCCCAAATGTCTAGTTTTCAGAACTGTCTGGAAGGCTGGTAGGTTTTTCCAGATGGCAGCCTATGCAAGCCCTAAAAAATGCAGCCATTCACCTTTGTAAGTGGGATGATATTGTGAGTTAGCCACACTCTCCTGGCCCATATGTAAAACAACAATCAGAAGAATCAAATGCCCTCTCGCTTGCCATTGGGATGGGATGCTTAAGTCCGCAGGGGAGCAGAAAGACTGTTGATGTTTTAGGGATGAGGGTGGGGCCTGATGTTAGGATGGGCAAGACCCACCCCCTTATTTTATTGAAAAATATATATTCCTGCTATACAGTTGGCTTTCTACCCCCCAAGCAAATTAGGAGCAGTCCTCCTGTCTGCCAATAGGGGAAAAAAAAGGGTGTGTACCTTTTGGGTAGGGGTGTGGCCAAAGTCAGAGTGCAACACCCTCACCACTTTCTTTTTCCCCAAAAGCAAAATTCCTGGTGTGAGGTGGATTTTTCACCCCACAGGAGCAAGTTTGGGGCAACCTCCTCAATTGGAACGATCCTCTTATCTGCCCGAGGGAGGCAGAAAGACACTAATGACACGACTGGAGCAGGGGCATGGCTCGATGCCAGGGTAAGCTGCCCCATCCGTTTGTTTGTTTTGACTCCATTTTAAAATCTCTGGTGTCTAGTGGGGGTGTATGCCCCTGGGAGGGGATGCCAGATTGAAGGGTGAATACCCTATCCACCACCCCAGGATGTGCATAAAGTATTGGCCCCGGGGTTGGGGGAGCAAGGGCCCATGCCCAGAGGGGCCCACATTTTTTTTTGCATGAATTCAATTCCTAACGTCTAGTGGGCTTTCCTCCCCCAGGGGCAGATTGGGGTAATTACCTTCATCTGTCCCCAAACTGGGCAGAAAGACTGTTGACCGATTTTGTTGGGGTGGGGTCATAGCCACCCCCATTAGGGGCAGCCACCCTGCTGGAATCTAGTGGGCTTTCTGCCCCTCCTTGGAGCAGATCAGGGGTAATTATCCCATCTGTCCCCCTGGGGGGCAGAAAGACTTTGCCCCATTTACTTGGGGTGGGGGCATGGCCATGCCCATGCTGGACAGACCTCACTCCTTAAATAAAAAAAATAATCTGTGATGTCTAGTGGATTTTGTGCCCCCCGGGGGGACAGATCAGGGGTGATTACCCCCATCCCCCCCCCTGGGGGATAAAAAGAAGAGTGTTGCCCCATTTACTTGGGGTGGGAGCATGGACGTGCCTGTGGAGGGCAGCCTTCACCCCTTTATATATATATTTTTTAAAGCTTTCCCTGGCATCTAATGGGCTTTTTGCCCCTCCTTGAGGACAGATCCGGGATATTTATCCTCCATCTATCCACTGGGAGAGAAAGACTGTTGCCCCTTTACTTGGGGTGGGGGCATGGTCATGCCTATGCAGGGCAGCCCCAACCCTATTTTTTTATTTAAAAAATCCCCGGTGTAGAACATGCTTTCTGTCCCCCCCGGGGGAAAGATCAGGGTTAATAGCCCCAAGACTAAAATATGATAATAATTGCCATAAGGGAGCACAGGCCCTTGCCCAAGGGGCAGCTCCCCTATCCCTGGTGGCCAGTGGGTGGATCCTTGCTTGGGATCGCTCTCCTGTGCCGATCCCCAAGCTGGGATCCATAGGGCAGAGGTAACATTGGAAAGGGGAGATTCTTCCTTTCCAACGATACCTCTCTCAGGAGAATCAGTGCTCAGGGGGCTGAGATATGTCCCCAAGCACTGATTCATAGAAAGTAAAATGGGCCCATCGGCTTATTTTAGTTTCACTTTTACTGCAATGAAGTCAGTGCACCCAGGAGCCTTCTATTCTACAACATGCTCAATGAATACATCAAAGGCATAAGTCTACACCTCCTATTTGCATTTTATTTTTAGTTTGTTTTATTTTGTTCACAGACACCACTGCTAGAAGCCTCATCATGAACCTGTGCATTCACACGGCACAGGTTGGTGCCCTTTTTATGCCATAGTACATTATAAAGTTCATAAATTTATTTTTGAATTTCTTCAAATTAGTTGTGCAGTCAGCACTCCTCGGGAAATGAGATGAAGCCACTGTTCCATGCAGTTGTTGGTTCTGCAAACTATGTGATTCTTTTTTAAAGCCGCCAAAAGCAAAGCACAAACCTTTTCAAGTTATTAAATGATTTCAAAAAGAAAAGTTTTTACATAATATAAAACAGCAGGTGAAATAAATGAGACACCACGGCCGGGAATCGAACATGCAACAGAAAGCTAACAGTTTCAAAGGCACAGAACTGTTCCACATGCCACAGTTTTTGTTTGTACAATCTGCGTCATACCGTCTATATGAAGAGGCAGTTTCTGCCTGCTGTTCACTGAACAATGTAGAGTGTAAAAGATCTGAAGTGAGTAGCATGTAGAGGAGCTGCTGAGCTTTGTACCGACAAATTGAAATTTTAGTTTTTTTGTCTCTGCAAGACTGTGGCATAACAGTAGCCCCTGCAGCCCCCGTGGCGCGGGGTCCTCTGAGCTCCAGGCGGGACCCTCCGGCACTGTGCATGGGTGGCAGGCCCCTGGCCTTAGAGCTCCTGACTGAGTCCGGAGTGTGAGAGGACCCCTCTCTGCACTTTGCATGTGGGCCCCCTCAAGTTTCATTACGTAACTTCAGGGATTGGAACATGCAACAAGTTATAATTTTTAAGGCACCGAATAAACCTGGCACTATAGCTTCTACTTGAGCCAATGTGGTCACATAAATACTATTTATGTCAAGAGATAGCTGTCGCTCATTATTTAGGTGACAAAGAGAAGAGATCTGAAGTGAGTAGCAGGCAGCAGCATGTCGGGAGCCTTGTACAAAAAAAATAGTATACAAGAAAAACAGAAAAGAAAGGAGATAGTGGCTCACGAGCCCTTCCACGTAAGTGCACCATTTTACAGGCGAATAAGCACATCTGCAGAGGCATAATGCTTTACTGACAGTGGGAAGATGCAATGGCTAAAGAGGGCTGACCAATTGTCCATGCTGTATGCTGCAGTGGGTGGATACAAAAATTGAATGACAACTGAACAGACCAATAGAGAAGACAACTGACTGAAAGCCCCCTCTGTGTATGTATATACTTAAGTATTTTTTATTCATGAATTTTTGTGAAAACATGAGTTTGGCGAGACAGCTAAGGCTGTCTCTAGGCCAGACCTGAAAAATGAGTGTTGGCATGAGTGGGCATCTGTTCCCGCTGTCAACACCCCAATCAACAGTGGGAAAAGCACTGTTTGGCAGTTGCATTTGGGCTCTTCCTCTGAACCCCATCATTTTCCCTGAACAAAGTTCATGATATTCCAGTTCTGCCTCCACTGCCACCCCGCCCGCTCATCCCGCCCAGCCATGGCAACATTGCATCTCACTTTGACATGAACAGTGACAATGTCACCAACTGCGGACCTCCCCCACTTCCATTGTTCACAGGAGATTGCAGCCTGCTCATCCAGCAATTACTGCTCTTGGATGTATTGTCCACTGAGCCCTGAAGCAGGAAATGGTCATGTCATGGGAGGCAGGGCAGTAGCTTTTTACTGTTCCTAAGGTAGTCAGTTACAATCAGAAAACCTCATGTGAGTTGCAGTGTGCTGAAAATTTCTGAATCTGCTGGACTAAAGGACAAATGCTAGGACTTGGATTTAAGTGCTGCAGCAACAAGTGATGGCTGGAATGCTGAATACATCAAATGTTCACCCCAGTCAAGAGATCTGGGTTAAATCCATCGTTCTTTTGCTCACTAGGCCACTCCAGTCTGGACCCAGCCATATGCAAATCAGTCTTGACCCTTCTCCCCATGGGAACGGTCCAGCTCGAACTGCCAAGCTGGACTCTCTCTGTACCAGAAACAAGCATCCTGGGGCCAGTTTCGGGGTATCACCCCTCATGAGCCAGGCTAGCTTGAATCCAGTGGCACAGCAAGCAAGGAACCCACGTCTGGGCATAAACATCCCACTTAGGGCAAAACGTGTTGCGGCAACAAGTGATGGACAGAATGCTGAATGAATCAAACATTCACCCTCTGTCAAGAGATCTGGGTTAAATCCATTGTTCTTTTGCTCACTACGCCACCCCAGTTTTGACCCAGCCATATGCAAATCAGTCTTGACCCTGCTCTTCATGGGACCAGTCCAGCCTGAACTGCCAAGCTGGGTCCTCCCTACACTGGAAACAAGCATCCTGGGACCAGTTTCGGGGTATTACCCCTCATCAGCCAGGCTAGCTTGAATCCAGTGGCAGAGAGAGCAATGGACCCACATCTGGGCATGCCCTTCCCATTTAGGGTGAAAAGTGCTACAGTAACAAATGATGGACAAAATGCCGAATAAATCAAACATTCACCTCCAGTCAAGAGATCTGGGTTAAATCCATTATTCTTTTGCTCACTACGCCACCTCTGTTTTGACCCAGCCATACGCAAATCAGTCTTGACCCTGATCCTCACATGAACAGTCCAGCCTGAACTGCCAAGCCAAGGACTTGGATTTTAGTTTCCTCAACCAATACCCTAGTTGTGCTCCTTCATTTTGGCAAACTCTTCTCCTGAAAGGAGCCGCATATCATGCCGCTTTATAAAGTTTTGTTTAACTTCTCTTGTATCACTGCAAATACGTTAACTTTCTTTTTTATTGCTTTCCGAATAGCATCTTTGAGGCTCAAAGTGGTGTGATGAACATGCAACCAAAAATGTATCTCCTCTGCAAGCATATCAGCTCTTGTCAAGGGAGGCAATTTCAGGAGAATAATAATTGGCTAGACACGATAGTGATTGCACTTGTAGTACTCAGGCCATACTGTAACAACTTAATGCCACAAAAGTAGATGTCGGTGTGTACTTTCAAATAACAATAAAATTACACCTTTAAACAAAGTTATCTTGCTGCAAGATAATGGTGTCTGAGCCAAAAAAAGTTCAGACTTTATGAGGACACTTTTAGGCTGAGAGCACATACAATGGCATCAACTCGCAGATCCAGGCAATTTCACAAAAGTGCCATAAAATGCGTTGCTTTTGTAAACAGAAAATTTCCTAGACCACATGTGTTAATAATCATTTTCTTAATTTCATTGTGGCTTATTTTACCCATAAAGGAATAAAAGGCAGGTCACAGAGCAGCTGTTTAAAGCAACAAAAATTTAGCTTTTCTTACTTTAGCTATATTTTTCTAGTTTCAGTGACAAGCAGAAAGAACATGTTTATTTTTTTTTCACTCCTTAGATAATTATATAAAAGTTAGATTCTTTCTGCATGTTTCTTCACATTTTGAGCTACTGTAGCTTTTTTTTTTTTAAATGACTTGTATTAAACTGTTTTTAATATCTTTTTGCAACAAATATCTAGCAGGTTTTCGATGTGTTTCATTTTGCATAAGAAGTTCTATTTTTATTGTTCTTCTTTGTAAATATGCTCTTTCCTTCATATGAAAGAGCTATGTACCAAGGTTTTCAGTGGTTTGACAGAAAGGTGATAGTTTGACCATGTATTATACGGGATAAAGTCCACCCTGCCGTACATAATAAGGATATTTCAAGTCATCTCGGAGTTCCATTACCTTATAAAAGGAACTCAGCCTTTGGCCTCATTCCTCTATATGGTTATGGAACTCCTCAGTGACTTGCAATATCCTTATAATGTACGTCAGGGGCAGCCGTGGCCCGTGCAGGTAAGAATGGTGGGGCAGTGGGGTCGGGTGTGGGGGGATGTCGATAGACGACGACAAGCGAAAATTAATTATTTATTTAATTTTCCCTCGTCGTCGTCTGTCGAAGTCCCTCCCCCCCCAACCTGGCCACACGGCCCCACCACTCTTACCTGCACGGGCCGCGGATGAGCAGGGGGTACTTTATCCTTTATATAATACATGGGATTCTTCAATCTCTAAATATAAACACCTAATATCTTTATAATCGGTGACTTGTTACACATCCAGTCGCTGATTATAAAGAAAAGACAGTCGAGTTCTGATGTTACAATGCCTGCTGCTAGAGCCAACAGCTGAGGTGAAGGGCAGGTCAGGTCATGGAGCAGCTGTTTAAAACAATGAAAATGTTGCTTTTATTATCTCTTCTGCTCTATTTTTCTTACTTACAGTGACAAGCAGAAAGAACATATTTATTTTTTGCACTCCTTAGATAATTATAGAAAGGTTAGAATTGTTCTGAATGTTTCTACACATTTCGAGCTACGCAACTTATGTTTTTCTTTTTGAAAAACTGACTCGCATTGAAATGTTTCTAGCATCCTTTTGCAACAATTACCTAACAAGTTTTTGATGTGTTTCATTTTACATTACAGGTTCTACTTTTATTGTTCTTGTTTGCAAACATGCTCTTTCTTTCATATGAAAGAGCTATTCACTAAGGTTTAAAGTTGTTTGTGAGAAAGGGTGACGAAGTGATCATGTATTAGATGAATGTATGATGATACAACGCATGCATTCACATCGCATGCTATTAGATCGCGGTTTTTACCACGCAAGTCGTTACAACGACTTTCGTTGGAGGGCTCTGGACTTAGGAGTAGTTTAATTTACTATTCCAACTCCAGCCTACGTACAGTAGGGAAGGTGTTGGATAGTAAATTAAACTATTCCTTGTCCTATAGCGCCCTCCAACGCAAGTCGTTACAACTGCGATCTAATGGCATGCGATGTAATGCATGCGTAGTAAAGGTTGTTTCCCGTATTAGATAGGATAAAGTACACACAGACGTATATGATAAGGATGTTGCAAGACACCTTGGAGTTCCCTAACCTTATAAAGGAACTCGGCCTTCAGCTTCGTTCTTCTATATGGTTATGGAACTCCTCGTTTGCTTGCAATACCCTTATAATATATGCAAGGTGTACTTTATTCCTTATATATTAAACAGACTCAGATTATAAGTTAAAAACATGCTTTTCTTATCTACGTCTTAAAAAATACTTTTCTTCCCTCAAAAAACTCACTTTGTAGGCTTCTTCACTGCACTCAAAGTTCCTAGGCAACCTTCTGCATGGCTCCAGCTTTTTTTCTGCTTTAGTCCATGAGACCTCTCCATAATGTTGCAGCAAAGCTATTTACACAAAGCAGAAGATGATAGCTGATCCTGATCTCTGTGTGTTCGATGTACAAACTCACCTCATCCTTTAATCAGACACACTCACCAGAACCCATACAGTGCATAGAAAGCTTGCCAGAGACAATTAAACCTGCGACTATCCTCCCTAGCTTTGTCGAAAAGTAGGGAAGCACCCATGAGAAGAACTTTCAAAACTGCTGGACTTCACTGATCTGGAATGATGCAAAGTTACTGAATTAAAGCAGGGATTCTTATTATGAATATAATATACTACATGTGACCAACCACCAAATCAGACTCAAGGAGAGTTTGGGTTTGTTAATGGCTGGTCATCTCTAACAGATGCTGTGTCTGGTGACTCAGTGGACTAATGCGCCCATTGCAGGGGCCTGTGTTCAACCTCATTGTCATAGGTTCAATTCCCAGCGGGTCCACTCAGCCTTTCATCCATCTGAGGTCAATAAAATGAGTACCATTGAGTTGGTAACAATAAACATCTGTTATTCAGCGCCAAGAGACCTGCGGGTGAATGTGCGCTTTACAAATACTTATTGTTAGAACTGGGGGTCTCTAGTTGGCAGAGGTAGGTACCTTTGTCCAAATAGGGACCCTTGCTTCTAGTCAGGGTAAGGGGGATACACTACTAAAATAACCCCTGCTCACCCCCTTGGTAGCTTGGCATGAGCAGGCAGGCTTATCTCAGAGGCAGTGTGTAAAGCATTTGTGAACACATACAGTAACCCCGTGACAACACTACAGAGGGACACCACACAGGTTGTAGTATAAAAATAAGTATTTTTATATAGACTTAACACAAGACCCAAACGACAAAAATCCACAATACAATACGAAAAATATGACTGTCAAATGGTAGAAAATAGCTCAGTTCAATAAAGATGATAAATGCGACACTTTACTCTCGATGTACCTTTGGATGCGTAACGCAAAACAAACAAAAGGGTCGCAGGGAAGGTGATGCTTCGATTCCTTACGCGCAGAAAGGAGAATGCATCGGTTTCATACTGCGGCCCTGTTACGATGCGTCGAGATGGCGCCTCGATGCGATGACGATCCGGTGCGATGTGAGAAAATGGCGTCTTGCTTACGGTGCGACAACGTAGACGGGATGCGGCTACTCGGCGATCTTCTGAGCCGCGACAGGCCCTGCCACATGCCACGGTCTGCGCCCGTCCGTGCCTGGACCGCGCCCAGCGCCAGAACCCCTGGGCCGTGCGCCCCCGGCACCAGCCTCGAGGACCGACGCCGATACGATGCCACCACACTCCACGCTCTCAACCCCGGACGGACGCACAACTGCTTCAAGGCAGCCCCGAAACGCACCCATGGTCCCTTCACCTGCCGGAACTGCAGCTACACCAGCCTCAGAGCCACCGAGGCACCCGCCAAGAAGGACCGCAACCACCTCCGATGCATCCTACTGAACACCCGCTCCGCACGCAAACACGCCGTCGAGCTCTGGGACCTGCTCGACACATCATCACCAGACGTCGCCTTCCTGACAGAGACCTGGATGAACGACTCCTCCGCCCCCGACATCGCCATAGCCATCCCAGACGGCTATAAGATCACCCGCAGAGACCGCGTCAACGCAGTAGGAGGAGGAATCGCCATCGTCCACAAGAACACCATCAGGGTCTCGACCAGCACCGACAACACTCTCAGCACCGCCGAACACATGCACTTCCAGATCCACACGGACCCCAACACCACCCTCAGAGGCACCCTCGTCTACAGACCCCCTGGGCCCCGACCCCAGTTCAGCGACTCCATTGCCGACTTCATCAGCACGCACGCCCTGACCTCTACCGACTACATCCTCCTCGGAGACCTGAATTTTCACCTGGAGAACAAGAACGACAGCAATTCCACCACCCTGATCGACAACCTCGCCAACCTCGGTCTGAGCCAGCTCGTCACAACACCGACCCATTCCGCCGGCCACACGCTCGACCCCATCTTCTCCTCCAGCTCCCACGTCTCCTTCAGCCACACCACGGAACTCCTCTGGACCGACCACCGCTGCATCCATTTCACCTTCCAGAAACCCACCACACACCACCGCACCCAACAGATCCCACGCCGCTGCTGGAGCAAAGTCACCGAAGACCAACTACGGGCAACCCTTGCTCTCAGCCCTCCCTCCGACCCATCCAACACCGACGACGCTGCCTGCAACCTCAGAAGATGGATGGACGACTGTGCCAACACCCTCGCCCCGCTGAAAAAACCCACCTACGCTGACACCACCAAAAAAGCCAGCTGGTTCACCTCGGAACTCCTAGCTTCCAAGCGTACCTGCCGGAAACTAGAGAAGAAATGGCACAGTGATAAGACACTGGACAGCCACGCAGCCCACAAAGACGCCATCCGTAACCACCACCACCTCATCAAGTCCGCCAAGAGAATCTCCTTCAAAGACCGCCTCGACAACAACGCACACAACAGCAAGGAGCTTTTCAACATCGTGAAGGAACTCTCCAACCCCAGCTCCAACACCAACGACATCCCACCGTCGCAACCCCTGTGCGATTCCCTCGCCACCTTCTTCCACCGCAAGATCGCCGACATCCACGACAGCTTCAACACCCAGACAGCCCCAACTAAGATCGATGCACCAGACCCGCCGCACACCATCGACCGCGATCCCCTGCCAGCCTGGGCCAGCGTGAACATCGAGGACACCATCAAGACCATGAGCACAATACACTCCGGCTCCCCGTCAGACCCTTTCCCGCACCACATCTTCAACAAAGCCAGCAGCTCCATCGCACCCCACCTGTGCAACATCATCAATCTCTCCTTCGAGACCGCGACCTTCCCAGAGAGCTGGAAACACGCAGAGATCAACGCCCTACTCAAAAAACCCAAGGCGGACCCGAGAGACCTCAAGAACTTCCGGCCCATCTCCCTGCTTCCGTTCCCAGCCAAGGTCATCGAGAAGATCGTCAACAAGCAGCTAACCCGATACCTCGAAGAAAACAGCATCCTGGACCCATCCCAATCGGGGTTCCGCAGCAACCACAGCACTGAGACTGCCCTCATCGCCGCCACCGACGACATCAGGATCCTGCTGGACAACGGTGAGACCGCAGCCCTCATCCTGCTGGACCTCTCCGCCGCCTTCGACACTGTCTGCCACCGCACTCTACGCGCACGCCTCCACGACGCAGGGATCCGAGACAAGGCCCTGGAATGGGCCACCTCCTTCCTCGCCGGCAGAACCCAGAGAGTCCGCCTCCCACCATTCCGATCCGAAGCCTCCGAGATCATCTGCGGCGTACCCCAGGGATCGTCCCTCAGCCCAACACTGTTCAACATCTACATGGCCCCGCTTGCACGCATCGCCAGACAGCACGACCTCAACATAATCTCCTACGCCGACGACACCCAACTGATCCTCTCCCTCACCAAGGACCCCCTCACCACCAAATCCAACCTCCATGAAGGGATGAAGGCCGTCGCCGATTGGATGAAGATCAGCCGACTAAAACTGAACACGGAGAAGACAGAGGTCCTCATCCTCGGCTCCAACCCCTCAGCCTGGGACGACTCCTGGTGGCCAACGACGCTGGGAGCAGCCCCGACACCCACCGACCACGCACGCAACCTGGGAGTCATCCTCGACTCAACGCTCTCCATGGCCAAGCAAGTCAACGCAGTCTCATCCTCCTGCTTCAACACCCTCCGCATGCTTCGCAAGACCTACAGGTGGATCCCGACAGACACGAGAAGAACAGTCACCCAGGCCCTCGTCAGCAGCAGACTCGACTATGGGAACGCCCTCTACGCGGGAGCCCCGGCCAAGCTCATCAAACGACTGCAATGCATACAAAACGCCTCCGCACGCCTGATCCTCGATGTACCACGCCACAGCCACATCACCCCCCACCTGAGGAACCTGCACTGGCTCCCCGTCGACAGGAGAATCTCCTTCAAACTCCTCATCCACGCACACAAGGCACTCCACAAGACTGGCCCAGCCTACCTCAACAGACGACTCCTCTTCTACGTCCCCAACCGCCAACTCCGCTCCGCCGACCTCTCCCTCGCCACCGTCCCTCGCATTCGAAGAACCACCACCGGCGGCAGATCCTTCTCCCACCTCGCCGCCAAGACCTGGAACACCCTTCCACTAAGCCTACGACAGACCCAAGACCTGCTGACCTTCAGGAGGCTACTCAAGACCTGGTTGTTCGACCAGTAGCAGTACCCCCCCCCTTTTTTTTCTCCCCCAGCGCCTTGAGACCCTCGCGGGTAAGTAGTGCGCTTTACAAATTCTGTGATTGATTGATTGATGCTTCTCCGGTGATGCGCCAGCGTCCTCTGTGGCGGCGACACGCTTCTCCAGTGATGCGAGGCGCTTCAGTGATGCGATGGCGACAGCGGCAGCGGCGCCACGCTTACTCCGTGATGCAACGACAACTGCTGCGGCGGCATGCTTCTCCGGTGATGCGGGGTGCTTCGGTGATGCGGCGGCACGCTTACTCTGCAATGCGACAACACTGCTGCGGCGGCGACACGCTTCCTCTTCGTTGAGTCGCGCTTCCAGTTCCCAGCGACACGCAGTCTCTCAGAAGGCCCAACAGCAGTAGGCACTTCAATTCCCAGCAAGGGAATTCAGGAGGGGAGCTGGGGGTGAAGTCTTGTATCCCTGAGACTTCAGGCAGGAGGCAAGCTCAATCTTCAAGCCCTTGGAGATCTTCCTCAAGATGATGAAAGCACACTCAGTCCTTTTCTCCTTTCTTTGGCAATAAAGTAACCACTGCAGGCCAACCCCAAAAACACGCAGCATAGGGGTAGTCTCCTCCTTCAGCTTCCTGGTTCTTCTCCTCAGCAAAGGTTCGTCTTGATTCCCAGAAGTGATCTAAAATCTTGGGCTCTGGGTCCCAATATTTATACTAGCAAATCCTTTGTCCTCTGAAGGCAGAGGGCCCTGTACCTAGTCCAAACCAGTTCTGGGTGCATTCTGTCAGTGCACAACTTCTTCTTTTGTCAGTGTGGGCCAGGGACATCAGACGCACCACAGGAGGTGGAGCCAGCATTGTGGAAGGCAGGCACAGCCCTATTCAGGCCCAGGTGCTACTCCTCCCACCACTCTACATGCAGGTAGGTCTATTCAGCCCTGTGCTGACTCACCCTGTCTCCTGGAGTCCACCAGCTCCTGTCACTCACAAACCCAGACATACAATACACAAGCTAGCAGAGGCAGGCTGGATGGTTTAGGCAAGAAAATACCTACTTTCTAAAAGTGGTATTTTCAAACACAGAATGTTAAAACCAACTTCACTAAAAGATGTATTTTATCATTCTGAGTTCAGGCATACTAAATTCGTTTTTCTACCATGTTCCCTGGGTCAGTTAGGATTATAAGATGTTATAATCAAACTGCCCATTCTGGCCTATGGGGACAGGTAGCCTTGCAATAGTGAAAAACGAAATTGGCTGTAATTCACTATCAGGACATGCCACACACACCAGGGCATGTCCTACCTCTTACATACAATGCACCCTGCCCGCAGGCCTACTTTAGGGGTGACTAACATGCAGAAAAGAGAAGGTTGGGGGACTGGTAAGTGGGTGCACTTACCAAGTCGACATGGCAGTACCAGACTGCACACAGGCTCTGCAATGGCAGGCCTGAGACACGCTTTCCAAGCTGCTCCGGTGGGTGGCACAACCAGTGCTGCAATCCCACCAGCAGTATTTGATTTACAGGCCCTGGGCACATGCGGTGCACTATACTAGGGTCTGACAGTAAGTCAAATAAGCCAATCATGGAGTCACTAATCCATACATCAATTTATTATAGGGAGCACTTGCACTTTGGCACTGATTAGCAGTGGCAAAATGCCCAAAGCATCTAAACCAGCAAAAACATGTCCACAACAGAGGAGGCATAGCGAAAAAATGGAAGGGAGACCCACGCCAATGGTACCAGGTCTAACACGTGTCCCCTCCAGCTGAAATGTGGGGAAAACTACCCTACCTCCTGGGAGTTCTCATCACTAAGGCGGAAAAATCTGGACAGACCATCAGCATTGGCATGTTCTGTACCAGGGCGGTGTTCCACCGTAAAGTCCATACCCTGTAGGGAAATGGACCACCTCAACAGCTTTGGATTCTCACCCCTCATCTGCATCAACCATCTGAGGGGCCTGTGGTCTGTCTGAACCCGGAAGTGAGTCCCAAACAGGTATGGCCTCAACTTCTTCAGCAAATGCCTCATGCTCAATAGCACTCCACCTCTGTTCCCGTGGAAGTAACCTCCTACTGATGAAGGCTACAGGTTGGTCTAGGCCCTCCTCATTTAACTGTGCCAGAACAGCCCCTACACCATGCTCTGAAGAGTCTGTTTGAACAACAAATTCTTTTGAGAAGTTGGGCGCCTGAAGCACGGGGGCCGTGCACATGGCAGTCTTCAAGGCGTCAAAAGCTCTCTGACAGGTGTCAGTCCAAATCACTCTCTTGGGCTGCTTCCTGGAAGTCAGCTCTGTCAAGGGTACAACGATGCTGCCATACCCCTTGACAAATCTCCTGTAATACCCGGTGAGTCCTAGAAAGGCTCTCACCTCTGTCTGGGTCTTGGGGGGTTCCCAAGCCAGAATGGTATCAATCTTGGGCTGTAGGGGCGCCACCTGGCCGCTCCCAACCTGGTGTCCCAAGTACACCACAGAACCATGCCCGATCTGGCACTTACTCACCTTGATCGTGAGGCCTGCCCTCCGCAGCGCCATCAACACTTCCCAGAGGTGGCGCAGATGTTCTTCCCAACTGGCGCTGAACACTGCGATGTCATCCAGGTAGGCGGCACTGAAATCTTCCAGTCCAACCAACACCTGGTTGACCAACCTCTGAAAGGTGGCAGGGGCATTCTTCATCCCAAAGGGCATAACCCGGAATTGGTAGTGCCCATCTGGTGTGGAGAATAGTTACCTCTCTTTGGCCCCATCAGTCAAGGTGATCTGCCAGTACCCAGACGTTAAGTCAAACGTACTGAGGTACCGGGCAGCCCCTAACCGATCAATGAGCTCATCAGATCTGGGGATGGGGTGCGCGTCAGTCCTGGTGACTAAATTGAGTCCTCGGTAGTCCACACAGAACCGGAGTTCGGGCGTTGCACCAGGCGAGGCAGCCTTTGGGACCAAGACCACTGGGCTGGCCCAAGGGCTGTGAGAGGACTCAATCACCCCCAATGCAAACATCTTGGAGACCTCCTCCTTGATGCAAGCTCTCACCCTGTCAGTCACTGTGTAAGCCTTGTGCTTGACAGGAGGACTGTCCCCAGTGTCCACATCATGGACGCACCAATCAGTGACACTAGGAGTTAGGGAAAACAGGTCAGGAAACTGTCCCAACAGTTGGTGACAGTCTTCCCGCTGCTCAGGTGTCAGGGAGTTAGAGAGGTTCACACCCTCCACTGGCCCATCTTGCTCTGTTGCAGACAGGAGGTCAGGAAGAGGTTCTATCTCCTCTTCCATTCCATCATCTGTTGCTAGGAGCATGCCCACTTCGGACCTCTCAAAATGGGGCTTTAGGCGGTTGACATGTAGGACCCACAAAGGGTTCCTGGGAGATCGCAAGTCCACCAGGTAGGTGACCTCACTCTTGCGCTCCACCACCTCAAATGGTCCGGTCCACTTATCCTGGAGCGCGCAAGGCTCCACGGGGGCCATGACCCACACTTTCTGCCCAGGCTGAAACTCGATCAGAGTGGCATTCTGATCATACCACCGTTTCATCTCCTCCTGGTTGGCTTCCAGATTCGCCTCAGCGAGTTGTCTGAATCGCCTAGTCTGGTTTCTAAAGGCCAGCATGTAGCTAAATACATCCTGGGGAGGTTTAATGGGAGCTTTCTCCCAGCCTTCTTTCACCAGACTCGGAGGTCCTCTTACCGGGTGACCATAGAGCAGTTCAAAGGGACTGAACCCTAAGGACTTCTGTGGCACCTCACGGTAAGCAAACAAAAGGCATGGCAAGAGGACGTCCCACTTACGCTTCATTGGTTCTTCCAGACCCATAATCATGCCCTTCAGGGTCCGGTTGAATCTCTCAACCAGCCCATTACCTTGGGGGTGGTAAGGAGTGGTGAACTTGTACGTTACACCGCACTCCTGCCACAGGGACTTCATATACTTGGAAATGAAGTTTGTACCACGGTCAGACACCACCTCCTTGGGGAACCCCACGCGGGAGAAAATCCCCATCAGTGCACGTCCCACCATGGGGGCCGTCACTGTCCGAAGAGGGATGGCTTCCGGGTACTGGGTGGCATGGTCCACCAAGACCAGGATGAACCTGTTGCCCATGGCTGTCTTGGGGTCCAGTGGCCCCACAATGTCAATCCCCACCCGTTCAAAGGGGGTGCTGACCACAGGGAAAGGCTGGAGGGGAGCCTTGTGCTTCCTCCCACTTTTTCCACTTGCCTGGCAAGTCTGACATGTCGTGCAATGAGTGTCTGATCTCTTGCGCATCTGGGGCCAATAAAAGTGGGTGACAAGCCTTTCAAAGGTCTTGCCCTGCCCCAGATGTCCTGCTAAAGGCACATCATGAGCCAAACCCAGTAGGAAGGCTCTGAAGCGCTGGGGTACCACCAGCACACGGGCTGACCCAGGCTCAGCAACCTTAGGCTCGCTATACAGGAGACCATTCTCCCAGTAGATCCAATGTGATCCAGACTGATCACCTGCTGCCTGGTTTGTGGCCTGTTGCCGCAAACCCACAAGAGAAGGGCACTTGTTCTGCTCCTCGCAGAACTCCTCCCTGGAGGGTCCTCCTTCTTGCTGCCAATGGGTCAGCTCAGGCAGGTCCCCCAGTTCGGCCACTTGCTCCCCTGTAGGTTCCAGAGCATCCCCCTCAGGTTCTGCTTCCTCCTGGACCGTGGGAACTACGGGGGCCGGTTTCACGTGCCCCTAGGCTCTTCTCTTCAAGGCAGGCATCTGGGCCACCCTCTCAGGCTCCAGGTCCTCTTGAACACCTCTACTGGCTGCCATAGACCGAGTGGTCGCGCACGCCCACTCAGGCAGACCCAACATCTCTAGATGAGACCTTCTCTCCACCTCTGCCCAATGTGAACTTTCTAAATCGTTGCCCAACAGACAGTTTACAGGCATGGCTGGCCTCACAGCTACTTGAAAGGTACCTAAGACCCCCCCCCCTCAAAGGGAACCTGAGCCACTCTGCAGTGGCTCTCTGAGTTGTCCGCGGCAACTACTGGGCAGAATGCATTGGGGATCACCTGCTCTTCAGACGCCAGCCGACAACTGACAGCTGTCACACTGGCTCCTGTGTCTCTCAGAGCCTCCACCCTTTGGCCATTGATGGTCACCCACTGCCTGTATTGCTTAGTGTTATCAGGCATTTGGGTCCTGGGGACCATCTCACTGTCTCCTAAAGAGACCAAGGATATTGCTACGGGATCCCACCCACCTTGGGCACCCATCTCCTCCCCCAGGGCTACACTAGCCACCTGCCGGGGTGGTGCATCAGTGGGTGCTGTCTTCCCATACAAGGGACATTTAGAATCATAGGAGCAGTGGCTCACTTGCCATCACTTAAAGCAAGTCCTGGGCCCCCTGTGAACAGGCTTATCTGTCGGGGCCCCTGGCTTCTTCTCAGGGGAGGCTGGGAACCTTTCCCTTGGTTCCCTTGGGGATTACTTTGGGGCCCTTTCTGGAACTCGTTCTGTTTACCCTTGTCTCCCCTACTCCTCTGCTGGGGACCCTGCCCACCTTTGGCGGAGTCTCCCACGTGACCCTTGTGGACCCGGGTGCTCACCCAGCGGTCCGCCTCCTCAGCAAGCTTCCTAGGGTTAGTCAGCCTACTATCAATAAGGTGCTGGCGTAGCTCTGGAAAACAATTTCCTGACAAGTGCTCCCATGCAATCAAATCAAAGAGAACGTCAAAATCATTCACTTTGCTACCCTTCACCCAACCATCCAATGCTCTGCAAAAAAAAGTCACATATTCCACCCAAGTACTTGACTCCAACTTTTTGCAATTTCTGAACCTCTGCCTATACAGTTCAGGAGTCAACCCATACCTAGACATCAATGCTTCCTTCATATGGCTATAAGAATTGTGGACCTGAGAGGGCAAGTCTAACAAGGTATCCGTCCCCTCACTAAGGAACCGTCCCCACAAACCCGCTCCCCAATCCTTCTCAGGGACCCGGTGGGAGGACATAGCTACCTCATAGGCCTTGAACCACTGACCAATATCATCATTCTTATAAAACTCTTTCACCATATCTTTAGGTATATACATCCTGACTTCAACAGGCATGGATGGTGTGCTGCCACCAGAGGGAGTAATCTTTAAGCACCTAGCTTTCAACTCCAACTCCCTCAAACTTCTCTCGTGCTCCATTTGCATCCTCTTTTCCTCTAGGGCCAATTTCTTAATTTCCAATTCCAACTTCCCACCCATCTTAAGCTTGGTCAGCTCCATTTCATGCACCCTACTTCTCTCCATGTCCTCCAGCTCTCCTGGGGACAGGCCCTTGGAAGAAACACTGCTACCTGCTGGGGAAGGTGCTTTCCTCCCCTATGGACCCAATGGCCCATCTAGCTGCCCTCCTGCATCCTCAGCCCCCTCCTCATGCTCTTCCACATGCTCAGGGGTACTTCTTGCTTCCACCCAGGCCCTCAGTGCCTTTTGGTACTCGTCCTTCTTGGTGAGACCTGTAGTAGCAACTTTCAATTTCCTGCAGAAGTACTTTAGCAGTTTCACATTGTAACTTTCCAGCTTTTCTTCTTCAAAATCTAAATCCACAGATGCGATGGATGCTGTTTTGCTCATGGTGACTAAACTTGGCAGTTCTTGGCAAAAATAGAAATCCCAGGAAAAAAAATCTACCAAAATGTATGTGGTTGCGTTTGGTCTGCACTCACTAGTAGTGTACACCAATTACTGTATAGGAGTCACAAATGCAAGTCCACAATCCTCACCGCTGACCACCAATGTTAGCACTGGGGGTCTCTAGTTGGCAGAGGCAGGTACCTTTGTCCAAATAGGGACCCTTGCTTCTAGTCAGGGTAAGGGGGATACACTACTAAAATAACCCCTGCTCACCCCCTTGGTAGCTTGGCACGAGCAGGCAGGCTTATCTCAGAGGCAGTTTGTAAAGCATTTGTGAACACATACAGTAACCCCGTGACAACACTACAGATGGACACCACACAGGTTGTAGTATAAAAATACGTATTTTTATATAGACTTAACACAAGACCCAAACAACAAAAATCCACAATACAATACGAAAAATATGACTGTCAAATGGTAGAAAATAGCTCAGTTCAATAAAGATGATAAATGCGACTCTTTACTCTCAATGTACCTTTGGATGCGTAACGCAAAACAAACAAAAGGGTCGCACGGAAGGTAATGCTTCGATTCCTTACATGCAGAAAGGAGGATGCGTTGGTTTCTTACTGCGGCCCCGTTACGATGCGTCAAGATGGCGCTCCGATGCGATGACGATCCGGTGCGATGCGAGAAAATGGCATCTTGCTTACGGTGTGACAACGTAAACGGGATGCGTGCACGCCCGACGTCCGTGCGGCGACTCAGCGATCTTCTGAGCGACACGCTTCTCCGGTGATGCGCCGGCGTCCTCTGTGGCGGCGACATGCTTCTCCGGTGATGCGAGGCGCTTCGGTGATGAGATGGCGGCAGCACGCTTACTCCGCGATGCGACGACAACTGCTGCGGCGGCCCGCTTCTCCGGTGATGCGGGGCGCTTCGGTGATGCTTCAGCGGCGGCACGCTTACTCTGCGATGCGACAACACTGCTGCGGCGGCGACACGCTTCCTCTTCGTTGAGTCACGCTTCCAGCTCCCAGCGACACGCAGTCTCTCAGAAGGCCCAACAGCAGTAGGCACTTCAACTCCCAGCAAGGGAATTCAGGAGGGGAGCTGGGGGTGAAGTCTTGTATCCCTGAGACTTCAGGCAGGAGGCAAACTCAATCTTCAAGCCCTTGGAGATCTTCCTTAAGGTGATGAAAGCACACTCAGTCCTTTTCTCCTTTCTTTGGCAATAAAGTAACCACTGCAGGCCAACCCCAACAACACGCAGCATAGGGGTAGTCTCCTCCTTCAGCTTCCTGGTTCTTCTCCTCAGCAAAGGTTTGTCTTGATTCCCAGAAGTGATCTAAAATCTTGGGGTCTGTGTCCCAATATTTATACTAGCAAATCCTTTGTCCTCTGAAGGCAGAAGGTCCTGTACCTAGTCCAAACCAGTGCTGGGTGCATTCTGCCAGTGCACAACTTCTTCCTTTGTCAGTGTGGGCCAGGGACATCAGACGCACCACAGGAGGTGGAGCCAGCATTGTGGAAGGCAGGCACAGCCCTATTCAGGCCCAGGTGCTACTCCTCCCACCACTCTACATGCAGATAGGTCTATTCAGCCCTGTGCTGACTCACCCTGTCTCCTGGAGTCCCCCAGCCCCTGTCACTCACAAACCCAGACATACAATACACAAGCTAGCAGAGGCAGGCTGGATGGTTTAGGCAAGAAAATACCTACTTTCTAAAAGTGGTATTTTCAAACACAGAATGTTAAAACCAACTTCACTAAAAGATGTATTTTATCATTCTGAGTTCAGGCATACTAAATTCGTTTTTCTACCCTGTTCCCTGGGTCAGTTAGGATTATAAGATGTTATAATCAAACTGCCCATTCTGGCCTATGGGGACAGGCAGCCTTGCAATAGTGAAAAAGGAAATTGGCTGTAATTCACTATCAGGACATGCCACACACACCAGGGCATGTCCTACCTCTTACATACAATGCACCCTGCCTGCAGGCTTACTTTAGGGGGGACTAACATGCAGAAAAGGGAAGGATGGGGGACTGGTAAGTGGGTACCAAGTCGACATGGCAGTACCAGACTGCACACAGGCTCTGCAATGGCAGGCCTGAGACACGCTTTCCAAGCTGCTCCGGTGGGTGGCACAACCAGTTCTGCAAGCCCACCAGCAGCATTTGATTTACAGGCCCTGGGCACACGCGGTGCACTATACTAGGGCCTGACAGTAAGTCAAATAAGCCAATCATGGAGTCACTAATCCATACATCAATTTATCATAGGGCGCACTTGCACTTTGGCACTGATTAGAAGTGGCAAAGTGCCCAAAGCCTCAAAAACAGCAAAAACATGTCAACAACAGAGGAGGCATAGCGAAAAAATGGAAGGGAGACCCACGCCAATAGTACCAGGTCTAACACTTATGTTATGTTATTTACTAATAAATCTGGAAGAATTTCATGTGTGCTTCTTCAGGAGGAGCACCACTTAAAATATTGGTGAGCATAATCTGTTTTTTTTCAGTGTAAATATCCGGGTACCAAGTGTTAAGTAGTACTCAAATTACGAATTTGTGGAAGAGAATAAGGAAGGCCAGAAACCAGAAATGTAACTACCATTGGTGCAGCAGCACCCGGGCCCAGAGCCCTGTTGAGTCCATTGAAACCTGACAATGCTGTATTTTCTTACCCCAAAGCAGTAAAAGGGACCTTTTCCCTTGCTTGCTTTAGTGTCCATGCCATCCTTGCACTGCTAGTACTGGAAACTGATAGTTCAGTAGAAAATGTGCTTATCTTTTTTGACATTGAAGAACAATTAGTATTTGATAGTTTAGCTATGCTTGAAGTTATAATATTGCAAAAGTTTGCAAAAAGGAATTCTTGCCCACTGCATTCAATGTCTTTGAAAAATGAATCATTCTGAAGCCATGGTTGCTTAATAGTTACAGGTGAATGCCAGTGGCAAATAGAGTAATATGTTCTTTGCAATAAAGAGACCCTGTGAATCTTCTGCCTTTTACATTAAAATGTATTAGAAAACGTTATAACATACTCCCGGAAAAGCAGATGCAAGTTTAAAAAGTTATATTCTGGTTCACAAAAAAGTTAATCTCTAAGAAAAGATGTACTCAGAAATTATGGAAATGTGTGCAGAATGGGACATTGATTGACTGAAGAGTGAATATAAAATTAAAATGCCATTTATTTTACTCTACGCAGCAGGTTGCCTGCCAAGCAAATGTTGGAAGGCGTATATGACTGGGTGAAGGTGGCATCTGGAAAAAGTTTCTTTGTTTGAAACAGTCTGCCCGTCTTCAAGCTTTAAGATGCAAACGTCATGGGCAGATTTACTAACATTTTGTACTGGGTTTGCATCACAAAAGTGATTCAAACTTTTGCAAAAGGCTTATTTGGGATTTACTTTCCAGTGCAAAACATAATTTGTGCTGGAAATTAGAGTTAAAGTAACGCACATAGTGCTAGTGCAGCATTAAGTTGCTTTGTGTCAATCATCTGCAGTTTTTTACATGAAACCCTACTTCCTAACATTTGTAGTGAGAGCTTGCACCCAAAAATAACGGCTCTTGGGCATTAAAAATGGAAAAGTGCTTTTATTTCTTTAAACTTTTCTGACTTTGCATCTGTGTTGCACGGTACAGCACAAAGTGGAAAAAATATAAAGGTTTGTCTACACATACTATTTTGTATTGAAAAGGTACACTTCCAGTAGAAAAACACATATCAGGCATCACACAAACACCTTTGGACTAGGCAGCTTGATTCTGTGCCAATGGTAGGGAAGAAAGCAGGAGCACCAAATCGCTGTAGTTTTGGTGACATCCTGCTCTCCCCCGTTCACGCGACGTAGCTCAGCAACTTTGGCTGATGCGCTGCGTCGCGCGACAACTTTGTAAATCTGCCCGCAGGTCTTATAATATATATTAACTTTCATGCTGTCATAAGGTGTTGATTGTTCTGTTCTTGAAAGAAGCTAAGGAGGATAAACCAAAGCATTATTTATTTAAGGATATGGTTTAATCAGTGGTTCATTTTACAAATTTGTCTAGTAAATTTTTTATTTTACTGCTGTAAATTTTAACCTGTAAAATGCTGCCTTGTTTCTTAATTTTGCACAAAATACATAACAGTGAAAATGGCTAGCTATATGATAGATCTTGAAACGAGTTAAAATAAAGATGTGGAATCAATGGTGTTGTGTGAGAAATATATTACATATAACAAGATGTTATGTATGGCTCTCATAGAAAGCCCCTATCGTTTATTTCACTTTATGAATCTCATAATCCACTGCTGTGACATTGCAACAGTTGACAACAAAACTGGTTACCCGCTGTTGTGATGTCATGAAGGCCTTCCAGGCCAGACTGACAGCGATCTCTGAGCAAGCACAGCTGCAGGAGGGAGAAAAGAGGCAGGGAAGGCGGTGGTGGTTGGTCAAGGGTGACAGGCAAGTGTTCTTTTTTTTTTTACCTTTGGAACAGGGATACATAACAGAGACCATGTTATCTATGGCTCCCCCATTACTCCTCTGCCTCTGCGTAGCAGTTGCAAAAAAGGGCAGATGATTTTGGGGGGCATACGTAACATTAAATTATAGACGGGCAACAGTGAATTACAGGGATGTATTTCACCTGTGGTTCTGAGTGACATAATAAACAAGTCGAGCTTCGCTCTTGTCTATTTAACACTACTCAGAATCCCCCGGTGAAAAACATCCCTGTAATTCAATGTTACCTATCTATAATTATATATATGTTTGAATCCATCTCTTATTTGCTCATTATAACTGTATGACAAAGTGTCTCTTTTGCATGGTCACCCCAAATTCTGGGAACTGCTGTCTAGTTCACAGTGCATATGCTCTGAGACCCTAAAGCATGGTAAAATTGAGTAATCCTCAATTAGCATACTTAAAATTCCTTTAAGGCCATAGTTTATGGTCTTGGAAAATAGAAATACACCCATGACATAGAAAGTTAAATGTCACATGTGAACTGCTGCACCTATTGTGACATACATTTGGCTGACAAGGAAAGCATGGCTTCAGTTCTTCATGTGTAATCTGTCTCCTGCAGATTTTACACTTGCAGGCAGACCTTTCAAAATAAACCTTTTTACGGGAAGGAATCTCAAATTTTAAAATGTAGGTAACTCACCCCAAAGTAGGCCTTGTAGCCAATGAGTCAGGGTTCCAGGTAATTTAAAGAGGAACATGTAAGAATTTAATGTTTGCATGTTTCTTCAGCAACTAGTCCTCAAAAGCAATTTTCACTGTTAGGGCTGTAGCTGATTCTATGAAGGAAAAGCTAAAGTTCAGTTAATGAGTAAATCAATATCTTTGGAATAAACTACAGAGGTGGTTAAATCATTATTTTCAATATTCATTAAAACACAATTCAATGGTGAAATTGATTTTTTTCGATAAATATACAGGAAAAGTAACTTTTAAAAATGTATACTTTCTTTGCCTGAATGTGCGAAATACTGTTCTCGGAGAAAAGGTAATGGCCTGGGCCCAGTACGAAGGCTTTAGGAAGGAGTGTGACCCAGCTTAAGCCAAGTAGGACAGTCTAGGAGTATCCAGCAAATTCAATAATTTAAAATGGACCAGGAGAAGACCTTTATTTGCTTTTATAGTGTAGCGATAAGGGAAGCCTGGAGAAAAGGGGTCTTTTTATCCCAAATACACATTTTAGACTCTGAGCTTTAGTCTTGGTGGAGGAGAGACCTGGCCCAGAACCATTTTGGAGTGGTTGACTGGGAGGGGGCATACTCATCATCTTAAAATACCTCTTATTGTACCACAAGCCCCCTCAATGTGCAGAATGAATTTGCCATGTTCTATTTTACTAAGAATGGGGCACTGTGGGATAGTTTGCAGTGAGGCTGAATGTGCTGTGAAAGTGGGAAGGTGTGTGTTTGGTAACTTTTTGTCCATTGTTCTGGGAGTGTCCAGCAGTCACCCCAACCTCCGTCTTGTGAACTGTACAACTGTAGCACCACACCCCTCCCCAGAACACATTCTGGACCAGTGGCAGAAATAGGAGCACTGAACCTTCTGCCTCTTACCTGTGCAGAAACCTGAAGGGCTCTACCTGCTCCCAAATGCTCCCAGGAGTAAGAAGTGGACCCCAAGGGTCAGTTGGCTGAACTCCTGTGTGGCTACAGGGACATGACAAGCTCCATAAGGTCCTTTTCTACAAGAAACCAGTGAGTCACTTACAACTGGAACTGGGCTGAACCTTGCTGGGGGCCTCTGCTGGAGTGTGGCTTCGACCATAAGTGCTGTCCCTGAGGTCCTGGGAGCCATAGATGTGGCTCAGATGAACTGCATCAGAAAGTCTGAAAAGTTGGGAGTTAGAAAATGTTTGGACGTTTAGGAGTTTCTGTGGGACCTTGCTGTAAAGGTGCCCTTTAGGAAGGACTTTGTCAGATATAACTTTAGGCTTGCCCGCTGGAAGATTTTGAGCTCCAAAAAAGAGACTAAGTTCAAGGGATTTAATCTTGAAAGAGCGCACGCAAAGTATCTACCCAATGAGAGGACTCTGACTGCTGCGAAATTAGATTTTTCAAGCTCAGAGCTTTGCCTGCCCAAACCAATAGTTTTAGTGGCACTTTAGCCAGCGGCTCTTCTGATTCGAATGGATTTCATCTGCTACAGCCATAATCTTTGCCCTCTGGAGGATTTCGACTTCCTCATAATTAATATTAATACTTTTATTGTGTTGTAGTTTGACTTTTTGACCAGTTTTAGAGTTGCTTAATACTTAACACATTTCCCCAAGTTAAGCCTGTCTGCTCTGTGCCATAGCTGCTAGGGTTTGAACCCATGTTTAATATTGAAACTGAGTGTCTGACCTTAAAGGATTTTGGTACCTATAACCCATTTCCTTATAAACGGATAAGGATAAGGTGCTATTATCTCAACTCTACATTGGCAATCATATGATTGCTAAGTGAGCAATTATATATTAGTTATGTCTTATTTGTGTGTCATTGTTTGAGGTATTTAAGATATGATTCACTCTCGTTCATTTTTTTCCAAAAAATCAAATATATCATACGAGGGTTGATTGTTTTTATTAACCACAACAGAATGTTATTTTAATGGGGTGAAATGTCTTCACTCCCAGGAGGAGAGTAATTAAGAAACAACTCCTCGATACTATGGCATAAGGAGACCCATAAATGGCCCCATACAGGCCCATCTGCAAACATAAGGAGGGTCACTTTGGTTTCGGGAGACCAGTTCTTCCACCATAAAATGGCAGCTGCATCATTCTCTGAAATTTGCTGTACCCCACTTCATTTAGAGGCATGGGGATAACTTGACTTCAGTGAAGACTCAGCTGGCTCTACCATTGGAAACCTCTGACTTCAGGGCCTACAACATTACATGGCAGATGCACCATTCTGTCAAAAATGTGTCTTCTCCATCCGATTTAGAGATAAGGGAAATACAGGGTTTCTGACAGTGCAACCTCGGATGGCTAATAGTCGGAATCTTTGGGTCTGACAACCAACCCCCCTCAGGGCCATCAGGTCATAGGAATGATCCTCTCAATCTTATTCTTAACTCTACCTGGGACTGTCACACAAGACATGGCGTCCTGATAAGGACATCACACAGTGGCCCCCATGAATAGAGAGGAACCTTTCTACATGTTTGTGCCATAATTATTTTATGCTGCAAGTACGAACGCCTGCTTTATAAGTTTGTTCTCTACTGAGCGGGTGCAGCAAACATGACACCTCTTCAGTGCCCTCAGTGGAGTTACTGGGCCACTGAAGGCACAGAGATCCCCACCAGTCTGGAAGGGATCTCTAAAATGTGTTCAATGGTCCTTTGCCAGGGAAATTAAGGCCATAGCCTCTGCTTGTCTGGCACACTGATGGGTAGCCTGCCAAAATCTAAATGAGGCAAAGTTCAGACTCCATATCCAGACTAGACCAATCATTGCAAGCCATCCAACTTCACAGGCTACTGACCACATGTCGTGCCTCTGAGTGACCTGCAGCTATCATGTCATTTTCTGCTAATTTGCCGAGTCTTTCAGTTGATAGAGAGCTTACAAAGATGGAATTTAAGGCCAACACAGCAGTCACCAATGCTGGCTAACTCCGAAGTGTGGGGTTCACGGTTTGATCCCTGGCGGCAGCTCAGCTCAGCATAATGTGACTCTGGGCAATAGCTCACTTAATCTCCCCTACGGCCCCCCAGCACCTGGATATCCTTAGTGGTGATAAGTTTGCGCTTTACAAATATGGAATTTATTTATTTATTAATTCTTGAAGGCAAGAAAAAGGGAGGTGTAGACGTTTAAATGGAGTGGAGCAAGGAGGACCCAAGTCAGGCCTCCAGCAATCAGCAAACTGCCGGGTAAGACGGAAGAGCAGGGTTTGCATACATCATCTAGTTGTGAATCTGAATGTTTTCCCGAGGAGGCTGCCTATTCCCATGCCTAGATATATAAAGTAGATGGAAACAGCAGTCCCCAGGGAGCAGGTAACGGAAAAGCTTTCTTCTAAGGTTCATTTTGTTTTAAAAGTGCAGGAGCCAGGTGACAGTGAATGGCCTGGAGTCATGTTTGTCTTGTCATAATAGTTGATGGCCCAGGATTGTTGCAGCCCAGAGGTAACGTTTAACTTTCCCTGTCATGAGTGTATTTTGGAACACCATACAGAGTGGCCATATAGGAAAGTCAAATAGGCCAAAAAATGAGTAAGTCAATTTCAACATGTTTTAGAGGTTAGAGCACATGCACTGGGGCCAAGCAGTATCCTTGGGCAAGGGTAAAAAAACAGCAGTAGCACCCCGCTTTGCCAGTGGTGGCTCTGATGGGGTACACGGAGGATCTGCCAGCAACGCACAGAAAATTAATTGTGCTGAGCCTGTTACTAGCAAAGAGGAGAGTGGTGTGCAGGTGGGGACGGGGGAGCGCCCCCCAAATTCACAGACTGGCTCGCTGACTTGATATTCTGAAAAGATCAACTTACCACTTATGCGGAACTTCTGCCACCGTCGTCGCGCCCAAGGGACATCTGGGACCATCTTCTGGCCTACCTGCAGGATTACACAGCCTGAAAGAGCACACAGATCCCACTCGGGATTTGCTGGACTAGTCAATATTATAGCACTGTCAGAACGTGTTCATTGGACTAACACACAGTACCTAGTTGTTGATTATCTAATAATGGGTCACAGAGCTGAACTCCCCACTGGCTTAATGTACACATTGGCCTTTATGAGAGACCACCCCAGCCACTAACTAATGTAATATGTGCCTGTAACTGATAGATATGCGTTCTTTTCTGCTGCGTGCAGTAAGATGCTTATCGAATAGGGTACACCACATATGAGTAATACTGCATTGTCTAGATATCAAATAATGTGTGCTCATGGAAGTATGACTGTACTGCTGTACTTGGTTAATAAAATAATGTTGGTTTTTTTAAAACAGCAGTAGCAGGCCACAAAAAAGGAGGTTACCATGCAAAAGGGAGCCATTTCTCACACCAAGTATGCAATGATATACAATATTTTCAAATAGATATGAGGCAGTAATAAAAACATCATCAAATCAGTTCTTGTAGCTTGGTTCATTAGGTACAACCATGTACAGTTATAATGTGTTTTATCAGCTATAAAACATTTTGCAATTTTAAAGATATTGAAATCCTATTTATAGATGCTTTACAAGTTTCCTATTATTAAATGATCAATAAATTGAAACTGAAATTGGAAAAGGTGCACGCATCTCATCATTCACTTGACTTTTTTGCACACTTTTTTACTTATGTAGTCTTGCATCACTACCTATCCTCCATGTGTCTCTGACTCTTCTTATGATCCTGACACCAACTAACTGGCCAAACAAAGACTAATTATGGAGAAACAGCTCAGTTATTCACAGGTAAAAAAAAATCCTCTTTTCATCAGCGTTTATCGTTGTCTTTTTAACAGAGTGCTAACATGCTTAATGAACTGTCACTGTCTCCGTAGGAGAATATGGTTTCTCAATACAGTGCATGCAGAGCCGGACTGGGAACCGAAACCGGCCCTGGCAAACTGCTCGCCTCGCCCCCCCTGGGGCAGGGGGGGTGCAGCCGAGCTGTTTGCGAGGGCCGGTTTCGGCCGATTTTGTTACAGGGGGCCGATATTGCCGACCCCCGGTAACAAAAACGGCCCCCAAGGGGCCCAAAACCGGCCCCCACCCTAGCGGCCCACCGGGGAAACACCCGGTGCCTGCTACGGCCAGTCCGGCCCTGAGTGCATGTATCAAATAGTATACACCAATGGCGGCTGGCGTGGATCTTGGGTGGTAGGGCGGGGGTGGGGGAGGAGGAGGAAGGGGAATCTAAAAAATATTCCTTAAAAAAACACCTTGTCGCCGCGTCCCGCGTCTCTGCTCCATCTCTCCTCCGTTGGATTCGGGCCAGGAACAGGGTCAGGAACCAGGAAGCTCCCCTGAATGCAGCATTGTGTTGGTAAGCACCGAGGCTTCCCAGACCAATTACAATGCTGCAATGCAATAGTTCAGCGCTCAGAAGGGTTGACTGGGGGCCTGGGCATGTTCTCCACGCAGGCTGTAATGCAGCCTGCGTGGAGAACATGAAAAGTGTGCCTGACTGTTTGGCTGGCCCCAGAGGGCAGGCCAAGCATTCATGCGCACTTGGAGTGGGCAAACCACTTCTCCCCTGCCCTGCTCTGAGAGCAGAGCAGCTCCGCCCGCAAAGCAGCTGGAAACAATAAAATGATAATAGCATTGATTTATTATCATTTTATGTTTCCTTTATTTACAATGCTTTGAAGCAGTGTGGCGATGCTCCTCCACCTTAGCGGAGGCGCCGCCACTGTTATACACATGGTCTTCTCAGACATCTTGCTTACAGTTGTGAATAACCTTCTTCAGAATATATGAAATGGCTTTGCTCTAGCGCACTGTCACTGCATGCCACTGTACACGCACTTTCACTCTCTTTATAAAGATGTTCCATTTCTCCAGTGTACATCTGGTACATCTCGCTGCATGTGCCTTTCAATCAATTCTCCAGTGTACATCTGGTACATCGCACTGTATGTGCCTTTCAATCACTTCCTGTGGGATTCCCATATCTCTGCTGAACTACTATTGTATGCATATGCATGCAGTCTCAAATATCTAATCTGTGGGTAACCCATCTGGCTGTTGTGAACTCAGTGCATTCACTGTACGTATTATTTCAACCCATGCTGCAGGTGATAAATATCTCTGGAAAGACCCAGTTGTTTCTGTTATGGCATGTGCCCTCCACCTCATCTACAGACAACGGCAACCAGAAGCCCTCAATTACCTCACCTGCTGTATTGCAACTCTACGATGCACAAACGGTGGGTGTGCTGCTCATTCCCTACTAAGGGCCTGATTACAAGTTTGGCGGTGCAGGACCACCACTCCGCTGCCCGGCTAAACCCGTGTGCGCACCGTCCACTAGATTATGACTTTTTTAGTCCCTGGCTGGCAGATCTTTGGCGATCCCACGGCAGTGCCTATGAAATGGGGACCTCAATGGGAATGTCAAAGGCAGTACCTGTACAGCATGGACACGGTGCATTCCATGCCGTGCAGGTCCTGGGGTGCATGCACACAGGGGGGCAAAACATGTGACCCCCTGAATGCACCCCATGGCCCTGGGCCATTGGTTCCTCTCGGTCTCAGTTTTCATGGTGGGCTCACCGCCATGAAAACTGTGGCAGAGAGGAAACTTGTAATATGCTATGCAGGACTGCGATGGTCCCACCAAGCATATTTTGGCCTCAACACTGTTGCGCCACCACCAGGGATCTCTGATCCCTGGCGGTTGCAGTGGTGCAACGGCGGTCCAACCACCCTAGTTGTAATAGGGCAGGCGGAAGACTGCCATCGCTGTGCCACTGTTAGTCCATCGGTCCTTGAACCGCCAAACTCATTATCAGGCCCTAAGCTTTTTTGCTGCTTTGTAAACCTGAGGGTACCTCAGCCCTTAAGGGTTTTGGGGAATATGGCTATTCCTAGTAGTGGAAGTGAATCCTTGAGGGTGGGCTTTCCTATGGTATCTGCTCCTCAAAGGGCTTCTGAATAGGAGAATAAGCCACAATTCACCCATCATGGAGGATGGCAGCGATCATGGTAGAATAGCAACAGGTGAACTGTAATACCCGCCCTTAGAGAGTGAGCTCTATTCTGCAGGACATTTTTATAGTTTGGCCTGTGCTATTCTTTCTTTTCTCTCCTTAGGTTGATGGTCCTTGTGGGCTATTCTGGAAGGAACCTGAAAGGTAATGGAGAGCTACTTAGACATAATGAATAAGACAGTTAGTCTTGTTTTGGGTGTAGCATATGGGTGGGTTGAACTGGCGGAGTTTAATTCCGTACAATTCTTTGGAATTACATTAAACTTCCACAAGATTCAACAGAATTCTGCAATGGTGTGCAGTGGGCATTTGGTGCAAAATGCGCCCTCGCATCCAAAAATGTATTCAAGGGTGCATTTTGTGCTAAGAAAATAGTGCTTTAATCCTTTTGCCTCCAACGTTTTGAAGTGGAAAAGGTACATAGACGACATTTTTTTGATTTGGGAAGGTACCACAGAGTCCCTTTTTCAATTTCAGGGGTGGCTTAATGCCCACTGCAATGGTCTTAAATTCACCTTGACGCATAGCGGAAAGGAAGTAGCTTTTCTTGATCTTATGATTATAGCGGACAATGATAGACTGTACACCACCCTTTACCGAAAGTCCACTGAGAAAAACACTCTGCTAGTCTACAACAGCCATCACCCATGGGCTCTGCGAGATTCCCTACCTTACTCGCAATTCTTGTGCATTAGGCGCAACTGTTTTCTGTTTTCTTAAAAAGGACTACTTCAGGGAAGCACAAAACCTCTCCAAAAAACTGACCAACAGAGGCTATCCCCGCAAACTCATCAAGAACTCACTGAAACGTGCGTGGTATTGCCCTCGCGAAACACTCCTGTGCCCCAAAACTAGAAATAATGACGACAAAATGTATGTGTCACCACATTCTCCCCCATCTCTAACTCAGTTAAGAAATGTATCTTGTAACATTGGCCGGTACTCAATGCAGGTAATTAAAAATTTGAGCTACCCATGTTTGCTTTAAAAAAAAGTAAGAACATAAAAGATCATTTGGTCAGGGCAGCTCTGACCACCTAGAAAACCACGCAGACACTAACAGAAATGTGGGGCCTTCCCCCTACACAGGGCCACTACTGATGCGGGAGGTGTAGTGTGTGTCATCTGACAACCGATACTAAGAAATTTGTATATACTAACATTGATGTAACATTAACCAATTTTTCCAATTGTAACACTCAGAATGTAATATATGCAATTACATGCCCATGTACGCTAATATATATTGGAGAAACCACTCAAAAAATCAGAATTAGGATATGTCAACACCGCAGCCGCGTGAGATGCCAAACGCCTAATGCGCCACTAGTCGAACATTTCATCACTCAAGGCCACACAGAGGACGACCTACACTGGCAAGTAATTAATGTGATCCAGCACCCTCCCCGTAATGCTGACATCAGTGGTATTCTAAACAAGGAGGAATTGAAATGGATTTTACGTACAGATAGCCTCCACACTGGATTAAATCGCATGGAAGACTGGAACAACTTACTATATACAGAACTATGTTCTGCACATAAATACCTTTATTCTTGACATCATGTCTATACGACCATAGCACCATGCCTACGGACCTTGACCCCTACTATGCCTGCCACTTGTCGTACTGGAGTTCTTCTTATTGTGTTTCATATGTTGTGGAGCCTGACACCCACCATGCCTGCCTCTTGTCGCACTGCAGTTCATCTCACTGTGTTTCAAATGTTGTGTATTTCTTTACTTCTATATGTTCTTTACCTTAATGAAATGCCTACTTATCTCTGACTATCGTACTAAAGCTGAACCTTATGGTCTTCACCACTGTCATTCTTAGCCCTTCCAACTGTGAGGAGGCACTACCCATTATTATGATACCAGCATTAATTAACTCTTAGACCTACCTTTACTAAAAATCACGTTATAATACCATCTGTGATCTTAAATTCTGATTCTATGTATTGTAACTTTATGTACCAATTTTTCCTATCAGACCACATATTGTTGCCGCAAATGAATGGGTTGCCCAAGTAATTCCTCTGTGCTATGTCCCCTTTTCTTCCCTTCTTCCTCCTGCTCCACCGCGTAACTACACACCTCACCTAAGATGGCGCCCGCAGCCAGCCGGCCACATCCTTGTACTAGTCTTTATGCCCAGGCGCATGCGCGATTATTCGCCTGACTACTTCCGCAATTACGGGAACACTCATTCGGCGTCCACATCCATTGATTCAGGATTCCTGGAGCCCCTTGGCTCCTGACATCTTCTACTATCCCCCTTGTTTGGAGAGCACATTGCAGGTGAGCACATCCATCCTCCCTGGTTCTTACACCCCGGGGGTTGAACGCCCATGGGTTTCCTTATCCCCATATCTAACATTCCTGTCCTTCCTCCTTCTATTTCAGGCCCCCGCCTTGTTTAGTCTTGTCACTCCCTTGCCGGATCTGAGTTGCAACTCTGCATTACCCCGGGCCCACCACGATTACTCTGGTGCTGCCTCCTTGAATTTTTGTTACCAAGTTACCCGACCTCAGTTGGTGAGTACTCCTTGCCACCGCCTTGGCCTTCAGCCACTTGAGTCCTTCAACCGATTACCCCCACCCCTCACCTCCCATCTTTTCTTGCAGCAACCCCACCTCATCTACTTCACCCCGTTCCCACCACGATCCCTGTGGTGTCAACACCGTGCTCTCCTGCCAATTTTGCCCGGTAAGCAATTTTCCTGCCTTCACTCCGGACGCTACACTCGTCCTCCCTAAATTTCTTTATTCACTCTCGTCACTGCCTTCTATTTCCAGGCATTCTCATACCCTGGCTACGTATGCATCAGCCACCCTGGACGGGCCCGTGCTCTTCGCTTTGTGACTCATCGAGCTTGCCCTTGTGTCCATTCTTGGAGACACTGTTTCCTCTGTCGTGGTTGTTTTTTTTTTCCAAGAAGACTTTTTACGGAGAAATGTCGACGCAGCAATTCGGTGAGTAATTATTTCTTCACCTTCTTCAGGACAAAGTATTTTTCAAAACAAGTACATCTAAATAGCAGAAAACACTTATTAATAAACAGTAAGTTCATGTTGGATACATCACCAAGGTACTATAAACAATTTAGAGACAATGAAACCCATTAGTTGTGATAAACATTTAGAAATAGTTAAAAATAAAGAATAACACATGATCCATTGCATTTATAGGGGAGTATTCTTTATTAAACCCACCTATTTCCGTTGTGACAAATTCCCAATTTTATAGGGCAGTCATCTAACTTTCTTACGCTTGCAATCCCTCTGTTGGATGTAGATACTTAGCCAACGGGGAACATTTATCTAGAAAGAAGAGTACAATGTGAGAGCAAGAACTCCTTAACCTTTTTCATTCGTGTGGGTCTCGTGGCCAAAGCCTACCTTTAATTTTTAAGCCAATCGTCAGGAAGTATGGTAGAACCACCGGCAGTCCAATTTAAAAGCCGTTACAGATGAAGGCGCTGATTTCTATATAGAGAAGGTTAATTTTAGACATTACCTCTACGCTTTATCTCTATATTTAAATACTTCCATTTTATTTAAAACTGGATAAGGCTTACCAATTATACTTGAAAACCCTGTCTGTGAACTCCTTCAACTGTCACCATTGGGCATTTTTCTCATTGCCTGTATGGTGTTAGAAAGAAGAGACCTGAGTTGTGGTTTCGATGCTCAAAAAAATAATTGTTTTACATCCCACTTTACTTTATTCGAAATCATTTTTACCTTTTTATCGCAGCGATATGTTGAGGGTCACACAGTGCACTTTGATTTAGCACAGTCTCATGAATTATGTTTTCTGCAACACAAATAAGCTGTAATTACTATTTCGCTATATTATCAAGTGTTATGCATTTCTCTTACCATCTCTATTATTTCTTTGTGATGGTACTTTTTAAATTTGTTGTCATCTGTTTTTAGAATTATCAGCAGTCCTATACTGTACTAGTATTTAAAAGTCTCTTTACGTCAGACCTAATCTTATCCCTACATAAATAAAATGTTATTATAAGTACAGAACAAGGATTATACGACCGGTATATCCATCCTAATACCGTCGAAAATTTGACTCCTTAAACAATCCTCCTATTGGATAAGAAGTTATAGCCTTGTAGCTGACTTAATGTTTCCGCTTCCCCTCCTTGTTAAAGGCGGTTGTCAAATCATTGCTTTAGTTATTTGAAAATATATAGTAAGCGTCAATTACACGCAGATGTTAAATTTCTTCAGTGCCACTTGCGGGCTACACACTGTAGTGCTTTATAAAGTTCAGTTATATATTGAATGCCAAAAACAACCTTAATAGCTATAGTTGATGACTATGTATCTATGCAATAGGGAAGTTACTGGTCGTAGGTTGCGGTATTTAAAAGGTCTCATTTTATCAATCTATTTTGTGTAAAATCCTGGCGAAGATTGAGCACCCCGTAACTATGTAGGGAGAAACTACCCCAATTCCGCCACATCTTTAGACTAAATAATAAAATGCCAGCTCAGATTTTAACTTATAAAGTGAGACATGCAGCGTTACTGGATAGTTCACTTACCGAAGAACGAGCAGACGGCCTCCCTGTTCTACCAATACTTACGGGTCTAAATTGAGCGTCCTTACGCTGCGGACATCATTTTATAGAGCTCTAGTAGTCCTGGAAGTCACGTGTGGGGTGGAGCTTCTCCACAATGTTTCCTGT
This sequence comes from Calotriton arnoldi, assembly GCA_963921515.1. Taxonomy (NCBI): domain Eukaryota; kingdom Metazoa; phylum Chordata; class Amphibia; order Caudata; family Salamandridae; genus Calotriton; species Calotriton arnoldi. Next base: position 73,420 of record CAWUFW010008159.1, read on the forward strand.
TTCCCAGTAAACAAGGATCCTTGACCTTGCCAGGTAGGTTGCTCCCCCACCACACAGATCCGCCTGTGCTGGCCGCCCGCTGCTGCTGCTGGTAAGATCGCCCTTCCGTTTGTGGCCTCGGTGCCCGTATTGCTTGCTTGTCTCCCCTTTTCCCTTTTGTGCCCCCGCTGCCCCCATTTGAACTGTGCCCGTATTTGTGTCCGCTTTCTCTCCCCTTTTCCTTCTGTACCCCTCGCTGCCCCATTTTGAATTGTGCCCGTATTTGTGTCCGCTTTCTCTCCCCTTTTCCTTCTGTACCCCTCGCTGCCCCATTTTGAATTGTGCCCGTATTTGTGTCCGCTTTCTCTCCACTTTCCTTCTGTACCCCTCGCTGCCCCATTTTGAATTGTGCCCGTATTTGTGTCCGCTTTCTCTCCCCTTTTCCTTCTGTACCCCTCGCTGCCCCATTTTGAATTGTGCCCGTATTTGTGTCCGCTTTCTCTCCACTTTTCCTTCTGTACCCCTCGCTGCCCCATTTTGAATTGTGCCCGTATTTGTGTCCGCTTTCTCTCCACTTTTCCTTCTGTACCCCTCGCTGCCCCATTTTGAATTGTGCCCGTATTTGTGTCCGCTTTCTCTCCCTTTTCCTTCTGTACCCCTCGCTGCCCCATCTTGAATTGTGCCCGTATTTGTGTCCGCTTTCTCTCCACTTTTCCTTCTGTACCCCTCGCTGCCCCATTTTGAATTGTGCCCGTATTTGTGTCCGCTTTCTCTCCACTTTTCCTTCTGTACCCCTCGCTGCCCCATTTTGAATTGTGCCCGTATTTGTGTCCGCTTTCTCTCCCCTTTTCCTTCTCTACCCCTCGCTGCCCCATTTTGAATTGTGCCCGTATTTGTGTCCGCTTTCTCTCCACTTTTCCTTCTGTACCCCTCGCTGCCCCATTTTGAATTGTGCCCGTATTTGTGTCCGCTTTCTCTCCACTTTTCCTTCTGTACCCCTCGCTGCCCCATTTTGAATTGTGCCCGTATTTGTGTCCGCTTTCTCTCCCCTTTTCCTTCTGTACCCCTCGTTGCCCCATTTTGAATTGTGCCCGTATTTGTGTCCGCTTTCTCTCCACTTTTCCTTCTGTACCCCTCGCTGCCCCATTTTGAATTGTGCCCGTATTTGTGTCCGCTTTCTCTCCACTTTTCCTTCTGTACCCCTCGCTGCCCCATTTTGAATTGTGCCCGTATTTGTGTCCGCTTTCTCTCCCCTTTTCCTTCTGTACCCCTCGCTGCCCCATTTTGAATTGTGCCCGTATTTGTGTCCTCTTTCTCTCCACTTTTCCTTCTGTACCCCTCGCTGCCCCATTTTGAATTGTGCCCGTATTTGTGTCCGCTTTCTCTCCACTTTTCCTTCGGTACCCCTCGCTGCCTCTCGCCATTCCCGCCGCTGCGTCTCCTGCGGCCCCGCCCCCTGACTGCCCATTCGCTGCCCCTGCCTCCCGCCTCCCAGCTGCTCCTCCCTCCCACCTCCCCATAAATGGCGGCCGCTGCGCGTGGGGTGAGCGACCCTTGACCTTGCCAGGTAGGTCGCTCCCCCACCACACAGATCCGCCTGTGCTGGCCGCCCGCTGCTGCTGCTGGTAAGATCGCCCTTCCGTTTGTGGCCTCGGTGCCCGTATTGCTTGCTTGTCTCCCCTTTTCCCTTTTGTGCCCCCGCTGCCCCCATTTGAACTGTGCCCGTATTTGTGTCCGCTTTCTCTCCCCTTTTCCTTCTGTACCCCTCGCTGCCCCATTTTGAATTGTGCCCGTATTTGTGTCCGCTTTCTCTCCCCTTTTCCTTCTGTACCCCTCGCTGCCCCATTTTGAATTGTGCCTGTATTTGTGTCCGCTTTCTCTCCACTTTTCCTTCTGTACCCCTCGCTGCCCCATTTTGAATTGTGCCCGTATTTGTGTCCGCTTTCTCTCCCCTTTTCCTTCTGTACCCCTCGCTGCCCCATTTTGAATTGTGCCCGTATTTGTGTCCGCTTTCTCTCCACTTTTCCATCTGTACCCCTCGCTGCCCCATTTTGAATTGTGCCCGTATTTGTGTCCGCTTTCTCTCCACTTTTCCTTCTGTACCCCTCGCTGCCCCATTTTGAATTGTGCCCGTATTTGTGTCCGCTTTCTCTCCCCTTTTCCTTCTGTACCCCTCGCTGCCCCATTTTGAATTGTGCCCGTATTTGTGTCCGCTTTCTCTCCACTTTTCCTTCTGTACCCCTCGCTGCCCCATTTTGAATTGTGCCCGTATTTGTGTCCGCTTTCTCTCCACTTTTCCTTCTGTACCCCTCGCTGCCCCATTTTGAATTGTGCCCGTATTTGTGTCCGCTTTCTCTCCCCTTTTCCTTCTCTACCCCTCGCTGCCCCATTTTGAATTGTGCCCGTATTTGTGTCCGCTTTCTCTCCACTTTTCCTTCTGTACCCCTCGCTGCCCCATTTTGAATTGTGCCCGTATTTGTGTCCGCTTTCTCTCCACTTTTCCTTCTGTACCCCTCGCTGCCTCTCGCCATTCCCGCCGCTGCGTCCCTGCGGCCCCGCCCCCTGACTGCCCATTCGCTGCCCCTGCCTCCCGCCTCCCAGCTGCTCCTCCCTCCCACCTCCCCATAAATGGCGGCCGCTGTGCGGCCGCGCCGCTGGCGCGCCGAAGGCGCGCCTAAGGCAAGCCCGTCTGCGCCCGTCCGCGCCTGGACCGCGCCCAGCGCCAAACCCCCTGGCCCCCGCAGCAGCCAATCCACCCACCGGACTTACGACACCGCCACCCTCAACGCACTCAACACCAGCCGCATCCCCGGCTGCCACCGTGCCACCCCAGGACGCACCCACGGACCCTTCGCCTGCCAATCCTGCAAGTTCTCCTGCCTCCGGACCTGCACCACACCCGCCAAGCCGAGCACCAGCAGCAACCACCTGAAGTGCTTCCTGCTCAACACCCGCTCCGTCCACAGACACGCCGTGGAACTTTGGAACCTGCTCGACTCCACATCACCAGACGTCGCTTTCCTCACGGAAACATGGATGAACGCCTCCTCAGCGCCCGACATCGCCATCGCCATCCCGGACGGATACAAGATCACCCGAAGGGACCGCGCAAACCAGACAGGAGGAGGCATCACCATCGTCCACAAGAACACCATCCGCATCACGACCAACTCCGACGACACCTTCACAGCCGGCGAACACCTGCACTTCCAGATACACACCGACCCAAGACCACCCTCAGAGGCACCCTCATCTACAGACCCCCAGGACCACGCACACAATTCAGCGAAGACATCGCCGACCTCATCAGCCCGCACGCCCTCCCTCGGCTGACTACATCCTCCTTGGGGACCTCAACTTCCACCTAGAGAACAACAACGATCGCAACACCACCACCCTGCTGGACAACCTCGCCAACCTCGGACTCAAGCAACTGGTGACCACCCCCACACACCTCGCCGGCCACACGCTTGACCCCGTCTTCTCCTCCAGCAAGGACATCTCCTTCTGCCACACCACCGGACTCCACTGGACAGACCACAGCTGCGTCCACTTCAGCTTCAGCAGGATCACCACGCACCACCACCCGCAACAGTTTCCGCGCAGAAGCTGGAACAAGATCACCACCGACCAACTCACCACATCCCTGAGCCAGAACCCCCCGCCAGCTCAACGAACCCCAACCAAGCCGCCAGCAACCTCACAAGATGGATCACCAACTGCACAGATGACCTCGCCCCATTGAAGACCCCCCAGTCAGACCCGGCAACAAGAAAGCATCCTGGTTCACCGACGAACTCAAGATATCCAAGAAGAACTGCCGGGCCCTCGAGAAAGCATGGCGCAGAGACCCGACTGCAGACAACATGACCACCCTCAAGCACGCCACCCGAAAACACCACCAGCTGATCCACACCACCAAGAAAACCGTATTCAAGGAACGACTGGACAACAACGCCCACAACAGCAAGGAACTCTTCATCATCGTCAAAGAACTCTCGAACCCCAGCGCCGGAAACAACGACATCACTCCCTCGCAAGACCTCTGCAACTCGCTCGCCTCGTTCTTCCACAGCAACATCGCAGACATACACTACAGTTTCAGCACACAGCCGACGTACCCTACGACCGTTCCAACGCCCCCACCTCCACCCTCCGAGCCTGGACCCCTATCAACACCGAAGACACTATCCGCACGATGAACTCCATCCACTCCGGATCACCAACCGACCCCTGCCCTCACCACGTCTTCAACAAGGCCGACGCCGTCATCGCACCCCACCTCCGGGACATCATCAACACCTCCTTCGTCACCGCCACCTTCCCAGAGAGCTGGAAGCACGCCGAACTCAGCGCCCTACTGAAGAAACCGTCAGCAGACCCCACCGACCTCAAAAACTACCGCCCCAACTCGCTCCTTCCTTTTCCTGCCAAAGTCATCGAGAAGACCGTCAACAGACAACTGGCCGCCTTCCTCGAGACGAATGGATCCCTCGACCACTCGCAGTCCGGCTTCAGGGCCAACCACAGCACCGAGACCGCCCTCATCGCAGCTACCGACGACATCCGAGCCCTGCTCGACAACGGGGAAACAGCGGCCCTCATCCTCCTGGACCTCTCCGCAGCGTTCGACACAGTCTGCCACCGCACCCTAGTGCAACGCCTGAACAACGGCGGAATCCAAGAGAAGGCACTGGAGTGGATCATCTCCTTCCTTGCCGGAAGAACCCAGAGAGTCCGCCTCCCCCGTTCAGTTCCGAGGCCACCGAAGTCATCTGCGGCGTACCACAAGGATCATCACTCAGCCCCACCCTCTTCAACGTCTACATGAGCCCCCTCGCAGCCATCGCACGCCAACACAACCTCAACATCATCTCCTACGCCGACGACACCCAGCTGATCCTCTCCCTCACCAACGACCCCACAACCGCCAGAACCAACCTACATGAAGGGATGAAGGACGTAGCCGAGTGGATGAGGAACAGCCGCCTGAAACTGAACTCAGATAAAACGGAAGTCCTCATCCTAGGATCATCACCCTCCGCCTGGGACGACTCCTGGTGGCCCCCTGCCCTGGGCAATGCACCCAAACCAACGGACCACGCACGCAACCTGGGCTTCATCCTGGACTCCTCCCTCTCAATGACCCGACAAATCAACGCCGTCTCCTCGTCTTGCTTCAACATCCTACGCATGCTGCGCAAGATCTTCCGGTGGATCCCCACCGAAACCAGGAAGACGGTCACCCAGGCCCTCGTCACCAGCCGACTGGACTACGGCAACTCCCTCTACGCCGGAACCACAGCCAAACTTCAAAAAGACTCCAACGCATCCAGAACGCCTCAGCTCGACTCATCCTGGACATCCCCTGACACAGCCACATCGCCGGACACCTGAGAGACCTGCACTGGCTCCCCGTCAGCAAGAGAATCACGTTCCGACTCCTCACCCACGCACACAAAGCTCTCCACAACCAAGGCCCCAGATACCTCAACGACCGTCTGACCTTCTACACTCCCACCCGCCAGCTACGATCGACCAACCACGCCCTCGCCGCCGTCCCCGCATCCGAAGAGCCACAACGGGAGGAAGATCCTTCTCCTACCTGGCTGCCAAGACGTGGAACTCCCTACCCATCCACCTCCACCTTACCCAAGACCACCTCTCCTTCAGGAAGCAACTCAAGACCTGGCTGTTCGAACAGTAGCGGACCCCCTCCCCCAAGCGCCTTGAGACCCTCCGGGTGAGTAGCGCGCTATACAAATGCTTGATTGATTGATTGATTGATTGATCCGCCATATTGGAGTTATCTAAAAGGCGGCTAAAAAATAGAGCCATACTTGTTCTCGCTGTATAGTTTCATCGAAAACAGATGAAACCTAAAGAAGATAGGGTATACTCTTCATTGTCCTACAAACTGCCAGTGGCTATCTTATGTCCACATGAACTCGCAGTTTGATCTCTATGACAGCGTACTCTTAAGAAAAGGATAAAATAAAATTAAAAATGTGCAAAACGGGGTCACTCCTAGTCGTATCTGTCCCTCATTGATCATACTTATAATCTATCTCCGAAATTTGTCTAAACAGCTATCAAAAAAACATACGGAATATCGCTCTAGGCGAATCATTCAATATTCTAGTCCAGGTTTTTATAAAAAAGGACTAATTTTTCTTCATTGCACGGACAGGGGAAGTTAAATTAACTTTTCCCACTCTTCTTTGCTATTGAGTCCATTTCTATATGTGTTAAACGTACACATATAGAATTGTTCTCATTTTTTCTTTGGTCATGTCACCTCCTCGTATATTTGTCTGGATCGTTTCAATGATGCACCATTTCAGCTCTTCAATCTTATGATCCTTTTCTAGCCAGTGCTCCACTAACGGTGCACTTCTCTTTTTTGTGCGGATGGCTAATTTATGTTCAGTTATTCTGATTCTAGCTTCTCTTGAGGTCTCTCCTACATATCCCTTATTGCAAGGGCATACTATGAGGTAGATGACGTTTTTGGTACGACAGTTCACCAAACTTTTAACATTATGTTTGACACCGTTATGTGTGATAACTGATCCTTTGACGATATTAGCACAGTTATTGCATGAACTGCAAGGATAATTCCCCTTAGGAAGAGGACTGTTTGATATACTCAATTGGTCACTTACCTTATTACTCCTGTATGTATGTACTAAACAATTTCGAATGGTACGATTCCTCCAGAAGGAAAACATTGGTTTATCTAATTTTGCTGTATCTTTCTTATTTAGAAGGTGCCAATTTCTATTTATTAAGTTTTTTATTTTGTTACTGATGCTGCTGAAATTTGTTACAAAAATTCTTGCCAATTTCTTTGTATCTACATTCTTAGTTTTCAATTCGAATAATGAGTCCCTATCATAATATTTAGCTCATTTGTACGCACGTTTAACTAATTTTTTGGGATAGCCCCTATCAGTAATGTTTATGATCATATTCTTAGCATGTGATTCGAAGTATCTCATATTTGTGCAATTTCGCCTTATCCTTAAAAACCGTCCAAAGGTAATGTTATCCCTTTGGTACGCCTGATGATTACTCTCTTAGTGGAGCATTGTGTTTCCATCTGTTGGTTTCTTGTACAGTTCCACCTGTAATACCCCGCTATTGTTTTTGATTTTTATATCTAAAAAGTCACAGGTTTCCTTATTAATAGAGGATGTGAATCTAAGGTTCTCATCGCCCAAATGAAGCCAGTTAATAAAATCTGATAGCGATTCTCTAGACCCCTTCCATAGGAAGAAAAGATCATCGATGTAACAGGACCAATTGGATACATTTTCATAGAAGGGGGCTAGTTCGTTAAAAATATGCTTCTCCTCAAAAGAGGCGACGTAAAGACAGGCTAAACTAGGAGCACAGGTCGCTCCCATGCTAGTGCCTTTTACTTGACGGAAAAACTCTGTATTAAAAAGGAAGATATTGTTTTTAAGGATAATTTCCACGCATTGAGTAATGAAAGTCGCATGTGGTGATAAATCTCAATTTTCATTTAAAAAGAGGCCCTGTACCATTTGGATGTTATCATTCTGTGGTATATTTGTGTACAGGGCCTCTATGTCAAGTGTGACCAACCATTGTGTCTTTTCGTCAAAGGTGAGATACTCCACTTTGTGTATCAAGGCAGTGGTGTCCATAATGTAGGCTTTTTGTTGCATGACTAAGGGTTGTAAGAACACGTCAACGTACTTACTTAGTGGTTCTGTTAATGAATTTATACTGGAGACTATTGGTCTCATAGGGGGATTTTGGATATCTTTATGTACCTTCGGGAGCCCATATAGTGCCGGTATCACAGGATTTTCATTCAGTAAGAAATTGTATTCATCTTGACAGATGATGTTGTCTTCCCTGGCCAACTTAAGTAAACCCGTTACTTGTTTTATCAGACTATTCCATTCTACTCTGCTGGACTTTTGATAGTGTAATTCATTATTCAATAAGTACGTATTCTTTTATTATAATCACTGGTATCCATCACTACGATGCTCCCTCCTTTGTCGCCAGGTTTTATTGTTATTTCATTGCAATGTTCTGAATCAATCAGGGCCTTATACTGTAGTGTTGTTAGATTATTTTCATCCAGACTTTTCTGTCTAGAAGTTCTTCCATTCCTTTTTCTACAACTTTTTCATAGAGTTCATTCTTCCTATTGACCATCTGTAATGATGGTGTCCAAGTGGATTTCGGTCTTAAACCAGATCTATTGTTAACTTGTATTCTCTCTTTACCCTCAAAGAAACTGTTTAACCTTACTTTCCTAAAGAAATTCTGAAGATCTCTCTCTAAATTCTATCTATCAATCGCTGAGGTAATGGCATAACCAAGTCCTTTCTCTAACATTTCTATTTCATCCTTAGTTAATATTCTGCTGGATAAATTGATAATAGGAGCTTTATTTTCTACTCCCAATTCTTCTGGCTTCTTGTTTTCATATAGGTACGTTCTTGTGTTGGGTTTCGGGGATAAAAACCCCCTCTTCCCCTCCCTCTGCCCCTGTTGTTTTGGCCATAATTTATTTGGCGTTGTTCTAAAAAAAGAGAAGGTGTCTCTACTTGTTCCAGGGGTTACCTCATTATCTTTATTTGTACGGGTATCTTGTGGTACCTCATTATCAGATTCAGAACTTGTGTACGAGGTATCAAAAAAAGTAACTCTTTTTTTAGGAAAGTATCTATTATTTTGTTGCCAGTTATTTTTGTTTGGGTAGTCTTCCCTAGGTTTATCATAATAATCGTTCTGTAGATATGGATAGACATATTCTATGTTGTAATTATTAACGTCTTTCCTGAACTTATTTGATTTTTTATTAAGAAGGTATTCTTTATACCCATTCAAATCCCCTTGTATTTCATCTAACTTCTTTTTAGCGTCTTCTAGAGAGGTGTTCTCTTTAAGTTTGATTTCCATATCTTCAAGTTCCTTCCTCTCAATGACTAGTATTTCATGTGCAGTTTCTATTATAAGTAACATCCAGTCACGACTGCATCTGTTAGCAATAAAAGTCCAGTTTTCAACAAATGTTTCGATTTTGATGAACAGGCCCGGTTCATTTTTAACTTGCAGGCCTTTGGGGATAATGCCTTTTTTGCAGTATTCTATCATAAAGTCTGCATGCAGTTCAGTTCTAATTACTTTCTTTTTAAAATTCCATAAATTCCTCCATTGTTCTTCGTCACTGTTACTCATAGTGATGGAGGAAATATTTTTGGAAGTGCCATATATAATCTTATTAAATTGGTCTTCCGAAAAACTATATGTCTTTAGAGAGTCCATAATCAATGGGACTACCCCTACTCTGGACTGACTATATCCGATTCGAAGTGGAATCACTCCCCAGCTCACAAGCCGTGCATAGAAATAAAACAATAAAGGGAGAAACCCTGATTCTACGAAAAAGGGACGGGGTAGCAAATGTAAAGAAAATCACAAAATGTCCCTATTCACGAAATGTTCTTGTGGAAGAAAACTTCCGTATCTTAGTTTTGACTTATAAATGGATCATGTGCTATATATTCTTCATACAACCACAACTTTATAATACAATATACGGAATACTAATTTGTCTGCTGTAAGTTTAAAACCAACACAACAATTTTACAGTGTTCAAAATATTAAAATGTATTATTATCAAAACAAAAAAACATTTCAAGTTTTCAATAAGTTAAAAACAATTTCTCACAGAGAAATAGTAGCACAAAGTACATTAAAACATTTTTTACAAGAAGACTTTTTACGAAGAAATGTCGACGCGGCGTTTCGATGAGTAATTATTTCTTCACCTTCTTCAGGACAAAGTATTTTTCAAAACAAGTACATCTAAACAGCAGAAAACACTTATTAATAAACCGTAAGTTCATGTTGGATACATCACCAAGGTACTATAAACAATTTAGAGACAATGAAACCCATTGGTTGTGATAAACATTTAGAAATAGTTAAAAATAAAGAATAACACATGATCCATTGCATTTATAGGGGAGTATTCTTTATTAAACCCACCAATTTCCGTTGTGACAAATTCCCGATTTTATAGGGCAGTCATCTAACTTTCTTACGCTTGCAATCCCTCTGTTGGACGTAGATACTTAGCCAATAGGGAATATTTATCTAGAAAGAAGAGTACAATGTGAGAGCAAGAACTCCTTAACTTTTTCATTCGTGTGGGTCTCGTGGCCAAAGCCTACCTTTAATTTTTAGGCCAATCGTCAGGAAGTATGGTAGAACCACCGGCAGTCCAATTTAAAAGCTGTTACAGATGAAGGCGCTGCTTTCTATATAGAGAAGGTTAATTTTAGACATTACCTCTACGCTTTATCTCTATATTTAAATACTTCCATTTTATTTAAAACTGGATAAGACTTACCAATTATACTTGAAAACCCTGTCTGTGAACTCCTTCAACTGTCACCATTGGGCATTTTTCTCATTCAATGCTGACTGCCACTGAATGTTCTACAAATCCCAGCAAGACCAAGTGCCAGATGTACAAACATTACAAATATCGATTTCAGCATTGAATGTTTTTAAAACAAGGCTGCCACTTTTATTTGAAGCAGCCGTCTATACTTGGGAGTCCCTTGCATATTATAGCCTTATAGTACACCAGCCATTAAAGTCCTGCTCCAGTGTTAAAGCTTTAACAAGGGAGCAGGCTTTGATGGCTGGTATAGCCCAGCTACGGTGGGCTATAAGGCCATTAGAGGGCCATTAGAGGGCAGAATATTCTAACAATAAAAACAAAGGCCTCAGTGAGCCTGAGGGGATTTAAATCCCCTCGGGCTCCATGAGGCTTTTGTTCACAACAACAGCTGTGAACGACAAACATTGGAATGTTGATGCTCTGGGTTTTTACCAACCATTAGAAGCCCTGAGGACTTCATTGTCTTCAAAGGAGCTCCCAACATTCCAATATTCTAATAGTGGATAGACATTCCGGATCCCTTCAAGTATATCCAGAGGAGTACAATGTGGAGACTGAAAATAACAGGAGTTTGAATGTATCCTCCATGTTATTTTGTTAGGGCCCCTATCAGACTGTTGAAATCTCTACTAGTTGTTTCCTGCTGCTAAGGAAGGACGTGAACCAGTCACAAGCATTAGCAAGGATTTCTTCAAGTATTTGAATTAATATCCCCTAGTCCATCATCATAGAAAATTGCAAAGATCATAAAATACATCCAGTTAGGGAAAGGTATCCACCACTAGAGTAAGTATGCCTGTTTTCCATTGCACCAGGTCTACACTAGGCCTTGGCAGAATTTTTAATTCTGCTGGTGGGATCGGAGGATTTTGGTAATTTCTCGTTACTCCTTTAACACAGAATTACTGAGAAATTCTGCTGGAAGGATTAATCTGCAGTGATTAGTTTCTAAACAGGGCTGGAAGCGGGAGCAGTCCCTCTATGTTTAAAACCATTGCAGGTTAAAGTTTAATCTGCAGTGGTTTTTAAAGATAGAGGGACTGGTCCTTAATCCGGCCCTGCTTAGAAACTACTGCATAGCAGTGCATACACCTCTGCACCCTTACATACTATGCAGTAATCACTGCAGTGTATGTAAGGATGCTGGGGGGGGTTGCACTGCAGTGCATTTGGTAGTTGTCTGCACTATTTTATCAACACAGAACAAGGGGACCCTTATAGTCGAAGGGGACCAAGGGTAGTAGTAAGTTATCAGAGACAGCGGTCCCTTTAAAAAATGAGTACAAACATGTAACCACAATGCTGAAATCAAGATTGGGTCTAAATGTGTTCAATGCAAAAATGTTACAGATTTATTTTCAAGAATTAAAGCATAAATAATACAAACAAACATGAAGTGAGCTGAACGTGACGGGGGTAACTGGAAATCACCAGATTTCCTTACCTCAGGCATAAAATTTAAAAGTGACTTGGCGGTAAGAATAAGCAATAGCAAAAGTCACAATAACAAAGACATCTTGTGCTCCGCATAAATTAACAATACAGGCAGGATCAAGAAGTAGTTGTCGACGACGTTTCGATCCCCAACAAAGGTTATGGAATCATCATCAGGACTAGGCAATCAAGAAATGCCTGAGAAGTTGCCTGGATAAGGCAGGGGTGAGGGGAAAAGGAGGAGGGGAGGGCAGGAGGCATGGAGGAGGTAGAGAAGGGGTGATTTTAGGGTGGGGGGGAGAGGAAGGAAAAAAGAGGAGAAAAACGGGGGGAAAAAAGGAAGAGAAGAATTAGTAAGGAGGCGGGCGACATCAATGTAATTAGCCCAAACCGGCTAGGAACGGGCAGCTAAGGCAATTTGCATTAACCATGGTGAGTCTAATCGGATCTGCAGAAAGAAGGTGACGCTTAATTAAATGCAGTGAGAGAAGTGAAAAGGGTGCTTACTGTGAATAGGGAGAATATCTGCTGGGAAAGGTGTCCCAACCATGACAGAGGAAACAGTGGGGCCGATTCTGATGCGGGTTGGAAAAGCTTCCCGACCGAATCGGTTGGGAAATGGTGTCCGACCTACTCGGATCGGGAAAGTCCGACCGGCGGAGTAGGATGCATCCGGATGCTTCCAGGTACGATTTGGTTGAACTCCCATTGACTTCAATGGGAACATTTGTTCCTAACCGCATCAGAATTGGGCCCTCGGTCGGGAAGACACGTTCCCGATCCGATTTGGAAGGAGCAAATGCCGTTAGGAGGCCTTCCTAACCGCATCAGAATCAGGCCCTCGGTCGGGAAGCTTTTCCAACCCGCATCAGAATCGGGCCCAGTGTCTCCAAGAATGGCACGAGGGCAAGCTCGATGAGTCACAAAGCAAAGAGCACAGGCCCGTCCAGGGTGGCTGATGCGGACGTAGCCGGGGTACGAGAATGCCTGGAAATAGAAGACAGTGACGAGAGTGAATAAAGAAATTTAGGGAGGATGAGTGTAGCGTCCGGAGTGAAGGCAGGAAAATTACTTACCGGGCAAAATCGGCAGGCGAGCATGCTGTTGACACCACGGGGATCGTGGTGGGAACGGGGTGAAGTAGATGAGGTGGGGTTGCTGCAAGAAAAGATGGGAGGTGAGGGGTGGGGGTAATCGGTTGAAGGACTCAATTGGCTGAAGGCCAAGGTGGTGGCAAGGAGTACTCACCAACTGAGGTCGGGTAACGTGGTAATGAAAATTCAAGGAGGCAGCACCACAGGAATCGTGGAGGGCCCGGGGTAATGCAGAGTTGCAACTTTCCGAACCGCAATTAGAAATAGGTATTCCTAATGTATTATTTTTTTCCCCCCAAATAGTGATTCCTAGTGGGTTGCAAATCAACCTACGTGATGAATATTAATAAAGTATGTTGCAAGTTGTGGCCCATTAGGAATCACCGACACTGCATTGATGGTGGCCTGCTGGGGTCAGCAGGCCACCATGTCTGTGATTGCTTTTTTTAAAGCAATTTATTTCTTTATTTCAATGCAGTCCATTTCCCTGTCTGCTGCTTAAAAAATATTTTGTTTAACATTCTCAAAGGGGGAAATGGTCTCATAGGAACCTCTTTTCATTTGCAACCACTTTAGAATTGGTGGTAATTTGGTCACAAAACCTTAATACATACTACTTTGATTCCTTATTTGGAAGGGATGCCTTAAGCACACCCCGTCCAAATACCGAAACGTAAATGCAAATTGCAATTCAGTAACAGGTTACCGAATCGCATTTTGCCTGTTGTACATTAAAAAAAGCTTTTTTGCAGTCGCAAATTGGGCCATATGCGACTTCAAAAAACATTTGTACATCTGACCCCAAATGATTACTGCTAACATTCAAGTATTTCTACCTGTCTTATGGCCTTATTCTGAGTTTGGCAGTCTTAGAGCAGGCCACCATGCCAGCGCCCCTCTCCAAGACTGCCAAATCTGTACTGTGACTGCCCGCCAGATTCCGACTAGATCCAGGTCGGACAGTCTTGTGGCGGCTGGCCCTCAGTGTTGCCGTGCTAAGGCTCATATGTGAGCCTTAGAAAGACACCGCAATGGAAATGCCATTGCACGTTCCTGCACATCATGGGGGCATATGCATAGAGGGGGGCACATTATGTGCCCCCTGCATGTATCCCCTAGTACAGAGGCAACAGGGGGCACTGTGGGGCCCCTTAGTTTCCTCACCTCCACACTTTTCATGGCAGGTTCACCGCCATGAATACTGTGGTGGTGATGAAACTCATTATATGGTTGGCGGTGCCTCAGCAGCATGCCAGCATATTGTAGTCTCAGACCGCTGCACCATCACCGAGGGTTAGCGGATCCTGTGCGGTAGCAGTGGTCCAGTGGCGGTCCCATCGTCATAGTCAGAATTTGGCGGGTGGACCGCCAGTCTGGCGGTCCATGGACCACGACAATGACTGCGGCGATCCAAAAAAACACAGGATACACTCCAAACACCACCACTCTTGCAAAGTCCCTATGAATCCCTTGGATATTCATGTCAACCTGCTGAAGAAACTAAACCTGTTGATTCCCAAAAATACTTTTGGACAACGAAGCGAGCTATTGTTATTTCATTGTCTTTAAAAATGCCACCCTTGCTAGCACTTTCAAACATACCATGCTGACTTTGAGAACGTTCCTTCATTCAGTTGCCAGATTCACCAGATGTTGATTTCACTTGATCACATTACCAGATTCTCAAATAACGTCATTGGTTAGTTGTGGAGCATATTAGCATGCATAACCTCCAAAGTACTACACTATCAAAAATGTTTGGACAGCTTGTCACTGGTGGTTCAGGGCACTCAGAAGCAAAAGAACCTTTGGATTGGAAATGCTTAAGTCCCATACTAAGCAAGTCTTAGTCTAGTGTTCTATTGGGGCACAACCCGGTCCTTTTTACCCACAGGACATCACCGCCACGTTCTTCTAAAAAATACAAAAAGCATCTCCTTCCACAAATATTTCAATAATTCATTTTACTGTTATGCAATAAGAGACAGAATCACAAAGCCTTTTGCATTCGGAAATTGATGTACATGACTGATATTTTTTAAGATACATATTAAGGGGTGGGGGGTGAGAATTGCAGCAGGGGGCACCTGGAAAGTTTGGGTAACACCCGAGGACAGGAGGAAACCCCTCTCTAGAGTGGGAAGGGAAATGGAAGAATCTGAACATTTGCTGGGGTTGTATGGTAAGAGATTCCAGCACAGGACAAAAAAAATTTGCATGGGGGAAAAAGCACTGGCATTTCAGTAGGTGCAATTGTACATCAATATACATTATTGTTTCAGCTAAAAGCTATACATGAGTGATAAAAGACAATAAATACTTATGGTCAAAACTACATAATATATAATTACAAAAGAAATTACTCAGCCTAAGCCTATTATTAGATCGCTGTAAGATTAGCCCAAAAAGTCACATATCGAAAGTCGTGATACTGATGCCATGTAGTATCACGATGTAATTATAGTGGTGGAAATGCTAGTACATTGGCATGACAGGAAATTCACAAAACTCTTCCTAAATTACATCTGAAGGCTTGGGACTGGGAAGCCTTCCAGGTCCACTTGTTGATTTGTTTGTGATTTACTAAACAATTTATGTCTGGAAGCATGCAAATCTGTGTATAGTGGGAACAGATTTACAACTCTATTGGAATTGGACCCCTGTTAGTCTAACTGATTCTTCTCTTTAGTTTCTCCTCCTGTGACCTATTGGCAGGGGCACATCTCTAGGGATCTGTAGTTAGATAAAATGTGCTTTATTACTTTTTGAGTGCTGCCCAATATACAATAAATAAATAGATTACATTTCTAATTTGATTAAATGTTGAGAGAAATTGAGGCAGTCATTAGGTTCTTGATCCTTAGATCCCTGGATTATTGAGAAAGGGTGGTATTGGGGGAGTGAGAAGCAGCATTAACCATATGGCTCCTGTCTCATTGGTCAAGTGAGTAGATAGCCTCAGCGCTTGCATTCCATGACAACTGCCTCTGCATTTTTTCATGGATTTGATTTCCCAATTGGATCCAACTTTTAGACGATTTTAATATCTTGGACAATGTGTCTTTAGGACCGTTCTTGCTAGGCGATGAGGTGGTTGCATACCACAATTGTTTGCCACCGCTGTTCTACAGGTACAAAAAGTGGCACGTGGCAATGGCTATTGCACATCTGTCCTGTTTGTGAGTTCTGTTTGTGCCACTGTCATGAACTGTGGGTTCAATCGTTTTTTAATTAAGTATGGTGGTATACGACCATCCCAAATGCAACTAGGTACACTCTAGAAAGATGTTTTCAAAGGTACAAATCTTTCTCTTGCAGAGACATTTGCAGTAATGAGTGGCAGAATACATAAGGAGCTCACACAGAGTATAGGGTAGCAAGGTGCACGAAAAAGAAGAAAGGGCTGTGGCAAGTGGGGGCACAACAGGTGTTTGGACGAGAACCCTCACTCACCCAAGGGTGACATGCTTCATCATTGGGTTCCTCCACACACTGGGACCGCAAGCTACCCAGTGTGGGCTACAACTTCCCCGCAGGAAAGGAGCAGGAGTGTTTTAAGGAGCACGTCAGTGTAAAGTACCTCTTGGGTGGAGGTGAGGGGCAGAGTGCAACAAAAAAGTGTATTAAAACTACCTCAGTAGGAACAACAAACATGTTTCTGCCCTAATGACATCAAATGTTCGAGGCATTCTTCAGGACCATGAGAATGCATTGAACATTTGATGTCATTAGGGCAGAAACATGTTGACCACATCACAGGGTATACATCCATAACCCTGTCTCACATTGCTTTTAACCCCTATCATTTAGGACATAATAATAAAGTTTGTTGTTCCTATTTTCGTGCACCTTGCTACCCTATACTCTGTGTGAGCTGTATATTCTTGGAAGTAGTGTAGGATAGATTTCTATTTTGTAGCTTATACTTCCTGTTTGACCCCTTGTGTGAAAGATATAAAATACATAAGCGAAAATAAGATACACCATAGTCTAAACTGCAATATATATTTTATTAACGACATGATCCCTCACAGTCCGGCCGATTTATATTGCATGCGCAATGGACTTTACATTGCAAAATGGACTATACAATGCAAAACAAATGGAAGGATGTGAGGGTACCTCAAAAACATGCCTCACTTGAAAAGAATATACAAATGTATTGTTTGACAGAACTGCCTTATGTTTTCTGCAAGCATGCTCCTTAAGAGAGTAGGTGACAATATATTCAAATGAAATACAATTTAGACAATTTCCCAAAAAGCATGGGCCCTCTTGGCTTATTAGAAACCTGAAAGCTTATGATGGTGTTGCAGGCTTATATCCTGAATCCCAGACTCATTATCCACTGGTCCAATAGATGCCAAACAAATAAAATGCTGCTGCTTTTAAAAAGACTACCTTATCGTAAATGGCATGCGAGAGCTGAACATGAAATCCACTCAATGAACACAAAACCCAAATGCCAGTAAAAATGTTTTTATAGTAAAAGTGGTTCCTTAACACACATTAATTTCACAGATTTTTTCTCAGTCGTGAAGTAGTGGAAGGATAGAATCGACCTATTATGTTTGCAGTTCTGCCCATTACTTAAATAGAATTGCATGCACTTACTTACACAGAGAGACTTCAGAAACATAATGTAATGTTTATATGAAAGACTATTAGTTTGTCCTTGAATAGTTTTAATTGAATACGTTTGCATAGATTAAGGAATGTACTTTTCAAGAGCAGGCTGCCTGCTGCCATATTCTCTGCCAATGGCATCAACTGTATTTTATATACCACTTTCAATCAAATGTATATTGTAACCTTAGCAAGATATGTCATTCTTATTTTTTAATACAATTTGTTGACCTTGATATAAGTCGAAGATTTGCTTGTGTTTTAATAATCAGAGGATTAAAAAAATTGACAATGTTCAAAGTGGGGCCAAAGTCTAGGACTTAATAAAATGATTGGCCCCTTTGACTATACAGGCCATCTATGCCAGAATATGGAAAACGAAGTGCATTAATCCCACTGAGATATTTTCTATGCACTCTGTATATATAATAGGTTTATTTTATTTCTTACTGCTCTTTTTTCATAAAACTAACTTCTTCTTAACGACAAATCCTATGTTAGAGACATAATGCATCAAAATTATGTTTCAGACTAGGGTTCAGATTAAGAGAATTTTGTATTCCTGTCTTTCACTATTGTAGTCTGGATAGGTTAGGTCCTTTGCACATCCAGCTAAAGACTTGGGTTCAGACCAAGGCAAGTTCCTAATCATTTTTTCATAAAATCTCCCCAGTATCATATTTTCTTTTACAAACCTTTCAGTCTTCAGTCATTCTCAATTTTACATTCTAAGAATAACCCAAAAATATTAATTGAGTATCCTCAGGGAGAACAAAACGTAGACTAATCTGACAATACTGCGATCTGTATCATCGAAAAATCCCAGGGCCCGATTCACAAATGTAAAGTGAGACGAAAGTCTAACTTTACGAGTTTCAGTATTCACAAAGGGCATTTACTTCTCATCAACGCCCTTTGTGAATACTGAAAGTCGTAAAGTTCGAAGTTCGGTGTTCACAAATGGCATTTAAGAGTAGTAAATGTCCTATGTGAATACCGAAAGTATAAAGTTAGACTTTCGTCTAACTTACCTTTATGCACAGGACCCCCGCTATTTTCAAACATGAAAAGATGATAAACGTCCAATTGCACTCTGCTTCTAAAGAGCATCTGAAACAAGCGTATGGGATTTGCGGCATGATTCTATGTATGAGTGATGTCTTTGGCACTAGGCACGCATGATGGATAAAGGACCACACAGACACAGGATATTCAGTACTGGGGCTGGCCCAGGGCATGTGCGCCCGGCCCCTTTTATTAGCACGGTCACCTCACCATTGAGACCTGTCATGGGTGGGTGTACAGTGTGGGTTAACACCAGGCGGAACACTAGAACGTGTCCAGCAGGACATTACATACTTCCCAAATTTTAATGGAAAAATAACTAACAGAAGTCCAACCTATGGGAAAAACAACATAACGAAACATAGCACCAATGAGCCTATTCAGGACGTCTGCAGGGCGGTCCAGGAGCTCTGGACCACACGGTCGGGAAGCTTTAGTCCACATCGGCGAAGTAGTTCAGACTGGCTTGGTGCTGCGGTGTTGGAGTCTATTTACATAGTTCCAATAGCGGTGCATCTGGAGCGGTGGTGGAGTCTACTTTGGAGATCTTCTTGCTGGGGCTCAGGTTCCAGTGGACGGCAAACCTGCAAATATTGAGGATGACCTTGGTGGATGAGGGCCTTCCTTGGAGGCGACGGTGCTTGATGGTCTTCAGGTGACCAGTCTTCATCTGCGACCTCCATGCTTCCTGTTGCCTGTCGTGGAGCTGCACCGATTGGGATTCCCCTCTCACAGGAACTCCGCTGAGGCCATTGCCCCTGGATTGCCATGTGACTGCACCGGCTGTGCGGGCCTCTCGTGTGCCGCGCTGAGGGGTTGCAGCAGAACTCCCAACAGGGCCATGGCCAAGCCTCGTGTAACCCCAAGGGTGGATAGTCTAATGGTCAGGTATGCACTTCTTGGGCAGGCTTCAGGTTGACGGGGGCACACAGAAGGTTCCTCGGTGGTTAGTCTCCCACGGCGCCAGGAGTGCCTCGTTGAACTCTGGATGTCTTGAGCATTTGGATCCACTCTGGTGGTGTGATGCTCCTTAGATGTTCTTGGTGGCGATGATGAACCTGGATGATGAACACGATAATTTTCTTTCAGTTGGGCAACAGGCAGTGATCTCTTGCTTTAGGTGACCTCGTGGAGTGAGGAGGACTGGAGGGACTTCGTGGCCACTTACGGTTGTCTTCTGGCAGGTGCACTTGCTAGATGTGGTGCCATCGATGCCAAGCAGCTGGTGACAGGTGAGTGGATGGTTGCACTGTGAAGCGTGGGGCCTGGACACAGATCACGCTTGCTAGTGGCTTACGGTTGGTCCTCCCGCGAAGCTGTCTCCAGTGATGTCTCTGCACCCCTGTGGCTGGCTTGTGCTGAACACCTTCTCTAGTGCTGGCATGAGTCCTCTGTCCTGTCGCTCTTCTCCTTTTCCCTCTTGCGCACCTGTGGTGGTTGTTCGCCCTGTGTTGTCGTGCCACTCTCCTCTCCTCCTTCGCTATGTGGTGTCCAGCCATGCTCTTCTCCTCTTTCCGACCAGGTTCCTATCTCGAATGTGGCGTCCTGCCACATGTCTCATGTTTGTACCACATGGACATCTCGCTGGTTGTGTCCGATTCTAAGGACTGTCTCATCTTTGCTGCGGACCTGTTGCAGGTCTGTCCCGTCGGTAGGACATGCTTCTTCTCCTTGAGGACCTTACGCGGGCCCCATCCCCTCGTCAGGGATTTTCGCGGTGCTCCTCTGCCAGGGTGGCAGGTTACCTTCTTCACTTTCGGGCGTCGCGCTTGCGCCTTGAGCCTTTGCCGTCGTAGCGCTTGATCCTGCCTCCGTTCAGGCATGCTTGGCAGGGTTGGTCACTTCGAGTGAGGTGTTCCTTGCTTGCGGTGCGATGTGGCATCCGGCCATGTGTTGCGTGTCTTTGGAGCACATGTTGCTGTGGCAGCTTGCCATGGGGAGTGTGCGACTCTCCTCTTGCCTGTCTGGAGCCACTGGGAAGGCAGTGTGAGGGATGACACTCGCTGTCTTTGGCCCACTGCGGGGCTTCACTCGTGCAGGAGAGATGTGGCGGTTCTCCCTGATGCCTTCAGCATTGCTCCTCCTCTTCGGGGAGGTCTCTCTCTCCGGGGGTGTTTCTTCCTCGTTGTGTGGCCTCTTCTCTCAGGGCAATACCCAGTGAGCCTTCATAGGGGAAACAGATCTCTGGCTGCCGGCAGTGGCAGCAGAACTTGCGGGCTTTAACAGTCTCTGTTGAAAGGCTCTTGCTTTGTGTCAGTGAGGGTGCTCTTGGCTGGCTCACTGTATGCTTGCTTCTTCTCTCTGGCTGTGGTGGCCTCCCACAATGCTCTCCTTGTGAACTCTGAACTGTGTTCCTATGGGCTAGGGTTATACAGAGTCTGGCTTAGTTGGGGTCACTTGTCCTGGTAGGATCTGCGTCTCTATTGCTCCTTTGCCTGTATGGCCCTAGACTCCATAGCCTTTCCTGAGTGTGTGTTGCTGCATACAGCACCTTTCTTGCTGCTCAGGCACCTGGCAGCTTCAATGTGACTTACTGGGGGCTTGTCTCATCTTGATACCCATGAGGCCCTCTCATGCTGTTGCCGGGGTACAGGGTTCTTTCACACACTCCTGGCTGCAGTCTTCACTGGCTTTGGTGCAGTTTTCTCTTCTTGGGGCTCCTGGTGGGGTCATCAATCTCTCTGTGCTGGGGCAGCACTACCATCAGCTCTGAAATGTGTCTACCTACTGACTGGTGCAGAACCACTGCAGGTCCCTCTTTCCCACCTTGATAATCCTCAGGGCTTTGCTGGGCACTTGGTGGTGTTTTACATGGAAGGGCATGGAACTGCCTGTCCCTTCACTTATACAGTGAGTTGCAGCAGCTTTACCAGTGCTGCCAGATGTTTCTATGTAGCTTGCTCATTTTGCACAAGTGCGGTAAGCCGAAATGGCCACTAGGTGGCTCTCACAATCCTTGGACACCTGACGTCTCAACGTCTCAGCAAAACCTCTGGCTTACAGCATGCCGGGTGTGCTGCGACTGCAGGTCTCCAGGTGGTGCTGAAGTCATCATTTCACTCAGCTCACGTGAGGTTGGAGCCCTGCGGCTCAGGCAGGCACGGTGTGGGAATGTGCTGGGGCTGAGAATGCAGACGCAGGGACACACTGCACTGGTGTGGTAAGGCGGCTCCTATTGTGCATTGTCTTTTCGCGCCACTCCAGTGGATTTACTGGCTTGTCATGTGTTTAGTCCCATTCTGGGCTACCTCTCACATTGTGCTCATGGAAATGCGATGCACTCAGGCGACAGCTAGGTGGCGCTGCAGGTGATTTCCCTATCATTCCCCACGGCGGCAGTTTCTCTTTGGCTCACTGGCCACATGGGGGCTTATGCTGTATGCTGGTGCTCACCCTGCAGGTGCGGCTTCATTCCCACCCCAGCTGGCGGGCGTTGAAAGGTTGCGGAGTCATGTGGTGAGGCGCCTCCCATCGGGAGACGGCCTTGCAGTTGGAATACCCAGACCGACAGAGAGGAGAGTTCCATAGGTTGCCACCAGGCCGGCAGCATGAGGCAGAGAATACCCGCTCACCGGCAGGTAGGGACACAGATGCCAAGCGGGGATGGGGCAGCTTCTGCTGTGCCTTGTCGAGGCTTGCATGGTGGGGGTCCTTTCCAGGCTGCACACTCTCGCTGCTATCCTCTAGATGCCGATGCGGGGCGGACCAGGCATTCTCCGCAGGGTCCCCCAGGTGCGTGTTTATTTTTTCTTCTAGGCAGGCGGGTACGGTCTCAGCTGCGGGTCGACTCACCAGGTGGCGAGTGCCTTCATTGGCTGAGGAGCTCGTCTCTGCTCCTTTTCTGTGACCAAATCAACACTGGTGCAGCAGGAGTCATGGAGGTTTTACTTCTGCAGTGCTGGGCAGCTGAGGGCGGTTTCCTCTTCTTCCTGCAACAATCTCCTACTAACTACGGGCTGCGCGTGGGCTGGAGACGCGAGCCATTGACTCCCGTGGTTGCGGTTCACTGCATGTGGGTGAGGCGCCTCACCTCCCAATCGACAAGGCTGCAAGGGTGCGTGTGTCAAGGCAGCAAGTTTATTGTACGCAATGATGCGTTTGGGTGGCACATGTTTCCCGCTGTACTTTTCTCCCTTGCAGGAGGCAAGGTCTGTTCTGGCCGGTTCTAACCCGCGCCGGCAGACTCCAGCACCATTAGCTGCATGCTGCATGCATCGGAGGTACCAGGATCCAGTCCCTGCTCATTCTTCCTCAACTGGCCCCGACGGGCTTTTTGGTCCACCGTGATTGACTCCACGGATTCTAGCATACAGTACAAACTACGCTGACTGTTTGGACCTCCCTTCTACTTGTACCACATTCTCCGGAACTACCACGGTTACTACTACCCCACGACGATCCTAGCAAGCAGCGTCACGCTGCCAGATCCTACCAGCTCACACGTTTTCTCGTCCTGATGATGATCTCTAACTAAGGAGATCGAAACGCCGTCGACTTCCACAACCGAAACTCCTTTAACATAACTTATTAACTACGGAGTTTTGCACAGTGTTGTCAATGCAATGTAAATTTTAAGTCACTAGCACCTATCACTTCACACACATTCACCTCTTGTGTGAGCACCAGGACCAGCTCCTATAATGTGAATGATACTCCCTTTATGATGTTAATAAACGTGATGTCATTCGTACAACCTTGTGTCCCCGCATATATTGTTTTTCCAGTCCTGTTGGGACTCTCCTTTCACTACTAAAACCTAGACGAAGGCTACACTTGAAATAATAGTAGCTCTGGCTACCCGAGGACCCTATTGGCCTCACCCCAGACCGCTGTCTTTTTCAACTATATATATTACCCTTGGTCTTACTATTGGGGTACCCTTGTTCTTTATATATATCTGGCCAGTTCCATGGCTTCACTCAGGGGTTTTAGGGTTGCTCAGTGCCATGCTTGATGCTGGCTGTGCCTCACCTCGAAGGGGTCAAGGGACTCTTACCTTGTTCAGTGCCGGCTTCTTATCGCGCTGCTTAGTCCTTCAGCAAGCATGTGGCAGCGGGGGCATCAGATTGTGGAAGACGAACCTTCTCTTCCCTCTCCTCTTTCATGGCTAGAAGCCGCAAGGCTCTCAGCAGGTGTGGGGGAGCCTTATGTCCTCACCATTACTCCCCACGACCAAGCACAAAATGTCCAACACCACACACATGGGGCTCGACCACCTCGTCGCCAATGTGGTGTCTTGGGCACTAGGCCCGCATGATGGATAAAGGACCACACAGACACCGGATATTCAGTACTGGAACTGGCCCAGGGCACGTGTGCCCGGCCCCTTTTATTAGCAGGGTCACCTGACCGGTGATGCCTGTGATGGGTGGGTGTACAGTGTGGGTTAACACCAAGCGGAACACTAGACCGTGACCAGTAGGACACTACAGTATGAATGCTGACGTTCTATATAACAACCATTTCCTAAAAAATTTCATTCAATGAAAATGTGCCCCCTTTAGAATGGGAAAATGAAAATTGTTTATTTTATTCCATGCTTCCTGGAAAAATAGTCAAAGCTTCCTACGCATACCAATCAATCAATCAAAAAGACTTTATTTCGATCTCTGAGGATCATAAAAGTACACCATAAAATAAGACAATTACAAACATACAAAACAAATAAGACATTTCATTATAAATAAACAGTCACATCCTATTTATAGTCACAGCAAGATAGATCAGTCAAAGTGCGTCAGTTTTTGCGCAAAAGAGAAGAGTTCACTATAATAGCAGCATGATTGTAAGAATTACATAATTATTTACAATTTCAAACTTCATTACGGTGTACCTAGATAGAAAACGATTAGATATTTTTTAAAACTACGCCCAATCATTAACTTTATTTTACGATCTCAGAGATCCAAAAAGTGCATCACAATATAAAATATATTAAAACACCAGTTAAAATTAACCATATTTAAAAGACTAAAAAAAAATATAAAGAGAAAAACCATCATAAATTTTGGGCTGGGCATTATGCAGCATTTCATTTCATTTCCACAATTGGCATATTAGCTAAAAGAGGATCACTTCATTAGCTTCCCCCGCCTTATCCACACAGCATGGAGAAATCGGGAGATGCCAAAGGCTATTAATCTGCTTGTATCTATTGACAGTTGCCTCAGAATTTCTAGGGAATGTCCCGGGCCGATAGCTTTACATAGGGGTACAATCCATCTTTTTCTCAGTATTATATAATAAGGACAGAAAAAGAGTAAATGAACAATTGATTCTTGGGAAGATTTACACGCAGGACACCGATCATCAGCCGGTATACTTGTGCACCACCTTGAACAAAAGAGTTTGGTAGGTAAGGTCTTATACCTAAACTGTAAGAACAGCTTTCGGGCCAGTGGTGGTGTAATTTCCTCTATTGTTACTTCAAACCATGGAGTGCATTTATGAGATAAAAAAACTTTTGTCAATCCTGTGGACTGTTCTACTTGATCCAGGTGTAGTATTTTTTCCCAATACATTTTTTTCAGTTCCACCCTTGAGGTACCAATCATAGTTTCTGGGCTCGACCAAAAGCTTTCCATCCCTACTCTCCCTAATAGAGCACATAAGTAAGTAAACCACTTTAAAGATTCTGCCTGAGGGAATCTTAAGAGATCCTTTAAAGCCTCACGGTAAGGCTCCAGCTCAGTTACCGTCCAGATCCTATACCAGAATGATAACATTTTAAAATTTACTTTGTGTTTTACTTGTTTTTGTGCCAAATCCAAGTAAAAAGGGACCAGGGGTGTGCTAGCCGGGAGGCCAACCAATGATCTGAGGAACCGATTTTCTACTGTTGATAAAGCGGCTTGGAAAGTAGAACCCCACAACTCTGCACCATAGAGTACCCCACCTAGGACTTTGGTATTATAAATCTCAAGGGCGGGAGCAATCTGCCTGGAGACTGTCCTCTTATAGATTTTGCTTATGTGTGCGGACTGATGGATAAGTTGTAATTTTGATTTTTCAACCTGGGGACTCCAGTTAATTGATGGGGTAAGCCGGATACCCTGATAATCAAATTCTTCAACTTGCTCTAGGATTGTACTACCAGCCCACATCGGTCTAGTCTTCACTGCTCCTCTGCCCTTATTAAAAACCATACATTTGGTTTTTGTTTCATTTAAACTAAGCCCTCTATCCTTACAAAACTTTAAAAGTCATTTAAGAGTTGTTGAAGCCCTTGTGGTGATTTCGAGATTAACAGGGTATCGTCGGCAAAGAGTAATGCCGGGACTCTTCGTGACCCTATTTTTGGTGCATCGCAGCCATCCCTATCTAAACTCTCGACTACACCATTTATAAAAGAGTAAAAGAGTGGGTGCCAACACGCATCCCTGTCTTACTCCGCGTTTGACTGGGAAGGTTTCTGTTACTTGGTTATTGGGACCCCATCTCACCTGTGCAGAATTCTCTGAGTGTAGATAAATTAAAATGTTTAAAATATTTATCGGGATGCCCATCTCACGAAGCACCCTCCAAAGTTTTTCTCGTGAAACTAAGTCGAATGCTGTACGCAAATCGACAAATGCTACATAGAGCTTACCACCCTTCACAGCCACTTCTTTCCAGTAGATACAGATTAGGCGGAACACCTGGTCCAATGTACTAATTTTAGAGCGAAAACCCGCCTGCAGATCGCTCAAAATGTTATCTTCCTTTATCCAATTCTGGACCCTGCCTAAGACCTGCTTACAGAATTTTTTTGGGAGCGAATCAATAAGGCTTATGGGCCTATAACTCAAGGGTGAGGATCTATCCCCCTTTTTAAAAACAGGAACTATTTCTGCTATCCTCCATGAAGATGGGATAGGAGCGCCTTGCAAAATCAGATTGGACATCAAGTTTATATATTGGCTCCACAACATTCTATCTTCCCTATACAAATCATTGGGTATTCTGTCTGGGCCGGGGGCACGAGATGGGACACAGGATGAAATTGCTGTTAATGTTTCTTCAAGGGTGATAACCAGGTCTCCCTCATCGTGAGCCCCAGATGGGGCCCACTCCTCCAGGGCCTCCCTAGCTATACAGGAGTCATCTCCATAGAGGGAGCCAAAATGCGCAACCCACTCCTCTGGTTGGACTGTGTATTCGAGGGTGGGGCATTCCCCCCTAAGCCAACATGCAGCGTTCTTCCAGAACCCTTTGGAATCTCGATCTACTAAAGCAGTATGTAGAGAGGTCCAGAGCGAGTCCACCCACTCCTTTTTAGCACCATCAGTGGCTCTTTTATACTCCACTCTACAGGTTGAGATTTCTGCTTGGATCCCTCGCTTAAGCGCACCAATCAATCAATCAATCACAGAATTTGTAAAGCGCGCTACTTACCCGCGAGGGTCTCAAGGCGCTGGGGAGAAAAAAGAGGGGGGGTGCTGCTACTGGTCGAACAACCAGGTCTTGAGTAGCCTCCTGAAGGTCAGCAGGTCTTGGGTCTGTCGTAGGCTTAGTGGAAGGGTGTTCCAGGTCTTGGCGGCGAGGTGGGAGAAGGATCTGCCGCCGGTGGTAGTTCTTCGAATGCGAGGGACGGTGGCGAGGGAGAGGTCGGCGGAGCGGAGTTGGCGGTTGGGGACGTAGAAGAGGAGTCGTCTGTTGAGGTAGGCTGGGCCAGTCTTGTGGAGTGCCTTGTGTGCGTGGATGAGGAGTTTGAAGGAGATTCTCCTGTCGACGGGGAGCCAGTGCAGGTTCCTCAGGTGGGGGTGATGTGGCTGTGGCGTGGTACATCGAGGATCAGGGCGTGCGGAGGCGTTTTGTATGCGTTGCAGTCGCTTGATGAGCTTGGCCGGGGCTCCTGCATAGAGGGCGTTCCCATAGTCAAGTCTGCCACTGACGAGGGCCTGGGTGACTGTTCTTCTTGTGTCTGTCGGGATCCACCTGTAGATCTTGCGAAGCATGCGGAGGGTGTTGAAGCAGGAGGATGAGACTGCGTTGACTTGCCCTGGCCATGGAGAGCGTTGAGTCGAGGATGACTCCCAGGTTGCGTGCGTGGTCGGTGGGTGTCGGGGCTGCTCCCAGCGTCGTTGGCCACCAGGAGTCGTCCCAGGCTGAGGGGTTGGACCACAGAAACGACAATGTGCCGAAACCGGGTTGTTTTGCCGTTTGAATAGCAGCCGAGTTGGCGCACGTATCGGCAGTGTGCTCATGTCCCTATGCTTGTGGCCCGCACCGGCATGTTCATGGGCGGGGCGGACACTGGGGGCCTGGAAGGTGAATCGGGCGCTTACCAATAAGCGCCCCCTTTGCCTTCCTACAGTGTGAATTAAACCAGGGACTCTTGGTGCCATGCTTACTACCACTACATTGGCCCCCTTTACCACTAGGATTTTTGGATTGACTCAGTAAGCCTCTTACCTCACTAAAGAACAAATCATGGGAGGGCCCTAGGTTTATAATGGCTTCATTTGAACAGGAAGCACTCAGGTCATTAATAACTTGCCTTGCTTTGGTCTTTACTATTTCTAGGGTTTCCAGATGTCTCTCAACCCATGCCCATCTCAGGGCTTTCTGATCATTAGCACTAGTAAGTATACCTACTTCAGGATTTGTCAGAGTATTTGATTTAAGTGGGCCCTCTATAGACAAGCTAATAGCGAGAGGATGGTGGTCACTCTCCGATCTTTTCACTACTTCCATGTCAACCAGTAGGGGCCAGAGATTAGGGGTAATTAAACAGTAATCAATTCTGCCAGGCCTATTGTAGGTGTGTTCCCCATTGGGGTCTGAATTTGACCTACCATTAATAGCTCTAAGCTCATGCTGGAGAGTTAGCGCAAGCACTTGGGCTGCTCTCTTCGACCATCTTACTGTTGGGAGATCCAAGGGGGAATAGACCATAAGCGATCCCAATCCTCCATTAGGTCATGAGCAGTTGAGGTAAGAGGTTCAAAGGTACAATTAAAATCTCCTGCTACTATGGTTAGGATGTTATCAGAATAATTCGACAAGACATCGTCTACCTTGTGGATTGTGTCTGTGTCGTCATTTGGGACACCTACTCTGTTATAGACATTAAAAATTCTAACCTTCCACCCACTAAACAAGATCAATTCAAGAGCCAAGATATCCTGTGAATCCACGTTTAGAAGCTTTACTTTAGCCCCTAAGTTTGTTTTAACCCAGATTGCAAGACCTCCAAAAGGTCTACCCTGTTTTTTAACCATCTCTATAGGGGGTAGCCAAGCTCCAAGTTTCCTGGAAAAGGATTAAATCATAGGAATCCACGAAACTACACCAATCAGGCTCCGATTGAAGTTTCTGGATCCCAGCAACATTCCACACTAGGATCTGGAAACCAAAAACAGAGATAATCCCCTCATCCTGGTCAAGATCATTAACCGGAACACAATCTAGACTAACTGCATACGTATCAGTAGCCAAGGGGAAAATTACCTTTGGAAATTCATTTGCCTTGCTTCGGTTTATGCTACTATCATCAGGCCCATCAGCACAAAGGTCAGTGTTCAGTATAGAATTTGCTAATAACGAGGGGTTTAAAAAGGGAGAAAAAGGATCCTGCCGGAAATCTGATAACATATCATTATCTGATTTCAGTCAATGTTGGCTACTTTTTATCCCACTAGGGCCGGGACAAAGATCTTCCCTGCGCAATCTGGGCGATGTTGTTCCTTCTTTGAGTGGGTATTGATATCTGATCTCGATGAAGGTGTTAGAGGGGGGGAGGGTATGGGCATCAATTGACAAAAGCCCAGAAACCATGGTTTCGTCAAAAAAACTAACTACAATTGTGTCTTTTTTTTCCCCCCGGGATAGATAGTCTACTAACACATCTAATGTCATCCCTTATGATGGAATAGCAGTGACGGGATGACCTAAACCAGTGGATAACCTTGTTTGTTAGGGAGCTATGATCCTCATGGCCTCTATCTGAGGGTTTTGGAACGTTTATGAGATAGATTGTGCCTTGACTGCCCTTACCCTCCGACCTTCTGTACACTCCATCCCTTACCACCCCCAAACCATGTGAGGCTTCATGAAATGGCCTACGTATACAACCCTCATCCAGAGTCACCTCCCCTCTATCCGGGTATTTGTGTCCCGGACCCCCACAGGCAACTCCCTGGGGGGGACAATTTAATACTCTCTGGTTCCAACACTTTGTGAGAGGTAACTCTTCAGGTAATAGGGGTTGGGGGAAGGAATTTGGCGATGGAGCTCTAGTGTATTTCTCTACCTGCCCATGGTGTAATTGCTTCACGCAACTATCATTATCTACAGACGGTATTGCTAGTACACTATTAGGGGGTAAAAAACTTGCTTCTCTCCCAATACCATTGATGACTCCTTGGGAGAGACTCCGAACCTCCCCTCTGAGAGCAACCACTTCTTCTCTTAGGGACTCAAGCAAGGACCTAAACACAGCCAATTCGTTAGAAGGGGCACCTCTGTCTTTGGTGGAGTTTGGCTCACAGGCTTCGAGGTCATCGGCCTCTAGTACATCAAATCTGTTGTGACAATCTACCTGAACAACATAGGGTATAGAGGAAGGCCCACTAGGTGCATCCCGGGATTTGTCTATTGACAAGTCTAACTCCTTCCCCTTCTCCTTAGACAATCCCTTTTTTTTATTACCTTTCAGTTTAGGATGGAACATACGTGGGATTGTCTTGCCCGGGATAAACTTGGGGGGCGGGGGTGAGCCCGATAGCCCAGCCCCAAGGTCCGCGACCAGCTCACCAGGCAAGTCTTCAACCGCACTGGAGGTATTTATTTGAGAGTCTGCTATCTCATGGCACTCTGATTAAATTAATTCAATACGATCCATGGTCTCGTGACAGACTGTGCCAGGGGATTTTCTCTTTTTTTTAGCATTAGCAGGGCCACTAACCCGCTCCTGACCTTTCCTTTTACCCATCTGTCACAAATACCCAGATAGATATTTTACTAAACAGCAAACAATTAATCAATTTACAGTTTGGCTAGAGAGAGGTATTTAAAAGTATATGTTAGAGGCAAAACAAACAATAGTCTATAGAGAGTCTAGCAAACCACCTTACATTCCCCATAGGCTACAACAACTGAGATACAATAACATACAGTACCATAAAGACTCAAGGGTAAAAAAGCTAGCAGATTGAAAACTCAAAAGACTTGCCCTACACATTAAAACCTCAGAATAGTCAATAATCAAGGCCAGTGAAAACAGCTCCAGGGAAAGAACCCCGCCAAATAAGTTTCTTTAAACAGCACGGTACCTCCAGTTCACAAGTAGATTAGAAGATCAGAGCCATAGCCTGCGCTGCACAAAGTCAGAGGAGGAAGATCAAGGGGGGTGGCCCTGCTTCTTCCTGGCAATGACGGGCCCGCCCTTGGCCCGCGCGCGTCCCGCGCGGCGCTGGTGACTCGCGCTTTTAGCGCGTTTGGGCAGCGACACTCCTCCCCTCCAGGGAAGGATCCTGGGACAGGTAGTCCCCAGCAGCAGCAAGTGGCAACAAGCGGCAGGCTCTGGCGTCCGCGCCGGGTGGTGACTCGCGCCTTAGCGCGTTTGGGCAGCGACACTCCTCCCCTCCAGGGAAGGATCCTGGGACAGAGTAGTCCCAGCAGCAGCAAGTGGCAACAAGCGGCAGGCTCTGGCATCCGCGCCGTGGTGGTGACTCACGCTTTTAGCGCGTTTGGGCAGCGACACTCCTCCCCTCCAGGAAAGGATCCTGGGACAGGTAGTCCCCAGCAGCAGCAAGTGGCAACAAGCGGCAGGCTCTGGTACGCATACCAGTTTTAGGACATTTTTGGAAATGCTTCGACCTCTCTTGCTGCACTTAACCTAGTTTTCTGATAACTAACCAACCTAATTGTGGTATTTTCAATGTGATCCTCTACCAGCTCTGAGTTCTGCTTTATTACTTTAGGATCAAGTTCTTTTAGAAAGTTGCAAACTCGATTAAAAGACCAAATAACGTAACTCCCCCTGTAAAAATAAGCAGTCTGATCCCTAAAAACTATCTGGTCTGCCTGGCCACATTTAAGTGTGCTTGAGTAGCATATCCAAGCCTATGGCCACCAAGAAAATACCCAAAGGTTTCCTCATGCATCATGTGAAAACACTGAGCCAAGAAAGCTCTCCAAGAGCCAGCCTTTCTATGGATCCTGCCCCTGATCAAAGCAGCTGTTTAACATCTACTAATCAGGATGATTCACTGTCGGATGAAAGGTGAAAAGAGGAGGTTGGTCAAGCCCCTGGTCAAACACCTGCCCAAGGGGGGCAAGACGTGTGTGGAAGCATCAGAGAAAAGTCAGCAATATCCCCTGTTAGCAAAGTCTCAATGCATCAAAACCGCAAATAGGGATAAAGCTAGGGATCAGGGGGCAGCTTTCGCCTCTACCGCCAGCATTATGGGACCACCCGCAGTAACTACCATAAAGCACAACCTGCTGTACTTACAGGACACCTGCCTAATCAAATTGTTTCGACCAGCCCAATGCCAAATGGGGCAGAGAAGTTTTAAGGCATGGGCAAAGGGGGCTCTGGCCCATGGCCCCAGCCTTTTAGGGGGGCCCTGATAGAGCCAGCTTGACCTTGAATACGGGAGCCGACAATGTGGTAGAAATCCCACATATGCAGAGTCGTTGCTCTAAAAGCGATAGTTTCACCTGCCGGCCAAACAGTAGCTCCCGTAGCGCCCTCGAATTTTTAGTCCAGAATACCCATTCCAGCACCAGGGAGATCTCTGCGGGCAGCTCTGTGGTTGAATCAAACACTACTGGGACTACACTGAAATATTGTTTTCACCTCGGGACCGCCTTATAAACATTTGGAATTCCATCTGTCCAGCTAAAAGAACCTCGCTCTATGAAGAGCACGACCAATAGACAGTTTGTTTATTGAATAAGCACATTTTGCGCCGAGCACTTTCTGCCCACCAACGTTGTACAACACCATCGGATGGAGATGCCACGCCAT
This sequence comes from Calotriton arnoldi, assembly GCA_963921515.1. Taxonomy (NCBI): domain Eukaryota; kingdom Metazoa; phylum Chordata; class Amphibia; order Caudata; family Salamandridae; genus Calotriton; species Calotriton arnoldi. The sequence continues at coordinate 106,034 of CAWUFW010008159.1, forward strand.
TTCCTGGCCATCTCCCTTCTGTAAACCGTGTATAAACAAGGTTTTATTCATCATGGCTTCCTGACGAAGGCTGCATAGCCGAAACGCGCTATCGGTCAAAATCTATAAGCCATGTTGTATTTGCACATGTTCCAATCGAACAAGCCGAATTGTATATGAAAATTTAGACTTCATCTATCTCACCTTATTGTTGCAAGCCACAAGGAATTAAAGAAATTGTGATCTATGATGAAACAAATGTGATTCCATGTAGGCTACAAAAATACAATTCATCACAATTGAAATCTGTATTCATAACTGTTTACATAAATATAGAAGAACGTATATGAATATGCATATTCAATAGGTTGGTTTTCCTAAACAAACCATTGAATTCATATGCATTCATAATAGAAGGATGACTATTGAAGTGTGACTGAATATATAGGCTTGTTCCATCATTCTTCAGATGGTAGAAAAAATCGTTCTTTTAAAATATTTAAAATAATGAAAATATCTTTTGGATAATGTAATTATTTAATATTGATTCTGTCTTTGTATTTCTAGTTTTTTTGATACTAATAAATTGTTTTCAATATAGATTTTGATCTGGGTTTCTATTCTTATATTTGTTTGCCCATATCTTCATCAGTTGCCTAAGTAGTTATATATAAAATTGCTGTTCATGCCCTGACTTAGGAACATATCCATTGAGAGGGGTTCCCGCTTTTTTGTACAATTGATTAAGCCCATGTCGGCCATGTGTAAAGGTAAAATAAGGAACTGATTAAAAAGAAAATATTTTTTTCTCTAGAGCATAATTTCACCAAAACATATTTACATGAGAGGAAAGTACAAAATTATAGACAATACTTGTGACCATAATGTTAACTTTGAGGATATAGGTCCTGTAGCCTCATACTGAAAACATTTGGGTGGGTCTGGGAATGCATGTATTTTTTTTTTCATTGGGTTCTGGTTCCACCGATCTGTCATGGATTCCCATGGGGGGCTGTTCTGAGCGAATCACTGACTAAATATCGAAGGTCACAATATCGACCTACAAAAAATATCGCAGCAAAAATATCGAAGACAAGAATATCGACATCCTATCTACATTAAGGTACGTACAAAAATATCGAAAAAAAATATCGATGTCAAAAATATCGTTGTTAAAAATATCGTTTTAATTTAAGTTAAAAAATATTGTAAAATAAAGTAAATAATACATATAATTAAAAGAAACATAGTTACAAATATTTTAAAATGCTTAAAAATTATAAGTAATATATACAATTTGAAAATACATTAAACATATACATATAATATATAATATATATATTCTTACTTATTAATATGTTTTAATATTTATTTTAATTACTTATAAATTGCTTAATTTATTTTTATAAATTATAAATACATCTATACACATAAAAGAATAATATAAATAAAAATTAAATAAATATATGTAACAAATTAAAAAAAAAAAAATTATTTCAAATCTTTTTAAAAATGATTATACAGTACATTAGCTAAAAAATACAAAATATTAGATAACGGAGAAAATCAAATTACTATTCCCACTCCAGTGAGTGCAACAGTAGGGAAAGTGTTGGATAGCGTAGGGGTTAAAATTACTATTCCTACTCCAGTGAGTGCAACAGTAGGGAAAGTGTTGGATAGCGGGGGTGTAAAAATTACTATTCCCACTCCAGTGAGTGCAACAGTAGGGAAAGTGTTGGATAGCGTAGGGGTAAAAATTACTATTCCCACTCCAGTGAGTGCAACATTAGGGAAAGTGTTGGATAGCGTAGGGGTAAAAATTACTATTCCCACTCCAGTGAGTGCAGCAGTAAGGAAAGTGTTGGATAGCGGGGGGGTAAAAATTACTATTCCCACTCCAGTGAGTGCAACAGTAGGGAAAGTGTTGGATAGCGTAGGGGTAAAAATTACTATTCCCACTCCAGTGAGTGCAACAGTAGGGAAAGTGTTGGATAGCGTAGGGGTAAAAATTACTATTCCCACTCCAGTGAGTGCAACAGTAGGGAAAGTGTTGGATAGCGTAGGGGCAAAAATTATTATTCCCACTCCAGTGAGTGCAACAGTAGAGAAATGTAGGATCGTGTAGGGGTTAAATTAACATACTTATAAATATTTTTTTCAAAATAAATAACATATTAATTATTTAACAAAATAATTATTAATAAATACCTATTAAATTAAATTAATATTTACTTAAATAACATTAAATTACTTCCCATATGAACAAACAACACGCTACACATAAAAAATAACACAATTAATTTAATTATCAATGAATCAATTAATAAAAATTAATTACCAATTAATAATTAATTTACAATAAATTAATTAACAATAACAATAAATAAAAATTAATAATAAATTAATTATAAATAATATAATTATAAATTAACCAATTAATATAAATTAATTACCAATTAATAATTAATTAACAATAAATTAACAATGAATAGCAATAAATAAAATCATATTAATTAATTAATTATAATTAAATTACTTCCACCCTATTCCCCTATAAACCCACAACCACTACACATTAAAAATTAACATAATTAATTTAATTACCAATTAATCAATTAATTAAAATTAATTACCAATTAATAATTAATTTACAATAAATTAATTAACAATAACAATAAATAAAAATTATTAATAAATTCATTATAATTAATATAATTATAAGTTAACCAATTAATATAAATTAATTACCAATTAATAATTAATTAACAATAAATTAACAATGAATAACAATGAATAAAAATATATTAATTAATTAATTATAATTAAATTACTTCCCACCCTATTCCCCTATAAACCCACAACCCGCTCTGATACTAAAATGCAAAGTTTCCTTTAAAAAAAATTACTATTTTCTAAACATTTAGGGGCACATTACGATACCCGGCGTAAATAATTCCGCCAGGCATGGAAGCGGCAAAAATCCGCCCGCACACACCGCCTGAACACCGACCACGCCATTACGATTACACAAACCGAATACCGCCATTGGCGGAAAAAGCACACAAAATACCGCCCGCCAACGTCCGAGTCGGAGACAAACCGCCCGCCACGGACGGAAACACGCACGACAACACAAAACCGCCCGCCCTCACGGCCGACACACCGCACGTGAAATTACGATCGCACCGACATGAGCGCGGAAAAACCACAAATATACCGCCCGCCAGCGCAAACAACGCCGATGAGAATCGACACGGCAGAAGCCATGGCGCCCACGTACCTGCACAGAAACCATCCGCACACAAAACCAATAGCACACAACATGGCCAACAAGTCCACACAGCAAGGCACGCACAAATACACAAGCACAGTACATATCCCGAAAACACCCCCCGGACAAACAAAAAATACAAAGGCCAGAACCCCAGACACAACACACCTGAAAACAACAGACCATGAGGACACACCCACATAGGTGAGTACAAAAGCAGCACTCCCACAGACCACAACCCCTTGCTACATTGCAAACCAGAGAGGAGAGGAGAGGACACAGTGACACAGCAAGGACAGCAGCACACCACAGAAACGCACACATCACAACCACCACCACCACCACCACCACCACCAAACACCACCACCACCACCACCACCACCACCAAACACCGGCACCACAAACCCCCTGCACATTACACAACACACACCGCACCAGCACCACAAACACCATGGCACCACAAAGGATGCCCAAGTTCACGCCCATGGAGCTGACGGTCATGGTCGACGAGATCATCAAGGTGTACCCACAAATCTATGGGAACATGGTCCAGCACACACCACTAGCCACCAGAAACAGAATGTGGAACCGGATCGTAGACCAGGTCAATGCAGTCGGGACCCTGCCCAGGAACAGAGTCGAGATTAACAAACGTTGGAATGACGTCAAGAGCCTGGTCAAGAAGAAGGAGGGCAAAAACAGAGAGCTGGCTGCCGTCACTGGCGGAGGGAATCCCGCGCTCTTTAAGACCTTCAAAGCGTGGGAGGAGAAGGTGCGAGTCGTAATCCATCCGGAGATCCTCGCCGGATTAGCAGGGGAGTGGAGGCTGGTAAGTACAAACTAATGTATACCAGCACACCGCTATGTACTCACATGCACTACCACCATGCCACAGCTCCCAGGGACAAACACCCCCATGTCCAGCACACAATACACAACACATCACACACACATGCAACAGACACCACCACACACAGCCCAAACCGAACAACTGCAAGATGCGTGGGGACATGTGTACACTAAGCCAGCCACGTAACCACCAACAGGTCCCCAAATATGCCAGAAGCGCCACAACGAGCACCCACCACACCCATGTGTCCGCCACAGCTGCACCAACCGACAAGTAACAGGTAAGTGGCAGGAACACAAAGTGCAGTGGGTGGGACGGTGGACAGCCCAAGTACAACACACACCAGGCCCCAGTCCCACAGCACAGCAAGGAGGAGCATCCCCCACACCCCACACCCACGTGTCAGCCACCGCAGTGCACAACGACAGCCGAAAGGCAGACATCACGGTCCACAGCAATCGGTGTCAGTGGGTATCCAGCCACCCCACGACCCACAACACCCTCCCACCCCCACAGACCTGCAACATGGAGCACCCCCCGCTTAGAGCCATGTGGCATCCAGTACAGTGCACGCACGAACAACTTGCAGGTGGGAAACTGGACAGGGCCGGATTACTGGAGGCATGAGGACCGTAACACGACCAACACATGGGACATGTCACGTAGCAGACGAACACGCAGCACCGCCCACCGTCACGAACAAGTGAACAATGTGCACACGGACATGAACAACAGACTCACACCCCACATGACCCATCACAGACATAGCAACACCCAAGGAGCCACGTCTGCATGCACAAGCCACACTGAATATAGTACCACACGGCAGCCACTGTGCAACTCATCACACACAACCGAAACACCATTGAAGTCCTGTCCATGTAGCCCCAACTGCCTGTCAACCACACACCCCACAACTACGCCTATGTAAGACAAACAACACTAGACGCAACAGAGCGGAACAACATAAATGCACACGAACACCACTGAACCCATCAAACACACAGACACACCATGCACAAACAACATACCATCCATCCCATCCGTCAGCCCCAGTCTCATGAAAGGCATGTCATCCGCACAGCTGCCACACATACAGCAGTCACGCTAAGATACATGCCCATTACCAACCATGTGCCAGAAGTCAATGAAGTGCACGACACACTGTGAGCAACAACACACAACATGGGCCACACCCCCCGAGCACTGCAGTGATGCACATGGCACAGGGCAGCACGCACACCAAGGAGATGGGACAACTGCAATACGTTGGCTGGCACACAACCATCACTCACTCATAACGATGCGTCCAATGCCATGTCCAGTAATCACAACAGACAGCAAATATGCAGGCCATGTCAAGCATGCACACACCTCAAACCATGCACTGTCATGCTGCCACAACACATGTCACGTTCGGCACCCATGGCTCACAGCATGTACCCCAAAAGCATATTCCCTCCCAAATGCGAATCCGGGGCATGGCCCCCATGTTGCCATATGCGTTCCTAAGCGTTCCATTTGAACCCCAAAAGCATATTCCCTCCCAAATGCGAATCTGGGGCATGGCCCCCATGTTGCCATATGCGTTCCTAAGCGTTCCATTTGAACCCCAAAAGCATATTCCCTCCCAAATGCGAATCTGGGGCATGGCCCCCATGTTGCCATATGCGTTCCTAAGCGTTCCATTTGAACCCCAAAAGCATATTCCCTCCCAAATGCGAATCTGGGGCATGGCCCCCATGTTGCCATATGCGTTCCTAAGCGTTCCATTTGAACCCCAAAAGCATATTCCCTCCCAAATGCGAATCTGGGGCATGGCCCCCATGTTGCCATATGCGTTCCTAAGCGTTCCATTTGAACCCCAAAAGCAAAGTACAAACCAGACCCAGGATGGGCCAGGAGCCCGCATACACCAGAGTCACAATAAGTAGGGGCACAGCAACACACCCATCGGCATGGCCAATCCGTCCCATGCCACATGTGCACAGCACACAGTCCCATTGCCAAGCACACACAACTACAGATGCTACAGCCACACACACGCCTCCGGGAAACCCATGTACGAGATTGCACGAACTGTCAATGTCAGACGACAAATACATACTTCGCCAGGTGCAACACAATAACTAATCTCATTCTCTCCACAGGTGACGAACTGCTGGATGCTGGGGATGGAGCCAGCAGCCAGCACAGCCAGCCTACAAGCCCCCAACGAGGACACACGGATCTGGAGGATCTGTCCTCCTCTTCGGACACGGACAACCAAGCAGGCCCATCTGGTGTGGCAGGGCCCAGCCGCTCCCCAGGACCCCTCCTACCCACCAACCCATCATCCAGGGCTGCTGAACATTCACAGCCCCCTGCTGCCACTGTCGTTGCGGCCACACCCACGGTCATTGTGGCCACTACCACTGCCGCAACCGCCACCATCGCCGCACCGACCACCACCGCCGCCACCACCGCCACGTCTCCGCTGGCACCAGCCCCAGCGCAGGTGGTGGCCCGGACGACTGGATCCACCCTGGGAGCCACAGCGAGGACCGTGGTGAGCAATGTGGCTAGTGGGCAGGCCGGTGGCAGCAGGACTGGTAGGAGGAGCAGGGTCAGGGAAACGCCAGCCTCCCCTGGGAGCCATGCCCTGCCTCACATGGCCAGAGTCCTTGGGGCCTATGAAGAGGCCCAAGGACAATGGGTCCGGTCTGCCTCAGACACGCGTGAGGTGCTGGGGGTGTTGAGGTCCATGGACGCCCGTATGGGCCAAATCGTGGACCTCATGGGACAGCTGGTGGTGGCGGTGAGGTCACAGCCAGGGACAGCAGCTCCCCCTCCGCCACCACCTGCCGGGGCGCAGGGTGGAGCAGCAGTGTCCAGTTCCCCTGCGTCCACAGCCAGTGATCACACCTCAACCACCAGCATGTCGCAAGCAGGCACCCCCCTCGCAAACGTGGAAGGGGCCGTCCGAAGAGGAAACAGATCTCCCGGGAGGACTTCGCACGCTCCAGTCGCAAGTGAGGCAGCCAGCCAGCCTTCCGCCAGCCTTCCTTGACCAGCCACTGCATTGACTTGGACTACGATCCCACTCCACACAGCCATCTGGATGGCATGTGTGTGTTGGACTATGGACATAGAACCAGTGGGTACACCCTGATCATCACGCAGCCATGACCGACAGCTCATTGTCACTGCACGCACCACTTTTGTCATCATCTTACACACAATCACATGTCACAGTTTGTAATAAATGCACCTTTTTCACTAACTGCTGTTTGTGCCCTGTGTCTTATTTGTACGGAATACAACGGCCACCTTGGGCGGAAAGGCACCTGATGCGTGGCATGGCATTTGAATCCGGAGGGCCTGTAGGGACCTAGGGGTGGGAGACAGAACAGGAGCACATTCAATGAGTGTGTCACACACCCATCACACAGTACATGTCAACAACTACAAGCAATGTACACACATCGCACAGAGCAATAGGGCACAATGCCACAGCCACCAACAGTGGCATACTACCCTGGCCATGGAGCGTTGACACACAGCACGCAGTGAACAAACGGCCACCCTGACACAGCACACACACACCTGCACAGATACAGCCACATCAGCCGTCGTACATGGACACTCACCGTCAAGTGAAGTAGCGGGCGATGAGCTGCTGCCGCACATTACCAGCTTCCTCCTCTCCGCTGTCCTCCTCACTCGAGCTGTCCTGGTCTGCGGGCTGGGGCCCTGGTTGATCTCCGTCATCCACGATGAGGGGGATCTGCTTCCGAATGGCCAGATTGTGCAGCATGCAGCACGCCACCACTATCTGGCACACCTTCTGTGGGGAGTACGCCAGCGCACCCCCGGTGCGGTCCAGGCACCTGAACCTGGACTTGAGGAGGCCAAAGGTACGCTCGACCACACGTCTGGTCCTCCCATGTGCCTCATTGTAGCGATCGTCTGCTGGGGTGCGAGGATTCCTCAATGGACTGAGCAGCCATGCCCCATTCGGATACGCAGAGTCACCTGGGTGTGAGGGACACAGAGAACCGTTGCTAATCCAACTGGACAGGGGACAGCATCGCACAGCCAGCACGCTACACCACTCCACATACTCACCGACAATACAGGCACGATCCTGTTGCATATTGGACATCAGTCGTGGCAAGATGCTGTTGCGCATTATGTGTGCGTCATGGGCCGAGCCTGGGAACTTTGCACACACGTGGGTGATCACCATGTCCGCAAGGCACACCACTTGCACATTCAGGGAGTGCGTGTGCTTCCTGTTGCGGTACAGGTGCTCAGTGGCCTGTGGTGGAACAAGGCCGACATGTGTGCAGTCAATGGCTCCAACGACGTGTGGGATTCTGCCAAGGGCATAGAATGCACCCTTCACTGCCGCCAATTCACGAGCCCTGGGGAAGCGGATGTACCTGTTCCGGTACAGCATCATGGCTGCCAGTACATCCCTCAGCACCTTGCTGAACATGGGCTGGGACATCCCTCCTCCACTGCCCACTGTGTGCTGGAATGACCCAGTGGCGAAGAAATGCATGGCGGCCATCACCTTAGCCGTGGGGGTGACAGCAGTCGGATACACCCTGCGGGGACGGAGATGGGGTTCTAACATGGCACACAGTCGATGCAGGGTTGGCCTGTCCAGCCGAAACTTCCTAATGACCTCCGTATCCTCCATGTCTGCCAGCAATTGGTATGGGCGGTCAATGTTCGGTCTCCGCCTAGGGACAATGGCAGAGGACACATGTCAAAGCAACACGACACATAGCAATTTCGCATACACATCACTGACATGACTGAGCAAGCACATGAGCCACAGCCCAGCTGTCAAGCTGGGACGGCACGGCCACAATACACTTACACAGGTCTCCCACCAATGGCAATGGCTAGTGATACAAACCACTGCCATGTGCATGCACATGGGGATCTAGGCCCCAATGACTTGCGGGGCGTGCTGATGGGGACTGACTGCATATCCGTCAAGCGGCAACGCCACGGCAACATGAATGTCTGCTGAGCATGGAACTGCTTCCGCGGCTGGATGAGTATGGCACACGACGACGACGATGTGGGCACAGGCTGAGCGGCCAAAACAAGTGGGACCTGTGGCACGAGGGGATATGAGACAGTAGTAGGTGTCAGCACTGCACCCTATGTACAGCACTGTACGGATCACACCTCCCGAAACATTGACAGGTGTCCACATTGACAGCCCCATGCCAAGACGGCTGTGTGCTTGCAGTCACACGTCACAGGTGAGAGGTTACATTGCACGTGCCAGGTGGCAGACGTACACAGTGGGAGCTGGCATGTGTGTGCATGTGTCTCCTGTTCAGGATCCACCACATGGGCGCTGACTCTGTACTGACCATTGGACACAGCATGTTCCGTGGAAGGCTTGTGTGTGTGGGATGGTGGCACTGGATGTGCCTCCGTTGGGTGGGGGGCCATGCACAGGGCGGGTACGTCGATGATTGCGCATTGTTGGTCACGGTGGGTGCACCCACTCAGATGTGTTGCCCTGTGTTCAATTCCTATGTCCGCATGATGATGGACTGTAGATGTGGGCAGACTACACATTGGTCGATGTGCTGTCTATATGCATGTGCCTTCACACCAGGCACAGCTGCCCCTGCACATGTGACCCCTGCTGGACTCGCTGCTGGGTCTGTGGAGCTGATGCACCTTCTGCGCGTGGGGCGGACAGCTCTCCTCACTTCCCTCATTGCGCATGTCATGACTTTGCCGCAGGTGACATGGATCATGGAGGGCCCACATGTACGCGTGGGTAGGCTACACATGATTGTACACTGGTCGCCACCCCCAGTCAGTGTTTCGAATGGGAAGGTTGTCGTGCTGGTGGTATGTTCGATGTGGCGGATGGGCGGGCCTAGGTGCGGGCTTACATTCCGGACATGGGGGGGTAGTTGGATTGGCGACTAGTTGCAGTACACACGGGACACGTCTCTTCCTTTCCACATCTGGGTCATCCCTTGTACTTACTGACAGTGATACAGTCATCTTCGCCCCAGCCCTCATGTCCTCCCCTCGCTCCCCCAATATGCATGCTCACCTGCGAGGCTAGCGCTTGCACAGGCAGCCCCAAGCTCGCACCAGAGAGGGCAAGGAGTGTATGTGTGGGTCCAGTTGCACGAGTGGGCTGTCTCAGGGTATGATGTGTCGCGGGACGCCGTCCACCTGCGTGGTGCCCCAAATGGAGACCCGGCCTGCATGGACTATGCATCACAGTCTTCGCCTTCCGGATCCGCCACCTGCGACACCCAGTGGCTGTGGCTGCCCTTGCGGCCAGGCCGCGTCCGTCTGTGGCTGATGGCCCACACATTCACTCTTTGGCCTCTCTGGGGAGGGCTCGGGGGTGGTGGCGCACGCGCTTGCACTTAGTCGCAATGGCATGTGGCGTGGTTGGTATGATGGGCAATGGATGGGATGGTGCGAGCCACCTCCCGTGACGTCAGTGCTGCTCGTGCTGTGGTGCGTCCCCCTACACTTCCATCTGACTTGTGCCATGCTAGACGTTGAGGTTCTATTGCCTGCGTGATATGACCAGGAGGAGCGCGAGGAGACCTCTCACACACCATGCTCCACTGCCATCCCGTGCCCTGTATCGCCTGTGCGGATTGACTATGTTGGGGTTACACCTGGTCGACTGGGGCTGTGTGTGCCTTGTCAGGGGCATGGCGGGCGCACAACAGGATCCAGCTTGTCCACAGAGGGTGGGCTGAGGTGCGCCTGGTACCGCTTTGTACGTGTGCCCGGCTGCTATGCACACACGTGTTCACTCCCCCCGACAGGTGTCCTCTCACAATGCCCAGGGAAGCGGTGGTGTACTGTTCATGACCCCTCCCAACACGGCGTGCTCCAACTTGGCATGTGCGCATCTACCCGTCGCACCCACCCACCTGAGCACTGCGTCCATACGACTTCACACGACACATGTGTGTCTTCCACAGTAGTGCTACTCATTTGCGTTGACATCCAATACCAGTGGACTACATGGTCATGTCACGACTGCCGTGTACTTCACATACTCTCATCCTCTCTCATTCGTACTTGTGAAATGAGTCAGCGGAGACAGTTTTGGTTTCAAACATTATATTGAGTCTTCTGTCCTCTGTGATGCAGTATAGTGGACACTACTGGCAGCGGAATACATGTTGAGGATATACTGAGCATGATTGCAAATGGGATAGGGAGTGGGGTTACATGTGATTGGCTGTTGCATGTGGGATGTGGGCTTCAGAGTGACATCTGCTTGGCCAAGGCTGTGCTAATGTACATTTACGTATAGCTGCGGAGCTGCGGACTTTGACACAGACGGTATACATGTAGCCTACCAGACCGCTTGGCATCATGGGCACAGTCCATCTCAGTTCCATGTGACAGGTTTGCTGCGGTTGTTCCTCATGCACGCGTGCATGTGAGATGACATCAGGGCATGTGCTTGCGTGCATGCAGCGGCGTGCCACTTGTTGTTGCACTGTGGTGGTTACTGGACATGTCACAGTCACTGGGGTCGTGTTGTTGTTGTATGCACTTGTCGTCCATGCAAAGGTCCTGGTATGGGATTCCCGGGGCGGGGGTGGGAGGGGTGCAGCACCCACAGACTCCAGGCGACCTATTCATGTCCACTGAGCGGTGTGTGTGTCCATGGGCGCTGGATCCATGTCGTGTCCTGGTTGTTCGTGCAGTTCCGTCCATGTGGGTGCGATACACAGAGCCCATGCCACTGCCTCCCACGATGCATGCGGTGTTCCTGGATGTGATGGGGAACAGTGTGCATGTCCCGGTCATATCCGATGTCATGGCGATGTCGTTGATGGTGTGGTTACAGTTGCCGGTCGTTTGGTATGGCTGTTGTGGTGGTGACTGGCCAGTCCGTGCGGAAGCTAAGCATGGGTGCGGGGTTGGACATCATAGGTCACTCGGGGAACCTGCGTTGTGGTCCGACGTATTTACAGGTTGTCAGGTATGCGATGCCGTCCAGCAGGGCTTCCATGTCATTGGTGGTGTACATGTTTGCCAGCCAATGAAGCGGATGGTGGCTGTCAAGGTGTTGTTCGTAGGTTGTCCCTTGGAGGACCATGATGGGGCATGCTGGGTGACATTCGATGTAGCTGTTATCGATGATCCGTCGTGTGGAGGCACAGTGGTCCCATTTCAGTGCGGGTGCGATGTTGGCCACATACGCCATGCCCCCATAGGCAGAGCAGGCCCTGTCGTGTGCGTCCAGAGGGAGGAGTAGTGGTAGCAGGTCCGCCTTCAGACATGCCGGGTTGGAGAGGCATATCTCGACGGGATGCTGGTAGGGACACCTCCGACAGTAGAAGACGGGCATGACGCAGCTGAACAATGTGATGCGGTAAGTCAGTCGGTAACTTACGTTCAGCAGGGACAGGAGATCGCATCCCAATGTATGGCACAGGTTGGTTTTGTACAGCTTGAGCTGTTCGGCGTAGTTGGGTAGGTGTGTTGCGGTTGCCATTTCGCAGCGGTTCGTTGAGGTGGCGTGCTCCGGCTGTGTGTGCAGTCTGCAATGTGCACGCTCCGGGGTTGCTGTGAGCTCTGTGTAGTCGTAGGGAGACAGGACTTGTGTTCTGTTGGCTTGTTTGGAGGACACGGGCCCTCTTCCCACATGCTTCTCAGACAGTTCAAGGTCAGTGCTGTGTGACTCCTTCCAATTAACTTGCATGTGGCCGACATGGGGGAGTGTTTTCTTCTTTCTTCCCCGTCCGTTGTGTGCTTCTGTGATATGCGCTATCTGCCGTGTGGTCGGTCTCCTCGGCATGCCTGTGTTGGTCTATTCTTGGACAATGGCTGTATTCACCGGCTTCTGTCGTAGGGCTGTGGTTTCGGAGTTGGAATGGAAGGTCATTCAGTGCTGTCTGCTCTCCCTTGTGTGGGCGGCAGGCTGCCTTTCCGCTCTGCGTTGGGCCTTGTGTGTGGATGTTATTCTTGGGCCACCTGTTGTCGGTCCCCGGGCTCTTTGGTGTTCCGTTTTATATGTCTTGTTCATATGTGCAGGGTGGTATGGGTGTTTCTGTGTGGTACTGGCGTTCCTCTTCCCGAAGGAGCCCTGCTTCTCCTAGTTGGTGTTGCCGCCGCTGTGTGCTACGCCATGTTTGTTACACTGGGGTGTGTCCTGCTGTTGCGTGTCTTCACTGACATGTGTGCGTCGGTTGTGTGGCGTTGGGTGTTGTCCGTGAATTGGGCGTTGGGGACATGTCTGTGGCCGGCCTGTCACGTGTCATGTGCGTTCGGGGTGGGGCTGATGTGTGTGCTGCTTGGTTGTGTCCCTGTGTCTGTGTGCGACGCATGCATGGCGCTGCGGTTGGCCTCTGCGTTGTGCGCATGTGTGGCGGCGTCATCGGCGCTTTGGGGCCGTGACGGGGTGGTTGGTTCCTAGTCCCAGGTGGTGTGTACACATGTGTTCTGCGATGTTACGATTTGGCCTGTGTGTCATATGTGGATGCGATGGTGGATGTGTTGTGTACACGCGCTGGTGGGGGGTTGTCCGCTTTTTCCGCCCTTGCACTGTGTGCGCTGTTTGCGTGCACTTGTTGTGTGTGTGCCTACCTGCGTCTCCGCGGTACGTTGCGTCCTTGGTGGTGCATCAGCAGGAGCATGGGGACGGCCTGCAGTGCTGGATTCATGCTCGGGGAGCCGCTTTTCGTTGTCCGTGCTCGGCGTCCGTGTTACCGCTTCGGTTTGTCGTACGGTATCTCTTGGCCGTGGGAGCCGTTTGTTTGCGGCATCGTAATTTATGCGCCGGGCGGGACGTGTTTCGTCGGACGGTGTGTGTCAGTTGGGCTGCGCCGCTACGTGTACGGGCGCACTTTGATGGCGGACGGTGTTGCTGGCTTGCCGGCGGTGTTTGGCCTGCTTTTCGCATCGTAATTGGGCGGGCGTGTGGACTGCTGCGTGCCGGCGGTAACTGGTGCTTTTTGCATCCGCCAGCACGGCGGTTGTGCTTCCGCCCGCCATCGTAATGGGCCCCTTAATACATATATTTAAAAATAATTTAAAAAAATGATAAACATACATATAAAATACATAACACTAAAAAGAAAATTGATATTATTTACAACTATATTTTTGCTAACGATATTAATGACTTCGATATCACTTACTTCGATATTAAAAAAATCGATATTACTTACCTTAAAGTCGATATTCTGGTCAACGATATTCTTGACTTCGATATTCTGTCCCTACGATATTAAAAACTCGATATTAGTGTAGGTCGATATTTAAAATTCGATATTTTGACTGCCCACCGTTCTGAGCACCGCAAAAGATCCGTAGATCCTCAAACATAGGGAAATAAAGGTTTTGGGCAATAATTTAAAAAAATGATAAACATACATATAAAATACATAACACTAAAAAAAAAATTGATATTATTTACAACTATATTTTTGCTAACGATATTAATGACTTCGATATCACTTACTTCGATATTAAAAAAATCGATATTACTTACCTTAAAGTCGATATTCTGGTCAACGATATTCTTGACTTCGATATTCTGTCCCTACGATATTAAAAACTCGATATTAGTGTAGGTCGATATTTAAAATTCGATATTTTGACTGCCCACCGTTCTGAGCACCGCGAAAGATCCGTAGATCCTCAAACATAGGGAAATAAAGGTTTTGGGCAATTTCTTGCCATCAGGGTTCCCTTAACAACCCTTCTAACACACCCATGGGGCCAGAGTACCTCTACCCTGACACCTTCTATCAGTTTTCACTTTTATTTTCAGCTGGAACCCTCACACTACCAATCATACACCCACTCACACACCCATACAGCCACTCTCATACCCACTTACATGCCCACACAAGCACTCACACACCCACAGACTGACCCACACAGCCACTCACGCACCCACTCACACACCCAGTCACACACTCACACACTGACTTACAGACCCCACAGACACTTACACTGCCACTCACACACTTATACAGACACTCACACACCCAGCCAGCCTCACATGTGTATGTGTGTATGTATCTATCTATCAATCCATCTATCTATCTATGGTTTTCACTTACCTGCGATGAAATTATAGTTTTGTTCTAAAGGTATGTGTGGTAAAGGTACATGCATGGTAAAGGCATGTGGGTGGTAATGGATGCGTGGTGAATGCATTCATGGTAATTGCATGCATGGTTCCATCATACATCCCTTTTAAGTTTTTGTTGCATAATTTTCATAATGATGCTTATCACACATGGGCTTGGATAACTGGATACAATTTGATGATTGGTTTATATATATATCCAGCAGTTCAAGGCACTATGGTCACTAGGCTTTCTGAACAACACAGACATTCTTGTACTAGGATCAAAAAAAGGGAAGAATGAGTTGAAGGTCTTTTTGTTCAATGCCAATGGGTAAAATCATAAACATAAGAAGCAAGGGGTAGAAAAATGGATATTAGAACATGTGCCAGGCATAAGTTTAATACATAAAACCCATATTCAGAACTTGAAATCTGAATTTTTTGCATGTTTTCAATATGGTCAGGATTTGAATGTAGTTCTTTTTCAGTTGCAGCTCAGAGAGGAGTGGGTATGTATATCATTAAGTGTTTGCAGATGGAGAGCATCGCCTCACAGATGGACAAAGATGTTAGATGGGCTTGGGTCAATGATTTCACAGTTGATTCTCATTTCAAATTCTGTGCCCCAATAGAAGACCATTCTGATTCTGAACCATTAGTGGATTTGTTTCAACCGTTTTTGGCCTTTCCTGGAACAGTGATCTTAGGAGGGGATTTCAATTTTCTTCAGAATACGGGCTTTGCCTCTTCAGCAATGAAGCATAGGCAAAACAAAAAATAGAATGGCGAAGGTACTGGTACAATATAAGGAAAGTCTGAAATTGCTAAATTCCCCAAACAGCATGAAGATACATGGTATTGCGGCCAGATGTGGGTAGGTAGCTTGGTTGGAATTGTGTTTGGTCTCTGAGAATTTATTGCTCAAACAATACATATATCATCCCAATGGTTTCTCGGATCATTCATTGCTCGAAAGGTGTATAACCAAAATTTGACACGCTCCCACCTCTTTTAGGTGGGTGTTCACTAAATCACTTTTGGAGGATGAGCTCTTTTTTACAGAAATCGAGAATGAAGTTGCCCAATTATTTCTCTCAAATTTGCACTCTCAGAGTTTTTAAATTGTTTGGGATTCATTTAAGGCAACCATAAGGGCGAATATTACATTGAAAGATATCTACAGGAGGAGGAACCTAAAATCAGAAAGAAAAAGTTTGGCAGATCAATTAAAACAGTCCCAGAAGAAATTTCTGAACCACAAAAATAGCTCTAATCATCACCAGCTCAAGCTGGCAAAGAAAGAAATGTAGGACTGCTATTATAAGGAAATTAATCAAAGTAACAGACTATGGGGCATATTTACAGGGGCTTATTGCCACCAGCACATCATTTTTTATGGCGTTCTGCTGTCGATAAGCCTTTCACCTTATTTACAAGGCAGCGTTAAGCCACTTAACGTGGCTTAATGTCACCTTGTAATTAAGGCCCCTTTTTTCCGCAGTACTTAGCGTGAAAGGGGCAGACAATGGGTGTTGCAGTGGCCATTCCGCTGCAACACCCATTGCTTTTGATGCTGCCCCCTATTTACAAGGGTGCCGTAAATATGGGGCAGCACCAAAAATAAGAGCAGGCATTATGCAGCACAAATAGAAACAGCAAATCGTCGTTAATGATTGTTCATGTGCATGTAGCATGTAGCAATGTTGACTTATTTGCATCTTGGTTTTGCTTGTGCTTGCTCTTCCGGTCAGGCCCAATTCATTGTGGGTTGTTACCACTTCCATATCAGCATCTTTTCTAAGCTGTGTGTTTCTCTCAACATGCGCCTTCTGAACGATTCTGAAAGGCAGCCGTCAATGATTCTGAGATGCATGACTTCTTCGTCGGTGAAGTCACAGATCTTGAAATGTTTAATGAGTGTATCAAGTCTTTCAACAAGCTCATCCATTGTTTCTCCAACCTGTTGTCCTGCTTGGTTGAAGATGTATCTTTCATAGCCGACATTCGGCATTGGGTAGAACTTAGCCTCCAACACTTCTTTTACCTTTTGGTAAGTTTTTGCTTCAGTTTGTGAAATCTTCTTTGGGGCTGCTTCTTTCACCCTGTCACCTGCAAGGTTTTTCAAGTATTTGATGATCTTCTTTTTATCTTCTTCTTGTAGTACATCTATGAAGCCATTGAATGTTTCGATCCACCCAGCCCACCTGGAACCGATGCCCTGCTTTTTAGAAGTTTTGAAAGGCGGCGGTGGTTTCAGAAACACGGCGGCATCATACTTTGTGCTCCCTTCTACCGCCATTGAGAGCAAGTGCTGGTCAGACAGCGTTCGTAGCACCAGCGGGACTGACAACCTCTGCATTCAACACCCACGTTTCTGGAGTCTGGGTCTCCACGTCTGATCAGACTCGTAAAGCTCTTCATTTGTTCTTGACAGTGAGTGAGTTTCTGTTTTTCATACCTGGTTGTCCATGCTGTTGTCTTTGCTTCAACTGAATATTGCTCTGTGTTCAGGGCACAGTGCAGCGCCTTTGCCAGCGACCTCTCTGGCAATTTCTTCATGGACGTTATGCTCCTCTGGTGTACGGGCTGGAGCAGGGCTTTGATTACACATGTGCCGGTCGAGACTGCTTTGCTTCGATTTCAGGCACATGTGGCATGCACAAGCAGTTTGCTGTATAGTTGCAAACTCTCAGTGAGAGCAGTCTTGTTTTCGTCTGGGCATGTATCCCCTACTAGTCGCCAGATGTAGCGTCATCCGTAGCCCTGGAGTATGCAGATGAAATGTACCACATGCGAGCTGAAGTCAAACCTTACTTTATTCTTAAGCATACACTCACACATTGAACATTATATCATACTTTTTATTGACCACACCCTGACATCTCCCCGCATATTACCCAGTTACTGTCTAGAGTCCGCCCCAGAACGACGAGGGTCCTAGTGTGTATAGTCTCACTGTGCTACAACGAATGTACTGGTCACTGATATCAAGAGTATTCAAGACAGAGTTCATCAACACTATACAATGATATATGAGCAGCAGCAAACCCTAGATCATGCTAAAATGCAGGATTTTGTTTAAAAAGCTTCCATTTCCAGCTTTAGAAGAACAAGCCAGGACAGCCCTCTTAGATACAGTTACATTAGAGAAAGTCACAAATCTAGTTAAATCTTTATCGAATGGTGGAGAAGATGGTCTTCCTGCTGAGTTCTTCAAAACGTTTGCGAAAATATTGAACCTTAATATTGTACTTCTTGCTAATCACATCTTACAGGGGGGTGGTATTCCTCCATCCTTTCATACCGAGATAGTTGTAAGTTTCCTCAAAACGAATAAGGACCCGGAAAATCTGAATTCATACAGACCAATCAGTTTGCTTAAACCTGATTACAAAATCATTACAAAACTCCTGGCAAATAGACTGACTCCAATTACAAGTCTGTTGATAAATAAAGATCAAAATGGTTTTATTGCCGGTAGGCAGTTGTCCACCAACACACACTATTTATTTAAAGCCTTAGGGGCCAATTCCGATTCAGGCCGGAAATCTCCCCGACCGAGCCGGACCCGGAGAGATTTCCGACCGAATCGGACTCTAGCAGTCCGACCGAGCGAGTACGATGCGCACGCATGCTATCGGACTCGATCGGTCGGACTCCATTGAAGTCAATGGGAGCCAGTCGTACAACGCGTGCGCGGGCTCCCATTGACTCCAATGGGTGCGAGAGCAAACGAGGCGCCCCCTACAGCGGGTTCGCGTCGATGCGGTTCGCGCCGCACACACACAGGTAGGGGGACCCATGGGTCCCCCTGTGTGCGACTCGCGTGGCTACGCATACAGGGGGTCTGAAACGGACCCCCAAAGTCCGGCTCCGACAGCTGTTTCGAGCTGGACGGTGCGGGTCGGTCGGACTGCTCAAGGCGCGCATCGTACTTGCCCGGCCGGGAACGTCTCCATCGCGCGGTGCGAGTCCGAGTCCGAGCGAGTCGGTCGGTGTGGTTCGGACCCGTGAACGAGTCGGTCGGCGATTTCGCGTGCGCTCGCATCGTACTCGCTCGGCCAGACGCGCGTTCGAATCGGTCGGAAAAGAGGGCTCCGAATCGGATCCGGTTAAGCCGAATCCGATTCGGTGCGCTACCGGCCGAGATCGGAATCGGCCCCTTTGTGTTTTTTTAACACCAAGTAGATCCTGGCCCATAGTTTTTTGGGGATACTGAAAAGCCTTTGATTTGGTGTACTGGGAGAGCCTTTTCCCGATTTGAAAAGCTTTTTGATTCCCAATACAATTTATTACTGTACTAAACATCTCTATGAAGGAGAATGTGCAAGACTGATTATAAACTTCACTGATCAGGGCTCTGTAAAGATAAATGCGGGACCAAGCAGGGTTGTGCACTATCCCCTATCTTATTAGATTATTTTATTGAACCATTGGCAACAGTGATTAGAGAGAATAATCAAATCTAAGCCCTGATTAACGAAATGTCCAAAATCAAGCTCTAAACTGATGACTTCATACTGATTTTAAGCCCAAGGGTGGAGGTCCAGCGCAGACTCTTTGAAGTGTTTGCGGAGATTCAGGAGCTAGGTGGCTACAAGATTATTAAAGAGAAAACTGAGATTCTATGATGCGACTACACTTTGGAAACCCTACTTTGGACTTTCAGCCATTATTTAAATCAAATCTAGAAATCTACTTAGGGATATTTACAACATCTAACATTGAGCATTTATGACTTGAACTTTAAATCTTTAATGCGTTAGATAATTCATAATTTTCTAGATGGAACCTGTTAGAAATGGGATCTCTAGTTGGCAAGGGCTTGCACCTTTGTCCAAGTAGGGACCCTTCTTCCTAGTCAGGGTAAGGGTTGTTACACTCGTGAAGTAACCCCTGCTCACCCTCGTGGTAGCTTAGCACGAGCAGTCAGGCTTAATTCAGAGGCAGTGTGTAAAGCATTTGCACATAACCAACAGTAATACAGTGTAAGCACTACAAACGGACACCACACCAGTTTAGAAAATAACCAATATTTTATATACTCAAGACAAGACCAATTACGACAAAAATCCACAATACTGTACTTTACGAATGAATACTTGATACGTTAACTTCTTCTTTGCAGGAATAGCACAAAAGCAAAGTTCGTACGAGTCGGTAGCTCCGTCCGAGCCTACCGTGATGCTGAAAACCACAGAGTCTAACAGTTCCAGCCGACCGCGTCGATACGGGCCAGCAGAGTCATGAACAGACTCCGGTTACAGTACCTTTCTCGTTGTGGCTGGTACGGAGTGTATGAGCCGGTCGGCGTTCGTCGCGGTTGCGGTGCAAGACGGAGCGATGCAAGGTGCGGTGTCCCTCGATGCGGTGCAGGCAGCGGCTCGATGAGCGTCGTGCAGACGGAGTCGGTGAGTCCAAGGCGTGCGATGCAGGGGCGAGACGATGCTCGATGCGGTGCTGACAGGTTGCGATGCAGGCGACCTAGCCGGAGTGCGGGAGCTGGCGTCGGACAGCGGTGCGAGTCGGAGCGGTGCGTCGCAGACGTGCGAGCGGTGCCCCAAATGCGGTGCGGTCCCGACTCTTGAGCCAGTTGCAGCGACAGTGTCGGTCTGGTCCGGCTGGCCCAGTGAAGCGATGCGATGCGAACTGCGGTGCCCACAGGTCACGGTGCAAGCAGCGGCTCGATGTTGGCGGCGTCGGACGCCGCCACGGTGAGACCAGGGTTGCGATGCGAAGCGGGGCGATGCGGTCTGCGGTGCAAACAGGTCACCGGCCAGGGATGGATTCGGTTGACGGAGTCGGTTGCAGTTCCCTTCCTCTGTGGCGACTGAAACAGCGTTCCAGAAGCGGTACCCAGAGGCTTGTGAAGTCTTTGCAGTCCCTGAGACTTCTTAACAGGAGGCCAGCTCAGTTCCTGGCCCTTGGAGATACTCAGCACAAGTTCGTAGAAAGTTCAGTCCAGTCCTTTCACTGCCCAAGACAGAAGCAGCAACTGCAGGCCAACCCAACAAAGCAACAACACAGCAACGGGGCAGTACTCCTCCTGGCAGCTCTTCCAGCTCTTCGTCTTGGCAGGTTCCTTGATTCCAGCGAGATCTAAATTCATGGGGTCAGGGCCCCAATATTTATATCCCAAATTCCTTTGTTCTCTGAAGGCAGAGAGGCCTTCGCCTAGTCCAAACCAGTTCTGGAGCACTTTGTTGACAAGTCTCCGTCCCTTCTTTCAGTGAGTAGGCCAGGGACATCAGACGCACCACAGGAGGTGGAGCCAGCATTGTGGAGGGAAGGCACTGTCCTATTCAGGGCCCAGGTGCGACCCCTCCCACCCATCTACAGGTCGATCTGGCTATTCAGCCCTGCGCTGACTCACCCTGTCTCCTGGCATCCCCCAGTCCCTGTCACTCACATTCCAGACACGGAATACACAATCTCTCAGAGGCAGGCTTGGATGGTTAGACAAGAAAATACCCACTTTCTAAAAGTGGTATTTTCAAACACAGAATGTTAAAACCAACCTTACTAAAAGCTGCATTTTATCATTCTGAGTCCAGGCATACTAAACTCGAATTTATACCGTGTTCCCGGGGTCAGTTAGGATTATAAGCTGTAATAATCAAAACCGCCCGTTCTGGCCTAGGGGGAACAGGTAGCCTTGCAATAGTGAAAAACAAACTAGGCTGTAATTCACTATCAGGACATGCCGCACACACCCGGGCATGTCCTACCTTTCGCATACACCGCACCCTGCCCACAGGGGTACCTTGGGCCTACCTTAGGGGTGACTAACATGTAGCAAAGGGAAGGTTTAGGGACTTGCAAGTGTGTGCACTTGCCAAGTCGACATGGCAGCCCCAGGCTGCGCACAGGCTCTGCGATGGCAGGCCCGAGTTACACTTTACGGGCTGTTTGCGTGGGTGGCACAATCCAGTGCTGCAGCCCACCAACAGCATTTGGTCTATAGGCCCTGGCACTCGTAGTGCACTTTACAAGGGACTGACACATAAACCAAATAGGCCAATCATGGAAACACCAATCCATAACACATTTTATACAGAGCACTTGCACTTTCCCACTGGACCGCAGTGAGGAAAGTGCGCAGAATCATCACACCAGCAAAAACAGAGTCAAAACCGGGAGGTCAGAAAGCAAAAAGTCAGGGGAAACACGCCAAAAGATGCCAAGTCTAACAGAACCCCTTTCCACTTTCAATTTGAGGTGGAGTTGCTCTAATACTAATGTCAGTACTACTGCTAGAGGATGGCGAACTAGGGCTCCCCGAATTAAAACAGTACTAAATCGCCAATTTTTGCACAAGTTTATTCATTTTTTTATAATATAAATTCACCAACCAATAAATTTGAGAATGTTTTTATACATTGACTGAATAAAATATTTTTGATTTTATGCATCTGACTAAGGGGCATATGTACAAGGAAGTGACGGAGCGCGGCGCTAGCCTTCTTGGCTTAAAGCTGCACTCCACCCCTTCTGAAATGCAGGCCTGCAGCGTATTTACAACAATACGGTGCAGTCCTGTGTTTCCCCCTGCGTAGGCGCTAAATTAAGCTGCCTAGCGCCAACGCAGGCACCCTTGCATTGTGGGGAATGATTGTTTATATGCAGGAAGGTCTCCCTTCCTACATATGAACAATCATGCATGGCGTTTTGCTGTTTTTATGTGTGCTGGACAAACTAGAAGACATAATGCATTTCTCCTCATTGCGCCCTGTTAAGTCTCATATTTACGCCACCCTTGTAAATATGGGGCAGCATCAAAATGAGTGGGTTTCGCGGTGGAACGCCCACCGCAACACCCACTGCCAACCCCTTTCACGCTAAGTATAGCATGAACGGGAGTCTAATTTACAAGGCAGCATTAAGTCACGTTAAGTAGCTTAACACTGCCTTCTAAATAATATAAAGCCCGTATCGCCACCACAACGTCAAAAAAAGTGACGGTATGGTGGTGATAGGAGCTTGTAAATATGTGCCCATGTCTCCAAAGAAAGTCAAACATAAGACTGCACTGGGCTCTGAAAAGAAATGATCAACCATTCAGATCATTCTCTATTGCATGTTTGAATGTCCTCACCGGGTTGGAAGATATCAGTTGGCTAGATCAGTCCCTTTTGGAACATAATATGGTCCAAAGATAGATAATTAATGGTTGTAGTAGGCTGATAGATCTCATGAGCCACGATACTTGGCTAACTTGGATTAATAGCGAACCATTTATTAAACACTTCAAGCTCTCCATTATTTGGTCTTTTAGTCTTCAGTAATATTCAATTCGGTGGAGTGGGAGAAGTAAGTTTCTACTCAAATCAGAATTATGAATTTTGATTGACAACTCATTTGAAATGTGAAAGTGGAAAATGGGAATCAGTGTGAAAACATCAATTCCAGCAATAGGTGCTTCAAAACTCATAACGGTTTTGAATACTTGCACCCAGTGATTACCAAACCCACAGGCATTGCAGGATCCCGCGTGTGGAAATTTCCACCCGATTAATGTACACCTCACAATAACTCATAATGAGCACCTTACGGTTTTCTACATGACAGTCAATATTTTTCTTATATGTCTCTGAACTTTATCTTTATTTTATCTCAGTTATATTCCATATCTTCCTTATGTCCTGGGTTGTTTCTTTATCCAACATTATCAATTGAGGAAGTCCTTCATGCTTCCAGCTGGGCCCAACAAAATCAATTAAGTGTTACTTTAAAAGAGCCACTCAAACGCCTCTGCTAATAAACATTAAAGTGCATTGTTGTAATTGCTGAAGAACTGCACCTTCTTCACCTTTTGTCCAAGGACATTCACAATCAAAAAAGCCAACCTTCTCCATTGTGTAGTTCCCTACACTTCAGAGGTTTGTGGTATTGCTGTGGTTTCCTTTGTGTAGAGCTCCTCAAGGTAAAACGTTGCTAGCAAGAAGTTTTGTAAATTTGAATTAAAATGTTATGTACTCGAAATTGCACTTAGCACTGCTACATGTCTTACCTTTCTCTTGCTTTTATTGGAAAAGCTGATACAGCACAAGGGTCTATTATACTTACCTTTTAGATGGAAAAGTCACTGCAGATAAGCATAAGTATGACTCCCATTCCTATTATACTAAGCATGAATTCACAGCAATTCTGCAAGTTTTGCTTTTGCTAAGTGCTTCTTATTTACTGTGTGTTACTTATGTTTTGTAGATAGTTGTTGATCATTGTCTAATGCCTGTGCTGTTAGGCAACAGAGATTCAAATCAGCTTTTGAGAAGCAGTATTGATCCATATTCATAAAACAATCAATGATAAATAATGCTAGCATTTTCTGCTATTCTAGGATTATAGAAGGGGGTCGACATCTAAAGATGAGTACAAAATGTATTTATAATACTTGGGATTTTGCAACCCATGTATAAAAAATAGTCTCTATGTTCTCTAAAATACATGGGATTCTGCAATCACTATATTAATACCCTCTATAATCAGCGACTTGTGATGCACCCATTGCCGATTACAAAGAAATGACGTCAGAACGCAACTGTAATAACTTATTGCAACTGAGTTCTGCCTCAAAATGGCTGCTCCTAGGGCTAGAGGGGAAAAGCAGATCAAGTCACAGAGCAGAAAAGGTAAATGTATGGAAGCATGTTTCATGTTTGCTCATTGTAGGTAGAATCTTTCAGCATGTTTCTACACATACTAAGCTACTGTGATTTTTTTTTTTAAATGATGAGGGTTGGGCGAGCCACCCAAGATGTTTAATGCTTTTTTTGGCTCTTCCTGAGAATTTGTATCTTTTTTCGCATACGATCTGTCCCTGGGTGTATTCTATTATCGCACTAGCAAATATTAGACCTGCTTTAAAAGCGCCTGGACAATAAGTTGAAATATTTACAGTTCACTGGCACTCCTTGTAGGATTGTTGCAACTACTGTGTGACTTCCCTAGGTCAATGAGATGTTTAAAGGAAGCTCCGAGTACATTCAAGAAAGTCCAGTTTTTGAGAGATGTATTTAACAATGGCACCTCCCTGTCATAAGACAAAGTTAGGAGCTATACTGCAAGGAAAATCTCAGTGATTACATATTTTCATTTAAAGTCATGCTCAACATAACTAAAGGCCAAAAGAGACAACACAATTGGCTGAAGAATTTGAAATCAATCTAATGAGCCCAAGCACATCCGAGCAAGACTGTACTAGATAGTAGTGGTAGCTACACAAATTCAATCTAGCCCACACTGAGTCAGCGTGGAATCAGTGGGAATTTTCTTTGCAAATGAGGATGATACAAGACTTGTGTCAAGTGCCTTTAAGTTAAAAGAGAACGTTTCATCTAGATTCTATGCAGCCAAGGCCGTGCAGGTGAGAGCGGTGGGGCCGGGTGGGAGGGATTCCAACGGACGATGACGAGGGAAAGTTAAATAAATAATTAAATTTCCCTCGTCATCTGTCGAAATCTCCCCCTACCCGGCTCCACCGCTCTTACCTGCACCGGCCGCGACTGATTCTAAGTAATTGAACTTCGAAAAGCAGTGGTGACCCAATGCTCTAATGCAAGCAATGGAAATAAGCACAAGCTCCCTAATGTGATAGTAAAAAAACAACTGTAATTAGGATGTAGTGTCCTCCTAGGCCCCACTGTACTGGCTGCAAGGACATTTACCCACTGCTTGTAGTGGGAGAAGCCGGAGCACGGCTAATATGTATTCTGGTGGAGAATTGATGCAGATTCAATGTTGTCTGTAGTTACAGCAGTCATGCTCACATTTGCATAAAATTAATGGTTTAAATAAAAAGTGGGAGGGTACAAGCAGTTTAGGTTTGTTTGTGACCTCAACATGGGTAGATTTTCATATAATATAGATGTAAATTGAAGATGATATGCAGAGGTAAAAAAATTGGTTTACTGGTTAAGGGGGGTGAAGTCCTATTAATGCAGCAACCACAGAACTTGTCAGGGTAAAGCAGAAGCAAACCCCAAATTAACCTGTGATCGCCCCCTTGGTAGCTTGGCACAGAGCAGTCAGGCTTAACTTAGAGGCAATGTGTAAAGCATTTGTGAAACATTTCAAACAGTAATAAAGTGAAAACACCACAGAAAAAGGATTCCATGGCAGATTATTAAAACAGAGTAATAGTAATATGTAATAAATAAAACAAGTCCAAAATGACATAAATCCAATCAGTAGATCCTGAGATAGTGAATTTTAAAGGTTTTAGTGAAAATAGCCCCATGAAGCACAGAGCGCCAACTGTGGATATCTGGTCGCGCCGGACTGGGGCAAAGTCACAAGTTCAGGCCAACCGCATTGGAGCCCGGGCCGCCTACAGGCACCTAGTTAGGCCCACTGAACAAGAGTACCTTAAATCGTGGTTTGCTGAGCGTTGTGAGGGTCTGCAGCGAAGATGCGACGCAAAACTAAAGAGATGAGTTGTTTCTGGGGAGCAGTCAGGCTGGGATGAGAGGTCCTGTGCTGTTGCAGAGGATCCCGTCAATAAGGGCTTGTGATGCGCAGTCCGGAGTTGAGGATGAGTCACGCAGTTGGGGGCGATGCGTCGGTACCAAGGAGCTGCAAGGCTGCGATGCGGAGGCTGGCATCGTAGTTGAGGATGCCGTCGGTGAGGGATGCGAATGCCTGTGCTGAGGATGCATTGAGCAACTACAGCTCTCATGAGGCTGCGGGCTGCAATGCGTGGTGGTGTATGAAAAACAAGGGACACCCTACTCACACGGAACCAGGGTACTTTACAGTTTAACAGACAACAACGGTTCCTGTGGACAATCAACAAATGATACTTAATAAATGATAGCTCAATCACAATAATCGAAGGCAAAAAGATGTCTGAAAGAGAAAAGGCCTATAACACGAATTTTGTATGAAAATACATTGTTTTATATAATGTAATCACATTATTTTAAATCCAGTGCATGGTGTCCCAAGTGATTGTGAAACCTATATTTCAAGGTTGTGACTCTGTGTGACATAAAAACAAGGTTTCATCAAAAATGTACAAAAGTGATCATTAAATCAATACATAATATGTGCTCGCAGCCTACTAATACAGTAATTGTGGCTGACAAATGGTTCACTTCACTTAGTCAACGACGTTTCGACCCACTTAACAATGTGGGGTCTCATCTGGACCTAGCAATGAAGGGCACCTAAAAGAATTATAACCATAGTATCAGTAATGTGGTGGTGGAGAAAAATAAGAGAAAAGCATCAAAAAGGTAGATATTCAGTCGCTAATCATACCTGGGGATGACTGTCAGACAATGTGGTGTGCACCTTGTGGGGGTGAAAAGGAAGAAGAGTACTCACATAGGGCCCAGCCGGGCACTGTGGGGACGAGAAATGAGAAATATTTAAAATACTTACGGCCACACGGGGTTAACGCTGGAAATCACCAGCTGAGAATATAAGTTCAACTTACCCTATAGTGGGGAGCGTACTGACAGTCACAAAGGCTCAAGGTTGAAAGCCTTAATAATTTCAAAAAGGGTGATAAGCTGTTGTCAGGAATTTCTGAAAGAAGGGTTCAAACACCCAGTAAATGCATTATCTTGCCAGTGATGGCCCATCCAGGCACACCTAAGCGCTTTATTGTGTGTGACTGTCTAGGAGGAATACACAAAGTCCAGCTGCCAAGTAGGACCAGAGACTGGTTACAGGCACTAAATGGCTATGGCAGAAACATGCCAACTTTCTAAAAGTGCCATTTTCAGAATTACATTAAAAAATCAGACTTTACCATAAGATAGGATTTTTCATTACAATTCCAAAGACACCAAACGTGAACTGGTCACGTGTTCCCATTTGGAAAGCACAGATTGTTAAATATAAGAAGGTAATTCCTGTTTAAAAATGTAATCAAAATAGGCCGCACAGACATTCTCAAACTTCTTAAACCCCCCAATTCGCAATGCATACAAGCGCTCGCTTTTTTTAACCTGCTTCATTTTCCGAACCCACTCACATTTTGTTGGTATAAGATCTGATCTCCATTTCTGAAGCAGGAGTGACCTGGCAACCGCCATTGCAATATATAATAGTTTGACCACCTTATTGGGAAAATGTAGAGTAGGGTCGTAACCAAGGACTTTCAGCCGAATATTAGAGTCTATTGTAATTAAACATGCAGCCTCCAAATGACGAAAAATATAATTCCAGAAGCGTCCAATTGGCTGTCGGATGACTTAGACAGTGGAAACACTGACCAGATTGGCTGGGGTAGACCTTAGATAGAAAATGTGGGGTACTCCTATTATGCTGGATTTCATCCACTGTTGTAGGTGTTGATTTAACTGTATACCTTCTTGGACTTGATTGCACCATAGACACCTATTTCTTAGCACTTTATTGCACTATAGACATTTTAGCTTCTATTTATTCGCATCTGAAGTTGTTTTTACATGATGTAATATTATTTACAGCACACATGTTGATATTTCTGCGTATTTTAATGTACCTAATGCATAACCAATATTTTAGCTTGTTTTAAAATAGGCATGCAACGTCATATCTGATTTTAAAATACCATCCGCAGCATTATTTAAGGTTACACTTATAACATTTACTTTCACTTACTTTCTAATGTTTCATGGGAACTTCATCTATTATCTTTTCAATGATGATATGATATTGTATCTGGTCTCTAATGATTTTTTAAGTCCTAGGACATCTTGGTTTTTGCTCTGCGTATTCAACTTTCCTGTATCAGACTTTGTATGCTGTGTTGAACGGCTTTATTATTTGATATTTTTAATGAGTCGTACGGATACATTTATAAAACTTTCTTGATGGATTTCAATTAAAAAAAAAAGGAAGGTATTTCCAATGTTGTCCTATGGGAGAGGTAGGCCTTGCAGTAGTGAAAAATGCATTTAAGAGTTTTTCACTGCCAGGACATGTAAAATTTAAAAGCACATGCCCCAGCTCAATATTTTAACCTTGCACACGGTGAAGATCAATTCAGGAAATAAAATACACAGTGCAAAAACACAAGACATAGACTTGGGTCCTTAGTTAGAGGTAACACAGAGTAAAGGTCCCATCCGCTGACCTCTGTCTTCCTTCATCTCATTTAACAGGCAGAGAAGGAGTGATGTTCCTGATGTTGGATACACCAAAGATTCCTCAATATGGAAGACCATTGGGCAGATATGACGCTGCTGGAAATGGCATCAAACTGGCTGCAAATATAGGGATTTTTCCACTACCATTTATATTAGTACAACTTCTGACCGCTTCTACCATGTATACATAGGTGGTCTTGCCAATAAATCCCTTTAAATGCCCTTGAGTGCTCAGGGTGAACTTCAAGCACATAAGGACATACTAATTTTGATATTGCAAATATACCCCTATTCTATGGGTACTTTTCTAGCATCAAACTTTGTGATGCCAATCCCACCATGCTGCTGGAAAAATAAAGGGTTAAGTCTGTATTACCCTCTAGAGCCTAGGTTACACTGAACAATATATAAAGAAGAAAAAGCTCTAGCAGGATAAATGAAAATAATTAATACACAAAATAGCTTATTATTATTAGTTGTCGGAAAAGGGACATATCCATCTGTTACTTAAACTTTTTTGTATCTAACAATGTTTGTATATAATAAACAAGGCATCATTGTTGTGTAGAGAAAGAAGCAGCTGACATATGCATGAACAAAGAAAATTATTTTTACTTTTGTCTAGGATTTAGGAAAAAACTTTACAAAATTAAATACATAAAGATTTTTGTGCAATCATAAGCAATTTCAAATGAACATGTTGTTATACAAACACATGCATGGGTATCAAGCGTAATACTTGCAAGATATGAAATCTACAAAAAACGACGGACGAGTCCACCATTCAGGAATTGAGGACCATCACCAGATAAGACACCTAAAATGAGGACTAGCTCCTAGAGTAAGTTGTCATTTGTCTCCAACAAGTTTGAGCAATGGTCTTTAGCAAAGTTGAAACCTTGTTTTGCCATTCTTGTGAGGCAAAACTCCTGGAGTAAATGGTTGACGTGTTTTGATCTTGCGCTTCTAAGCCTCTTCAGTGCAGTGCAAGGGTGTGCATGACTGCTTTGGAAGATAAATTAAAGTGCACCAGTCAAAAAGGGTCATATAGTCTCAAGTCTTGCTTAGGTATCAAGTTATGTGTAGTACATAGTGGATAACTGCAGTACACATGCAAGACCGCATTGTGCAATGTCATGCTGAAATTTGTGCAATTTAAAAGAGTGTGTAAGTGCAATAGTAAATGCCGGGACGCAGTAAAAAAGGCAAAAAGATTAAGGTATG
Source organism: Calotriton arnoldi (assembly GCA_963921515.1). Lineage (NCBI taxonomy): Eukaryota > Metazoa > Chordata > Amphibia > Caudata > Salamandridae > Calotriton > Calotriton arnoldi. The sequence goes on from CAWUFW010008159.1 coordinate 136,540, forward strand.
GCCCTATGTGAAGATGCTAAGAACAGGAGCACACTAAGAATCCAAGCATGTGAATTACTTATAGTTGATGCAGTGAATAGGGAAGGCAAAGACATGCTCAAGTGCAGAGAGGCCAGTTGCCTTGCTTTCCATCCGCTGGAGGGATCATGAATTGTTCACAAGAGTGCTTTTGGAGGTAAGTATTGCCACGAGGCGCTAGGGAAAACGTGTGCAGATTAACTGCTGTTTATAAAAGAAGAAAGCACACCAACAAGGAAAGTATCAGAAAACATGAGTGATTCTGAAACCATTGATGCGGTGCGGAAAAAACTTACCTATGAGATGAAAATATCAGGCATAGCCATCACAGTGGATTAGGAAATTGGTCGCGTCCACGATCCTTGAGGGGGTCCAGACTGGTTTCCCAGTTCAGTCTAGATCAGGCCACAATGTAAGAACTGGAAGAAGCCTCTCTGTATATATATATATATATATATATATATATATATATACTTTCAAGGTACGTAGATGTGGAGTTAAGAATAGTAAATCTATACTTGCCTATTTGCACCTACCTTCTCAATATTTAGATTCTCTTTATTTTTGACAAGATATTCTGTACACATGATATTTTCGGTTCCGATATTCTGTCAGTGATCCAAGTTGAGAGGGAGAGAAGGAAGAGCCACGGCCAGTGACGGACTCGGGGCCACTCACAGAATCACAGGTTTCACACATGCTTAGTCCAAGCAGCGCCTGTGCCATAGTTTGTGCATGCCTCAGGCCTTCACAGGTTTTTGAAATCTTCACTTTGAGCTCAATATATATATTGAAAAAGTCACATTAAGATCAGTTGATTTACCAAGTACGGTATGTGATATGACATATTCTACCAGGCCTAAGAATTGCTTCCGTTGGGTACACTTTACCCCTAAAAAGTAAATTGTATGATATTGTTTACAGTGGCACAGAATCACTGAGGATCTGATTTAGGGTTGGATTGTAGTGGAAATTCTCCTGAGTTCTGAGGGAAGAGCTCAACTGGGAGAAGAAACCTAATGTGAAATTTCTTCAACCGAGGTAATAGTATTGTGGACAAATTTCCACTTGTGCGTTTTCTTCCAAATTCAGCACTTGTGCCAGAAATAGAAGGATCTTCCAAAACAACCCAACTCCTAGTAAGGCCCTTATATCTTAGGTGCAGGTTTACATGGCCAAATCTATTTTTGCAGACTTGGTAATTTACTAAAACGTCTTTCATTTAACTCATGTTTCCATGCACCAGTGAGGCACCTATTGTACAGATTTTAATTTCTGTTAGGTTCCTAATGGTCTATTTTATAGTTAGGTGGTAATGGGGAAACCTAATTTCTGCAGAAAGTGCACTTATGGTGGTGGCAATTCCACTGGTGGGTTCTCCTCCAGATTTAGTACTTACTTTCTGCTTGTTACGCCTTCTGGAATGTAGAGCAGCAATGAGGGACCTCCACTTTTGTCTGTCTTGGGTACATTTCTGTATTGTGCCCCAGGGGTGGTTTAGGGACTTCATTTGTGTTTCCACTGTTTGATGTTTTTTGGCCTTCGGGGGTCCAGTGGAGTCCTGTTCTTATGATGGAGTCTTGTTCTTTTATGATGGTGTGTCGTATCCATCTCTATCTTTTTCTCATAATGATGATCTCCTTACTCTCTTGCTTGTATCTGTTCAGCAGTTCCTGGTTAAAAATGGTTTGCGGCCAGAAAATGTGCAAGATTCTCTTCAAGTTACTGGTGTGGAAGGCTGACAGTTTGGTGATGTCGCTTTTCATAATCCCCCAGCATTTTGATCCATACAAGAGTATCAACATAATACAGCTCTGGCAAAGCCTCAGCTTGGTGCTGTACTGAGATGACCTCCACACATTGTTCAGCATCCAGAAGGTATTCCTGGCCTTCTTCAGTCTGCTGTTGATGTCACTGCCTGCCTTTCCATCTTGTCTGATAGTACTGCCTAGTGAAGGGTTTGGGATGCTAAATCAGCCCCAAGTTTCTTCATGACCTCACACCCCTGGTTTTATGCTGAGTGCAGTTTTCGTGCTGATTTCTGGGGGTGAGTGTAACTCATGTAAATCTGCGTAATAAAATCACGCAAAATTACCTAAGAATTCCCCAAGATTAAGCTTGAATTATGTGAAAAGACTAATTCTACGTTTAGTGAATTCTTAGTGCAAAACTGCACAATGTGAGGATACATTTTGTGCTAATAAGTAGAGCTAAATGCAGCAGAACACAAATAGCGAGCACAATCAGCTGCTCGTGCTCTCTAAATGTGCTCATGCTGTAGGATTTTTTTGCTCCAAATTACTCTTAATTGCATGACCAGGAGTAATCAAGTAATTATCAGTAATTCCACATCAAAGAGTGATGCTGAATTACCAAGATTACTCTGATTACTCCGGCGTAATCTAAATTCTTTCCAGGCCTACTGATTTCTTAAGATCACCTTTAAGACACTGCAAGCATTGGCAATGGCAACAGGTCTGACTTATAACTGAAAGTTCCTTTTCTCTTACCGGTGAGCTTAAGTACTCAATTCCACATAATCCATGCACTCTGTCACTCATCCTTGCATGCTTCCATTCATCCGCCCACTCACTCATTGTTGCATTCATCCACTCAGCCATCGACAATAAAACACACACAAACAAATTCAACATACATATGCAAGATAAAACAGAATAAAAGCAGAAAATACTAAAAACACTACTGTATGAACATGGCAAGCATCTACTTGCAATCATAGCTGTGAATGGCCATCAATATGTCTGACATGTTTCTAAATATGGCAGTCATCTTGCAGCAGAAAAATAATGATACACTATTGAAAGTACCCTTCAGGATGGCCACCAGGTTTAATAGCAGTGGCCATGTGGGATTTGGTGCACTACATTTGAGATGAGTAGTATAAGAGTGGGCCTGAAGGATTGTCGAGTGAGCTTTTGGGTGCTTAAAAAAATTAACAGGAAAAGAGAAGGAAATAAAAAATGGTGGACAAGAAATAGTGAAAATGTAAAACTTGAGTGACTGGTGTGCATGCTCTGGCACTGAAGGAAACTGAATTTCAGGCAGATATGCACATGTGATCAGGCAAAAGGCTGTAATTCAGAGGCCAATAAGTCAATGGCTAAAGCGGATGCCCTACCATGCTATAGTCGGTCATGGGTGGAAACAAAATATGAATGATGCAAGCTGAAGTTTGTCATTGACAAATAACCCTATTCACAACCTGAAAAAGAAAGCCTCACTGGGGTGTGGGCTTGTGAACTTTTTCATGTGCTCCTATATAGAAAGCACTTCACAGCTATAACCTACCACCAAGCATTGCTCCTCATGTTGAGCAATCCTAGAGCCAAGATGCCCCCTCGCATTGAAAGGTGGGGGTTGCAATTGCAGTAGTATGATTATACGATTGTTCATCATCCAGGAAAAGATCAAAACCCTGCTGACTACTTCTCACGAGTGCCAATACAGTATCATGGCGCTACTTCAAAAGCGCCTGATGCTTATGTTAATTTCATTGTGAAATCCAGTTCCCTAGCTGCCATGCTGGTGGAATAAATCATTGCTGCCACAAGCCCTGACAGAGATTTGCTGATACTCAAAGACATTATTACAAATCAGTCGTGGAGAAAACGTATTCGACCTCTTCATGATGACCTTGAAAAACAGAAATTCATTTCAATTCAATTAAAAATATCTTTATTAGATTTTATGGATAATATCATAAAAGAACATAAAACAATAAATACATACAATACACTGCATCTTAAGCCAATAAGAACTATTAAGGAACAGCTGAGAAAATAATCTCACTACTGTTATCACATTCATGGAAAAAAGCAGAAAACACCTCTTTAAAGTGCTTTAGATACTATCCAATAAAGTGCATTACTCAGTAAAAGACAGCCCCTCCACAAATTTCAAATCACAATTTCCACAACTAACCAAATAACACTTCTTAACCATCCATCGAGATCCAATTTTTGACTGACAGTTTAAAAAAACCAACTCACACTTATAACAAACAGACGGACTATATAGCTGTAAATATAAAAGGACGTCAGTGCATTTATGGAAAGCAAGTGAATTGAAAATATGTTTAAGGCAACTTAGAAAAAAAATCTTAAAAATTGGCAAAAGAGCATAAAATGTGCCAAGGGCTGCTCGGCCGACCCATCACAGGGGCAGGCTGGAAATTGACTCCCCCAGGGCTTCAAAACATCAGGGAAACCCAATAGGAGCCAAACTGTGCCGGGCCTAAATCTAAAAAGGAGTGACCATTCTTTTCGTGAGAGTTCTAGATGCAGGTAAAATGCCATTTCCCCGGAAGCCCAAAAAATATATAAATCACGTGAATGGCACTTATTAAAAACACTTTCCATTCTTAGTGAGCTACAAAACTCATCATGACGAAACTGAACTAACCACTTATCAGTCCTTTCTAAATTTGTCCGGGCTGTAAACATTTCATGGAGCCCAATGTCTGTAAACACCTTGTTAATGTATTTCAGCCAACTTATCAAGACTGAGACATTTCAAAACTGTTGATATTGATGAAAACGATCCTAATGCTTATGATGGTGCACTCGCATACACGAATGAAATCGCATCACTATTTTCAAATTCACGCGTCATGAACCCCACCTCAACCCGACTCGAAAATACGTGATCAGGCAGGCTCTGCATCCCAGACTTGCTGTAAATGATTGACAGGTCACAGGTGGGGTGGCACGCAGCCAGCAGACAAACCTGCAAACAGGAAACTCAGGTCCATCCCCCAGATAAGCGCAGCAACACCACAATGGTCCAGGGAAATTAGGCCCAATAAAGCACACACGGCCAGAGGGGTTCACGCATTCCCAAAACACCATAAAGTCAGATTCCACGTGGAGTCAGGAACACACAGCCAATCAGAACACAACACACACAGTACATGCAGTGATCACGTGCCCTCCATGCCGGACATATGGACACACAACCCACTGGCTCACATTGTGTCCACTCAAGGCTGAGGCCCACGTGCATTTGTTATCAGGGACAATTTATTTATGACTCCACAGACAGGGCCCATATTTTTTCTCCAAAGAAGGATCACCAGATGTACTTCTATTGCTCCTAAAACTGTATAAGAATTGCTCGGATTGATTGTACTTTGAAACAGTCATCATACCCATTTCTGTAAGCTGTACTCCCGGCCGCAGTGTTTAATTAAACCAACTGTTCCTGTTTTGCCAAATGCCTCTTGTCTTTTGTTTTTTCAAGGGAACTTCATATTCAAGCAACAAAACCACCTCCCTGTTAAAGCTTTGTTCTGGGCTGGACCATACCTTGACCCACAACAATAGTGGCGTCAGTTTGACTGCATCAGAGACATAATGATGGTTAAGCTCAGAATGTAGAATAAAATTGGAGCTAGTTGTGGGGAGGATTTGGAGTCGCCTGCATATCTGATTTTCCTCCACTTGTATAGGAAAAACATTTTGGAACCCCCACACCTCTTCCCCATAAGTCGCTGTGGGGACACACTGCAAGTTATACATTTTGTTGTAGAGAGGAAATATAACATCTACCTTCCTTCCGAGTAAGTTTATATAGAGACCCAGCGGCCGTACCTCAGATGAGGAGCATTAACCTGGGGCTGCCAAGAGCCTGTGGAGTAAAAAATGACAAGTAATTAAAATTTTAAATAGAACTCATGGGCTGATCTAATACTCGCAGGGACCTCATACTTCTCTTCCCTGGGCCACAAACCATTATGTGAGATTTCCCAAAGTTGGTTGTCAGATTCAGGTTTCCCATAAATCCAATGAAGGCTTCAACCAAAATGCGGCAGGCATTGGGAGTGCGAGCCATTAGAATGGCGTCATCGGCTTATAGTAACACCAGGAATGATACATTCACTATTTTTGGTACATCACTAGTGGCTGCCTTCAGATGAGCACTTAACCCGTTGATGTAAATACTAAAAAGCAGAGGAGCCAAAATACACCCCTGAAAAAAAAAAAAACACACACCCCTGCCTAAAGGAAAAATATCTGTAGTTTCCCCAGTACGACCATATCTAATCCTTGCCCCTAAGCTCTCATGGAGAGTGTACAAAAAGTTCACCAAAGGGATTTCCACTCCAAAGTCTAAAAGGGTCAGCCATAATTTAGTCATGTTTGCACTATCAAATGCAGTAGATAGAACCATAAAGGCAAGGTGCAGTGGGCAGCGCCTATTGATGGTATACTTTCCCATAATCAAAAGTAGGATTAGGCACTGTTGCACTGTAAACAGCCCAGGACAAAAACCATACTGGCGGGAGATGGGATGTTATTGAGATTGGTTCAAGTCTGCAAAGGGTTAAAAATTACTCTCCCTACAATTTTTTCCTGTGCTATCGATCAAGGAAATAGGGCGATAGCACTTGGTTTATCCTCTGTCTCCTTTTTTGAACATGGGTATCAAGATTGATTGGGCCTAGGAATTTGGTAGCTTGGTACATAGGGCGTTAATAACAGATTAGTGAGCGGAGGGCTCCATAGCTCAACATTGGATTTAAGGAGGTCCATGGGTATCCCATCTGGCCCGGAAGGTTTACCGCCTGAGCTCTGTCTGATGGCTAACTCTACTTCTTCGAGGGAAGCCTGAAAAGCGGGGAAGTTTTCTAAATGAGCACGTAAGAGGTCAGTTTGGGTCTTATCCTCAGTTAGCTGATAAATTCAGGTAAAGTGCTTAACTCACTCTGCTCCAGGGATATTACAAACTAACCAATCACAGGGTGGAACATCTCTTTGTCGCAGCCTAATATTATCCCAGAAGGCTTTACTATTTTTCTGAGAGGCTGCCAGCTCTAGTTGGTCCCATTCCCTGTTATTTAAGAAATTCTTCCTGTCTTTAATTGCTTGGTAGTAAAACTTTCTAGCCTCCCACACCTATTCGATGTCTCTTGGGCTTTCAGAAAGGGCCTTCCTCAAATGACGGTTCACTGTGAAACGTCGAGTGTGAACAAAAACATTTAGGAAATTAGTTACAAACGTGGACCTAGGGTTTACATAAACAATATATAACCACCCATGTATTAGGTATCAAAAATATTTTTTATTTATATGGACAATTTTATCTTAGTTTAAATAGTAAAAAGAGGAAGAAGAAGGGGCGTTTTCCCCTGGATACAATATCACAATGTGCACAATGATGCTGTATTTAATACATTTAACTACATTGAATATCCATGTTTCCTAAGGTAAATATTCAGACATACTGATACATTCACACTGTGCCTAATAGTACACAATATTGTATGTGGAATTATCATACAAAGTTTGAATATTTTTTATAAAAAGAGAAACATGGATTATACAAAACAAATCACTTCATTTCATTGAAGGACAATCATCTTTGGCATGGCTCTTGAAAATCTGTGTCCTACGCGCGTTTCGGCGGTGCGCCTTCATCAGGAAGCCATGTAAATGTTAATAATGAAACCTTAATGGATACCAAGAATCATCTGACCAATGGCAGTAAATCGTAAAAACGTGGTGATTGTAGAATTTTAAAAGACCTATAATGGTGGTAGCCGGTGACACATCGAATCTGAAGGTCATTAAATCAAGTGCTGCGGTATGGAATTCAAATGGTAGCCGCTAACGGAAATACGGATAGACAGGCAAGAAGAAGAAGATGTGGAACCGTGCCTGCACTGCACTTTAAAATGCTACGATGAAAGGAAAGCGGCCCCTCTCTTTGAAGGGCAAAGTAGGATGCCAATGTCCCAAACGTTAAGGCGGGCGTTAATGAATCCTCCGATAACCAGCAAAGGCTCAGTCTGTAGTTGGTGAACGAAACCGGACCCACGGGTCAAAATTAAAAAGTTTGATGGAATCCAAAGGTCTGCGCAGCACCTCGTCCACGTCATGAGGTGCGCAGATGGTGTGGAACACCACCAGAAATTCATAAATGTGCAAGAAGAGTTTTCAGTTACCCCAGAAGGCATCATCTTACGAGGGCTCAGAATTGTCTTACAATGAGTCTGAGACAATTTATTGAACTGGTTCATGAGGTACATCGTGGAGTTGTTACTACTAAGTGTGGTTCCCTCGTCTTGATGAAAGAGTTGAAAAAGAGTTTAAGGCATGTCATTTGTGCAACTGCTTGTCGTCCAAAATGACCCTGCATCTGTTGAACATGTCTGTTCTTCCAAAGCATGCATGGCAGAAGATTGCAATTGATTTCTTGTGACCCCTTGACAACGGACATCATCTTCTAGTAATTGTTGATGAATATTCTTGTTTTCCCCTTATGGAAGATCTGTCATCAATTACTAATGACAGAGTCATTGAGAGATTAGAAAGTATTTTTGCACCATGTGGTGTTCCTTCGATTTTGAAATCTGAGAATGGCCCACCTTTTAATAGTCAAGAATGTAAGGATTTTCTCACTCATCTAAATGTCAAGCATCAGAAAAACAAGCACACCTCTATAGCCACAGGTGAATGGTGTGGTCAAGAGATTTATGAGCACTCTCAAGAAGACGCTGGACTACGCATCGCGGCCTTGCAGCTCATCAGAACCGATGCACTGCCTCGGCTGTGCGACTCATCTTTGATGGGGATCCACACTCCACAAACCAGGATTTAAGGTTCTTTGTTCAGCGGGCTTAACTGGGTACCAGTAGCCTAGCCACGCTCCATCATGGTCAGCCTGAACTTATGAATTTGTCCAGGTCTGGCACAACCAGATATCCACAGACTGCGCTTTGCGTTTTTAGTACTATTTGGACTTATAATTTTATTTTTCTCCCGTTCAATTCAATTGGATTTTCATTGTTTTGGTGTTGTTTTATTCATTAAAATAAGCTCTATTCTTCTAACTTGGCGAGAGATCCTTTTTGAGAGGTGTTGTCACTATTGATGGCCTATTACGATCTCGGTCGGAAAGCCTCGGACCTGAGGTCGGAGGCTTTTCGACCGAGATTGTTGGTTTCAATTCTGACCGTCTAATTGCAATCTAGGCGGTCAGAATTGAAACCGGACGGTCATTCCGGCTCAATTCTGACGGGCTCAAGGAGCCTGTCGGCCAGTCGGAGACTGGCCCGTAATGCCAATGGATGGCGTTTCTGCCGTTGGGATTACGATGCTCGGTTTCCCACAGACTTTCCATGCTGGGCATTCCGACATGGAAAGCCTGTCGGAAAGCGAGGTTGGGGGCCCCTAGCAGGGCCCCCTTCTTTTTGTGGCCTCTGATTGGGGGCCGAGGGGGCACCTATGGTGCCCCCCTGTTCATCCCTGCACTGCATGGCAGGCACCGTGAGGTGCCTGCCACGTGGTGCAGGGATGAACACAACCTCCCATTTCCCTTTGGGAGCTTGTGCTACGGCTGGTTTATGGCCATAGCACAAGCTCCCTTAGGGAAATATGAGTATGCGACGCACCGACCAGTCGCATCATAATTCTGTGGTCGTCGGCGCAGGTCGGAGGTCGGTCGGTCCCGATACCGGGATGATGTCAGTCGGAGGCAACATTGACCGACATCATAATCGGCCCATTAGTGTTTGAGGTGTTGCGCGAATACTTTATACATTGTCTCTAGGTTAAGCCTAACTGTTCTGTGCTCCCAGAGGGTTGACCACAGGTTAATATGGGGTTTGCTTGTGCCTTACCCTGACTAGGATTGTGGTTGCTGCTTCATCAGGGCTCACCCCCGCCCCCCCCAGTCAGCCAGTAGCCCAATTTATGACATGATGCCTCTGTCATAGTGCTTTGGAATAAACAGAACAGACATAAGGCGGTTGCCAAACCTTTTTTCAGTAAGGTCTGTATCCTTCATCACTGGTTTATCATCATAACCACGGCTGGCTAACTGTTTTAAGGATAAGTTTTGCCAGAAGGCACCGGGCATACTAGCATACATTTACAAATATGTCCAAAATTACAGTTGGCAGACAATAAACAACCCCTTCTACATGAATCTAAAAAGGATTCTCAAAATTCTCCCTTAAAGGCATTTTGGCTTTTCTATATGCATTTCACAACAAATAAGTTTCATAATAAACAGATCTGACCTGTGGAACTTTATCACATTTTTCCAGTGAACAAATCAAGCCTATATTCTTTATCAGTGGTGTGTCACCGTAATCAACTCAGGCCTACTGTATTGTCCATTAAGTTTTCCCCAGGTAGCCATCGGGCACACAGATATTAAATTACAAATATGTAACAATTTAATTAAAAAATATATATACAACCATCCTAAGAGGGCTAACAAGGATTGTTTCAGTGAAAACCTTTCATGATGAAAGCAACACAAAATCTCTTATTACTTATGCAAGCTCCTAAATTCCATTTGACCAACTGTATGTCTACAAGCTTTAATACATGCAGTCCATTAAAGATGATTGCCCTTTAAACATGCTTTTTTTTACAAAAATTGAAAAGTCAGGCCTACTACCTTTGTCATAGCTTTTCATATTAAATAAGTAAATCTGTGGTACTGGGCATAACTTTTTTTCAATGAACCAATATGGTCTATAACCTTTGCCATTGGCTTGTCGAAATATAAACACAGACCCACTGTATTCAACTCCAGCTTTACCACAATGCAAAGGTCATGTAAATATAGATATGTTCAAAATTACAACTAGGAATAATACACAACTAGGATAATACACAAGGCTTCCTAAAATAACCGAGCGAGGACCATCACAATGCAAATCATCTACCCTCAGGGCTTGTCTGGGTGGCAATCCTTGTCTACTACAGTGATCTGTAAGATTTCATGTAACAAAATACTTGTGTACAGCTTTTACCACAGTGAAATTACAATCTGTTCTTATAACTTTATTGAATTTAGCATATGCATTTTACAATAAATACACATTGCCTACTGACTTTCTCATAACTTTCTGCAATAATAGATCAGAACTTTGGCATTTGAGAAGTGGCATCATTGATTTGTCACCATAACAACTCATTCCTACTGTAAAGCTTTCCAACAACAACATAAAGTGGAATACGAGCTCTCATTTTCAGTGGAAGCAAACAACTTCTAAAAATCAAATGCTGTAGTTAATAGGATAAACATGTAGAAGGAGCCTAAAACCCTTTCCAGAAGTGCTTTTTAAAGCTCTTTTCTGTATATCATATAACGTGTGGTGACAGCTTCGCTGTTAAGCCAAATCTAAAAAGATTGGCAAATTTTAAGATGTGCCTGAATTATCACTGACACAGACTGTGTTAATGTTTTGAGCACCTACGAATGTGCTGTGCATTTAGAAATCTGTTTGTTATGTTCTTCTAGTGACTGGTTCTTTTTTAGGACATGGCTGAAAGCTACATTTTATCTGCTCCACATGCTTTGTTTTTTGAGTGAAACTATTTTTATGGTTTCTAGAAAATACAGCTAGGTCTACACATGGATGTCAATTCATCAAAATGCCAATGGTAGCAGAAGTGACATGAGATGCCATTTGACCTTTACGTTCACTAACACACACATGTTTACACATACACACACATTAACACACTCTCTCACACAATCACACTCTCACCTGCAAGCAAGCATACAAAATAGATTTAAAAGCACTTTTTTACTTACCTCAATTGCCAGATAGGGATATATCCCAGTTAATTGTACTCAATTTTTTTTATTATTCTAATAGTGAATATTATTATTCTCTATTTGTGCAATAAAAATGACAGAAATCCAGGAAAGGTGAGCCCCAACTGATGTCCATTAGAACGAGCTGCCCATGTGCTCGAGGCACTAATTTTGCCATCTCTGACGCCAGGGGTCGCAAAGGCAGTGCCAATTGTCACAAGGGGCAAGCCACTGGTCGCAGCTGTATCCCCTGGTGACCCCTAAAGGACACACATGGGTTTACATAAAGGCTACATAAAGTATTTGTATTTCCAATAGTTGATAGACAAAACTGTTTACTATTAAAACTATGGTTTAAATCATTGACAATAGCACTAAACTATATGCAGAAGTATGAATGCCAGAAATAGTGAGCATGATGAATAGATCACTGCGTAGGGCGAAGTGTTTATTTTTATTGCAGATATAATTGAAAAATAATTTAATAGTTGCTTGAGCTACCTGTGTCATATTTTTCATAGGTTTTGTCTCTACTTTTGAATAGTATAGATATATAGGCTAGAATCTCTTTGCACAACAGATCTAGTTTGCTTATCTAAAATAATTTTTATTGCAATATTTGTAAGAAGAAAATAACTTGTCTGAAGCTCATCAAAAACATTGCTACCCCTCATATAACTTATCTTTGGCAATTTTTTGCAGTCTGTGTTTTTTTTTTTACAAAGGTAGAGAAGACTGCTATAGTAGTTATTGATGGTTCAGTCTTGCATCTCTCTTTCTCTTCTAGAAAACTTTGAAGTTTCTTCATCAGCGTAAATTGTTGATGCTTTGGGTAACTTTGAGTAACAATCATCCTTTGCTATTCATGCTCAGCTTGGGCACAAGGACTTTGTGGGGCTTGAATATGTGTAGGAATTTGTAAAGCGGAAATCTAGGTACAGAGGGAACTTGGATGGGAAGCCAGAGATGGGATTCAAGTCCTCTTTATGACTGCCTTGGAGGGTTTGGTAGCAAAACCAAAGGGGATGATGGACGGAGTGTTGAACATTGCAAGCACTCACCCCCAGTCAACTGATCTGGGTTTAATCCATCATCATTCTTTAGCTCACTCCGCCACCCCAGTTCAGACATGGCCATATGCAAATCAGTCTGACCCTGTGCCTCATGGGAACAGTCCAGCCCGAACTGCCAAGCCATGTCTTCCCTGGACCGGAAACAAGCATACTGGGACCGGTTTCTGGCTTACAGCCGTCATCAGCCAGGCTATCTTGAATCCAGTGGCAAAGTGAGCAAGGGACCCACGTCTGGGCATACCCTGCCAACTTAGGGCAAACATAGCAAAACCATAGGGGATGATGGATAAAGTGTTGAACATTGCAAGCACTCACCCCCAGTCAACTGATCTGGGTTTAATCCATCATCATTCTTTAGCTCACTCCGCCACCCCAGTTCAGACATGGCCATATGCAAATCAGTCTGACCCTGTGCCTCATGGGAACAGTCCAGCCCGAACTGCCAAGCCATGTCGTCCCTGGACCGGAAACAAGCATCCTGGGACCGGTTTCTTGCTTACAGCCGTCATCAGCCAGGCTATCTTGAATCCAGTTGCAAAGTGAGCAAGGGACCCCCGTCTGGGCATACCCTGCCAACTTAGGGCAAACATAGCAAAACCAAAGGGGATGATGGACGGAGTGTTGAACATTGCAAGCACTCACCCCCAGTCAACTGATCTGGGTTTAATCCATCATCATTCTTTAGCTCACTCCGCCACCCCAGTTCAGACATGGCCATATGCAAATCAGTCTGACCCTGTGCCTCATGGGAACAGTCCAGCCCGAACTGCCAAGCCATGTCTTCCCTGGACCGGAAACAAGCATCCTGGGACCGGTTTCTGGCTTACAGCCGTCATCAGCCAGGCTATCTTGAATCCAGTGGCAAAATGAGCAAGGGACCCACATCTGGGCATACCCTGCCAACTTAGGGCAAACATAGCAAAACCAAAAGGGATGATGGACGGAGTGTTGAACATTGCAAGCACTCACCCCCAGTCAACTGATCTGGGTTTAATCCATCATCATTCTTTAGCTCACTCCACCACCCCAGTTCAGACATGGCCATATGCAAATCAGTCTGACCCTGTGCCTCATGGGAACAGTCCAGCCCGAACTGCCAAGCCATGTCTTCCCTGGACCGGAAACAAGCATCCTGGGACCGGTTTCTGGCTTACAGCCGTCTTCAGCCAGGCTATCTTGAATCCAGTGGCAAAGTGAGCATGGGACCCATGTCTGGGCATACCCTGCCAACGTAGGGCAAACATAGCAAAACCAAAGGGGATGATGGACGGAGTGTTGAACATTGCAAGCACTCACCCCCAGTCAACTGATCTGGGTTTAATCCATCATCATTCTTTAGCTCACTCCGCCACCCCAGTTCAGACATGGCCATATGCAAATCAGTCTGACCCTGTGCCTCATGGGAACAGTCCAGCCCGAACTGCCAAGCCATGTCTTCCCTGGACCGGAAACAAGCATCCTGGGACCGGTTTCTGGCTTACAGCCGTCTTCAGCCAGGCTATCTTGAATCCAGTGGCAAAGTGAGCATGGGACCCATGTCTGGGCATACCCTGCCAACGTAGGGCAAACATAGCAAAACCAAAGGGGATGATGGACGGAGTGTTGAACATTGCAATCACTCACCCCCAGTCAACTGATCTGGGTTTAATCCATCATCATTCTTTAGCTCACTCCGCCACCCCAGTTCAGACATGGCCATATGCAAATCAGTCTGACCCTGTGCCTCATGGGAACAGTCCAGCCCGAACTGCCAAGCCATGTCTTCCCTGGACCGGTTTCTGGCTTACAGCCGTCATCAGCCAGGCTATCTTGAATCCAGTGGCAAAGTGAGCAAGGGACCCACGTCTGGGCATACCCTGCCAACTTAGGGCAAACATAGCAAAAACCAAAGGGGATGATGGACGGAGTGTTGAACATTGCAAGCACTCACCCCCAGTCAACTGATCCGGGTTTAATCCATCATCATTCTTTAGCTCACTCCGCCACCCCAGTTCAGACATGGCCATATGCAAATCAGTCTGACCCTGTGCCTCATGGGAACAGTCCAGCCCGAACTGCCAAGCCATGTCTTCCCTGGACCGGAAACAAGCATCCTGGGACCGGTTTCTGGCTTACAGCCGTCATCAGCCAGGCTATCTTGAATCCAGTGGCAAAGTGAGCAATCCGTGCTCTCGGTGCCACTGGAGTCAAGCTATCCTGGCTGATGAGGGGTGAAACCCCGAAACCGGTCCTAGGATGCTTGTTTCCAGTCCAGGGAGGGCCTGGCAATTCGGGCTGGACTGTTCCCATTGGGCACAGGGTCAAGACTGATTTGCATATGGCTGGGTTCAAACTGGAATGGCATTGTGAGCAAAAAAACGATGGATTTAGGCCCAGATCTCTGTACTGGGGTGAATGTATGACATTGTTCTGCATTCTGTCCATCAATTGTTGTTTTTGCATTTGGAGGGTTTGGTGTCAATTATCACAGCTGAGGTGTGATTTTAAATTGTGAGTTCAGTGACATTAAACTTGAAACATCTATCATTTAACAATTGAGAGTTACACTTAAAAAATGTAATACGGCAATCCCAAGGTTATCCTATCGGAGAGATAGTCCTTGCAGTAGTGAAAAAGTAAATTGGAAGTTTTTTTTACTACAGAGACATTTAAAGTTTAAAAGTACATGTCCTGCCTTCTTTTTAATACACTGCACCCTCCTCTGTGGGTTATACTGGGTCTACATTAGGGGTGACATATGTATAAAAAGGGATGGTTTAGGCCTGGGAAGAGGAATACTTGCTAGGTCGACATGGCAGTGTGAAACTGCACACACAGGGTCTGCATTGACAGACCTGAGACATTGTTAAGGGGCTACATTTGTGGGTGGCACAATCGGTGCTGCAGGCCCACTAGTAGCATTTAATTTACAGGCCCTGGGCACATTTAGTGTACTTTACTAGGGACTTATAAGTAAATTAAATATGCCAAATAGGGATGAACCAATATTACCATGTTTAGAGGAGAGAGCACAAACACTTTAGTACTGGTTAGCAGTGGTAATGTACTCAGAGTCCTAAAGCCAGCAAAAACGGGGTCGGAAAAATGGAGGGAGGCAAGCAAAAAGTTGGGGAAAGACCACCCTTAGTCTGTCAGGTCTAACATTTCCTATCTGAAAATGTGTGTTCTTTGTGTGCATCTTTTCTTCTATACAAAATTAACATAAAGTCCTTTCTTTTGTTGAACTGAAACATTTTGATGGTTAATTGTAGAATCTGCTCCAACATATATGTTTTTATCTGAGTGTTCTGAATGCCCACATTAACCTCCCAGAGAAGACCTATTATTGATCATTATTACTAATATTGACAGTCAGGTTGTTGAGGCGTTGTATTTGGTACAGTTTTGCTAAGGCATGGCAGGATGGACCCTGGGACAGGACAGCCAAACAACTCTAGGCTGCACGGCTGACACTCCCAGGCCTACCCTGACCTAAAATAAAAATCAGACCCCTTAGTCCTATCAGTATGGTGATGAAAATTAGCTATCAGCTGTTTGTCCTTATGAACATCAATAAAAAGCAAAGGTTCAATAACACACCATTGCAATTTATGTAGCAGCAATTATAATTGTCAAAACGTCACATTCTTTTGTTTGATTATATTTTCGTAAAGGTAACAAAGCAAGATCAGCGTCATCTGCCTCAACTGCATTGTACCTTCAGTGGGAGCAGCACTGCAGCCAGCATGAAAGATCCTCAAGACACTCCTGGACCATCAGGCTGTTTTTATCATCCAACAAGTTACCTTATTTTCTGACGGTTGTACTGGGTCTAATCGATTTTCAAACACATGATTTGGATTATAAATAAATTCAGTAATGAATAAAGATAATGTTTGTGCCCCATCATGTGAAGTTTTTGGGAAGTAATATATTTGGTCACAACCCATGCATATTTCACATCAATGGTAAAATGTTTGGTATCCATGTTGTCTAACATAGTAAAACTAACATTAGAAAGTAAAGCAACAGGAATTTTTGTTTGTCACAGTTTTCTTTACTTTAAGTTTGTTAGACATCCAAAAGTCCTAGAAAGGAAGAAGGATACACCAACATTTGTAGAGACACTTGTCTAAAATACAAACCATGCAGAAAAGACACACCATTGGGAAGTACAGATCTGAAAGAAAAGGTTGTATGAGGCATGATGAAATATGATGAAGAATGAAATATGACTGTCCCATTGCAAGGCATCCACCTATAGTGCAAATATAAATTCAGTGTTACATATTGGTGAGAAATGGCTCCCTAAATGCCATTAGAGCACAAATGCGAGTTTTCAGCCACACATTTGATGCCCTCATGTTTTCTGCAGACATTATGCACAGGTGGATGCATAAGCTATATCAAATTGCCCCAGATACGCTACAGATAATATCAAGTCAAAGTCCTAGGTTTTGACAGACACACAGCACGTCTGATACCGTTGATTAAACTCATGTACATTGACATCGCTCCATGACTGAGAGGAAGTGTTATACTAAATGATTCAGAGTTGGTTCAATCCATCAACTTTTGTGTTTCCCTTGAAGTCAATATTGCACTGAAACTATTAGTTTTTCCCTATGATGAGATGTTCACAAAATCCTTAATGAATTTTATATTTTTTGTAAGTGTTATCGTCAACTCTCAAGAAAAGTTTCATTTCAGTTTTTAGGAAGTATAATTTTAACAGATGCAGACCTACACTTAGTTTTTTTACAGATATTGTCCTAGCAAGACGTTTATTTTAGTGCTGAATCCCTTTTAAAATCTGTGCTGTGCAGTCGTAATTTTATGTTATTTAAAAATATATATTTTTGTGTTTTTGACTTGTTTGATTATATTCTGTTATAATCGGATAGAGATTTTACTACTACTATTGCAAAATGACGCTGCCAACCATCTGCCATTCTGTCAATCATCAGACAACTTGCACTGCAGATCTCTCTGAAACCAGTATCATTATGCGCCAACGACTTGCTAAATGCTCCAGCAGATGACACAACGATGTGACCTAGGAAAGATTAAAATACAAAATCATAAGTATCAGGTTAACATTGTCTTGTCATTTGTTGTTTATAATAAAAAAATTTATAAGGCAACATCAACTGCTGTACATACCCAACTTGTCATCTTACATGGCCGTTAATGTATTTTTGGTTGTAAAAATATATAAATCTAAATTCAAACACATTATTTATCTAAATGTACTTTTAAATCACAAAACAAACCACAATCAGAAAGGAAATTTGTGGATTAGTATGTTTAGTTGGCAATGAGGGCATATATATCCAAGTAACACTTTGATTACAGTAACTTACCATCAGGCAAATATGTTTTCAAATAGTTCATGCCTGCGGTCAGTGCCTTCATCTTCATTACTGTCATCTTGCTGATGCATGATACCAATATAAACTAGGGGTTCCCACTGGTAATCTCTATCAGGTATCAATAGCATGTTCCTCTGAAGGACAATTTTAAGAAGCAAACAAGGTAACAATATTCTTGGTGTGGGTCCAGAATATTGAGCATGGAATATTGTAGTACCTACATTTTAGGTATGGCTGTTTACCGCTTAATCAATTCAGAAGGAACTGGAGTGCAGTAGGGGAGAGTGTTGACGAATGTTGCCCCTGCTGATAAGAGGTTGCTGAGTCACCTGAACATGTTTTATTCTTCTGCCCCCTATACTCCCGATTGCGACTTAAATGGATTGCCCCCCTTTGTAGGAATCTGGGAGTAAGGAGATACAAGGATGCATATAGAATAATGAAGACAAACACAATGCGTATGATTGTATTTTGCATAGCAAAGTTTTTAATGGCTGCATGGATCAAGCGTACCAAGTATTCCTCTCAAAGTTTTAAGGGTGCAGTCTATACGACATAGTATTTTATGTCTTCTACTATGGGTTTTGTCCCATTTTATTAGCACACAGATTTCTACAGTTTTAACCTTTTTATATCTCTACAAATGTAGTTTTAGTATAAACAACCGTTTCCTTTAGGCAAACCTATGAATTTTGCAACTGTAAATAATGATGTTACTTTTAAGATTATGCTGCTAGAACATGGAATTTTCTTCCTTTTGCACAAACACCAACGCACTTTGATTGAACTGTCTTGCTGTGATTGTAAATAGGCTGTGATTGTTTATTTATATTGAAATGTCCCATTTGCATTGTGTGTTTGTAATTGTCTAGTTTTATGGTGTACTTTTATGATCCACAGAGATCGAAATAAAGTCATTGATTGATTGGTATTACCTTAACATCGAAGACAAAATAAGGAGAACAAAAATACCAACAGGTAAGAACGTACAGATTTACTGTTTTAGCTCCACATCTACATACCATTAATATATATGCACAGTTACACACACTCTAATGTATAATATGTAACTGGCATAAATATATAAGTTAAAAAGAACTACCTCAAAATAACCCATATACACACAATAAAAAAGGTTTTAAAACATATTTTTAAATAAATAAAGGCTCAACTTTTAACATTTCAATATATAAATATGTTTTTGTTTTTAAAATAAGCTATATATCCATATTTATACATGTAAAACTATGCCATTATTTTTTTTTAACTTATTTTTTGAGAAATCTGTCCAAGTTGACAGATATTACAAGGTGAACAACCTCAAGCTAGTGTTTGTAATAGGGATGTTCTAGTTGTTATTAATGGAAACAACATCATGGATGACGTATGTTTCCGTCAATGACATAATACTATTCCGCGATATTGTCAGCCAGACCATACCCTAAACTGATAATGTTTGTTTTTGAAGACTGAACAAACATAATGGATACATCATGTATCCATTATAGACAACTATCTAGCAAAACAAGGCTGCATCTACCTTTTCTAGGAAGCCTTGGTCGAGCATTGGTAAAAATGATCTGTGATTGATGGAAACCATTATCCATCATTTAAGCGTCCAAGACTGAAAATGAGTCACATTGATATGCATGTTTTTAAGCCCTTAAGGGCTCCTCATCACTTGCCTCCTAACCACCATTTGTAGTATACCTCCTCCATTGTTGCTGCTCACTAATTTCTACTGGGACCCACCATGACTGAAGGTGCAGGTGACAGGGCCCCTAACTTCACTCCAGAGAAATCGGACATTTTTGTAGAGGGGCCTGATATATAGGCATAATGTCTTGAATGTCATATCCACTGCAATAAATATGCCACCAACCCTCTGGTTCCCACAATTTGTGTTTTATACACATGAAACTGCAACAGAAATGTTGTGTGGTATCTTGGTTATCATATCTGAGTTTGTCCATTAAATTTCACAAATGGGTTACCTGGGAACATTCAAATGACAGTGTCATGGGCAACCATCCACATTTAGAAGTATAGAGTTGAATTGTATTTTTTGTAAAACTGATCTGGCTGTAATACTACTCTGGGCCTGACTTTGAGATAAGTATACAGTAGTGCGTAAGAATTTGGGGCGTAATGTCCTTCCCCAAAATAACTGCTGAAATAAAATCAACAAAACTCAAACTCATGCCCATAGTAGTTTCCCTGCCAGATAAGTAGTCAAAAACACTGCTCTCTTGGATAGTTGTCAAGGCATTCAAGGCCTCCCTTTGATATTAGGGAAGCTAGCCAGTTGCAACAACAATATGAGGAACAAATTAAGGGACATCCAAAGTTTCACAAATGATTGCCATTGTCATGTTTTCCATTGAATTGGGTAGAGGTAGCAAGAGTGATTTAGGACATTGCACTATATCATGAAGACGGCACATCGGGTATTGAAGTGAAGGAGGACGATGATATGGAGAGCTGGTGCATTCCTCATCACGCAGACCAACTTCTATTTTTGCAGCCCGCAGCCACTGAACACTGGATAAAGGACCCTGTCACCAATCAAAACGACGAGTCTGTAGAATACCGGCATTCCCCCTTTAAGAGAAGCCAGTTCCTGTCGGGCCCCGCCCCCGAGACAACCGTCATTTCCTTTACGGAGGAGATTCGGGAAGCCGAGAGAGACGCGGAGGCTCAGACTTGGGAAGCCGCGGCCAACAAGGAGGAAGACGCAAAAGAAGATGGTGAGGAGAAAAGGAACGTCGCCCTAAGAAGACGGGAAGCTCCAAGATGAGACGAAGGACTCGAAGACTGGCAAAGAAATGAGGGAAGCAGCAAATTATCCCGCCACGCTCACGGAAGAGCGTGGCTCAACCAGGTACATGCTCAGATCCTGGGACTGTTCGGAAGGAGGGAGGCGAAGGACACAACAGGGGAAACCACAAACAAGCCCCGAGAGTAGTCACACGCTTTGTCCTCCCTTTCCTTTTGAGGCACATGGTGGTGATTGACCATCCTTTGGGTGAACCCTCACTCCCCTACCTTGTATGAATAGGTGGTGTGTCAGCAACACTTACCTATTCCTTTTATTTTGTTTGAGGGATATTGAAAAGACGTCTGTTCCTCCCTGGACTGAGAAAGAGGGACCATCAAAGAACAGAAGAATAACGGGACATATACATACAAAAAGAAGGGAAAACGGAGAGAAGAACCAGAAGGACTTAAAAGAGAATTATTAAACAATAAAGAAATCTCAAACGTGCATTAACTCTCCTGCCTGGTCATTACAATCGGCAACACACTATCTGAGCATGAGGCGGCCATGCCTGTGGGAATAAACTACCCAACATCCAAGCTAGCTGTCACACTGCCATTCAAAGATCACATTTCACTTGGCTCTAAACATTTTGGTGGACAGGGTTCTCCATCACGTTTTTGATGGAGTACCTTCTCCAGAAAAACAAGGGCCCTGTGTTAGAGTTTGGCAGAATGGTTATGCCATCACAATGTGCCTGATATCTTGTCCACCTTATTGCAAGCGTCACAGTACATAATGCACTTGCAATTTGGTGGATGAGATATCTGGCATGTGGTGATCAAAAACTGTCCACGAAAAAGAAATCTGGGCCAGAGTATGGTCGTGAATGGTATCAAACAACATTGAGTGATGTCCTTAGTAAAAATATCACATTTATTAAGCAATTTTACTAAATCAAACCAATATTTATTAAGCCAAGTTTCTTCAAGTCAACTTCAATATCTTCAATAATTTTAAATAACAAATTGTGATGTTTGCCATTTCATGTTTATTTATAGCATTATTTTTTATTTTCCTTGGTCCCTCTATGTACATCAGTCCCCATCAGAAGAACATCTACCGGGTCATAGCTAGAAGAGTGTGCCAATCAACTGGGACGATTCTCTCAGTAGTCTCAGAAGAAAAAGAGGGTGCGACGGTATCTCACCCCCATGATGTGGCACATTCTAGCAGTGGGATAACCTTACTTGGATGGGGAGATGGCGTCCATGGAATAGAGACAAGAAGTACGTTTCGTCAATTTGAAAAATATTGATGTTGCTCTTAACCCTTCTTTACAGTGGATGGGGAGATGAAGTCCATGGAATAGAGACAAGGGGTAAGTTTCCTCAATTTGAGAAATATTAATGTTGCTCTTAACCCTTCTTTACAGTTTGATGACTGAAGATACAGCAGTTAGCTTTGCAAGTTAACATGTCAACACATTAATATATGTACTAACATATGTATACCTAGGCTTCCTAATAAGCATGATTAAAAAAATGCCTGTTTTGTTAGGTAATTTTGTGGATGAGATTCTCCTTTGCAGACATGAAGGATATCTCATCAGGTGTTTTACTAGTAACATTGGCAATAATGCACTTGTATTTAGCCCTAAGTGAAATTTAAATGAAGCTGGTTTAATTTGCAAAATTTCTGTAATTTCACATTTTGATTGTTACACGAAATTCCCAAAATTACTCCATTAAGCCACTTTGCATGACTACTCACCATTCGAAGTAAAATGTTACTGCCAATCGTGACATATAAGGTAAAAATTTACAGCAAACACACAGGAACAACAGAATAGGAGCAGCTGTTTTGCAGTACTTTTGCTTCTTTTGCACTTTTTTTACTACAAAATGCATCCTCATATCAAATAATTTGTGCTAAAATATAGTGCAGAATTAGAGATTTGCATTTTGCTTAATGGCATGTCATTTTGCGTAATTTTGTCTATATGTCACATAATCAAATTCCGCGAATTTCACACTCTCCTACTTTTGACTGTTGGGATAATGCCACATTACTGAAAGGAGTGGGTGGAACTCACGGAGTTTCACTCTGCTGAATTTCATGGAGTTACATAAAAACTCTGCGAGATTCCACAGAGTTCCTCCAATAGGCAGAAATATGCATGTTGCGCTGCAATTTAGCGCTAGTAGCACTAGCCTCACAGAAAAAACAGTATGAATGGCACCATGTAATGCACAAGAGCGTGCGGCCATTCGAGTTGATTTTGCGGCCACTTAAGTAGAAAATCTACTTCAAAGGCAGTAAATCTATTCGAGAAGTAGCCCTCTGACCACAACTGCTTGCGACCGCCTGCATTAAAGAATTGCACAAGGGGATGCCAAATCTCGCTGGCACTCGCATTTCTAGAGCCTCGCAGGAAAAATATCCACCATGTATCGATTGGCTGAATTTGCCAGGAATGCTGTGTTAAAAGAGTAATGCAGAGTCACGAAATTCCACCAATTCCGTAGGCGGAATGAAACATTCTGCCCACAGCTAATTACTGATGGAGTATCTCATTCACCACACTTGAAACCAGGCCCTTCATTAATTAGTTCTCGAGGCTCACACTCTAGTGGTGCAAGTAAAAGTGCTGGGCATGCTCAGATCTCTCATAAACATAATGCATATGCATTGGTACTGCCATGCTAATAGAACTACTGTGTGACACGGATAGCATCCATTTACCTTTATTTGGTGGGATGTTTGCAGTGAACATCCAAGTGTCTGACCAGACTATTGTCACAAATGTGGGCTAGGCCTTCGCTGACACACACACACAAACACACTCACATGCGGACACACACACACACACACTCTCTCTTATGTCATCACATATCCATTAAGCTCTAGATATGGGCCACTGTGGTCTTGTGTACTAACATAGTATGCATCCTTTGCCAATCTTAGCTTGCCTTTATATCTATAAATTAACATATTTTGATCTTCATTTACAGTTTGGCGGGTGGGCACTCCATCACGAACTTAACGGCTGCCCCGTCTGCCTTATTCCAAATGCATTATAATCTAATGCTCTTGGAATAAGGTGGACGGGACACCCGCCACATTTGTAACAGAGTACCCTTCTGCAAAGCTATAAATATAGCCCTTTGTGATGTCACATTAGGTAACCTTTCTTTAGAATATTAACATTCATTGAACAAATTGGGGACAACTTTGCTGTGCGTGTATTTTGTTAATTCACTCTGTACTGTGTAACCGATGAGTGCATATGTCTACTTTCAGCTTCCTCCGGAGCAAGTGAGGGAGATGCTAGCCACACTTTTGGTGACCATCAGGAGGGCAACTGATAGTCTGAAGGTGAAGCCACAGACACAGAAGAGCCCAGTGGCACTAAGGGTCAGGGGGATGACCAGGAGGCCATATCTCAATCTGACTCTGAGGCCTCTGACCCTGCTCAGTCCCTTGTGGGTGGGGAGGGACAAAGTCAGTGTATGTCTGGGTTATTTGTAATGAATGAATGAGGATTTGTAAAGCGCTACTTATTACCTGTGAGGGTATCCAGGCACTGGGGGGGGGGGGTCGTGCTGCTATTGCAGGCTATTTGTTGAATAGCAAGGTTTTTAGATTCTGTGTGAATTCCTGCAGGGTTGAGGCTGTTCGGAGTTGCAGAGGGAGGTTGTTCCAGGATTTTGTGGGCACGTGGGAGAAGACCTGGTCGCGGCTCCTGCTTCTGTAGATGCGTGGTGTGTGGGCCAGGTAGAGGGATGTGGAATGTAGTTGTCTGACGGGTTGGTGGAAATTCACGCTGTGGTTGAGGTAAGCTGGGCCTTTGCTGTGGAGGGCCTTGTAGTCATTGTATCACGAATTTGAGATGTACACATCATACCATAGGAAGCTTAAACTGATATCCTTCCAGATATAGTATTATTCCTTAAGGGAAAAGATTTATTTTTCTTAAAATAACCCTCACCCACCAAAAGGCCCCTTGGTGGCATGCTTCATCATCGGGTTCTTCCCGCCCCGCTGTGGGACAGGGCGTGCTGCAACCGACGGAGACATGGGAGCACTTTCTGGAAGGTGTGGGCTATAATACTAAAAAATAGTAGTGGAAGGGTCAGTGAGATAGTGAACAAAAATTCTAAAAAATACCTGGCCACTAGGGACCTTAACTTTATTGAATCCTGTGGCTGGTATTGTTAAAAACGGGGGTGTTGGAGATGCACAATATAATGTATGTGTTACTCCTGGTCTTCATGTTTCAAGCCTTCCCCTTTGGCTTTTATTCAGGACCAAGTACGATTGATCCCTAATAACACTCCTGAATATTGGCTATTGTATTCTTTAGTGCCTATTCATAGTATATCATTGTGCGTTATACAATACCCAATCGGTATGATGCTTCAATACTACCTATTTGGTAAGATGTCTTAATTCATTTTATCATTGTTCTAACTTTGCCCCATGAGCTCTGCACGGGAGGGGAGGGACGCTTGTAGTCAAACTTGCCTCAAAGCTACTACCTCGCCCAGCATACTTTGCCTGCCCGTGGCTGTGCCGTATGCTGGGCGAGGGAGTAGCTTTGAGGCAAGTTTGACTACAAGCGTCCCTCCCCTCCCGTGCAGAGCTCATGGGACAAAGATAGAACAATAATAAAATGAATTGAGACATCTTACCAAATAGGTAGTATTGAAGCATCATACCAATTGGGTATCGTATAACGCACAATGATCTACCATGAATTGGCACTAAAGAATACAATAGCCAATATTCAGGAGTGGTATTTGGGATCAATCGTACTTGGTCCTGAAGAAAAGCCGAAGGGGAAGGCTTGAAACATGAAGACCAGGAGTAACACATACATTATATTGTGCACCTCCAACACCCCCGTTTTTAACAATACCAGCCACAGATTCAATAAAGTTTAGGTCCCTAGTGGCCAGGTATTTTTTAGAATTTTTGTTCACTATCTCTCTGACCCTTCCACTCCTATTTTTTAGTAATATAGCCCACACCTTCCAGAAAGTGCTCCCACGTCTCCGTCGGTTGCAGCACGCCCCGTCCCGCAGCAGGGCGGGAAGAACCCGATGACGAAGCATGCCACCAAGGGACCTTTTGGTGGGTGAGGGTTATTTTAAGAAAAATAAATCTTTTCCCTTAAGGAATACTACTATATCTGGAAGGATATCAGTTTAAGCTTTCTAGTGGATTTCTTTTGATTATCTATTTGATACAGGAGGCAAGGTCCACTACGTACCTCTCTCTTCCTCGTCTTGATTAATGTCACATCATACCATACCCACATGATCCATTGTGAAAAAAGAGGACTTGTAACATGATGAGGTGAATGATATTTATTAAATGCAAACATTGGATTAGGTGGCATAAACAGTGCAAGACAGTAAATTGGGTTATATGTGAGTAACAAAAAAAGTGCTAAGGACTACTATCATGGTGGAATTACCTCAATGGAGTAGAGTCCATAATTTTCCGAACCAAAGTCCTACATACTCCCCACACCAGTGCCAGGAGTAGTGGTCAAGAACAGTCAACAGAGGAGAGGTGTTCTATGGACAGACAGACATCATTGTCAAGGTAGAACACTGGCAGGCCTTGATGTCTCGGTAATCTTCCCTCCTTGGTTCTTGGGTGGACGTCCTCTTTTCCTGACTTGGGTGGGATCTGGAGCTGCTGAATCTTGGGTGTCTGCAGGACTGTCCTCCTCTGACAGGCCATCACATCCTCTAGCTGCTGCTGATGTTGAGGGCTGCGATGTGCTTGGACCAGAGGATGTGGTTGATGTAGGTGGAAATGCCCGGCAGAGGTTGGTATTGATGTCCCGCAGGACACTCACCAGAGAGGCCACCTCTGTGCACAACCCAGATAAATCATGGTGAATGGCCTCAAGCCTCTGGTCACTGGACTAGTGCTGTACCATCATTTCCCTCAGCACAGACACTACCTGGCCCAAAGCACCATGACAGTCCTGGTCAAATCCTATTACTTGTGCGAGGGCAGCCTGAGCATTCAGATTCTCAGTGGCCTAAGCTGGACGGGCCACATTTCTCCTTCCACCACATCTGGCCCCAATGGCCGTTTCCCTTGCACAGGACTGCCTACTGCCACTCTGTCGAGCCTCCTCAGTCATCCACCAGAGGAGGTGGGACTGGCGAGCTAAGTATGGGTCTGCCTGTGCTAGGGGCACTGGTTGTGGATGTTGATGTACCAGCTGTGGTGGTTTGATGTGTGGGCCAAAAGAGACCAGTTGAGTCCATCTGGCTAAGCTGCCCAGAAGTGCCAGGAGTGTTGTCAATGTCCACGTCTCAGAGGTCAGGGCCATCACTGAGTGCTTCTTGGGAATCTTACGGGTTTGTTGTTTGAGTCTGCTCCCTGGCCTGGCTCTGCCGTGCAGCAGGGGTGGGATCATCTGTAAAAAGATGACACAACTGTTAGATATGATACTATTGGTTTGTGAAAATGGACATATACTATGCTTCAGCTTGGATGTGGGATGTTGCAAGAGGTAACTGCCACAGCAGATTTTTCCAACATTTGTGGGACTTATACAACATGATGACTGTTCTGATTGCATGAACTCTAGTGAGGTATGTCATAATCAATTTGCATCTGAAAGGGCAGGTCACTCCCTCAAATGATGGGACACACTTAATGAAGTTTCCTCATGTGAACCTTGGCTCTTTGGTTCTTACAGACATGCAATTATTTGAGAACAAGTACATCTTATGTTACATGTGATTTATTCAGCATGTATTGTGCTTTCATTGTTTTTCCACAAAGCATCTGATCTGTGTCTAGTTTTGAGAGGGATTATTGTTGGGAGGTAGTAGTGGTAACTTAGAATCTGACATCATTGTAGTGCTTTGCTAAGTGCTGATCATCGCTGAGAGACATTTTTGGGCCTCTTTCTTTTCATGTAAATGTCATGGGGTAACAAATTGTGAGACTGAGCTTATTCATATGGTCAACAGGTGTGACTATCAGTTACTTGGGTTTGCACTTTATTGTTTATTGAGTAGGATGGCCTTCTGGTCGTTGTGGTAGTTCTTGTCGATGTACTGAAGAGGTTGTTGGCACAGGATTAATGTGGAACTTTTTCTATGGTTTGACACAATGGTCATATGTATCAAAATTGTTGACCATTGGTATCATCACTTTTTTCTTTTTTAAATCCATGGTAACATGTCCATGCCTCCAGTACACACAAAAGTCACACATGTATATGTTGACATTCATCTCTGTTCATCGGCTCAAGAACGGACATTTAAGAATGAGTATACAATTAGCATAGTGATGTTTGCCATTTGCAATTTATGACCAATACTAACCAGACATGACCGTGGATACAGACAATTAGTCAAGTTCGTATGTAAAGTCACAATGTAGTGGATGACATATGTGATGTACTGCACTACATGTTGATTAACGAATATAGAACATAATACACATTGCAGAGTACGGAGTTGTGATCTTGAACAGTTGCCTAGATAAATGTGAAGATGCTGTACACATGCTTACATGCAATCCCTGATTCACAATGAGGTTACTTATTGTAAGACCAATCATGTACAGATCATTTTGGTCTGTCAGTCTCAAAGTGACTCTTTGGAGAAGGTAGTCATCCCCATTTCACGCAATGTTTTTCATTGTCGGCATGCACAACGACAAATGGAATATGAAGAATTGCATGGAATCTGTTTTGACACAAATGATGCAGATGATGACTGTTATATGTTGGAATAGCCTGTCATATGTTGTTTACATCATATTGACAAACAATGATTCCTATAGCCACGTATATGAATAGCTGCCATTAGATTGGTTGTTTGCTGACCCTGTTGAGAAATCCCAGGCTACATGTCATACATCTTTGGTGCCGAGTAAATTGTGTAGTAGTGTTTTTTGGCATGGCATACATCATCCCATTCTTTCCCATGTCAGATGGCACATTTCCAACGCTACACATTGTGACCTACGGAGCACTTTGAATTCCATGTAGCTGACAGCCAGTTCACTGTGTTGTTGGCACACTGGGTATATTATTTGACCATTTCTAGTTTACTATTTCCTGAATGCATGACACATGTACCAGTGTGTCTGAATAATTGTCTTGATGCTAGCTTTTCCTACACAGTATTTCACCTTCCCCCTACCTGTCACTTAGGTAGTGCACGAAGGTACGTTTTTCACACTGGTGAAGTTGTGGAGTAAATGTGCGACTGACATATGTTTGTTGATAGGTCAGGAATCACCAGGCTTGCAATTTGTGTGGTCCTTGTTTTTCATTTCCTATTCTAATGGTGCTGCACTCCGCTATTTTACCATTTGGTTTCTGTTCTCCCAATGGCTGATATTTGGCTGCTTTGTATTCAAAGAAAGTATGGTATGCTATTGGAAATACCCTCGATCTTGATGCTTACCCTGCTCATCTGATGTTCAAACAGTGTCTTATTGCCTCCTCCACATGGGAGGATATGGAGTTTCTCGTTGTCTTCCATTCCTACTTGGCAAATGTGTTTCTGTTAAGCTAAGATACCCGAGTGCATGATTGTTTAAACCTAATGTAGCTCTCACATCTGTCCGAAAGTCCTTCGCCATACAGGTGTTTGGAATGTGTAGTGAAACACAGTCATTGTTGTACACAGTCATTCTTTTTTAACTTTGGAGATATGGCACATCAGTGTTCTGACTTATTAGAGCAAATGAATATTTTCTTTTTTAAATGTTATCTTTCTGGCTATGACTGGTACTTATATACTGTGTTAGTGTTGGTTCAGAGTTTCATCCATTCGAGAGTTGACTGTGGGTTTGGTCTCTCCACGTTCTGGCTGTTCCTGTTCATATTTCTACTCTTCAACAATGGATGCACCGGCTATGGGCCACCTTGAGGAACTGGTGTTTCAATTGTGTCGAGACAGGAAGCTGCAGATCTTCGGCATAATCATTTTGAGAGAAGTGAATCGTCATTAGTCCCTGGCATTCAGACCTGTCAGGCCTGGTTCCACTGTCTATGGTGTCCCTTTCATTGGGCATTGGATCTTGGCTTGTGTTCACCGACCTCTGTTGTCCCGGACTTGGTACAGCTGATGAGTCGTTGCTGACCCATTATAGTAATTGTCCTTCTGGTTTGTGAATTCTACACAATGTGAGGTTTGAGCCACTGGTGTTACCGGAAAAGCGTGCATCAGCACATGGAAGCCTGATTGTGGGATCGACTAACATGGTTGCTGGTCATTTATCACCTATCCTAGGATCGGCTGGAGATCAGGATCATGCCTGTTATTTGGAGTTCATACAGTGGGCAGTGGAATCTCTTATGGGATCTGAATCTGATTCCGGGTCGGAGTCTCTGGCACTTCAAGTCAGTAATGGGACCGTGGATTCATCATGGAGTCTGTCATTACGACATATCTTTGGCATATATTTAGTTTCAATGCCAAAATGCTTACTCAAATAGATTTGTCCTCATTATATGCAAATAAAATGACTGACGATTTGGTAACCTATTCTGATACACTAGTTATTTGACCAAGGGGGATTGTACTCTGCTTAACGTGCATTCCTTTGTCATTGTCCCTAGATCAGATTTGTATACCTATCTGTATGTGGATTTTGTTGTGGAAACAACTTTCACCAACATTATATTGTGACGCTTATTGACTATCAAGTTAATGGACTTCGTACTTGTTGAGTTGTTTCGAGCATCACCAGGCAATTAGCATGCACATGTTCTAAGATGTCAGACAACATTTTTCCATGTTCTAAATATTGGTGAGGCACTACCACCTTTAATTGTTTTGATGATACCACAGTGGTTTGTACATATGCCAATATGTATGTAGCTCTCACTTCTTAGTGCAAAAGTGTAGATGACTGACAGACATTCTGCATGGAGTGGAATGTTGGAGTTGTGTATCTGCATACAGGGGTACGGGGTCTGCTAGTGAGTCAGTATATATGTGGCTCTACCTTTCCATGCATTCTTTGTTTCTGTAAGGGGGTGTTGGGGGAAGGATCATCTATCTCATGAACTGTCAGACCTGTTACTGTTTATGTACCTTTTGCGGTATAGACGTATCATCAGTTATACATTATTCAGAATTATATGCCGCACACACTGTATTCAAATATAACCAATTTGGACACATTCACACAAGTTGCTTGTTGTTTTTTTAGTGATTTTTTGTGTGGAAAGTATGCAGTAATCATTCACAGGGTGTGTCTTATTACCTCTGTCCCAGGGTGTATTGAGAGTGTTGTGTAATGGGGTGCCAAATGAATGCCTCTTCATGTGATGTTCAGGGACATGCAAAATACTATAGCTATTGTAAACGTCACACAAACGTACCAAAGAGGGTATCTCTGACATGACTACAACTCCCAGGAGGCCATGTTACTACCACTTACAATTAGGGCTGTTGCAGGGACCCTGCATCAATATGTTCCTGAGTAGTGTCTCTACAACAGCCCTTATTTTAAGTGGGATTAACATGGCCTCCTGGGAGTTGGGTTATATTGCATTTTCCATCATGTGACACTTACTGTAGATGTAGGTGCGACTATTGTTATTGTTATGCATTTGTGACTGACCATGCATCTGATAATTGGTATCTCTTAAAGTAACTTGTGCACAAATTGTTAAAATGGGACTGCACTTACAGATTGCATTCGCATATGTGGCTAGGCATGCATTTGTGGGTATGGTGAGTCATTTGCACGTATTTTCATGGCCCACAAATATGACATTTTTCACCAATAGAGTGTTGCATGTTGTAAGGGTCGATTGAGGAGTAGATGGGCAGGACAGTTTTGTTAACTGACACATTTGTATGTAGTTGAGGCATTTGTATTGTGGTCACTTACCAGTGTCGATTCCCCCAGGTATTCCAGTCATGACCTCAATGTGCAAGATTTCCAAGACCTTCTCATCCCAGGGTTGTAGTTGTAGTGGTGCACTAGGTGAGCCACCTCCAGTCCTCTGGGCTTACTTGTAGTAGTTGGTGTATTTGCTCTTGGTGTGTGACTTGAGGTCATTCCACCTCTTCCTGATATCTCCCTGTGTGTGGAGGGTGTTGCAAACATCATTTACTTTGTTGACTATCCTGGTCCACATTTCCTGTTTACGTGAGTGAGGAGTGGTCAGGACTTGGGTTCCAAAAAGATGGCGCTCTACCCTAATGATTTCATCCACCATAATAGTGAGATCCTGTGTGCTGAACGCAGGTTTTTTGGGAGGCATGGTGGTGGGGTAAATTATCAAATGTGATGTGTACAAAGAAAAGGTTGGTGTATGGGTTTTGCTTGCTGGTTTGGGGACAAGGATGTGACACACGTGGTTTGTGGGTGATGCAAATTTTGTGTGAAAATGGTATTCGGAAGGTAGGTAATGATGATGATGAGGATGCTAGTAAATAATGGCATTCACACAAATCTTTGAAAGGGATTGCGGTCTAATTTTTGTAGCTGTTTTATTGGCTGGTCGGTAAATGTATCATTTTGTTATGTTGCTTCATGTGGATAAGATGTTTGAACCAGCCAATGGTTGTTTGTTGTTTGAAATTTGAAATTGTGTTGGGAGTTGTTGTTTATAATGTAGGCAGTGGAAGCTGGTGCAGGGTGGCCTACTGGTCTGTGCCACTCCATGACCGCTGGTGCTTTTTTGTAATCGTAATATGCTTGGCGGTTGGGCTTGCAGCGCAGGCGGTGTCCGGTGGTGAACCGATGATGTCTTTCACAACCACAAAGCTGGTGCAAGACCACTGGCTGAACCGGAGGATCTGCAGGTGCAACTCAGAATACGGCGGATGGCTTTGCACCAACATGGCGGTGGCGTGGCACAGGTGGTTTTGTGCCATTCGGACCTCCAAACTCGTAATCAGCCCCAAAAGATTAATGTACATAGCTAAAGAGATAGTTTAGTAATGTAGTATATATTTCCTTTTTAAAATAATGGTGTGTTAAATTGAAGTTAATTTCTTTCGTAAATATAATTGTGAAAGTATCTTGTTATTTGGTTGAAGTCTTCCTCCTGTCTTTTCTTTGTGCAGTAGCAGAGTTTAATTTTCTTACACTTCATATGTTTTTCCTGTGAACAATAGTGAGGTCTTATGCTCCTTATCGTGTTCACTTATGCTTATATTTTGTTGGCTATTTTGTTTCACTGTACATTTTATTGGCTATGTTGTGTGTAGTTTGATTTTGTCTCATTTCATCTTTTTTGGTGAACGCTAATTAGTGTTTGTGTTTTATTTTACATATGGGTATTAGTCGATTTTGTTGTATTATTACTATATTATAAATGTTACTTTTATGTTATTTATTTTTATTGTGTGTTGTAATGTTTTTCTTGCAATAAATTAAAATTTTTAATAGTAAAAGTATTGTGAATAGTTATGATTACGTATGTGAATAATGTAATGTTTGTTGTTTTAATGTATGATTATGTTTTGTAGTTTGCAAGTAGTTTGTTTATTTATTATAATTATTTATGTTAATTAAATAAGGAAAAAGAATATGTGACTTAAAATATATTTTTCCTTTATTGTTTGTGATATTATTGTAGCCGATAATTTGTGTTTCTATATTTCTGATATTGTTTATATTTTTAAATAGCGGACTATATTTTGTGTTATGATATCTGTGTGTTCCATATTGTTAATTTTAGAAATCTGTGATGGCAAAAAAAAATCCTCAATATTTGTGTTTTTTGCTTAAGTATACAATGCTGATATTTATGTAATCAATATTATTTTGATGACATTTTGGTGACTCATAATTGTTTTCCACAATATTCTGTCATGGAACTCATTAATTCTGGGTGTTTCTGCAGAAACAAATGGTAAACCATGTCATTCATTGTTCTCTGTATCTGAAGACAGACATAGTCATGGACTGAACACAGATGTTTTCAATGTGCACAAGTGATTTAGGAGTGCATGAACCCTGGGAACCCATATTCCTCTGTGACACAATGCAACATATTCACGGAGGTGGATGTGACTACATCTTAAATTATTTCCAATAATGGCTGAATGGGATGACACTTGCATCACTGACAACAGTCCTACATGGTACCTACCCCATGCATTGTGACACACTGCTTCAACACCTTCCAGAATGGGAAATTGCCATTTACATATGCAAGACTGCTGCGACGGCGTGGAATGGCTAAAGAAGCCCTTGTTATTATGGAAGTTGATCATCATTGGTGGGACAGTTTCTGATCTGATAAGTTTATGGGATGAAAGTGTGACTAGAAATGAATGATAATGCCTGATTAAAGTGTATGCCACTGAGGGAAGCAACATACATGATTTTGTTTGCCCATAGTCTTATCGGTGCAGTCACTTACTGTAAAAACATGCATGAGAATCAAAAACATTAATGCCACTGTGAGAAACTGGGATGAATGGGGAGGGTGACCCCTGTTCAAGCAACAGCCACAATCCCCATCAGGGTGAACCACAAAAGTCACTAAATACACCTGCTCCTAACCCTCCGGTAGCTTGGTACTAAAGCAGTCAGGCTTTACTTAGAAGCAGTTTGTAAAGTATTTATGCAGCACACAAACAGCAATAAAGTGAAAACAGAACAGTAGATAAATCCCTCACTAGCTTAGATAAATAGAGTGAATTTAAATACATTATTTAGCACCAAAACGACAAAGTGAAATTAGTAGAACCAGAATTATGAATTTTTTAAGTTTAAGGTAAACATTTGGACCTAAAAGATCAAAGTGCCAACAGCATACATCTTGTCAGTGAGACCCTGTCAAAGTAAAAAGTATGGCCAACAATGATGGAATGTGAGTCGGATACAAGAAGTGGATTGGGCGCAGTCGGCGCTTATCTTCAGACTTAAAATACATTTTGAAGAAAATCTTCAGGCAGTGTCCTAGTAGGAAGCGCTGTCGTCAGGGAGCCGCTGGATGAAGTTGCAATGAAGATTTCTATGTTTGGATTTCATGTCTTTTTTGGAAGTTGAAAATCTCCAATGGGACAAAGCTGGAGGCTATAGCTGATGTGCGTTCCAGAATACTGGATACCCCTTTGCTGAAGGACAGCTGAACAGGATTATCTGCTGCAAAGAAGAGCGTAGTGGGCGCTGCCATGGAGGCAGGCCAACGAGTGATGCACCTTGGGCAGATCAACGAGTAGGTTGATCCTGGTTTAGTCTCAGTTCTCAGAGCAGATTTTAGCCAAAAATCCCCAAGTTTGGGATTTTTTGCTATCTGGGCATCTTTAGCACCACCACCAAGCATTTGGCCTAATGGCCACAGCAGCCGACCTCGAAGCTTCGGAACTGGGTTCGAGTCTCCGCAGGGACGCTCAAATCCTGTGATTCTAGGCAAATCACTTAATCTCCCCGTGCCTAACAAAATGAATGTGTCCATCTGTAACGCAACTGGTGCTCATGTAAAGCGCTCTGATACCTTTGGGTCGAGTTTGCGGTATATAAAACTACCCCCCCAGAAAAATGGTCCAGGACTGGAGGGGCACCACTTGAGGGATTAGGACTCACTCAGGTTGGGTCCAGGTGTGGGTTCAAGATGGATGGAGTCTAGTACCTGAGGCTCTGATCAGGGGGCCAGCCAACTAGCACTTGGTGTCACTCTGGTAGTCCAGGTTTCAACGGTTAGGGTTCAAGGCAGACTTCAGGCAGCAAAGCAGTTCTCCCAGTTGCAGGAAGGCAATCAACTGAAGTACAGAGCAGGCCACAGCAGCAGGCAGTCCACTGAGAGTCCTTCTGCAGGTCCACAAAGTGAACTGCAGTGTGGGTTTGAGGGTCCTATTTTTATACCTGGTGTCTCTTTTGAAGTAGGGGAAGTTTCAAGAGAATTCCTTTTGAAGTGCTTAAAGTTTCCTGCTTCCCATCCCTGCCTCCAAGCTAGCTGCATGAACAATGCAGCTGGGACAAGTCCTGTACGTGAAGGCAGTACACAGCCTCTACTGTTGGAAGTGGGGCTGTGCCCAGCTCAGTCCCACCATCCTGCCAGTTGATAGCCCATCCAGGCATACTTAATACCTCTATTGGGTGGCTGCCTGGGAGGAAAAAACAAAGTACAACTGTCATCTACACCTAGTTATGTGACCCAGGATAGGCTGAAGGCACCAAATAGTCAGGGAAGGCAAGTGCAAACTTTCTAAAAGTGGCATTTTCAATATTGTAACTTAAAATCTGACATTATCATTAAAAAGGATTTTTCATTACAATTTTTCAGACACCAAACACGAAAAGCCTACCTGCTCCCAATCAAAAGTCAGCACTTATTAAATGTAATGAGGCAACCCAATGGGAGAGGTAGGCCTCACAGTAGTAAAAAACAATTTTGGGATTTTTCATTACCATGCATGTAAAATCTAAAAGTACATATCCAACTTTTTAATTTTAATTCACCCTACACTATGGGCTACCTAGGGTCTACCTTAGGGGTGACGTGTATGCAATAAAAAGGGAGTTTAAGGCTTGGCAAGGAGGATATTATACCCATTCAAATTGGCAGTCTAAAACTGCATTCAGGCTGCAGTGGCAGACCTGAGACAGGTTTTAAGGGGCTACTTAAGTGGGTAGCACAATGAGTGCTACAGGCCCCCAGTAACATTTAATTTACAGGCCATACATATATGGTATACCACTTTACTAGGGACTTATAAGTAAATTAAATATGCCAATCAGATGTAACCATGTTTTAAGAAGAGATCACAAGCACTTGAGCACTGGCTAGTAGTGGTAAAGTGCACACAGTCTTAAAGCCAACAAAAACAAATTCAGGAGGGGTGAAGGCAAAACATTTGTGGGTCACCCTGCAGAGAGGGCAAGTCCAACAGCAATTGTAGAAGTGTATCATTGTAACCCAACACACAGTTGCCAGCAAGATGGCCAGCAGCTGAGATGATTGGCAAATTGGGCTCCTGGAAACGTTTATCTCACACCTTTCCATTTCCACTACTGGGAGCTCATGTTGATGACACTTAAAGAGCGTTACACTGATTTATTGGTCCCACAATATTAATAAATTGAATGTGAATTGATGAGTTAAAGCTATATTGCAGGTAGCTGGAATACCCAGTGGAAACAGATGACTTGCACTTGAGGAATCAGTGGCCACAGGGGCATATTTCACTACCCCTCACTCACCGTAAGGTCACAACGCCTTGTGATATGGCACATTGCAAAGTGACGATGCATATTTGACCACATATGCCTATTGTGCTGAGAGAAAGAGCATTATGTGAATGGCATGATAAAAAGGATGCAAAGGAATAAAACTAATGGTTAAACTCCAGTAAAATCTACATAAAAAGCCAAAACATGACACCCCCCCCCACACCTTGCATCACACATTTCCTCTTCTTTAATGCTAAAGTTAACACAACGACTCAAGAGAAAAGCTAAATTCATACATCAAAACCTTTCAGGCAACAATAGGGGAGGCTCACTTGGTGAATTATAAGGAAGGCTCAATAGGAACTTTAGAGAAAGATCTGCCCCTACACAGAACAAGCTTCCTGGTGGAACAACAGGACATTTTATCGCTGGCTAGGGTTGGATCAGATGAATTTCTGGTGTATGCTAAGCAGAGGACCACAAATGGAGAACTCTTGGAAATATCCCTGGCAACCCATTGTTTGAGTTCCAAACTGATATAATGGCAACATCTTTACACAGTAACTTAGGCTACCCTTGGTAGTGTGCTCCCTAACAAACAGATTTAAGCTTCGCAACTGTAGTGTCTGTTGGACATCCTTACACACAGAGCTATTATTATTTTGGGAATCTTGTTCCGGATTTTCCAGGAACAAGTCTCATGTCTCACAGGAATAGCGCCTAATCTTACACTGGGTGGGGTTCCACAATGCAAATACTGTCATGAACAGCGCTTATGCTCTTCAACAGATGTTTTCAGGAGACGCAGGAGCAGCGTGGGATCAAAATAGAATATTTACCAGCAGAGTAGTAGTGATTTAGTGAACATTAGTGATTGAGTGTATGCTTCTTCCAGAGACTCAGGGTCATTATACCAGTAAAAGAGAAAAGAAAAGTCTAGTCTTCATCCAGTACACATTTACACTCTGCAAAAAGAAAAATTGCATTAATAGTATTTTCAGGGACACAGAAGCAGTGTGCATTCAGAAAAAGCAGTAAAAAGCAACCAAGGGCCTGATTATGAGATGGTAATTAGAGATGTCCCAATAACAGTTCAGTACAAGTTTCTAGGTGAATAACTGGGAATAACAAACTTGACCCAGAATTAAAGGGTTCATTACAGCATCATTCCCCGATTTTGGACACTTTTCCTGCTGAACGCTACTGCAAAATGTGTGTGGAAACCATTTTATTTTACTGTTTGCATTTCTGCACCCAGTAAATCTCAGAGCAGTGCGGGTTGGTATAAGATACCACTCCACATGACCCGGAATGGGACTCAAAGTGCTCATTTAGATACAAGTGCACGTAACCTTGGCCTAGTTAAGAGTTCCTCGATGTTTTTTAAGGTGTGTGAATAGGAAATGTAAAATCTGGATTAAGGGAGAAGGGTTTTGGGTAAGCCTGGGCGGAGTTCGTGGAGTTACGCTACACGAAACTCCGCGAAGTGCAAAAAAATCTCCGCTGCGCTACGCAGAGCTCCACAAGCGGCGGAGTGCGTTAGATAAATGCTGTTCGCGATGATTTTCAGTGCCAGGTGCTTGTCGCACTGTGCAATCATCGTGAATGGCACCATGCACAGCGCAAGAGGTCGCTGCTTCCTTTCTGCCGCTCGAGTCGATTTTTACTCGAGCAGCAGATTTCTTAACGCGAACAGACAGTTTCTCAACGCTAGCGGTCGCGAGCATACTCGACCACTCGCAATGAGAAATCTGACCGCCCGCGTTGAGAAATCTCGCCGGGAGGTTGATTTTCCACGCTCGCGCTTGTCAACTTGATGTTGACGATCGTAAACGATGAAAAATCTCACCAGCAGGTGGATTTTCCTCGCTCGTGCTCGCCAACTTGACATTGACGAACGCAAGTGCGGAAAACTCCACAAACTCCGCGAGCGGAGCGGAGTTCACCGCCCAGACTTAGTACTGGGACCTGTTGAAGTTAGGATGAAATATTACGTCCAATGTTTACACCCTCTCAAGTCAGTAATGGCTGGGGAGGTCGAGACCTGTTGACGTAGCCCAGCAGACCTGTTTGCACCTGAGCCCACTACTAAACACAATGGGTGCTATATTTTCAGCTGGTGCTTATCGGAGTTGATATGAGGACAAAAAAGTTTTATAAAAAGAGTACCTCATTGAACATTGTATCAGTATCCAGAAACAGCAGCAAGCAAGTGATCACAGTGCATTATGTGGCAAGAGAAAGAATACTTATAGATACATTGGCAAAACAGTGCGCATACTCTGACTTCCAAAGTGCAGAGAAGAATATGTTTGTTGATGCTGGTTTTGTTGTTGTTCCACCAGGGTGAGGCTCCCTGCAGTGCATGCCAAAGCCCAAACAGGATACATCAATCTGCACAGAGACCATGTTACTGCAATTGAGGTAACAGGAAATGTCAGAGCAAGGGTGTCAGAGAAATGAAAGATTGGGACTAATAGATAACTATGGTGACCTTCTCTTGTTCTCCTCTGTTAGGTTCCTGTAACCACCTGCAATGCAAGAGATGATTCAGATGGCAGTTTTCTGAATCAGCCTCCACTCTCTCTCTTCCCATTCCCCTTTCCCCTATTCTTCTGCTACAACTCTGGGTTACTGACTGGGTAGGTGTAGAAGAGACTGGTATTGAGGAGATTACAGCTCTGTTGCCTCGGTTTGAACCACTCAGCAGCTGACAGGAACACTGTGACACCAAAGACAAATAAGTCACAAAGGGTCATATTTACAATGAAGTGACGGAGCGCGGTGTTAGCCTTCTTGGCTTAATGCTGCGATCCGCCACTTCTGAAACGCAGGGCTGCACCGTATTTACAAGAATACGGTGCAGCCCTGCATTTCGCCCTGCGCTGGCGCTAATTACAGCTGTCTAGCGCCAATGCAGGCACCCTTGGTGTCTGCGTGCAAGGGAAGATTGTTTATGCACAGGAAGGTGTCCCTTCCTGCACATGAACAATCTGAAATGGCGTTTTGAAACTTCTATGTGTGCTGCAGAATGCAGCACACAGAAGTTGCAACATGTCATTTTCATTTTAAAGATTGTTTATTTGCAGGAAGGGACACCTTCCTGCACATAAACAATCATGCATGCCGTTTTGCTGTTTCTATGTGTGCTGCACAATGCAGCACACATAGAAACAGCAAAAACGAGGAGAAATAAAGCATTTCTCCTCGTTTCACCAGGGTAAGACCAGGTTTTTTTGGTCTTAATTTTGGCGCTGCCCCATATTTACGCCACCCTTGTAAATATGGGGTAGCATCAAACTTAATGGGTGTTGCGGTGTAACAAGTATAGCGTGAAAGAGGGCCTTATTTACAAGGCAGAGTTAAGCCACCTTAAGTGGCTTAACACTGCCTTGTAAATAAGGCGAAGCCCGTATCGCCACCACAGCGTCACAAAAAGTGACGTTCTGGTGATGATAGGGGCTTGTAAATATGCCCCAAAGTCTCAGTAAAGCACATTAATGGAAACTTAATAGTGGGTAGTCGGGTAGTTGTAGCTCAGCAGAAGCAGAAATCACTCCAACCAACCAATCAAAATCAAATGACTGGGTAGACTAAGAGATATTACGAGAGGGTGGTGAGTATTCTTTTGAAAGAGAAAATGTCAACGAGAAGGAAAGGAATAGATAGGAGAGTGACAAAAATGTATTAGGGCATGACAATTCAAACCCTTCTCAATCGGTTTACAATTTGATTAGACGACGGTAAATCTAGACCATTATGATGGATATTGAAGCTATATGAGAATGCAACTGTAGAGGAAGGCTTGACTACAACTAGAGCAAAAGGAGATGGAAAAGTGATAAATTGGAACTTCTTGACAAAATAAAAATAGGAAAAAAAGGCTTTGTTCTGATAAGTAAAGCATTGAAAAGGTCTCATTGCAGTTCGATCAAATGTGAACAAAAAATTGAAAACTTGGCAATAAGGTGTATTGAATCTATTTACTGCTAAGTTTCTAGAAGAAAAGAGTCTCACTGTGGAGATAAGTAAAAGGAGAACAATCATACCAGTAGTGAAAAACAATTGTAAGGAGGACGTTCATGCAAATGAACTAAACATGAAGTCAATTTTGGTGACTTGGGAGAGAGAAACAATCAATTGGTACTGGGAGCAGAGGAAACGTAGATAACAGCGAAGAGAAAAGGCGTCTGTTAAAGAATGAAGGGGCATATTAGCAAGGGCCATTATCTCCGCTTTTTTGGCTTTAAGAGCCAAAAAGCAGAGATAATATTACCGCCCTATTACCAAGGCGGGTGCTAACATGCATTAACGCATGTTAGCACCTGTTTTCCCTACGCCTCGCTCTGCATCTCTAATGAGATGCAAAGTGGGCGTTCCTTCCCAGGATAACAGGAGAAATGTCGCTAACCGACATTTCTCCTATTATCAAGCTGCAGGCGAACATGCAGAGCGATTAGAAAAGTAGCGCTAACCGCGGTTAGCGCTACTTTTCTAATGCCTGCTCTCAGTATGACTTAGCCATGATATCCAATGGGAGGTGGATATCATGGCTGAGTCTGTCCTGCCCTATCAGCAAGCTATCGCCATAAGTTGTGTGATTATCGCTGGATTTCCAGCGATAATCGCACATTTGGCAGTTAGCGCTTGCAATTTTATCACTGTTGAGATATGCGTTGCTGATAGCACGCTATCTCAGTGATAAAATTCAGCGTTAGTCCGGCGATAATTATCGCCGGACCTTAGTAATATGCCCCGAAATATTTTCATGCCGTGAACTTGAAACACATAGACAAGCAGGCAAATTCGGGAAATTAATATGAAATTCAGGGGCATATTATCTAGGAAGTGGCGGTGAGAGGCGTTAGCCTCCTTGGCTTAACGCCTCTCATCGCCACTTCAGAAACGCAAGGCTGCACCATATTACCAAGGATATGGTGCAGCCTGGCGTTTCCCCCTGCGATGGCGCTAAGTCTCACGACTTAACGCCAATGCAGGCACCCCTCGCACCAGAGTGCAAGGGTGTCTGCGAGCAGGGAGGTTTATTTATGTACAGGAAGGTGTCCCTTCCTGTACATAAACAAACCTA
Organism: Calotriton arnoldi; assembly: GCA_963921515.1. Taxonomy (NCBI): domain Eukaryota; kingdom Metazoa; phylum Chordata; class Amphibia; order Caudata; family Salamandridae; genus Calotriton; species Calotriton arnoldi. Next base: position 178,549 of record CAWUFW010008159.1, read on the forward strand.
AAATGCCATTTTGTAACTTACATGTGTGCTGCTTCATGCAGCACACATGTAAGTTACAAAATGGCATTTTAAAAAAAGGTTTGTTTATGTACAGGAAGGGACACCTTCCTGTACATAAACAAATCTTGGCATTTTGCTTTTTCCATGTGTGCTGCACAAGGCAGCACACATGGAAAAAGCAAAAACGAGAAGAAATGAAGCATTAAGACCTTAAGACCAGGATTTTCCTGGTCTTAAGTTCGGCGCTGCCACCTATTATCGCCCTCTTGATAATAGGTGGCAGCGTCGAGTGAATGGGTGTTGCGGTGGAACGCCCACCGCAACACCCACTGCACGCCCCTTTCACGCTAAGTTTAGCGTGAAAGGGGCACTATTACAAGGCAGCGTTAAGCCACTTAACGTGGCTTTTAGCCATGTTATGTGGTTTAACGCTGCCTTGGTAATAGGGGGCTGACCCTATCGCCACCACAACGTCACAAAAAGTGACGTTGTGGTGGCGATATGGGCTTGGTAATATGCCCCTCAGTACTTATTCTCAATCATCACTTTTGATATGAGACAAACTTCAGAATTGCTGTTTTCAAGAATTTTATGTTCTTGTTACCAAAGGGCATGAGGGAATAAAATATGAATTTCAGACAGTCTAAGCTTCACTTATTAAATAGAGGGCGACCACTGAATTAGATCACAGATAGGGTACCCTCTCGGGTGATTATATAACATAACGATGAGAAAAGAGGGCGCTGCAGAAGATGTCAGAACTAAGATGACAGAATCCTAAAAAAATCATAAAACGCTGATTTGAGAGTTGAATACTAAAACAGGATATTTAAAAAGGTGAGGAAGTTCAATTTAAATGTTTGGTGCTTATGAATGATCAGCTTGCAAGGTATATGTGAGCAAATCGATGAGTAACAACACCATGAGCTGTCATGTACATAAACAGAGCATCACAGCTTGGTAACAGGAAGTAGCAACCACAGCTACCTGTTTTCTAACTGTGATATCTGCAGCTCATGAGCTAATTTGCAAGTGGTGTAGCCATGGCAGCTAAAAAAATGGAGCCTGGCCAATTCGGTCTAAAAACTGCATCTGAGCCTGTTCATGAAGCGGACGCTGGGTTGATTCCTTTGGCTTGTGTGTTTTTGTGTTTTTTTCTGTTTGCTTATGAACATACTTAACAAAAAACAACATGTGGGGGTTTGTGGTTACCAATTTTGTTTCATATGATGCTTTGTAGATAAGGTGATTGTAGGGGAGGTCTCAGAGGAGGGATGCTGATCGATGAAGTGTACCTTCTCAACCTTTCATTGAGCAATTAGCTACACAGGGCAAACAATCCCACAAGGTAACGGGGAGAGGGTTCAGTTATTACACTAGAGCAAAAAGCCAGCAATGATGACAACATTGAGTGAACACACATTCCGTACTGGGAAAGTCGAGCCTGGAGACAGTTCCCAATGGAGCCCCTTAACCATTTTGATAAACGATGTGACAACTTGAATATCGGAGACTGGATGGAGGAAATTAATAAGCATTAACATTCGGGTGCCTGCTTGTACATATTGCCTCATTGAGATGTATAAATCGTTATTGTTAGCAGGAGAATAATCTAGATGTGCAGGTTTGTTTTTTGTACAGAAAAACAAGGCTAACGTCTACATTTTGATCACACAAATGTTTACTAAATGAGGTGTCAAGAAAAGGCAAATTATGCAGTGCTCTGCTGCATATTTTGTTATGGTATTACCTTATTATTTTGTAATTTGTACAGAGGTCAACACTATGGGATGGATTACGAGTCTGACTGTACACAGACTGCCAGACTCGTGGAGGCACGGTGGTAGCAGTCTCCCGACTGCCCTATTACAATCAGGGCGGTCGGACCGCCATTGCCCCGCCACAGCCTCCAGGGAACCGCCATTCCCTGGTGGTGTTGCGGCAGTCAGGAAGCCGCAATATGCTTGGCGGGACTGCTGCGTTCCCACCAGGCATATTACGAGTTTCCTCTCCGCCTTCATAAAAACCGTGGTGGAGAGGAAACAAAGGGGGCCCTATAGGGCCTCCTCGTGCTTCTACACCCTGGGATGCATGCAGGGGGGCACAACCAGTGCCCCCCTGTATGCATGCACCCCAGGTCCTGCACGACATGAACTTATCAGTCCATGCCGTGCAGGAGCTGTTTTTGGCATTCCCATTGCTGTGCCCATTTTCAGGGAAACGCTGTGGGAATGTAAAAGAAAGACCGCCAGGCACGAGAATAACCCGTAATCTGGCGGGCGGCCTGAGCACGGGTTTGGCTGTGCGGCGGGGTGGACCTGGCGCTGCACCTCCAAACTCATAATCAGGCCCTATGTGGGTAAATGTTTCACCTCATTATTAACAGTCTGACACTCAAGAAGAGCAAAAAGCAACAGGAAGCTGACCAGTCAACTTTGCAAAGGGGCTTCCGCTGCAGATCGGCACATGTTGCTGCATTCTTAGTAACTTTTGAACCATTTGAGCTAGAAACCTCTTTTTTGTTTAAATCTGCAGATTATATAGAAGATGATAGTTTATGAGGTAACTGTGCCATATCCATAATTACACAGAAAACGTTGCAGTAACAAAATAAAATAATATCATTCCTGGTGGCCCTGGGTATGGTTCTCCCACATTTACCAACTCTGAATCAGGTGTAGCGAAATTTCATCACTCAAAATCGGAGCCTCTTAAGTAAATGATACTTTGATCTTGCCTCTGAGACATTTTATGCTGCACTGACTGAACTTAGGGGCATATTATCAAGGCGGCGTTAAAGAATTATCGCCGATTTAGCATCCGTTTTCGGACGAAAAGCGGCGATAATTTTATCGCCTAATTAACAAGGACACGCTAGCGCGTGATTCCTTGAATTAGCGTCCGTGTTCTGCACGCCTCCCATCACATCGCTAATGAGATGCAAAGGAGGCGTGCCAGTGAAAACAACATGGGGAAATATCGCTAACCCAGGTATCGCCATATTAACAACGTGGGTTAGCGATATTTTAAATCGCTGTTAAGTATGTCTTAACGCAGGAATTTAACGTCTGCTAAATTCCTGTCTAAGGCATACCTAACATGGGGGTGGATTGTGTGGCTAAGACCACAGGCCCTATTCACAAGATTATCGCCGTTTTTCCATGGAACATCGCTGAAAAACCAGCGATGTTCCATGGAAAACACCGCTATCACTGGAAAATTATCGCCTTTGCGCTAAGCGTTGTTAATACAGCGCTAGCATGGCGATAATTTTCAGCGATAGCCGGCGATACTATTCCCCACGCTAAGAGCGGTCAGCGATAATTATCGCTGCCGCTTGATAATATGCCCCTTAGTTCAAAGAACAGTAGCCATTGTGATTGCATGATTTTTACAGAAACATCCTGTCTCTGATCTCGGATATCCTGGGGCGGAGTGGAAGTTAAGAATTTAATATTGTAGCAAAAAGGTTAAGATTGCGTAATGTCTTTTGTGTCAGCCAGTGGCGTAACGAAACTTGAGGGCCCCCCCCTGCAAAGTACATGGAGGGAGCCCCCTCTGGACTCACTTAGGAGCTCTCATGCCAGGGTACTGTGCAGAGGGGCCACTGGAGCGCTGGCCCCCCCTGCACTTCAGGGGCTGCGGGGGCCTTTGTTACGCCACTGGTGTCAGCTATCACTACATAATTCCATAGCAACATCCGGCACACAAAACATCATCTTCACGCAATAGGAGACTAGTGTTATACCAGACGTAGTGCAGATGATATCAGGTCTCCCCTACTTTAACTCAGTGGTTAATTTGTAAAAAAAAAATAAGTGCCGGGGCTCTCGCCAGGAGGCAGCTTGCACCAGCCCATTTCTCCTGTTAGCACTGCCTAAAACAGAACCAACCACTAACCATGAAAGTGAGGAGAGGATGTGGCGTAATCGCCAGAGTTGCAGACTTTGGGGCTAGGGAACCAGGTTCGAGTCTCGGCGTCGGCTCAACATCCTGTGATTCTGGGCAAATCTGGTGTTGATGATTAAGTATCAGTGCTGAGCACTGGAAACCACCGGCTCAAATTAAACACTGCTTTAACTCTTGCATTCCTTGAGAACTTTACTCATGCATCACATGAGCTCACTCACCAACACTCTGCACTCAACATTCCAAACATAATGATATTCTATCATACTTTCATCAGCATTCTAACTTAACATACACAGTACATACATGCACTCTCAAGATAGTATACCACAGATTGCTTCTGCTATCCATGATGTGTCAAAGAATGAAAACGTTGATTTTGCTCCATTTTTTTTATTTTTTACAAATGTGTTAAATGCAAACTTGCAATAAAAAAAGAACAAAATGTTGGTCGATTTTTTGCACTTACCATTACTATTCCGTGGCTTTTATTCAGTACATCAGTCATGAGTATTCTTATGGAAATGATTAACTTACAACCTCTGGTTTTTGTAACGTACATGTTATTGGCATTTTTGCTCTTGTTTTGGAGTTTTTGTCAAAGTTGCTGCAATCTTTGTAATCTGTGTAAAATCAATAAGAGAGAGAAAAAAGAAGGCGGCTAATTACAAGGCCAGAGTGAAAGGAAATAAAAAGGAAAGCAATGGATGTGTGAAGAACAGATAGAAAAGATATATCAAGGGAGCTAAAGTACATGTTTCTGAGTGAAATTGTAGCTTCCAGCAGAAATTCCATTGGCTATGAAAGAATTATCTGGGGATAACTTTGTTTTATAAAAGGCAGAGCATGCCAAGATCTTTACTGATCAAATCTCCTTATAACAGCAGGGACTTAGCAGACAGAGATGGAGCATTTAATGATGCTGTAATTGCAATGCAACAAGAGGCACCGCTCACGGTGAGAAAGGGGCTAAAATTCTACTCTGCAGAGTAATTGAAAAGTTCGAAGTTACCCAGTGTGCACTTTTACACTGAAATACAGGTTACTTTCACAAGCAACTTTTAAAACTCATCTACTCGTTTGACAAGTAGTCTGACTAATATTTGTGAAAGTGATAACTCAAAAATTGTGTTATAAATAACATGCACAGCTTTGTGTACGCAGAACACACCTCTGTTTAAGAGAATACATGTCACGAATGTTTAAATCTTGTGTTTCAGCAAAAGCAAAGATAATGGCACACTTCCTCCTAAGACTTTCAAAACAATGGTATCTTTCCCATTTAATAAAACGATAATACTGAAGGGACCGATCATGATGTCGGTTGGAAAGCCTCTGACTGCTAGTCGGAAGTTTTCCGCTGGCGGTCAGAGGCTTTCCTACCGACACTGTCAGTTTGCGGTCCGACCGCCCTATTACGATGTTGGCGGTCGGAATGGAAACCGGCTGGTCATTCCGACGCGGTTCTGACTGGCTCTCGGAGTCTTCCGGCCTTTGGGAACTGCACTGTAATCCCCTATGGACGGCGTTTCCGCCATCGGGATTACGATGTCGGTTTCCCACAGCCTTTCCGTGCCGGCATTTCCGACATGGAAAGGCTGCCGGAAAGTGACTACGGTTGGTGGTCGAGCGGGTACCTAGGGTATGATGGAGCAGTAAAAATAAAATTTTTAACCCCTAACAAATTATATAATTAATTAATTAAAAATGTTCGTTTAAATGTATTAATCAACATTGTATATGTGGGAATGGTAATATGCTAATGTACGTGCTAAATAATCTACTAATGAATGTCCGTGTGTCTAATCATAACGTAAGAATAAAAAGCGTACTAAATAAAATAAATGCATGTTTGTGCTTCATAGAAATAAAATGTGTCGTTGCAAAAACAATAGTGATGGTAAGTAAGGAGCAGCTTAAATGTCGCTTTTGCTAGGTAACAACTAATTGGGGTACGTAGACGGGAGGGAAACGAAAGGGATATTTTTCTCTATTTTAATTATGTTTTATTTGCCTCAAATTAGTGCTTCTAAAGTAGAACCGAGTGGCGAGATAAAATGGCCGCCAGTGGGAAGATGTGCGCAGGCGCAAGGGGACACGTGGTACGGGATGAGATTGAAGAAATCTGGAGCCTCGTGATGTCTCTGAGAGGCTAGGATGCAAGAAATGGTCAAGGCTGGTGTGACCTAATTGAACTGATAGTGTGCCGTGATGATCAGGAGAGAGTCCGTGGGAAAGGAGCCCAAGAGAAAGGACAATGACTGCGGAGTTCTTGAATGTGTCAAAAGAAGATACAAATGGACTGATCGAATCGGATGGAAATGTTTAAGCGTATGGGAAAGGAAATGATCCAAGGACTTTTGAATCCAAGAGAACTTGATTAAAGAATGAATAAGCTGACATGTATGGACCAATGAGAGAAAAGCGTGATATTAATGTTGCAACAGTTAGTTAGCAAAGTTAGAATTAGGGTATAAGAGGGCCTACTCTTAGTGGGAGGGGTCAGTCGCGGTTGCAGTCACAGTCAGTTGCAGTTCGAGAGTCGTGGTTGCAGTAGAGGAGACGGGTTGCAGGTAGCTGATGCTGACGAGCTGAAGTTGCTGTTGCTGTCTTAACTTTACAGTTGAGTATGAGAATCAGGCTATTTCTAATCCCAAAGTTAGGTTAGAAATCATTAGGCTAAATTAGGAAGCTAGGCAGGTAACTAAGGTTTTTGGCTTCATGACAAAATTTCCTTTCTGCAATAAATTGATTATGCTTAATAAAATTGTGAATTTAAAAATGAATAATTGAATAAAGTATTAAATCTTTTCATGCTTTTAAAATTATATAAAATTTAAGATTCTTTAAAAACCCAAAATGACTCAGTGGTTATTTTCCTAAATGATTGTGACATGAGTAATTGGTTGATTGTGATTCAGCTGGTCTTAATCACTATGAACTAATTTCTTAAATGAATGATTCATCGACAAAACAATGAGCAGGAATATCTTAAGAAATTAATTAAAAGAAAGTGACAAATTAAGGTAAATAGATATCCTTGCTCTTCCAGCGGTACACAAAATGGTGTTCTCCATTTAGTTCTCATGCTTCTCCTAGGAGTACAGAATTTCATAAAGGTGTAAAAGGAAATCCAGGAGTGTGTGTGTGTGTTTAGGCGATGTTTATGGGCCCCATCGTCATGTGGATATAAGAAATATAGTTTGCCCCTGGATGACCTATAAGTAACCTGGGAGGAGGATAGTTTTTATTGTACGCGCTGCATCAGATTTCTTGGTAGCAGAGTTATGGTTTTCTATAGATTAGTTTAGTGATTATTGTTTATTGATTATTGATTATTTGATGACTAACACCATGGGGTCGATTCCGATTCGGGCCGGAAATCTCTCCGACCGAGCCGGACCCGGAGAGATTTCCGACCGAATCGGACCCGTGCAGTCCGACCGAACGAGTCCGATGCATTCGTATGCCACCGGACACGAGTCGGTCGGACTCCCATTGAACTCAATGGGAGCCGGTCGTACAACGCGTACGCGGGCTCCCATTGCCTCAATGGGTGCGAGGCGGACAAGGGCGCTCCCTACAGCGAGTACGCCGCGAGCGCTCGCGGCGTACACGCACAGGTAGGGGGACCCATGGGTCCCCCCTGTGTGCGCCTCGCACGGGTACGCGTACAGGGGGTCCGACACGGACCCCCAAAGTACGGCTCCGACAGCGAAGTTCGAGTCGGACGGCGCGAGTCGGTCGGAGCGGTCGAGGTGCGCATCGTACTTACCCGGCCGGAAAACGTCTCCATTGCGCGGTGCGAACCGGGTCCGAGCGAGTCGGTCGGAGCGGTACGATCCGGGTACGAGTCGGTCGGAGCGGTCGGGTCGCCCGGACGAGTCGGTCGGCGACTCGCATCGTACTCGCTCGGCCGGACCCGCGTACGATTCGGTCGGGAAAAAGGGCTCCGAATCGGATCCGGTAAAGCCGAATCCTATTCGGAGCCCTACCGGCCGAGATCGGAATCGGCCCCTATATGTTGAGTCGCGTTATGTTATATGTAAGTTTTCACGCTTCTGGGATGTAGGAAGTGGAACACGTGTGGCAAGAGAAGTCACATGGAATTTGGTACATGGTCTGAATTCATTTTGGTTATAACGCAGGTTGTGTTATGTTAGGGATTTCGGTGTGAAAAGTGTGTAAATGAAATAGCAAATCACGTTTACTTGTGAAACTTTGGCCTTAATTCTCAGGATCCTAGTCTCCACGTGTGTCTTATCCCCAGAGAAACGAGTAAATTGTTTGTTTGAAAGAAGGGTAAGGTAGAGGGAAGTGCTACTTTATCGACAAAAGCAAATAATTCTGTGGTAGGGTAGAGGTAAGCGCTGCCTACTGGAAAAACAGGATTCTTGTGTAAAAGGACAAAGCTGTCACTTTGTTTAGCGAATCAGACTATGGAATTGTTTATTTGTTGTAACTAACGAAGAAAACTGTAAAAAGAAAAATTGCCGATAAATTTTGTAAAGGAGGGGTAAAGAGTAGAAGTGACGTGAAAAAGTGCCGCGCTAGGATTGGTCAGTGCACTAGTCACGTGAATACAGAGCAGGAGTGACGTAGAAAAGTGCCGCGCTAGGATTGGTTGGTTCGCGGACGGTGGAAATTGTTCTGATTGGTACGTTAGTGTGAATCGCGCTGTAATTGGACGAAGTTCCGTACACAGAAACAGCGTTAGAGTAAAGAGAAAACAAATAGAAAACATGCCATATTACGAGTATGAAAGGGAGAGAACGTCATGGACAACGAAATTAAAGAATTTCTTTAAGAAAGACAAAAAGGTTGTGACTAGAGAGGGACAAGTAATTCCTCCGCCTAAATCAGCAGCTTCACATATGATGCTGAAATATGGATATCATACGTGCATATGGTTGGATAATTGGGTAAAATATACGAAGAATGATGGAGCATTGGCTTTTCCTGAAAATGGTTCTTTTAATGTAGCGATTTTACGGAATTTAAAAGAAAAGATGCTTAAATTGGAACCTAGACCTAGACCGACACAGTTTGAGGCTTTAACAGAATGGGAAGATGAGATGTACGAGAAAGAAAGATTCAGAGGTATGAAAGGTTATGAGTTCGTGCCCGGAAGAATGTGGGGAATGAATCATGAGGACAGAATAAAACGATGGAGATGTGCTAACATGACAGGAGGTTTGTTTCCAGCTTTTACAGTTGAGGAAGGGACTAAGAGAAAACGGACTGAGAAAAAGAAACATTTAGAGAGAGAAAAGTATATGCATGAGAGCGAAACGGATGACGAGTTGCTGGAAGATATATTAAATTAAAATCCACCTCCGTATCAGCAGAATTCTACAGTGGTGACACCAAATGCGCCAGCAATAGAAGCTATGCGAAATGAAAGTCCAGAAAGAAGACAAGAAATAAATAGGTCACAAGAACAAATAAGAACTTCCCAAATTGAGGGAATGGAAAATGATAGTGCAAGAGAATTGGCAAGGACAACAAAAGAACTAACTGAGAAAATTAGAGAATTAACAAAGAATATGGAAGCAGTTACCGTACCCGTAACAATAGGTCCAGTAATACCAGTTTTCGAGAATCAGAAAATTGATGAACGATCTTTGGTGATTCCCTTGAGTTCGCAATTCCAAAGAGAAAAGGAAAGAATAGAAACAAGTCCAGGTACGAGCAATTTGACTAGTGCTTACAGACCAAGTCCACCTGAAAATTTGACAGTGAATGAGTGTAGCGGTAGGAAAATGCCTATGGTAACTGAATCTGCCACGGTGACACCTGAAAAGAGTGGAAATTGGACAGAAATAAATAGTACTCCTATAGGTCCGACTCCTGATGAGTTAAATGAGTGGATAAAAGCTTTTAAAATAAAAGAAACGGAAGAAAAACCATTAGATGTGATCAGATTGAAGATTGACATGGAAGAATTAATTCTGGGAACGATTGGTACAGAAAAGATAAAGAATTATCAGGATGATGAAATAATGTTTCTGTGCAAAAGTATAACATGGAGAGCAAAGAATTTACATGACAAACTAGAAGAAGTGGCCGGTGAGATTGGAATAGATTTTGCAAAGGTAAAAACGTTGCAGAAACCATACAGAGTAGATTTTTGTGAAAAAGATATTGAAAATTTGAATACAGCAGGAAGGCTGACACAGATAAAAGAGTTGATTGTTTTGTTGAGAAAATGGGGTGATGTGGACAGATGGAAGGTTAGATGGACAAAGAAGAATGAGAAAAGCGTAGACAAAGGTTCATTGGCTTTTATGATAACAGAAAAGGAACATGTTGTTAAAGAGTACCCTATGAGAGAAACTCCAGGTGGTAGTTATGTGCATGTTCCCTGGACTAGGCAGGACATCCTGTCATTTACAAATGACTTTCCAAAGTTAAGAGAAAAGCCAGTTGAGTGGTACCGACAGGTAGAAAGGTTTGTAAAGGTCTCGAAAGTGTTGTGGATAGATTTGGATGGATTGTTTGACATAGTGGTACCAACGGATCTATGGTCAGAATGTAAGATTACAGTTGACTGGCCAACTACAGAATATCCAAGAGATCCTAAGACAGGAGCTCCAGGACCAGATGTGATGAAGAAATACGATAAGGTGATTACCTTTTTGAAAAATAAGATTCCTCCAAAAGAAACAGATTGGGTTAAGATTGATAGAACTACACAGGAAAGCAAAGAGAGTGTACATGCATATTATGAGCGATTGTTGTTGGTTTTCAAACAGTATAGTGGTTATGAGGAATTAAGTGAGAAGGATATGAGTCATTTTGTATACCGATTTGTATTTGGCTTGAAACAAGAAATAAGTGATATGATTAAGCAACATATGATAAACTGGCAGAATGCGAGTGTAGATGAGGTGCTGAGGTATGCTAAGTATTGTAGTGATGAAATAGAGAGTAAACAGCGTAAGCTGAAAGAAAAAGCAATGTGGGCACAAGTGAAAGTGGCAGAAAAACAAGAAGCTCAATTGGATAATAATAATGGAAACGAATCAGGACAAAATAAGATGCGACCAAATATAGGTAAAGGAAAAGGACAAGTGAGTCTAGAAGAGGCAAAGAAGAAATGGCCATGTCATAATTGCGGAAAATTAGGGCATTGGAGAAATGAGTGTAAGTTCCCACCTAAACCTAATCCGGAACATCAATCATTAACTCCACAGGTGCAGAATGAGGTAGTTGTTCAACAAAATCAGGTGCCACAACCACCACTTCCCAACACTGTTAACCAGCAAAGATACAGTACAGAAACAGGATTCTACGGAGGAGAACAGGTAACACAGTTGCCGAGAGCAGCTAACATTTCCCAGTATTGGTTGCATCAGAGTGAGGATGACCCAGATGAAAGTTTCTGACGGTGCGCAAGAGAGGGGAAAGAGTGCGTGCTTGGCGCAACTCTAGAGGTAGATCAGTCTGGTCCCTTTGTGGATGGAGAAGTGAATGGAGCAAACGTAACATTCCTTGTCGATACTGGAGCTACCCGTTCTACTGTTAGGTCAGTGGAAATTCGAACCTTCCTCTCTCAGGTGAATGCATCCAAGTGGTAGGAGTTGCCAATCAGCAGATTAAAACCCCACTTACTGAATTGGTAGAAGTAAAAATTGGTTCTTTTAGGAAAATGCATAAATTTGTAGTGTGCGATTGTAGTCCTGTAAATCTTCTAGGTCGTGACCTCTTGTGTAAAATGAATTGCACAATTTATTGTACACCAGATGGAATTGGTTTTCAGACTTCAGATGAAGATGCTCTGTATAAAGTAACTTTGATGAATCAGGAACCTGAAATGAATGGGTTGTTTCCTGCATTTGATGCAGAAAAACTTCCAGAAGAGTTAAGAAGTGCAGTGAAAGAAAGTGTGTGGGATTTTACAGGAGAAGACATTGGATTAATGAGAGAAGTTGATCCTGTAAAAGTGACAGTGAAAGAAGGGATAAGTTATCCAAACACGCCACAGTACAAATTAACTCCAGAAATAATTGAAGGAATAACTCCTGTGATAAATAAGATAATTGAACAGGGAATTCTGAAAGAAATCATGAGCAGTCCATGTAATTCACCTATTATGGGACTGAAAAAGCCAAATGGAACATATAGAATAGTACAGGATTTGAGAAAGATCAACAAAATAGTTGTACCATGCTGTCCAATAGTGCCAAACCCTGCAGTGATTCTATATCAAATTCCGCATGAAGCTGAGTGGTACACTGTGATAGATTTGTGTCATGCATTTTTCTCTATTCCTTTGCATCCAGATAGCCAGCCATTATTTGCATTCCGTTTTGGAGAGCGTATTTTGGCATGGTGCCGAATTCCTCAGGGGTATACAGAGAGCCCCTCAGTTTTTAATCAGATTCTAAAGAAATCTCTGGAAGATTTAAAAATGCCAGAAAAATCAGTGATGGTGCAGTATATCGATGACCTATTGGTGGCATCGAAAACCAAAGAGGCATGTGTAAGTGACACAATTGCTTTACTGAACCATTTGGAGAAAAGAGGACATAAGGTGTCCCCTTCAAAATTACAGTTTTGTCAGAAAGAAGTCCAGTATTTAGGACATAAAATTGAGAAAGGAGTACGGAAAATAGCGACAGAAAGAGTAAGAATGATTCAAGGAATGAGAGCACCAATGACTCAGAGAGAGGTAAGAATGTTTTTGGGAATGGTTGGATATTGTCGACAATGGATAAGTGGATTTTCTTTGATTGCAAAACCATTACAAAAATTGACAAAGAAAGATGTAAAAGACCCTTTTGAGTTAAACAAAGAAGAAATGAAATCTTTCAAAGAATTGAAAAGGAAACTGTGTGAGGCCCCTGCATTAGGCATGCCTGATTATGAGAAGGATTTTGAGTTATACTGCAGTGAAAGAGATGGATGTGCATTTTCAGTACTAGTACAAAAACATGGCACCATGAAGAGGCCTATAGCTTACTTTTCAGCTGTTTTAGATCCTATAGCAAAAGCATTGCCTGGATGTTTGAAAGCAGTTGCTGCTACTTGTGTAAGTCTGGAACAAAGTGAAGGTATAGTGATGGGGTATCCACTGAGAGTATATGTTCCCCATTCAGTAGAAATTCTCTTGACAAGAACAAAAACACAGTACATGACACATAGTCGGCTGACTAAGTACGAAAAAGTCATCTTGAGTGCAGAAAATGTGACCATAGATAGATGCATAAATGTGAATCCTTCGACTTCATTGCCAGATGAAGAGAGTATAATTGAACAAGATGAAGTAGATCATGATTGTCTGAATGTGCTGGAATATTGCACAAAACCAAGAGCTGACATAAAAGATGAACCGTTAAAGGAATCGGATTATGTCATGTTTGTAGATGGTTCATGTTTACGCACAAAGGAAGGAGTGTTAAGCGCAGCTTATGCAGTATGCACAGTGGCAACTGTAATGGAAGCGTCTTGTCTGAAAGGAGTTAGGTCTGCCCAAGTTGCGGAACTAATTGCTTTGATACAAGCATGTAAATTGGGGAAAAATGTACGAATCACGATTGTGACCGATAGCCAATATGGTTTCGGCATCGTACATGATTTTGGCCAGATTTGGTCACAAAGAGGATTTTTGACATCTGCAGGAACACCTATCAGAAATGGAGATTATGTTAAAAAACTGCTTGAGGCGATACAGCTGCCTAAACAAATAGCTGTAGTGAAGTGCAAGGCGCATAAGAAAAACGAAGATTACATAGCGGTTGGCAATAATTATGCTGACGAGATCGCTAGATATTGTGCGGAAAACATGGCGTCCCTGAACAGAAATAGAGAAAGGGAGCATGTCTCTTGTCCTTTGCTTTTCACTAATGCAGTCGAAACATGGGATGAAGTAAGGCAGTTACAAGAAACAGCAAGAGATGAGGAAAAGGATTACTGGATTAAAGCAGGATGTAGAAGACAGGAAGATAATGGAGTGTGGGTATACAGAGATGAAAGACCAGTTATGCCTGATAGCATGATTGCAGACATGGCACGGATGTACCATGGACAAGCTCATATTGGGAGAGATGCAATGATCAGACTTTTTAGACAAACTTGGTATAATCCAAAATTCAGAGCCATTGCTGAAAGTCTTTGTCAAAGATGTCTTATTTGTCAACAATTTAACCCAGGAAGAAAAACAGTAGTGAGTCTAGGAACAATAGGACGAGAAGGAGGTCCATTCACAAGGATACAGATGGATTTTATTGAGATGCCCCCTAGTAACAGATTAAGATATGTTCTGGTGGTCGTCTGTTTGTTCTCTCGTTGGGTGGAGGCATACCCCACAAGAAGGAATGATGGAACAACAGTGGCAAAACTTATGCTACGAGAGTTCATTCCGAGGTATGGTTTTCCAGTCACAGTTGAGACAGATAGAGGAACACATTTTCAAAATGAGTTGATCCAATTGATTTGTGAAGCATTGAGTATTAAACAAAAACTACATTGTGCTTACAGACCAGAAGCTTCTGGGGTAGTAGAGCAGATAAATGGAACGATTAAAAACAGATTAGGAAAAATGTGTCAAGCTACAGGACTCAAGTGGCCAGATGCACTGCCTCTTGTTCTGATGACCATCAGAAGCATCCCTGAAAAGAAAACGGGACTCAGTCCTCATGAAATGATCATGGGACGAGCAATGAGACAAGCCCACGTACCAGTCAACAAGTTATTGACAATAACTGATGATCTAATACTGGATTATTGCAAAGGACTGGCTGATGTGGTGCGTTCTGTGTTTCATCAGGTTGGACCGGATGCGACCACTCTTGAAAGAAAACCAGCCCACGACTTGAATCCAGGAGACTGGGTCCGTATTAAAGTCCACAGGAGAAGAAACTGTCTAGTTCCGCGTTGGGATGAGCCAAGACAGGTAATCCTAGTAACAACGACTGCTGTCAAGTGTGCAGGAGTAAAGAACTGGGTTCATGCCAGCCACACAATCAGAATTCCAGAACCTACAGATCGACATGTGAGTCGGCGTCTGGAAGTGTGGGATAAAAGTTTAACGGCGGGAACAACCAAGATAAAAGAAAGGGTGCCAGAACTTGAAGATCGACCTGAAAGTCGACATCTGGAGACCCCAACGGAGAACACCTCTAGAGAAGAAGAGGAACAAGAAGAAGAAGAAGAAAGAAATTCAGAAGTTCCAGAACTTGAAGATCGACCTGTAAGTCGACATCTGGAAATATCTGACACAACTTCAGGATCTGATGATTCAGCTGCAAATTGGGAAGAATTCCGAAAGGGAACTTGGGGTTATAAACCAATTAGAGAAGAAACTGAGCAAGAAATTGAGTTAGATGAACAACCAAGTACAAGTTATGGTGGAAATCCTTCAGAAACAATATTAATAGATGAAGTAGGGAAAGAAGTACACAAAAAGTTAGAAAATCGAGAAGAACCCCAAGGAGCAATAGGGATAGATAGAGAAACAGGAGAACAGGGAAATTCAGAAGCAGATAAGGAGGAAAACACCAAATCGGAAGAACCCCGAGGAGGGACAGTGATAAGGGAAAACAAAAAGGAGAAGACAGATCCACCAGTAGGAGATGACGAGATTATAAGTTTCAAAATAAGAAACAATAGTGAGACAGTTGAAACAGAAACAGAAGAAAGTGGAGGAGAGGAAAAAGCAAAGACTGAATCAAGAAAAAGAAATTGGAGATCGGAAAGAGAAGAAAGAGAGGGTGAGGTCAAAAGGCCAAGAAAAGGAGATAATTGGCCCAACAGCTATGTAAGAAAATTGAGATATAGAATAATAAGAGCAGAAGATGAAGATGCTGAACAAGTAAATGAAGTAACAAGTCAAAAGGGACAAGAAAAACCCAGTGGAAAAAGATTACAAAAGTCCAAAAGGACAAGGAAAATAAATTCAAAATTTAAGTCACCTGAGTGGCTGTATATTGCACTAACAGATTACAAAGGAGAAGAAGAAAACACTCACGGAAACCAGAGACTGAGAAGTCGGATGGGAAAAGGTGAGATGCAACGAAACTGAAGTGAAGACTTAAAGTGCTTCTGCCGGACGTGACAATTTACTGGACGTGACAAATCACCGGATGTGACAACGAAAGAATTCTGGAGAGAATTAAAGAAAGTACTAAGCAAAGACTTTTTGGAAGGAGAGTGGCATCTAAGTCATTTTGAGGTGTAGTGACACAATTTTCTGAAAACTTAATAAATAGAAAAAGAAAAATGGAAAATAATAGGGATAGAAGAAATAAATGTGAATTTGTAAAGAGATGGTGCAAAATGTGCTGCTTTTGTACAGGGTTATTAATGACCATATGGATAGTTTTAGCAATCACAATTCCTATTAGTGTAGCTGTGATAGAAGCAAAGAATGATACTAAACAAGAAAAAGAAACTAATATTAAAGAACAAGTTGTTTTAAGAAGTAGTGCAGAGTTGCATAAGGATAGGTCAGTAACAGATTTCTCAAAGAATGTTTTTACAAAGTTGTTGTATGAGTACGTAAAAACAATGGAAGTAAGAGATTGTTATGTTTGTATGCAGTTGCCTGCATCAGTATCAGAAGGTGTGATTTATCATCACTTACCTTTGACTTATGGAATAACATGTAGTGTAATAGCAAGTTTATTTTATAAAACAGGTAGATTAGAATCTTATTATACTGATATAGATAAGATATTTGCAAACATTCCAGTAGTACCAGAACTTAACAAAGTAAAACCAGCAAAAGTTTTAGGAGAATTCTTTTTAGAACATAGAAAATTAACGTTAGAAGAAATAGTTAGTAACAACCTTACCTGTGAGTTAAAGAAAGAAGAAAAAGTATTTTTAGATATGGTTGAAGAAAGAAGAATGAAATTTCAAAAAGAAGCAATAAAAGAGGAAGGAAAACGTTTATGGACGTTTGAGGAAGGAAATCATGAAGGGAAAAGGATAAATGCAGCAATGACGTTAGATTGGCCACAAACAGGAAAGTTGTGCATTAAGAGAAATAAGACAGTCTATGACAATTACTTTGTAGGTTCCAGTGTCTGCCATGACAATTATCAAATTCTGGGAGGTTGGGGATTCAAAGGTGGAAAAGATCCAATATTTCCGGGTATCTATTATATTTGTGGGAATAGAGCTTATTACAGGTTACCGGACCATTGGTATGGAACTTGCTATGTAGGCCTGGTCTTTCCAAAAATCTTTCACATGGACAGAGAAGAAAAGGGAACATACAAGATGATTAATGGATTTAAACATAGAAAGAGGGAAAGTTTTTCAGAAGTTGTGGGAGATATTTTTGGAGCATTGATACCAGCAGTGGGAATATCTTTGAATGCATTTAAAATTCGGAAGTTATCCACAGTAGTAGATCGTTTGTCTACAGATACTGCGGGAGGGTTCTTAATGGTAAATACCGAAATGGTTGCCATGAGAGCTATGGTGATGCAAAATCGGCTTGCCCTTGATATTCTTTTGGCAAAAGAGGGTGGAGTCTGTGGAATGTTGAAAGTCCAACATTGTTGTACTTACATTCCGGATAACAGTGAAAATATACAGAAGTATATTACAAATATTACAAGTCTGCACAAAGAATTAGTCCCACTGGAGGTTGAAAGTGTTTTGGGAAAACTTGGTAGAGGGTTTTCCTCAGTAGCAAATTGGTTAACTAGGATGAGTAAACTAGTAATAGGGAAAGTTATAATAGTAGCAACTATAGTGATATTATTAGCAATGATATTGAAAATAGTAATAACATGTATAAAGAGAAAAGTAAGACAGAATAAGATAAGAAGAAATAACAGAATAATGAGAGAAAGAGAGAGAGAAATGGGTGAAATTGAGTTGGAGAAAATGAAAGAAAGCATGTATAAAGAGACTAAAAGGCAAGATGAAGAAGAGACAGAGATATGAATAACAGAAAGTAAAGGATGAAAGACATGCTGCCTGAAAAGAAGTATGACTTGGGTTTTATGTGGTGATTTAAAAATCACCAAAGGGGGATTGATGGAGCAGTAAAAATAAAATTTTTAACCCCTAACAAATTATATAATTAATTAATTAAAAATGTTCGTTTAAATGTATTAATCAACATTGTATATGTGGGAATGGTAATATGCTAATGTACGTGCTAAATAATCTACTAATGAATGTCCGTGTGTCTAATCATAACGTAAGAATAAAAAGCGTACTAAATAAAATAAATGCATGTTTGTGCTTCATAGAAATAAAATGTGTCGTTGCAAAAACAATAGTGATGGTAAGTAAGGAGCAGCTTAAATGTCGCTTTTTGCTAGGTAACAACTAATTGGGGTACGTAGACGGGAGGGAAACGAAAGGGATATTTTTCTCTATTTTAATTATGTTTTATTTGCCTCAAATTAGTGCTTCTAAAGTAGAACCGAGTGGCGAGATAAAATGGCCGCCTGTGGGAAGATGTGCGCAGGCGCAAGGGGACACGTGGTACGGGATGAGATTGAAGAAATCTGGAGCCTCGTGATGTCTCTGAGAGGCTAGGATGCAAGAAATGGTCAAGGCTGGTGTGACCTAATTGAACTGATAGTGTGCCGTGATGATCAGGAGAGAGTCCGTGGGAAAGGAGCCCAAGAGAAAGGACAATGACTGCGGAGTTCTTGAATGTGTCAAAAGAAGATACAAATGGACTGATCGAATCGGATGGAAATGTTTAAGCGTATGGGAAAGGAAATGATCCAAGGACTTTTGAATCCAAGAGAACTTGATTAAAGAATGAATAAGCTGACATGTATGGACCAATGAGAGAAAAGCGTGATATTAATGTTGCAACAGTTAGTTAGCAAAGTTAGAATTAGGGTATAAGAGGGCCTACTCTTAGTGGGAGGGGGTCAGTCGCGGTTGCAGTCACAGTCAGTTGCAGTTCGAGAGTCGTGGTTGCAGTAGAGGAGACGGGTTGCAGGTAGCTGATGCTGACGAGCTGAAGTTGCTGTTGCTGTCTTAACTTTACAGTTGAGTATGAGAATCAGGCTATTTCTAATCCCAAAGTTAGGTTAGAAATCATTAGGCTAAATTAGGAAGCTAGGCAGGTAACTAAGGTTTTTGGCTTCATGACAAAATTTCCTTTCTGCAATAAATTGATTATGCTTAATAAAATTGTGAATTTAAAAATGAATAATTGAATAAAGTATTAAATCTTTTCATGCTTTTAAAATTATATAAAATTTAAGATTCTTTAAAAACCCAAAATGACTCAGTGGTTATTTTCCTAAATGATTGTGACATGAGTAATTGGTTGATTGTGATTCAGCTGGTCTTAATCACTATGAACTAATTTCTTAAATGAATGATTCATCGACAAAACAATGAGCAGGAATATCTTAAGAAATTAATTAAAAGAAAGTGACAAATTAAGGTAAATAGATATCCTTGCTCTTCCAGCGGTACACAAAATGGTGTTCTCCATTTAGTTCTCATGCTTCTCCTAGGAGTACAGAATTTCATAAAGGTGTAAAAGGAAATCCAGGAGTGTGTGTGTGTGTTTAGGCGATGTTTATGGGCCCCATCGTCATGTGGATATAAGAAATATAGTTTGCCCCTGGATGACCTATAAGTAACCTGGGAGGAGGATAGTTTTTATTGTACGCGCTGCATCAGGTACCCCCCTGTAAAACCCTGCACTGTGTGGCAGGCACCATTGCGTGCCTGCCACAGGGTGCAGGGTTTTACACACACACCCATTTCTCTATAGGAGCCTGTATTACGTCCGGTTTACGGCCACAATACAAACTCCCATAGAGAAAAGTGAGTATGTGAGCGAACAGTGTTCGGTCGCATCTTAATCAGGCGGTTGAAACCGCCGAGTGGATGCCGGTTGGTCCTGAGAAAGCATCAGTCGTAGGCAACTCCGATGACATCGTAATAAGCCCCTATGTGTCTAATGTATCATTGGGGAGGTCACACATAGTGGGGGAAAATTGTACACCAATTTAGATGGGTGGCAAATAGTGGGTGAAATTTGTTTTCTGTGACCTGTTCAGAATTTTGTTGTGTGCTTCAGGATCTAGCGATATGCATCACAATCTGAACATTCCAACCCTGTGTTCACATTCCTAGCATGTCAACATTTTTTTTAAAGCAGGGCCTGCCATTATAACAACAGTGGCTCCTTTTAAAAAAATGAATGAAATACTGGGAAAACAAGGGGGGACATCATTCAGTGCTGTTCTCTAGAGGCAGCCTGACACAATTCCCAAAGGAAAAGCTGTTCTGAGTAAATCAGATACCATTCCAAATCGAGTTTCCAGTGGCATGCTATCGCAAAGCATTGATACACAATATTGTGACTCCCAAATAGAATAAGGTGCACCTTTTATGGCCCCTCATATTTAAATTCATAATCGGTCGCAAACCCCTTTTGCAAGCTAGAAAGTACTTTGTAGGCTTTTTTCACTGCAAAAAACTCTTCGTGGTTGCAAAGCCTGAGCTTTTTCAATTTGCAGGATTGCACACACAAAAGTGTTTTGTATGCAAGTCCCAAACATGTTTAAACTGGTGTCAGGTCACCTATTACATAAGCCAGTGAACACACAGACCAATTGTGAAATAGGTGGAGAATGAAGGGAAAGTCACAGAATCCCAGATGGGGAAAACACTACAAACCAAGCCACTAATTTATTGTCGATAGCATCACACGTCATATTAGGAAACAACATAAATATTTACCCTAAACAGACTTGAGGATGACATTTCATGCAGTAAATAGAGATCTGCTATGGAGAATGACAACCATTTCTGGGGTGAGATGTATTTGTATATTATGCTTCTATACAAGCACCACATTGCAAGATTTTAGATATGGCAATGAACAAAGAGTCATTGGCAACGTTAATAGGTGAGCCTTATAAGTGAACATGCCTCTTTTTATTTTATTTTTTTATTTTTTAAGCCATAAGTGAAACAGACATTATGTACATGACATTAGAAGGGTAGACAATTCCAAAGAAGAGAAATAAGAAGTAAGAAAATAGAAGAAAATAAATAAATAAAGATCTTATACCTTAAAAAGTAAAAGACATGTAAGAAAAAGAAACACCGTCATGGGTAAACAACGCCTTATTGCTCCCATAACTGTTCAGTCCAAATCCAATTAAATTTCAACCAAGAACGCGGTCCCCTAATTTGAGCCAAAGCAAGTTCCATCTCATAAACCTGTCTAAGTAGAGCCCATAATTCATTAACTATAGGACTGATAGTATCTACCCAGGCTCTAGCAATACATAAACGGGCACAGACAATAATAATAGTTGCCAGGAGACTCCAGTTACTAACAGTCCCACTTCTGATCCCAAGAAAAATTTATTTTTCAGTAAGCTGGTAATTAGGGCCCAGGAGTGGACTGAGAATACTAGTGACCCCCCTCCAGAATACGTTGAGCTTTGGACAATCAATAAACATATGCCTGAGGTCTGCAGCATGTAGCCGACATTTCGGACAAAATGATTTATCTGAATTACCAGAAGCCCACTTAGATATAACCGCCGGGGTGTAGTATACAACCCGATGCTGTTGCAACTATAAATTAACTAATGTTACCCCTTGATCAAGTACTTCCATACTCTCCCGAATGTCCTCAGCGGCTATTTCAACCTGTAAGTTTAGCCGCGATTTGTAAGCTATCATCGTTAGCCTGAGCCAAAATCTTTTGATAGACTGAGCCAATTACCCCCGGACCGGTACATGTATATATTCCGGCCAATATTTCCGACGAGTTAGGCAGTGATAATAACTTTTTGCCTCATATAAAATAATCCCTAACCTGAAGGTATTTAAAGAATGTTTTTCCAAGAGTCCAAATTAGTCCTTAAGTGCAGTAAAAGAGCGGAACCCCTGTCCATCATAAAATTGGCCCAGCCGGGTGATGCCCTTAGATTGCCAATCTTTACCAGTACAATCCTGGAATATGCTGAGCATCATTGGATTGCCCCATAGAACAGTGTGTTGATGCTGTGCCGGGAAAGAGTATTGCTTACAGATGTCAAGCCAAATCTGATTTATGTCTATAATTACCTTAAACTTTACCCGCTTGAAGAAGTTTGGATCAGCAGTTTTATACAACATAAACCCCACTATTGGACCACAAGCAAGCTGATAAGGTAACAATGTTGGGCCGGCATCCAGTCCGCAAAGCAGGCCGCGGAGCCGACCGGCAAAAGAAGCCCAAAAATAGAGCTGAAAATCTGGGAGCTTGAAACCCCCCAGTGCATATGTTAATCTCATAAACTTAAGAGCCCGCATGGCCCGCTTATACGCCCATATAAAACTACCTATAACAATATTCAATTTCTTGAAGAAAGACGGGGGATGCGTAGTGGTATAGAGCGAAACAAATATAGATATTTAGGGAGGATACTCATTCTTATAACATTACACCTCCCATAAATACTTAATGGTAGTCGATGCCAGCTGCGCAATTTGGCTGCGACAGTTTTCAAAAGAGAATCGTAGTTTAATGTAACAATATCATTAACCTGACTACAGATACATACACCAAGATAAGTTGCACACCGAGTAACCCCCAATGATGTAGGAGGAGCATCAGATTGAAAATTAACAATTGTCTGGGTCTTGGTGACATTTAGCTTATAGCCTGAAAAGGAGCCAAATAACTCAGCCTCTTGCATAATGTATGTGATGGCGTCGGCCGGATTAGTAGAGTAGACCACAATGTCGTCAGCATACCCTGTAACCTTAAGTTCAATACCATTAAGGCTAACGGGGGAAATCCTTCCATTAAGCAGTAAGTGCCTTATGTATGGCTCCATGTAGAGAGCAAATAACAGAGGTGACAGGGGGCATCCCTGCTGTGTCCCACGTTGTACATCAAAATTGGCAGATGTCAAGCCATTCACTTTGATTCTAGCAACCAGCTTCTTGTACAGTTTCTGTACAGCAGAGATAAACCTGGGGCCAAAACCGAGTGACTGCATGGTAAGCCATAAGACCTCCCAGGCCACTCTGTCGAACGCCTTTTCCACGTCAAGCATAATCATACCCATTTGTATATTAAGTTTACTTAAAACGTCAAGAGCCGCGATAGCAGTGCCTATGTGGGCCGTTGTAGTTCGTCCAGCAACGAAGCCGTGCTGCTGTACTGATACCAACTTGTGGATAAAGGGAGCTAGGGATAAAGGGAGCTAAGCGGTAGGCCAGGATTTTAGAAAAGATTTTGGCGTCCGCATTAATGAGTGATATTGGACGATATGAGCTTCTATCGTCAACCGGTTTCCCTTTTTTAGGGAAGACCACAATATTAGTTATTCTCCATGAGTCAGGCGCATTGCCCCCATTGATAATACCCAAGCTGAGCTGCAAATAGACCGGAGCCAATAGGTCCTGAAATACCTTATAAAATTCAAGCGGGATGGCATCATCGCAAACCGCTTTACCCGAGGGTAAGGACTTAATAGCTTCCTCCACCTCAGCCAACAATATATCTTTCTGCAATTCGTCATCGTCAAAGCAATCCAAGCGTGGCAAATGACTCGCCTGCAAATATTCAAAGCAAGTGTGTTAACAGAATAAGTGAGCGGCTGTATATAAGTTAGCATAATACAGCCTAAATTGCTCCGTTATATCCATTGCCTGAGTAAATAACTTACCACCCTCCCCTCTAATAATTTTGACATTGGTCCTGGCCTTTTGATCGGCAATCTGGAGGGCTAGCACCCGTCCCACCCTCTCCCCGTATTCGTATTGCGCAGCTTTATGTTTATGATAGTTAGAAGCGATCTTATCCACTAAACCCCTGTTGATTTTAGATCGTATTTTTAACATCTGAAGATAGATTGCCTGCGCACCCTCATCATCAGCAGTAATTGCCCCAGAATGCTGGCGCTCTAATTCTAAATGCTCCCGCCGAGCCAGTTCAGTCGCCTCTATAGCCAATCGATTTTGAACCAAGATAAAATGTAAAGTTTCCCCCCTGACGAATGCTTTCATACAATCCCATACACATGAGATATTAGCCGTGCCTAAATTGTTGTCTAAATACTCCCTCAAAGCCCCTCTGATATTTGCCACATACTGAGGGTTACTAAGTAAGTATCTCGGAAATGTAAAAGGCCGGGTAATTTTTCTAGCTCCAAGTTGTCTCTGTAGGGTCAGCATGACAGGATTATGATCAGAAATGATCTTAGGACAGACCTCCACCGAAGCATTTTCCAAAAGTGACCTCTTAATGAAAATCATATCTATACGAGAGTACTGTTTATGTGGGTGTGAGTAGAAAGTGTAGCCTGGCAGTGTAGGATACAGCACTCGCCAAGCATCGTCAAGCTGGTGAATGTGCAAAAGCTCCCGAATTGCTGCCCTAGTTTTAGACATTCTTGCCCGACTTTTACTATTAGTAGTATCTATTTTACTGTCCATTATGCAATTAAAGTCACCCAAGATTATAAAATCCCCATCCCAGCCCAATAATTCAACACTCAATTGATCAATAATCTCAGGGCAATCCGAGTTGGGACCATATACGGCACGGATCGTAGCGATGCGACCCGCTATCAACAGCTGGGCTATAGCCCATCTCCCCCTGCTATCTGACATTGTACGCATCACTGTAGCGACTAAGGTCCTTGATTTCAGTATAGCAACCCCCCGGATAGAGACTGTCTGTGATGTGCAAACTAATGTGTCATAGGCAAGCTACCCCAGCAACAACCTATCTTTATATGCTAAGTGGGTTTCAGTTAGGCCGATTACTTGTGGTTTCAAAATACAAAGTTCCTCCCTAATTAAACGCCGCTTACGAGACTGGTTCAACCCTGCGACATTCCAACACATAACTTTTAGGTCTGACATTGAATATTATAAAACTCTGACATCTTAATTTGGACATCTACCCCTCTAACTGGTGAACATGCCTCTTCAGTCACTGGTGAGTTTAGGCACTCAATACGTCAGCATAGATGCCCTGCTGTCACTCAGCCTGGCACTCATGCACATATTCACCCATCAACTGACACAGTTTGCATTCACCCATCTACCCATATGCAATAAAACATAACAAAACTAAACAAGAATATGTGAGCTATTTAAATAGAATAAAAGTAAAAAAAGACATGCTGCTGTCTAAACATGGCAGGCATAAGCTAGCAATAAAAAATAAAATTAAACATATCAGTGGGTGGCAGTCTTGCAGTAGTATTATTTTACATAGTGTATCATTGTAAATTTCAACATGGCTGCCACGTTTATAGGCAAGCTTTTTGACATCTCGGGCAGTAAAACAACTGTATGCAAGGCACATTACAATTCTAAAATGACCACTCAGTAAACATCACACTGGGTATCCATTTTGCAAAAGTACTGTGAATAGATAATTGTCGTTTTACACCTCCAGGCTGAACAGTGTAATGTTTTTAAGCTTGGTGGCCATCTTGGAAAGAATAACGCAATGATATACTATACTACCACATTTAGAAGTAGTAACTACACAGGATGCTGCACACAGGAGATTAAATGAGGGTCAAGTGGATGCCCAGTAACACTGTTTTGGGAGCTGCAAGCCACTCTAACAAAAGCAAACACCATAAAAATAGGAGAATGAAAGACATGAAAGGAATAAAAGGAGAGACAAATGCCTTCACTCACAGGGCAATGGGGCCATATGCTGAAGTGGGCTGAAACATTTACACATACTGTACGCTGGAAGACCACTATATCTGTTGGGCCTGTTCCAGCAGGGTCTAGCAAGTAACACAGTTCAAATCTTGAACTTCAGTGTTTGCCAGAGGGGGTAAACAACACTAAAGCTCTAGCCTAGTAAGGTGATGTGTGAGATTCCATGTAATATATAACAGAAGAAGTGGCTTTAATTAACCCCATTAGAAGAATCCCATGGTAACTGTAGCTATATGAGGCATTTTATTGCTTTTATTTTTTATTGTGGCCATTTATGATGGAAAGTACTTACGTCGTTTTTACGACATGATCTGCAAAGCCCGTTGAATCATGAATTAGTGGTTGCACCAACCAAACCATATAATGCAGGGACCATCAAGTTAATTTCCTGGAATACAGGTGGAATTATTGACACAATTTCTAACATTAAATGGTTACATTTTGTTGAAACCGATGATATCCTGCAGTTTCAGGATACATGGGCGACCAATACTCCTGTTTTAGCAGGCTATGCTCCTTACGGTATCAAAGCTTTAATCTACACTTCGGGAAGAGCCAGAGGTGGTATACCCATTTGGGTATCGCTCAGTTTAAAATGTTCAGTCAAGGTATTTTTTATTAGGCCAGAATAATGTACTGGTCCTCTTGCTGACCTTCTCTCACTATGGGTCAATTTTGCTTGTTAATTTCTATAATGATAATTTTAATCGCACAGATTGGCCTAATGTTTATAGATTAACTGAAGTTCTCAATAGTTGGCATCTTTAGACCGTCTTTCTATAAGAGATCTTGTAGTTTTAGCAGGTGATTTTAACACAAGAATAGATTTGATAATGAGAATTGAATCTTTTTGTATCAGTATTTCCATTTTGTATATGTTACAAAGCAAGGGAAAGCTCTATTAGATATTCTTGCTGTCTATAATTTGAACAGTGCTTATAATTTGGTTAATGATCATTCAGGAGTTGGCCCAATGTATGAGGGGAGGTGCTATGTGAGCACTATTGACCAAATTTTTGTCTCCCCCAATTTGTGGGCTCACCTCCAATACTGATCTGTTGTACCAAGTAATTTTAGTGATCAAAATACCTTAGTAGAAACAATTTATGGGGTTATCCCTTTTCATGTTTCCTGCTATATCTCACCCATTGTGGGTATTACTAGGGATAAAGGTTTGAGAAATGAATTGGATTTTATCAACCCTGAGCATTCCACATTTGACTTCTTGAATAGCAGTTTTTTGTCATACTTTGCTTTACTGGGGGCATTGATAATTTTAACTTACTCACAGCCTTTTATAGTATTTGTATTTCAGTTACAGAGCAATTGGTTAAGAAAAATTGTAGCCTCAAATCTAATGGGAAACACAAATGGGTTGATAGTGTGTATTCTTTAAGCCTGCTTCAATGTAAATTTGGCCCCAGACCACTTCCAAGTAACAAAGAGGAAATTGCTGTTTGTAGAAAATACTGTAAGATCGCTGTCACTACAAGAAAAGCAACAATTAGGGAAAATGACCAGGAAGAACTTCCGGCAGCTGGTATCACCAATAATCGGCATCATTTTGGGCACCTAAAAATGGTCTGGTTATTTATACTGGCAATGATGTAAGGCTGGATTCTTTTATTTCTGTGAATAAGTGGGTTCAAGGCTATCTATGGCTCTGTAACAGTTAAAGAAAAGGTGGGGACAGCTATAATTAGGACTAGACTAGTTGTGAGTTTACGTAAGGTTACTAAGGCATTTAAGGATAGCCCTTCAGATAAAGTACTAGAGCCTGATGCGGTATCTATGGATCTGTATAGGTATGACAGTGATCAGTGGGCCTCAGTTGCTACTAGTGTGATGGCTGCAGCGAGTAAGTCACACTTACCGGAGTCCTGGTACCATTCCATAATTTTTCCTGTATATAAGATGGGTGGCAAGATGGATTCATGCTGGTATTGCCCAATATCTCTCATAGACTCCATAGGGAAAATGGTAAATAGGGTCATTATGGAGATACTACAGACCTTGGTCCACGATAATACATTCTCGTGGGGACACGGTATGGGTTTAGGTCAGGTGTAGGGACGTTAGAGCAGTGCTTCAATTTTAATCTCCTGATTAGTAAATACACAGAGGCAACTGATGTCTCTTTATATCTAGCTTTTATGGACCACAGCTTGGACTTTGACTCACTCGAATGAACCAAGTGGTGGCACATATTGGCTGGGTTCCGAATTGAGGTGGACATAATAGATTATCTGCAACAGTTCCATTCAAACTTAAAAGCCAAGGTATGGTATGGCGTGAATGGGCAGTAATCGGGCGACTTTCCTTTGGCCAAAGGAGTTCGACAAGGGTGTGTGTTACCACCCTTTCTTTTTATCTTTTATAAAATTGCTTAGAAAGTTACTTGAAGCCTCTGAGGCAAGATGCCCCGATGATAGGCTGCTTAGACCTTCCCGTGCAGAGTAGATGATGCTGGTTTAATGGCCAGAACTGAAATGGGCTTACAGAAACGTATTCATGGATATGGTGGGTACATTGAAGGGCAGGATCTAAAACTAACTTCAACAAAACTTTCCTTTTATCATTGGATTCAAGGAAACAGAAACAATATGAACTTTGTTAATCGCTTAAGTTATCCTTCAATTCTTTTTCATAAAGTTCAAAACCTGGCTGTTGGCTGCTCACTCGAAAACTTCCATTTGTTCAGATCCAGAGTGCCATACTTAATTTTGCCAATAAACTTGGTAAATGCTTCATAAATACAATAAAATAGGAAATGCATTTATACAATAGGAAATGCATCATCATATTGAGTAATGTTGCTGGATCTGGGGTAGGCTGAAGATGTTGTTGGGCTTCAGGTGGCAAAAAATAACTGCAAAGATGTTGGGTCTTCTTCAGTGATTCTCTAATTCTGCTTGCTATAGCTCATTGGGGCACAGGTATTTAGAGGATTACTTCAGGCTAGTACCTTTATTGCTAGGGGTCTCCTACTATGCTCAAATCCAGTAACGGGGCTAAACTGGAAGATCTGAAAGGATTGGTTTGAACCTTTTTGGCTCTTCATGTATTCTGTGGTTGAAACACATTACAAAATGATGTGCTGATATAGGTAATCCCAGTTTGTTCTCACAGCACTGAGTCATATGCACAAAAGAGAAAAAATAGGTTGCAAGAGCATATTGACCTCCTCAGCCAGAGCAGAAATTTTAGCGCGGGGACACTCCGAATGGAGTAACCATGCGCTCTATAAATCTTTTATTATTATTATTAACACCCATCTGTTCACACCTGAGAGCATTGTGAATTAATGATACATTTGGTTAAATACTAACTCATTCTGAAGCTTTCATTATGTATGTAGCCGTATGTAACTACGGTTAAACCTTCATATGGTTAATGGTTGCTGATCAGATTTAGAATGAGCTCCGTTATTTTTGCTGTGTTTTCCTAAACGGAGAGTTAGGTCCAAAGAAATAAATCTTTTTTCCTTGTGAGTTGGCATCCAGTCACACAACATTGAACTTTATGTCTTCCTGCTAGTTTTACAAAGCGTCATCACAGGGGAGCAGCTGGATGAAGACGCTGTGAACATTTTTCCGTTTGCAGTCAGTCACTTTTTTAAAAATCGAAAATCTCCAGTGGGACAAAGTTGGAGGCTTAAGACGAAGACAGTTCCAGGAGCTCGGATACCCCTTTGGCGAAGGACCGCCAAACAGGTTTTGCTGCTGCAGAGAAGAACGTAGCGGGAACAGCCACAAAGTCAGGCTGACCGGTGATGCACCTTGGGTAGATTGACGAGCAGGTTGGTCACAGTCTTCCCTTGGTTCTGAGAGCAGTTTTTAGCCAAACATTTCCCAGATTTTGGATGCTGGCTATCCGGGCACCTTTAGTGCCACAACCAAAGGTCCAGGACTTGTGGGACACCATTTGGGCGTTCAGGACTCACTCCGGTTCAAGATGGTAAAAGTCTTTTAAGTCCCTGTGGCTCTGAACAGGAGGCCTGCAAACTAGACCTTGAGCCACTCTGGTAGTCCTGGGTTCAGGTGAAGATGCACAGCTGAAACAGCAGGGTTGGACTCTGAGTGTTCAAGGCAGGCTCTAGGCAGCAAAGCAGTCCTTCCAGGTGCAGCAATGCAGTCTTGAAGAGTACACGGCAGGCCACAGCAGCAGGCAACTCTCTGAGAGTCCTTCCCCAGGTCCAGAAGGTGAACTCAAGAGTGAGGCTTAATTCTACTAAATGTAGTAGGTTAGGGAGGAATTAGCAATCTCAATTCAATGCAATTCATAAAAAAATACTATTAGGTCCAAAATGATTCAAAACCTAATTATGAGTTATAACTACAAGGTTGATTCAGGTTCTCCTAGAAGGAGAAATATCCTGTACATTTCAACATTACCCAGAGCATCTTTCAGGGTTCTACTCTGACTTCCAAAAAGGCAGTTTCATGGGTACATTGGAGACTATTTGGCTTGCCTCTCTTTTTGAATACTGTATTTTAATTGGTGTCAGAGAACATTGTGGCACTATGTCCTTGACAACCACTGATGCCATTAATTAACAAATTAACAGTTTCTGCTGATGGGCCCACCAACAAATGTGTTTTTGCCCATAGAAAGGATAAATTTAGCCGGAAGAGTTCTGGTGAGTAAATTTCCCCCAGAGATTTCCCTGTAGTAAGCAGAGGAAGTCTCTGGGTGAAGAACTGGAGGAAACTTACGAAAACCAGCACTTTAAATCTCCTGCAATTATTCTATAAAAAAGTATATTCCCTGTTAGTCCCCCTCTGAAATTACTGGGATTATAACTGATGAAAGTAAGTTCCTGAAAAGCAGTGATTGTCAGGAGGTGGTCTTCTTGGTGATACTAGAAGAGTCTTTTTAGGATGGAGGAAAGGCCTACCGCTCCCAGAGGCAATCTCAGAAACCAGATTGAGACTGGAAATCTAGTGTTACTACCGAACATAATATCCAGCAGGAAGGAAAAAACTGGAACCGAGAAAATCCTTCCAACTTGTCCAGGCCAAGCATTAAGGTGATAGCAGAAATGCAAGCCTGGTACTATTCCTAAAGAAAGGCAATTTTTATCTCTTCCCATATAGGCTACTTTTAGACCAAAGCACGGGGTGGATACAGCATTTATCTAATTCTGGGATGACATGCTCTGCTTGGCAGACAGTGCTGCTGACTGCCTATTGGCTAATGACTATCTATTAGGTAAGTTGGACCCGTTTTTGTCACAGTGGCTGTGGTTAGTCTTCTTCTCATACAATGGCTCACACGTTTCTTGGCGCTTCACTCTTAAAGATTGACACCTGGCTGTCCAAGAAGGAACTCCGTTATATGGTATCCCAGAGGGATCTCCATTGTTATATGATTTTCCAATACTCATTTGGCTCTAATTTTAGACATGCCTACAGTCATAATCTATGCAGACGATATTCTAGTCTACATATACTGCTAACAGAACAGCATAGGCGTTTCACTTCTGCCAAATAATCTTTTAAGTATTCAACCCTAGCTGGAAGAGGTCTTTCTACAGATGAACAGCTCTGAAATGAAGCTCACTATTTTGTCACAAACAGAAGCTCAACGCTAATGTTGCATCCTTGTCCTGAAATGATTGGCATACCAAATTCATAAAGTCTATAACAGAAAATCCTCTGAGGGCTATTTCACCTGACATCATAATGTTTCAATCAATTCCATGGCTAATAGATGTTTCCATTGTGAGAAAGTCATCCTTTTTGCCCTGGTCACCTCCATTTTTTGATTGATACTGGTGGTAACTGACTCTGGCTGTGCCCTGGGCTCTGCTTCCCAGACCCAAGGCCAGCGCTCTGATTATAAGGTATATGGTAATTAGGTTTAATTGTAATTAGTACTGACAGCCTAGCTGTAAGTCCCTAGTATATATTAGGGCATGTAGGTTTAGAGGCCCAGTAGACTTAATGCACTTAAATGTGCACTACTGTGCTCCCTGTTGCCATTTTAAAAGCATCCTTGCTTTTCAGGCTGCCTTTACATTCAAATTATATGCAGATTTGACTTTGGAATTAAAGTACTTCCAAAGTCTTAAACTACTTTATTTTTACAAATAGGTCACCCATAAGGTCTCCCCTAGGTGCCCCGGGGGTAGGGTGCCTTGTATATCTAAGCAGAGACATTATAAAATATGTTCTATATGCCCTGATGAGGAAAAAACTGCCAGTCTCATTTTCCCCATTGTAGCACAATGGTGCCATAGGCCAACATGGGAATACTTTATTAAAGTGTAACTATAGAAAGAAAGGAGCTAAAAATATATACTTCAAAGTATCAAAATGATAGCTAGAATGAATCCAACAACTTGCCACTGTTAAATTTATTATAACTATGACAGAAAATAAGTTAAATAACTTTCTTTTCTGTAAGCCAAAATCCAGCCTTCCAGCAACCCTGCTCTGATTAGTCAGCCTCTGACAGGCTGAGCCAAGCTGTCTTAATGAGGTGTGAAGTGGCCTGACTAGAGACAAAGGATTTCCTGTGGGAGGACAACTGCAAGAGTCAGGATGGGAGTGGTTAGCCCAACTGGTCTTCAAAGAGGGAATAGCAGTTTAGGGCAGGACAGGCTCGCCTCTACATCCTGCACCCCCTGCCAGACAGGAGCCCCAGTAATTAGATTAGTGAAGGGCCTGGAAAGGAAGTGTTATGCAAACGTAGAAACACCAGTGGGTTGGCTTAGCCAGATCTCGGCCTCCAGGAGAGAGTGTCACCATTTTAGATTTTGGAAGAATAGTGCTTTCTGGGTCAAGAATATGGCACACTTTAGAGGAAGTGGCCATACACCTGGGTGGTACCCTGCATGCCATTGGTCTGGGTGCCCCCTTGCTTGACGCCCAGGACCTGTGAATAAATATGGGCGCATTGCCCAGCAACTCAGATCCCTGGCTAAAACTATAATGAGAAGAAGAACTGCCCTGCTGGAAACCTGATTTGCACCCCAAAGAATTGCACTCTAAATGACGGCACCTGCTGCATATTTGGAACTACAGCCCTTAGGACTTTGCCATGCTTCAAGAAGTGAAAGAGTGGCTGCCCTGAAAGCAACAGGTGAAAAGAGCTCCACCTTTACCATCTCCACCAAGAAGATTCCAGACTTTTAAGGATCTGGCCAGGTGCATTCTGGGAAACGTAGTCCCAACAATCCAAGGACCATCTCAGACCTTCTAGATCCTTGGATTTGTGAAGTGGACACTTTTGATTCCCACAAAGACCTTCTGGAAGCAGATCCAGAAGTTTAGAGAAGATTGGAGAATTTTGGGCAAAAAGCTCCTTAAGGTGACCGACCCGTGGACGAGAGTCAAACCACCGATGTCGAACGGCGACCCGGTTTGGATTTCAGGTTCATTCTGCTTAAAGCTCCAAAGCTCAAGACTCCCAGGATTTCACTCAGGCCTCACACTGAACCAAGCTACCGCTGTGGACTCAAAACCCGGCCCAACGAAGAGCCTCGCTCGATGTTGAGAGAAAAACTTCCAGAATATTTTCTAAGTGCTAAGGTAAAATTTTGACAGAGGCTTCCCAGTCAGGGCCTGATTACGAGTTTGGCGGACGGGTTACTCCATCACAAATGTGACGGATACCCCATCCACAGTTTCACGAGTTCCATTATATTCAAAGGAATATAATGGACCTTTGACTTTGTCCCGGTCAAGCGCGACCAGATGTACCAAAGTGGCGCTTTGGGTTTTTAAGCGCTAGAAAGTGTTCATATCTCTAGTTAGCTACATGAGAGTTTTGTCATTTTGGCCTCTAATTGTTCATAAAAATACAACCTATTTTCACAAATTGGTGTTGTATTTTCATTGTGTGTTGAGTCTTACGTATTTAATGTATTGGTGTTTTGAAATGCTTTACACATCTGTCTCCTAAGTAAAGCCTGCCTTCTCGTTGCCAGTTACCAAGGGTTGAGCAAGGGAATAATTTATTGAGACGTTGACCGAACCTTTCATTGTGTTTGTGGTCTTATTACTAGTGGTAAGTCCCTACTTATCACTACTAATAAACTACATTCCAACATCCACTAACTATACAAACTAACATATACTTTACCTTTTAGTAATGATCCCTCAAAACTCTTGGGTTCTGGGAAGAGATCATAAATCATATCTTGACTATTCCAGTGCCTTGCATTATTACCTGCTTTATTGTTTTGTCGATTGCAGAGAGTGAAGAATGCATTGGTATTCCTCCTTCTGGAGCTAGGCAAAATACATCTCCATAAAAGGCTCTACTAGGTAGTTGTTCACCGAGTCACCCACTGTGCCACGTCATTGAGTCTCCTCTGGAAACATGAGATGATGTACAGTTACTGATGGATCCCAGTCAGCATTGTTAACATAATAGTACAACATGACATGCATAGTTCATCTGCCAAGCAAGGCACTTTTCTGTACTTTCTGTATATATATATATATATTTAGTTATAGTTAGAACCTTATTTCTATTCAAAAAGCATTTTTTCTTTTGCCAATATCTTTGGCACCGGTTGACGAATCTTAGTGAACTATTTCAAACTAATGGGGCACTCCGGTCAGCTCCTGTAGTTTCGGGGTGATTTGTCAAGCGGGGGCCAAGAAAAAAGGGGGGTCCCAAAACGTGCTTTCTCCATGTTAATTTCCATAGGAAACTTTAGACAAGGCTGCAGCCCGAACTGGAATTACACCAAATTTGACAAAAAGGTAGCTTTTGGTCCAGAAAGCACGCTTTTCTTTAAATGGTGTAAATCCGTTCAGTACTTTTTGAGAAATTTAAACATTTACAGATATCGATATTTGAGAATTGTGAGATCTGATTGGCTTAACCCTCCCGATCTCCAAGCTTGTTTCTGATTGGCTGCCAACAGTTCAAACCAGGAAGTGTTGGCCCCCATCTTGTGACTCGGTTTAACCAAGTCACAAGCAAAAAGGTAAGAAAACAATAAAAATCAAGAAAAGGGGGCAGGGTAGAAACACCCTGACCCCCTAGGCCTGGTCAGGGGGTCCCAAAAAAGCATTAAAAAAAATATTTTTGGCGGGAATCGTGTAGGGTGCGCGAATCCCGCCGAAAAAATAGAAATAAAATGAAGCACGGTCTCCCGCGCTTTGTTTCTTTGAAGCCCTTGGGTGGACCAGGTCCCTGGGGCAATCCATAATTATGTAGCGGGGGCCCACGGGGCCCCCGCAGCCCTGGGGTCTGCCACCTCCCTGGGGCCTTTTATAAATATGTGTGGGGGGCTCCTGCCCCCCCACGCTACCCCAGGGACCTCCTCCTCCCCGGGGCATTCACTTATTATGAGTGGGAGGGCCTCGCGGGCCCCTCCAAGCCCCCAGAATCACCACCTCCCAGGGCTTCAATAATTAAATGGAAGTGTGGGGGGCTCCTGCCCCCCCACACTGCCACACAGATGGGAGGGGGGCCACGCGGCCCCCCTCCTGGAGCCCTAGATAGCCCTGGGGACCACCACCGCCCAGGGCCGTCTCCGGCAATGTCAGGGGGTGCCCACCCCCGGGACATTGCAGTTTGCTATGGCAGGGCGGTAGCACAGCTCCCGCCCTGCCATAGCAAACACTGCTTTGCTTCATGGAAGCGAGAGCAGGAAACCTGCTCTCGCTTCCATGAAGCAAAGCAGAATTGATATTGGGCAAAGGGAGATGCATGTCAGCAGCTCCCTTTGCCCAAAAGCAATGCCGGCTCCCGCAGGATGTAGGGAGCTGGCTGGGACCACGGGGGCATTGGGGCTCCCCCCGCGGTCCCCAATGTGAGGCCAGGCCCTGGGGGATTGGGTCCCCAGGGCCAAAAGTGGCCAAGGGAAGGGACCACGCGGCCCCAATCCCATTTTTTATAAAACAAATGGCCGGGCCCCAGGGGATGGGGTCCCCGGGGCCGAAATCAGCCTGGGGAGGGGGGCCGCACGCCCCAACCTTAAAATTTAGTTAAAAAAAAAATAGAAGTGGCCATGCCCCGCGGGATGGGGTCCCCGGGGCCGAAATCGGCCTGCGGAGGGGGGCCACACAGCCCCCCTCCCCTTTAAACATAAAAAAAAGGCCTAGCCCCGGGTGAAGGGGTACCCGGGGCCGTAATCGGCCTCAGGAGGGGAGCCTTGCGCCCCCCCCTCCCTTTTCAATTTAATTTTTTTTTTTAAATGTCTCATGCCCCGGGATATGGGGGCCCAAAAGGCTCATGGGGAGGGGGGCCACACAGCCCCCCTTCCTAAAATAAAAATAAAAAAAGAAACCGGCAACTCACCGGAGGCCTCGCCCCCTCCCTGCACCATTCTGCAAATGCGCCTCCTGGCGCGTTCCGGGTTGGGGAATTAAGTCCCCTTGAATACTAAGGGACCTTAGGGGCTAACTAGCCCACCAGGTACCTCCAGTAAGCCCCACACAGTGGGATTGCTGAGGGGTGGTCCGAGGCCACGCCCCTTTTTATACCACTCTGCAAATGCGCCTCTTGTCACACTGCTGGTGGGGCGATGAGGTCCCCTTGTGTCCAGAGGACTTCAGGACTAAATTGGACTTCATCCCCCAAGCAGCAGTGCGCCAGGAGGCACGTTTGCAGAGTGGTGTAAAAAGGGGGCATGGCCTCTGAACACTCTCAGCAATCCAGCTGTGTGGGGCTTACTGGAGGTAACAGGAGGGCTAGTTGGGCCCCAGGGACCCTCAGGAGGCAAGGGGACTTCATCCCCCAACCAAGAGCATGCCAGGAGGCGCATTTGCAGAGTGGTGGAGAAAGGGGGCATGGCCTGTGTCCACTTCTCAGCAATCCCACTGTGTGGGGCTTACTGGAGTTAACAGGTAGGCTAGTTGGCCCCTAAGGACCCCCTGAGGCGAAGGGGACTTCAATCCCTATCCAAGAGCACACCAGGGAGCGCGTTTGCAGAGTGGTGGGCAAAGGGGGCATGGCCTGCTATGAGAACTTAGCAAGCCTGCTGTGTTGGACTTACTGGAGGTAATAGGAGGGGTAGTTGGCCCCCAAGGATGTCCTTGGGGGCCAACTACCCTTCCTGTTACCTCCAGTAAGTCCCATACAGTGGGATTACTAAGAAGTCTTCGGAGGCCAAGCCCTCCCTTTCTCCACCACTCTGCAAACGCCCCTCCTGGCACACTACTGGTTGGGGGATGAAGTCCACTTTACTCCTGAGGGACTTTGGGGGCCAAGTAGCCCTCCTGGTACCTCCTGTAAGTCCTACGCAGCGGAATTCCTGGGCACTGGTCAGAGGCCCAGGCCCCTTTCTGCACCACTCTGCAAACGCGACTACTACGTTATAGTTAGAAATTAGCATTTAAAAAACCTTGGAAATTCCCTGAAAAAACCATAGGTTTCAGGGACGTTATAGTTAGAAATTACCATTTAAAAAACCTTAGAAATTCACTGAAAAAAACACAGGTTTCAGGGACGTTATAGTTAGTTGGACACTTCACTCGTACAAAATCAGAGAAATTCTGCCGTTATAGTTAGTTGAGCTAACTATAATTCGTGCCCCCGCAATGCACTGCTGATGACGTCACATATTACTTCACTCATGACATAGTCAGTGACATCACTAATGACATCTCAAATGACTCACTGATGACGTCATCCACTTAATACAGACTAACATTCTCAAACCATAGACACACCAATACCACTTAGTTCACACCCACTCACTGATTCATAGGTCTACACACACATCCACTCACCCATACAGTCACTCATACACGCAGTCACTGATCAATACAGCCACTGATATATGCACTCATACACCTATACAGATACTCACACACCGCTACTCACCCATAGAGTTACTCACACTCCTAGTCA
Organism: Calotriton arnoldi; assembly: GCA_963921515.1. Classification (NCBI taxonomy): domain Eukaryota; kingdom Metazoa; phylum Chordata; class Amphibia; order Caudata; family Salamandridae; genus Calotriton; species Calotriton arnoldi. The sequence continues at coordinate 215,920 of CAWUFW010008159.1, forward strand.
GTCACCCAAAGAATCAATCACACTGCCAGTTACTCATTATACAGTTATACACACACCACCTCGCTTATTCATACAGATACTAACACATACTTACTAACTTATACAATCACTGACACAAGCACACACTCATCCATACAGCCACTCTCACAATCACTCACTCTCACATATAATCACTTATATACTCCAACACTCACATATACGGCCTTTCACATATGTAGTTACTCATACATGTACCATTGAGACATCTGTTCACTCACCAACACAGCCATACACACACTCACCCACCCATACAGCCCCTCACAGATGTACTCATGAACCCATACTCCCAGTGAATCACCCACTCACACATCCATGCAGGGAGTCGCACACCCCCACCCACCCATACAGACACTCAGGCACCCATACAAGTACTCAGACAACCAATCATTAACCCATATAGACATTCGTGTAGCTACTCACCAACCTATGCAGCCACTTACACACCAACTGACAGACTGATACAGACATTCACACAGATTAGTCAGTCCCCGATGCTTTCAGTAAGACACATTTAATCACTCACTTATACAGTCAGTCATGCACCCACAAAGTCATCCATACAGACACTCATACACCCACTCATTCTTCAATACACCTTGGCGTATATATAGATAACATTCTTAAACTTTTCAGAAACAGTCAGTCACTAGATGATTTCATCAGTGATGTCATCAGTGATGTAATTTGAGATGTCATCAGTGATGTCACTGACCATGTCATGAGTTATGTAATATGTGACGTCATCAGCAGTGCATTGCGGGGGCGCAAGTTATAGTTAGCTCAATTAACTATAACAGCTGAATTTCTCTGGTTTTGTACGAGTGAAATGTCCAACTAACTATAACGTCCCTGAAACCTGTGGTTTTTTCAGTGAATATATATATATATATATATATATATATATATATATATATATATATATATATATATATATATATATATATATACAGAAGTCCTCTCATCTTAGGCTTGGGTGAAAAAAGCGAGCCACTCCGGTTTGCAGTATTAACGTAGATTTATTGCGGGCACAGATACACGACACGTCTTGGTCACATGACCATTGACGGAATTCTCGCGTTTTAAGTAAACATAACGTCCAACATGACGCTTCAAGATTTCAGTAGACATGGAAAACATGATACCCGTGTTAGCAGGTCGTAGCCCTTGTTCAAACATAAAAACTTAAATGTAAAATTGATACATCTCATAGTGTTCGTAGAAAATAAAATTTAAAATTCAAATTAAATGTAGTCAAAAGCTTTGACTTGATATTTCATCATACCAAATTGTAATAGCACCATAGTCCGGAAGTTTAGCATCAATCAATGGTTCACATGCCTGTAGTAGGCTTATTTACAATTTCTTTCACATATTGGGGAGACGACAATGACTGGCAGTTTATAGATCTTGTTCATAACGGGTATAATACCTTGAAAACCCTCAATTCTAAGTACAGTGCATCTCTGTTTTCGTCTGAGTAATGATGTTATATATATAGCAGCACTGATGTAATACAATACATAATATGCAAATGAATCATTCACAATTCATTTGGGTTTAGTACCCTTGCTGCAAATAACAAGTGTTATGTCACGAAACCTCAAGATCATTTTCCGTGTAGAATAAGGGTCCTCACTTCAATAATTTAGTACATACTACAAAGAAGAGGCGGCTGTTGCGTGAACTAGGCCGGATCTCCGTGTTTTTAGCTTCCTGCTCAGTGATTCTAGACTGTCGTTCTCTGGTTACCAATCTATACAGAAGAAAAATTGAAAAAAAGCAGGTTAGTATTCATCTCGTTACCTAGGTGTCATCTAACATGCTTATCTAATGCATTTCTGGTGATTCATTCGGACCTGGTGGTGACAAATTAACAAATAAAGTGATGCTTTGTGAACAAGAAACTAATTCATGTAGAAAATTGTAGATGAAAAGTATTCATTGGTGCAGTGTGAAAAACGAAAATTCCTGTATAGGAGTGCAATTAAAAAAGGGGGGGGGGAAAGCAAACCTCAGCTAAATTATAAATGCACATGTAATTCCTCATCGTTATTCATACCAAAAGGGGAAATGCTGCCTGCCTGTAGGATGAATCTAGACTCTAGACGGCGTAAGGCTTGCACCCTGTTCCCGCCTCTAGGGTTTTTTGGGACGCAATCAATGCCAAAATATTTGGCCTTTGTCCAATCACTTTCATGTGCCTCGTGAAAGTGTTTCGCAGTGCTGTATGTGAAGTATTTGTTAGTGATTGCCCTCCAGTGTTCCAGAATGTGTTTTTTTACTGGAAAGATTGTGGATCCTATGTACCACCTGCCACACGGGCAGATGATCACATAGACCACGAATTCAGTGAGACAGTTGATGCTTTTAGAGATTTTCCATTGTCTGTTAGTTCTCGAAAGCTTGGCTTCCTTCACATTTTCACTGTGGCTACAGGCTTTACATTTGCCACATTTGTGAAAACCTCCCCCTCTTCCCAGCCAATTAGTTTTCAGTGGTAATAGATGGCTTTTGACCAGTTTGTCTTTCAGGGATGCTGGCTTCCTGAAGGTCATGGAGGGAGTCTGACCTAGCTTGGTTCTCAAGGTGGGATCTTGGGTTAAAATGACCCACCGTTTTTGCATGATCTTCCTTAGGTCCTTGGATTGGGTGCCAAAATCAGTTATCAACCTAACAGGGCCTTCATGGTCCTGGTTATCTTTTTTGGGTTTAGGTGGTTGAAAAAGGGTTTGATTTCTATCAATAGCATCCGCTTTGGTAGCTCCTTTGTGTAGTGTCTGTTGCGTGTACCCTCTAGCTCTGAGTCTCTGTGTCATCTCTTGTTTGTTAGTTTCATAATCCTCACTTGAGCTACAGTTCCTTTTCGCTCGTAAAAACTCACTGTAGGGAATGCTCCACCTGAAACTCGGGGGGTGACAACTCGCTGCGTGCAGAACTGAATTTTCTGCTGTGGGTTTCCTGAATAGTTTAGTGGAGAGTGTGCCTTTCTATATATATATATATATTATGTACAAAGACGCCGCACTCAGTAAATCCTTTGTATTTCTTTAATGGCGAACACCACTCCTCCACCAACGCGTTTCGACCTCTCAGGGTCTTTCTCACGGTAGGTGAGTCTTTCTTTTCTTTCTCTTTATATGCTCTCTATCATTAGCTCATTATGAAGCATGATGGGAGTTGTAGTTTAACACAATGTATATACAATTTGCAAGTCAGTTATCGCAAATAACAAATTATAACATCTTTTTGGACATTGTTAAAAATTACGCCTCTTATAGTGTCTTATTGGTATTCAGGATTCATTTGGTTGCCACCATTCATGGTATAGTACCATAGTCATGCACACATTATTGTAAAGAGCCAAACTGTTGATTATCCCTTCGTGGTATCAGTTAATTACACACAATGATTTCAATAAGTGCTAAGGTTGATTGTATATCATAATTCATGGTTAAGTACCAATGTACTCTCACAATGATGTTCTCTCTCAACTTGTTGTTATTATGATCTGGTATCATTACATTCTAGACAATAGAATTAGACAGCCAGAAAGGGTGCTTTCAATGACTTTTTATAATAAATAATCCTATCCAGTCATGTATTTACTACCAGTGCAAAAGCCCATGTATGTGCAACAAATACTTGCCAGTTAGGTGTTCATTACAAGCATTTATGTCAGTCGTCAGTCACAAAACAGAATCTGGCTTGTTTCAGTCTTAGGGCCTCATTACAAGGGCGGTTCACCACTACCCCCCTCCCGCACCACCAAACCTGAACTCTGTCGCCCGCCAGATTGCAATACAAATCGTTGTGTGGCGGCGGGCAGCATGGAAGTCCCATGGCGGTGCAGTAAAAATGCTCAATGAGCCTCTAATACTGCTCCACCGTGGGACGCCACCGCACGTTCCAGCACAGCATGGACTGTAAAGTCCACGCCGTGCTGGTACTGGGGGGGTGCTCGCACACAGGGGTGCACAACATGTGCCCCCTGCATACACCTACCTGCATAGGGCAAGGGGGGCCATGTAGGCACCTATTTTTTTCCCCACCACCAGCTTTTACATGGCGGTGCTCACCGCCATGTAAGGCTGGTGGTCGTGAATCACAAAATATGCATGGCAGTGCAACAGGAGCACCACCAGCATATTCTGAGCCCCATGACCTGCATAAGGGCTAAAGCAGCCCACCTCGGCATCTGAAGGTGCAATGCCATGTTTCTTAGTTTCTTAAAATTATTCTGACCTACAAGGGCACTGAACACCTAAGGAACACACATGAATACGTGGGTCATGGTGATAAAATATGCAGGTTCTCACAGGTAAGGCCCTAACATTACATACAAGTTATTTTCAAAATATATTCCAAAATATTGCAGTTATGACACTATTCAGAGATCCTGAGTAAATTCTAATTGAAGAATCATTGGCCCTGTCTAATAAGATTCTCTCTATTTTGAAGTGCAGAGGTCTCTGCCACAGTGTCCTTCAGAACTACCTCTTACAATCAACAAACACAACCTAATGAAATACTACAGTCTACCGACTTTATTAGGAAACTGTCCCCAAAAAACTATTAAAATAATTTCTCTATTCACATGCTAAATATCTTCAGTCTGCTGTAAGTAAACGGATCAATAGAAGTTGTAAAAACTACTGCTGAAAATTCATTTCCCGATATTTATTCGTTTTAAAATAAGTGGCAGGGATAGATACGGAGTCGATAATTTCATAGAGCTTATCTTTGCTATTATGCCTGTCACTGAACCAAATGGAAGCAATTCACACGTTTTAGGAATCTGTGCCTTGACACAATGTTTCTGAAGTTATTATCAAAGTGTTCCCTGCTCCTTAACAATACTTATTTGTTTCACTTGCACAAGCATCCTCCAAAATCCAAGTTTCTTTTAAATATTATATTTGCATCGATTTGCTCCATACTTGTTTATTTTTCTTAGATCACGTATTCCACAGCCCCCCCCACCCAGTAGATTTTGTAGTTAAACATTTTATAAATGCAAAGGGTGATGTTGCTCATATCCCTGAGGCGGCTACACAAATACATTATACTCTGCCTAGGCCCTGATTAGGCGGTGTGAGTTCAAACTTTGAAGTATTTACCACACACTGTAAGAACCATTCGCTGGGGTTATGGTGTTTACCCGGTGTGATAAACAACATCTATTCCACATTTTCACTCGGAAATGAGCCACAACATGCAGAAAAGATGTTTAACACACAAAGGGCCACACTTCTAAGATAGTGGTTGCAAATTGCACACAAACGTGTTGAGACAAATATCTGATTTTGTGAACTACCCTATGTACTATTGGGTCTATTTAAAAAAATCACCATTTGCAAGGAATCACTGAATGACTTGCCTAATGAATATTAATTAGGCAGGTTGTAATTTGTGACTCCCTGCGATTGGCTAAAAACAAAGGGGCCGATTCCGATTTCGGCCGGAAGGGCACCGAACGATGGCCGGAGCCCTTCCGACCGAATCGGAACGTGCCGGCCGGATTCCTTTCCGACCGAGCCATTCCGATGGGCTCGGTCGGAAAGAATCCGACTGGATTTCCGGATGGCTTCCGACGGGCTCGGAGAGCCCGTCCGCCATCCGGAAATCTCTTCAGTACTCCCCCGCCCGCCTCTTCACGACCGAGGGAGTACGATGGCAGTTTTTCACTGCCTTTTCGTGCCGGTCTTTCCGGCACGAAAAGGCAGTCAGAAACTGTCTTTGGGGGCCCCTAGTAGGGCCCCCATGTGTGCGAGGCCGCCGAATGGCGGCCTGGGGGCACCTATGGTGCCCCTCTGTTGATCCCTGCACCCGGTGGCAGGCACCTTGGGGTGCCGGCCACAGGGTGCAGGGATGAACTGCACCCCTGCTTTTCACAATGCAAGCATGCATTCCGCTCGGAATGCATGCTCCCATTGTGAAGTATACGAGTGCGACCGAACAGGGTTCGGTCGCATCGTACTTGCAGGGCCGTAACCGACGACAGTAGGTCGGTCGGTTACGGCTCCTGACCGATGTCGGACGGACCTGAGTCCGTCCGACATCGGAATCGGCCCCAAAGTGATTGTGGCCTGCAGGGAACAGCAGGCCATCATCCATATGTTTGCATTTCCAAACAGAAAACTTTTTTTTTTTTAAAGCTGCCCGTGTTACCTAGAGAATCCGGTGCTGCTGTAAAAAACATAAAGGTTTTCCATATTAAAAAAACATCTGGAGGGGCAGGTAATGGTCCCTGGACAAAATCTTTATCTCCTGAAGGCTGCGAAAATGACTTTTTAAAAGTTCTGTATATAAGGCTGTAGGGTGCAGAGCTGTAATGTGATTGAACTAAAATTGCAGAAGAATCAGTGGCAACCCGTGCAGGTAAGCGTGGTGGGGTGGTGGTGTGCAAATGACAAACGACTGGATAGGGAAAATAAAATAAATAAAACCACTCACCTTGCGCTTGCCGCATCGCAGACTCGGCGATACGGCGAGCGCAAGGTATGTGGTTTTATTTATTTATTTATTTCATTTTCTCTATTCTGTCGTTTTTCACTTCCACCCCCCCACCCCCTACCCACCCCTGAGAGCTTCTTTGCCTCTGCACCCGTGTCTGTAATATGGTGCAGGCGCAGAGGCACAGGGATTCCCTCATTTGCATGGGGTACGCCCCCATGCAAATGAGGGAACACCCTCTGAAGATAGCGCTGGTGCTTTATGTACACCAGTGCTATCGTATTACAGAATGGGCAGCACAAGCGTCTGTGGCCCCTTCTGTAATAAGAGTGCCCAGGGGTGGGCAAAGCGGGCACTTGTATAATACAGCCCCTGATTTCCAAAGGAGAAAGGTTCTCAATGGGCCTCCTACACCCTTTGTAAATCAGCTACCGCATCCTTTGAGGTGTCAGTAACTGTACAATTGTTTGTGACAACAGTTGCAAACCAGTGATCCTTTGCATACTGAATCACAGTTTGGAAGGAATGCCCTATTGACACCCCTTCCTAATTGCGATTTGGTATGGGTTGCAAAACTCATTTTACGGTTTGGAAAATATTCTCCAACGTTTAAAAATGTTTTGCACATTTGAAATAGCTATTTTCATTCACAAACTCTGTGCATTTCTGCAGATCACAGGGTTTGTGCTCTCATTTTTGCTTAGTACATCTGGTGACAAATTCCTTGCCTTCTTTTAACTATTTCCCAGGCCTTTTGTATTAGATAAATATCAGCATTTTTAACCTGCCTAAATCTATACAGGTGGAAAAGAGCAGGGGTACGATAAGTATCTCACAACTCTGGACTCCGACTGATGTGCAAACTCCTGTTTGTGGGATAGTAATTCACACCCCGCTCATTATTGGCCTTTGGCTTCTGCCTCTCATTAAAGAAAGTGGGGCTTATTTACAAGAAACTGACGCATCTATATAGAAGCGTCAGTTTCCCTGCGCCTGTGTGCAAAACCCTTGCGCCATGACAGATGCGTCAGAATTTTTATTTTTTTATATATCTTTTTATTGAACATATTCATCGACAATTAGCATACAGTGCAGAGGAATCAAAAACTACATTCAGTGTTCAGATACATTATTAAAGAGGATTGCATAATAGCACACCGTGAGGACATTTTCATGGAGAAGGTGAGTCTTCTGTGTTGGCGCTGCGAGGTGGGTTACAAATGTTCCCTTTGTAGGTGTTCCAGGGGTTCCATATCCGGGACCACTTCTTGGGGCAGCCCCTTACCACATACACTGTCTTTTCCCTGAACATACACCAGTCTAGGTCTGCTTTCCAGGCCTCTATTTTGGGCGGCTGCGAGGCTCCCCACGCTTGTGCAATATTTATCTTTGCCAACATTAGCCCCAATGTGACCCATTGTTTGTTCTGGCTATTCAGGTCTGTTGGTTCCCATATGTTCAAAAGGCATCTCCGTGCTTCTGGGCGGAGGACTACTGCAAGTACCTCGCTAATGATTTTGTGCGTTTTGCGCCAGTATGTTTGTATGTGGTCGCATTCCCATATTATGTGCATGAATGTGCCCTCCCGACCACACTGTCGCCTACAATCTCCACTCTCTGCTATTCCCATGCGCACCAAACAGGGCCCTGTAACATACACTCTGTGAAGAATTTTAAGTTGAATTAATCTAAGTCTGGCAGAGATTGCTACTTCTCTGGGGGAGGCCACTGCTTCTCGCCACTCTTCGTCGTCTAGCTTAATGCCATCTCTTTCCCACTTGTCTCTTGTTTGTCGGAGGGGGTCTGCCATGTTGTTAATCAATTTCTTGTATGTCAGTGATATTGTTTTCTCCGGCATATAGCCATCTAGTAGTCTGTCCTCAAGTGGCGAGGATTCTGGGGGAGAGGAGCCTTTTGAAAGGTGTGTTTGTAAGGCGTGGCGGACCTGTAGGTACCTAAAGTACTCTGAGTCGGCTAGTTCGTGTTTGTGCTGCAGGGTGACAAACGTAGTTACGTCTCCCTTTATCCATAAGTCACCAATATTGGAAATCCCGATGAGATCCCATTTATCGAATCCCCTCGACCTCCACAAGTCGCCTAGCCTCTCGGCGTCCCATAGGGGAGTCGCCAACGTCAGCTTTTGCTCCCATCCCAGACTTTTGTTCGCAGCGTGCCATATATGGACCGAATGTTTAGTGGGCCCGGTTAGGGGGTATCTCTGTGGTTTCGAATAGAGTGCCCTGTTGTAGTTCCCTCCCGGTAGGAGCCACCTATCCATGGCATATCCCGGGTCGTCTGCACGTCCAAACGTGCCATGGTTGATGGCTGCGAGGTGGGCTGCCCAGTAGTACTTTTTTATGTCTGGAAGACTGATCCCTCCGTCATACCAATTTAGCGTGAGTTTAGTCAGAGCTATATGGGGTTTCCCGTCCCACATCAAATCTCTCTGCAGGCCCTCGATTACTTTAAAATAGGATGATGGAACTGGGTCCATAGCGTTCTGTAGCGCATACAGGAAACGGGGCAGCGACATCATTTTGAAGAGGGCCGCTTTGCCCAGAAGCGAGAGTGGCAGTGTTTTCCAGCTCGCTATGTCTCTCTTTATTTAACCTTTGCAATGGCGGGAGTAGGTTGCGGTCAAATCGGAGTGTCTGATCTAAGGAGACAAAGATACCCAGATATTTGAAGCCCATTGTGCTGATTTGGATAGAACAGCCCTTTGGTGGGTGGGTGGGTCACTTCTGAGGACATATAGGAGGGGTTGACTCCAATTAATGGAGAATCCAGAGTATCTCCCAAATACTACTAAGATGTCCAACACCCTTACAAGTGATGCTTTGGGGGAAGCCAGGAATAGCAGGATGTCGTCTGCATATAGAGAGATGCGGTCTTCCCACTCTGGGGACCAGCACAGACCCCATATTACGGGGTCCCTACGAATCCATGCCGCCAGTGGTTCCAGTGCAAGAGCAAAAAGGAGAGGGGAGAGGGGACATCCCTGCCGGGTCCCCCGGCTCAATTGGAACGCATCTGATTTTTTATTGTTGACTACGACCTGTGCCAATGGCTCTGAGTATAAAAGCCTGACCCACTGGATGAAACTCGGTCCAAACCCCATCTTTGTGAGGACTGCAAAGAGAAACGGCCATTCAATGGTGTCAAATGCCATGGTCGCATCTAACGACACTATTATAGCTGCTTCCTGGATCGTGGCTATTCTCCCCAAGACTCCATGGACTCTACGCAGGTTCAACGCAGTGTTTCGGTGCGGCATGAAGCCTGATTGATCAGGATGGACCAGGCCTCCGATCACCTTCACTAGGCGGGCCGCCAGGAGTTTGGTCAGGATTTTTGGTTCTGCATTAAGCAGAGAGATCGGCCTATAGGAGGCGCAGTCAGTCTTTGGTTTCCCTTCCTTGTGAATGGTGATTAGTGAAGCCACCCTCTGATCCAATGGTAGCATCCCCAGTTCTTTACTCTCTATGAACATGGCACGCAGATATACGGGGCTAATGTATCAGGTTTAAGTTTGTACAGTTCAATGGGTATGCCGTTTGGGCCTAAGGCCTTGCCGGATTGGAGAGTCCTAATAGCTTACGCTATTTCGTCATTTGTCAAATCACTTTCCAGCAGATTCCGGTCTTCTGCTGACAGGATGGGGAGCGCTATGTCTTTAATTATCGACTGGGAGTCTTCTTCAGGTGCAGTATACCGTACCATAGTGGGCAGCAAACTGGTTTACTATTTCCTGCAGGTCGGTTATGGACTTGCTGTCGGCGTCTATCAGTTCCGGCACCAGTCTACTAGCCCACTCCTTCTTGTCAAGCCAGGCGATTAGCTTCCCCGTTTATCCCCTAGATCGTATATCCTGCCCATTTTTTCTCTCCCCATGCTTTTGGCCCTGTCTGTGACCAACGCTTTGTATTCATCGCGTTTGAGCTGTAGTGTGTGAAGTTTCTCTTGTGTGATGCCTAGTTCTAAATCTTCCTCCAGCCGGAGGACTTCATTCTCCACCTCCATAAGCTCTTTTATTCTCTCTTTTTTGGCCCCGGCTATCAGTGACAGTGCTTGTCCACGTATTACTGCTTTGAATGCCTCCCACAAGACCTGTGTGGACTCCACCGACCCATCATTTTCTCGGAAGTAGTGATCAATGGCTTGGAGAAGTGCTTTTCTAACTCCGGGATCTCGGAGATACCATGGATTGATGGGTGCGATTCTGCCTACTCTTTCCTGACCCATGACTATCTGTGCCCATACCGGGGAATGGTCGGAGATACCCCTCGCCAGGTGTCTGATTTCTTGAATATTCGCTACCTGTGATGCGGGGACTAGGATATAGTCTATGCGGGAGAGACTATGGTGGGCCCCTGAGTGGAAGGTATGCTGAATTTTGTTCGGGTTGTAGGTTCTCCACCCGTCTACTAGTCCCAGTGTCTCCATAAAATCGGGCAGCCATCTGTGGGAAGGCCCAATCTCACGTGGTGGGTGTCGGTCTAAGGCGCCTGAGACTACAGAGTTAAAGTCACCCCGACCACTAGAATACCTTCCGGAAGCGAGAGTAGTATGGAGCTCAGACCGCTAAACGTGGCGCCATGGAGGCCAGGTGGCACATAGACCGACATGAGCGTCAATATGGTCCCTTCCCATTGTCCTGAGATTCCGATATATCTACCCCGGTCATCCGACCAAGTGGAGCAGACTGAGAGGGGAAAGGAGTTTTTCATCATAATGCCCACTCCTCTTGAACTAGTAGTGAAGCCGGCGTGTGCCATCAGTTTGTAACCCCACCTATTTAATGCCTTACAGGAGTTGCCCACCAAGTGTGTTTCTTGAAGCAGGATGATGTCTGGGGCTTGCCTTTTAATATACTGTAGGATAACGCTACGTTTGATCTTATCCCCAAGCCCGTTGACATTCCAACTCAGCACTTTAGCGCCCTTCCCCCACTGTGTACTCATTTAGCCATGTGTCAATCATCGATTCCTCTTGATAGATGCCAGGTTGTCCTGTCGATTCATTAATAACAACATACAAAAACTCTAAACCCCCGCCCAACTACCCCCCTCCCTGCTTCCCTGCACTCTGGGCGCAAAACTGCCCAGTTACAAACCATGCAGAGTGCCTGTCGCCCAACGTGTGAACTAAAAGAAGAAGTGTGGGGGATGTGGTGCCTCGCCCATCCCTCCCTCCCTTTACTGCCGCAATTGAATAGTCCCCCGAGAAGGGTCAGGTCTCAGGATTACCTCCCCCTTTACCGTGGTATTTGAGCCTAAATCATCCGTGTCCGTCATAGTTCCCGGTTACCTGTTCCAGCGACAGACGCAAATCTGATATAGTTGGGGAAGAGTCCTTATAGTTCCTTGGGTCTGGCTCACTCTTCTGAGTGACGTTCGGTCCGATCGTGATGGCCATGGAGGTTGTTGTCATCTCTCCCTTTCTGCGTTTCCAGCCATTTGGCAGCTGACTCCGGGTGGTCAAAGAACCATGCCCTTCCTTTTGCCTCCACCATGAGCCGCGCTGGGAACAGCATGGTGTATTTCATACCTCTCTCCCTGAGCTTCCGTTTGATCGCTAGAAAGGATCGCCGCTGCTTTTGTACCGCTTGAGTGAAGTCCGGAAAAAAGGTTATCTCAGCGTTTTCGGAGCGGAGCGGAGGGGCTACCCTGGCGTTTTGGAGTATCACATCTCTATCTCGAAAGTTGAGTACCCTTGCCAGTATTGGACGGGGGGGCGCCCGGTTTTGGACGACCCCCGGGAACTCTGTGTGCTCTTTCTATTACAAAGAAGTTCCCTAGGCCTTTGGGTTGTAGGTGGTTAAGGATGAGATCTTCCACAAATAGGTCTGGCGACTGCCCTTCTGCCTTCTCCGGCACACCCAAGATGCGTATGTTATTCCTCCTGTGGCGCCCCTCATAGTTGTCAAGCTTGCTTTCGGCGAACTTGCGGAATGTTTGCAGCTCCCGAACTTCACTTTGTAATTGCGAGGTGTCGTTCACTAAGCTCGCTGTTGTAATCTCTATCTGCTTGACCTTTTTGTTAATTTTGTTGAGGTCTGCCCTAATGAGGGTTACTTCGGTCGAGATTGTGTCCATTTTGTGCTCCAGCGAGGTTTTGACCCCAGTTATAGCTTCCATTACATCTTTAAGGGTAAGTTCTGGGGGATCCCCCTCTGACCCTCCCGCAGGCTTGTCTCGAGGTTGCTGGTCTTAGAGCAGTTCTTTGGGGAGCGTATATCGATCCAGTTTGTTATGTTGAACAGCTTTAGGGCCCCTCTTGGAAGACATCTTGACCCTTGCTGGGGCGGTTCGTTCCGCGCTCTCAGGAGGCAAAGCTCGTCGGATTTGTTCTCCGCTCTTCCTTGATGCTAGCGGATGGTGATATAGTTGGGCTCAAGTGCTTGTCTCCCACTAACAGCTCAAGAACAGGACAGTGAGGATGGGGGGGGATGTGCGCCGCGGCCCCTCTATCAGATGCCCCCTGTGTTGTGGCAATGCTGTAGTGGTGCACCTGTCCTCCCCAAGTGGGTCTTCCGCAGATGCTGCGGTGGCTGCCTCCTCACTTGCTCGCACACACCGAGCTCTTTCAGTTAATATCTATGGTGCTGATGGGGGCAGCCACCTTCTCCCTGTCCATCCGAGTCAGGCGTGCCACTGTCTCTTGCGTTCAGCCGCCCCCAGGCCTGGGCCCTTCACCGTACTCACTCTTTTCCCACAGTCGGCAGTTGCAGGCTTGCAGCTGCCACCGGTCTCTGTTGGGTGTGGGGCACCACCCGCGTGCCGGAGGGGGGTCAGCTACTGTCGCCAACACTGGGTTGATTCGGGTGGTGGAAGGGGGAGGGGGAGCAGGCCCGCTCCCCCCCTCGGCTTCTCTGCTGCAGCTACCCTGCCTTCCCTGCGCCCTGGGCTCCGAAGCGATGCCTCTGTGTCGCAGCGTGGTCTTTTCTCACCCTTCAGCCGCTTTCGTTTCGATTGGCGATCCGCCCCTGGTCGCTATCCCTGGCACTTCTCTGTCACCTTTAGGACTGCGCTGCCCCTCGGCCGCTGTTCCTGGGCCCCGATGTGCCCACTGTCTGCTGTCCCGGCCAAGTCCCCGGAACCACGCCAAGGCCAAGTCCCCGGAACCACGCCAAAGCTCAGCCGTGACGCACCGCCACGCACTCGGCCCCTATTGTCACGTCTGGCCCCAGCTTCGTCGCTGCAGAGGGCCGCAAATCGGCACGTCTGTAGTTCCGGCTGCAGGAGTCCTTTCGCCTCGGTTCTTTCTGGGTTGGGGTCAGCGTCTATTCCGGTTCCAGAATCTCCTCTCAGAGATCGGATTCATGTAACGGATATTCGGGAGGGAGTTAGCTTGGACGGAGTGACTTTAGCCCGCAGCCATAGCGTTACGCTGCGTAGCCAGGCCCCGCGTCAGAAATTTTGATGCATCTGTCAGCGCAAAAGTCACCCATTGCTGGTGTTGTGTCGCAAGCACAACACAACTCCAGCAATGCATGGGGAGGCCTGTTCCTAATACACTGCGTCACTCCTTACGCCTGCTCCAAGCAGGCAAAGGGTTTTGATGCAGTGGCGTCCTAGAAGTGGCGCAGTGAAATCTTGTAGATTTCACTGCATCACTTCTACGAGGCTTTCCCTTGTGGGAACACCCACCCTGCATACATTATACCTGACACAGGTATAATGTGGCGCAGGGATTTATAAGGTGACGCATCTCCCTGGATGTGTCACGTTGTAAATGGGCCACAACATGGCGCATTTTTTATGTCACCGCTGTGTCACAAAATGTGATGCAACGGTGGCGGAAAAGTGTTGCAAGAGGATTGTAAATCTGCCCAAGTGTATGCAATGTAGAGCGGTGTGGAAACATTACGCGGCTGGTTTATTCTGCCTCCATGCCGTACTGTCTGAAGTGCATGCAACAACGAGTAAATTTAAAGAGTTAGTGAAGGCTTTGCAGACAGCACTATTCCTGGCTCACATCCACAGCTCACCTTACCTGCACCTGAATGTGGAAGTAATTTGAAATGGTGCCCAAACAAAATTGGCACATGGCCTTCAATTTTTATTCCGGTTACAAAAAATTGTTTTGTTCTTCTGAAGGTGTCTGTGGAAATTATTCAATTTAGGAATAAGTTGTTGCAAATCTAATCCAATTGCAAATCTAAATTACAGTGCTTTAAAGCTAGCAAAATAAACTGATATGAAAATTGTCAGTGTATGCCTGCCAGCCATGAACTAGAACCAGTTTCAAGGTTCCCTTTACTTGCCATTCATCTGGGGACTGGGATTGCACAGCAACTGATCTATGACTACAATCAGTTTTCTGCTTGTATTATGTATGGTGGCTTCGGAATTCTAAAAATCTGAATTTAAATAGCCCAAAAAATAATGTTATTGATGACAATAGTAGAGAAGGCTAGAAATGGAGAGATTAGCTTATTCTGTTGCATGATTATATGAACCGAAAGTTGTTAGTAGCTTCAAGCTTCGTTGCAAGTAAAGTTTCACTGTTGTTGATTTCCTTTGCTTCCTCTTCACCTTCACATACATTTTCATTTGTTCTGTTTTCACACATTAGTTATTCACTCTCTCCATTCTCTTCTGCTTTTTGCCATTGCCCTGCTATATTTGTTTTAGCCTCATATACATATGATGCATGATTCACAAAGGGCCTCCGCACTCGTGGCAAAGGCCCCACAGCCATGGGGGAGTCCCCGCACTCGGGGCAGAATCTCCGCAATAAGAATTATCATTGTGGAGATTCTGCCCCGGGTTTGGAGAGTCCCCCACAACTGTGGGGCCTCTGCCATGAGTGCGGAGGCCCTTGGGAATCAGGCCCATTGTTCTTGCAATGGAAGCTACAGCCTTTACAGTCTCCCACATTTGGTGTGGTGCATAGTGATAGTCTTTGTGACCCAAAGCAACTTACTTGCAAACATTCTTTTATTTCATCAATATTGTGTTTCTGTTTGAGGTAATTGATTTTCCCTCCTCTTCGCCCTCCCTGACTCTCTGGCCTGACTTCTTCCCTGTTTCTATTTTAATTATTCATGGTAAAACAGTGAAAATTTCTACCACTCCCTGGCTGATCCAACTTCCTCAAGGGAGCTGGGATGGTGTGGTATCTGTGATCAGTACATCAACATCTCAAGTAGGTTTACACTGTTTAGGCCGGCTTGATAGCCAGCAGTCTTGTTACCATTCTCCTGGACATGATAAGGTTAGATATGCCCAGACTATAGTTTGAGGAAGATCCAGCCAATGGAAGGACATTATTTATGAATAATATAGAGAGAGTGTTGGTGATATCACAAATGAATTAAAAATGAAGATGTTAAAGATCTGGACACCGATGAAATAAACAGAATAGATATCAATCCTACAGGTTAAGTAAAAAATAATTAATATTGACATCTCACAGAAGTACTTAAAAGGTAGTGAAGAGAGTCACAGGCAGATTGCATACATACTCAGTTTACTTAACTATATTGTTATTGGGACCTGTGACGAGATGAGGCACTTAGCAATGCAACAATATCTGCATCAGAATTTCACCAGAGTAGAATTCAACAGACAAGAGCAGAGACAATCTGGCCCTTTGAGTCAACCGAAGGGATATTTTATGTCTGTTGGACTTGGCAATACGAAGAACTCATGTCTACACAACTGCATGTTCAAGGTACTGAGAAGATGGCTCTTCCTAAAGTTGAGTGCACCCTGACATAGCGGATGCTAATGAAATCAATTGTTTTCAGTTGCAGTCCTTGACAACCTCATAATGATTTGTGTTGTTTTGCATTGTGTTTTCTTGGCCCTGTCTTCAATGATGATTAGGGAAAGTTGAGATTGTCACATTTTTGTCTTTTTTGGATTTTTTGTTGCCTTATTAAATTGCATTGCCAACTATTGTTGTCCCATTTTTATTGCTTTATACACAGAGGTGTCCTGCAATGTATGTACAAAGGACATTCAATGATAATAACCATAGAGTAAATCACTGAACGTCAACATCCCAGACTCTGGAGTCTGTAATACATTGTTCCCTAGCCTAAGGGTATGACCCCACTATATATATATATATATATATATATTATCTACTGGCGGTCGCCAGTAGATAGTTATAGTTAGGACCTATTTTCCATAGGAAATCCGCAACATTCTATTCCCAATAACTTTGGCGCCGGTTGATGAATCTTCGCGAAATTTTCAAAACTTATGGCCCGCTCTGGTACGCTCCTATCCTGAAAGTTTCGGGGTGATTCGTCAAGTGGGGGCCGAGAAAAAAGGGGGGTCCCAAAACGTGTTTTCCCCATGCAATTTTCCATAGGAACCTTTAGTCGCAGCTACAGCCCGAACTGCTGAACGGAATTACACCAAATTTGGCAAAAAGGTAGCCCTTGGTTCAGAGTCATGCCTTTTGGTTAAATGGTGTAAATCCGTTCAGTAGTTCCTGAGAAAATCAAAAGTAAAACCACATATATATCTATGGCCGCGGAGGGTCCGCGCACCCTGAGCGCACCTTCCCGATCACGAGCTGTATGCTAATTGGCTGTCAACACTTCAAACCAGGAAGTGTTGGCAGCCATCTTGTTCCTCGGTAGAACCGAGGCACAAGAAACAAGTGCGCAAAACACAAAAAGGGGGCAGGGTAGAAACACCCTGACCCCCTAGGCCTGCTTAGGGGGTCCCACAAGGACCCCCAGGGCCAAAAAAAGCATTTTTTTTTAAATCGGCAGGATGCGCTTAGGGTGCGCGGATCCCGCCGTGAAAAAAAGAAAATGAAGCGGGAGCTCCCGCGCTTCTTTGTGATTTGGCCCCCGGGTGGGCCAAGTCCCGGGGGCATGCGGGGGTTTATAAACATATTTTATGGGGGGCCTCTAAGGCCCCCCCAAGCCCCGGGGACCGCCACCCCCCGGGGCTTTCAAATAAAATGGTGCGGGAGGGCACTCTGCCCTCCCGCAGCCCCGGGGACCGCCACCCCCCGGGGCTTCTTTTTTTAAAATTTAATGACCTGTGTGGGGGGGCTCGAGCCCCCCCACACACCCCGGGGACCGCCACCTCCCCGGGGCACTAAGAATTTTAAAATGGGGGTCCGTTTCGGACCCCCGAAGCCCCGGGGACCACCACCTCCCCGGGACTTTGCAGATGTGGGGAGGGGGGCAGCGCGGCCCCCCTCCTGGAGCCTGTGGTGGCCCTGGGGACCGCCACCCCCCAGGGCCAGCTCCTGCAGTGTCCCGGGGTGCCTACCCCCGGGACACTGCTGTTTGCAATGGCAGGACGGGAGCCGCGCGGCTCCCGTCCTGTCATTGCAAACTTGCTTTGCTTCATTGAAGCGAGAGCAGGGAAACCTGCTCTCACTTCAATGAAGCAAAGCAGATTGCTTTTCCATAAGGGGAGCTGCATGTCAGCAGCTCCCCTTATGGAAAAGCAATGCCAGCTCCCGCAGGATGCGGGGAGCCGGCGGGACCGTGCGGGGATTGGGGACCCCCCACGGTCCCCAATGAGTGGCCAGGCCCCGGGGGATGGGGTCCCCGGGGCCATTAGTGGCCCGGGAGGGGGGCCACGCAGCCCTCCTCCCCAAAAATGGATTTTTAAAAAAAAATTTAAAAGACGCAAAGGCCGGCCCCGGGGATGGGGTCCCCGGGGCCTTAATTGGCCTGAGGAGGGGGGCCACGCAGCCACACTCCGAATATTTTATCAATAAAAAACAGTGGGCATGCCCCGGGGATGGGGTCCCCGGGGCCAATAGAGGCCCAGGGAAGGGGGCCACGTGGCCCTCTTCACGTTTTAAATTTGTTTTCTTTTTTTTTAAATGGTCAATCCCCGGGGGATGGGGTCCCCGGGGCCAAAAGTGGCCGAGGGAAGGGGGGCCACGCAGCCCCCCTCCCATAAAAAAAAAAGAAAAAAAAAAAAGACCGGCATTGTGCCGGAGGCCCCGCCCCCTCCCTGCAGCAGGCTGCAAACGTGCCCCCTGGCGCGTTGTAAGAAGGGGAAGTAATTCCCCTTGAATACTGGGGGTCCCTGGGGGCCAACTAGCCCAGCAGGAACCTCCAGTATGCGCCAGGGAGCTGCGTTGCAGAGAGGTGTTCAGAGGCCACGCCCCTTTTTACACCTCTGCAATGCAGCTCTGTGGCGCTTTTTGGAGGTACATGGTGGGCTAGTTGGCCCCCAGGGACCCTTAGTATTCAAGGGGACTTAATCCCCCAACTTAAAACGCGCCACAGGCGCGTTTGCACAGTGGTGAAGGAAGGGGGCGGGACCTGAACTGATATGTGTGCAAACACGCCCTGTGGCGCGTTTTAAGTTGGGGAATTAATTCCCCTTCAATCCTAAGGGCCCCTGGGGGCCAACTAGCCCACCAGGTACCTCCAGTAAGCGCCACAGGCCTGCGTTGCAGAGAGGTGGTCCAGGCCATGCCCCTTTTTACACCTCTGTGCAACGCAGCTCTGTGGCGCTTACTGGAGGTACTTAGTGGGCTAGTTGGACCCCTGGGACCCTCAGGATTCAAGGGGACTTAATTTGCCAACTTAAAACGGCCACAGGGCGTGTTTACACAGTGGTGAAGGGAGGGGACGGGGCCTGAGGTGACGTGTGCAAACACGCCCTGTGGTGCGTTTTAAGTTGGGGAATTAATTCCCCTTTAACCATGAGGGCCCCTGGGGGCCAACTAGCCCACCAGGTGCTTCCAGTAAGCACCACTGCGCTGCATTGCAGAGAGGTGGTCCAGGCCATGCCCCTTTTTACACCTCTCTGCAACGCAACCCTGTGGCGCTTACTGGAGGTACCTGGTGGGCTAGTTGGACCCCAGGGACCCTTAGAATTCAAGGGGACTTTATCCCCCAACTTAAAATGGCCGAAGGGCGTGTTTGCACACATGTAACCTCAGGCCCACCACTCCCTACATCAGTGTGCAAACGCGCACCATGGCGCGTTTTAAGAGGTAGTTTTAATCCCCATGCCCTATTATGTACTAGGGAGTTACAGAGGAGGTCATGCTAATCACAGGGGTACCCCAACGCATAGTGTTCCCTATTGTATGTAGGTGTTTTAACTGTATTCTAAGTGTCTTTTACCATAGCACTGGCTCTAGGCCTGGTTAGTCAGAGTCAGTTACCACCAGTACCGTCTGGAAAAGTTGTGGGCACAGGATGATTTTGCAACAAGGCCTCTTTCTGCTCCTCTGTTGGTTCTTTCTGCACATGTCTTGCTTCTTCCT
Source organism: Calotriton arnoldi (assembly GCA_963921515.1). NCBI lineage: Eukaryota > Metazoa > Chordata > Amphibia > Caudata > Salamandridae > Calotriton > Calotriton arnoldi. The sequence continues at coordinate 235,627 of CAWUFW010008159.1, forward strand.
GCTCTTTTCTTCGTCTTTGTGGACTTCTGTTGCTTCTTTCTGCATTTCTTTTGCTTCTTTCTGTGCGTTTTTTCTTCTTTCTTCACATGTCCTACCTCTGTAGGCATAGTTAGAAACTAGCATTTAAAAAACCTTTGAAATTCACTTAAAAGACCATAGGTTTCAGGCACGTTATAGTTAGAAATTAGCATTTAAAAAACCTTTGAAATTCACTGAAAAACCATAGGTTTCAGGCACGTTATAGTTAGAAATTAGCATTTAAAAAACCTTAGAAATTCACTGAAAAAACCATAGGTTTTAGGGAAAGTTATAGTTAATTGGACATTTCACTCGTACAAAACCAGTGAAATTCCCCGTTATAGTTAGTTCAGCTAACTATAACTCGCGCCCCCGCAATGCACTGCTGATGACGTCACATATTACATCACTCATGACATGGTCAGTGACATCACTGATGACATCTCAAATGACATCACTGATGACATCATCCATGTGATAATTTCATGCATCTTCTCACACCCTAATATAACTTTTGATACACCCACTCTAAATTACAGACTGCCATTCTCAAAACCATACACACTCCAATACCAATAACTACATACCCACTCACTGATTCTTAGGTCTACACACACACATCTACTCACTCACCCGTACAGTCACTCATACTTACAGTCACTCAGTACAGGACTATCATATGCACTCATACACCTATATAAACACTCACACACCGCCACTCATCCATAGAGGTACTCACACACCTAGTCAGTCATGCAAAAAATTAATCACACACCCATTTACTCACCGATACAGTTATACACACACCAGCTCACTTACTCATACAAATACTAGCACATTCTTACGCTCTTATACAATAACTGATACAAGCACACACGCATCCATACAGCTACTCTCACAATCACACACTCACTTATAGCCATTTAAATACTCCAACACACATATATACTGCCTTTTACATATGTAGTTACTCGCACATGTACCACTGAGATATACATTCACTCACTAACACACCCATACACACACTCACCCACCCAAGCAGTCCATTACAGATGCACTCTTGAAATCATGCACCCAGTGATTCACCCACTCACACATCTATGTACAGAGTCACACACACCCCACCCACACAAACACTCAGGCACCCATACAGATACTTAGACAACCAATCAATAACCCATATAGACACTCATGTAGCTATTCGCAAATCCATGCTTCCACTTACACACCAACAGACAGACAGATACAGATATTCACACAGTTTTGTCACTTACCCATGCATTCAGTAAGATACGTTTAATCACTCACTTATAGACTCAGTCACGCACCTACTAAATCATCCATTCAGACACTTATACACCCACTCGTTCTTCAATACGCCTTTTCCTATATATATTAAACATATTTAGGCTTTACAGAAACACACAGTCACTGGATGATGTCATCAGTGATGTCATTTGAGATGTCATCAGTGATGTCACTGACCATGTCATGAGTGATGTAATATGTGACGTCATCAGCAGTGCATTGCGGGGCGCGAGTTATAGTTAGCTGAACTAACTATAACGAGGGAATTTCACTGGTTTTGTACGAGTGAAATGTCCAACTAACTATAACTTTCCCTAAAACCTATGGTTTTTTCAGTGAATATATATATATATATATATATATATATATATATATATATATATATATATATATATATATATATATTATCTACTGGCGGTCGCCAGTAGATAGTTATAGTTACAACCTATTATCCATAGGAAATCCGCGACATTCTATTTGAAATAACTCTCTTGCTGGTTGACGTATCTTCGCAAAATTTTCAAACTTTGTGGCCCGCTCCGGTCCGCTCCTACCCTGAAAGTCTCGGGGGATTCGTCAAGCGGGGGCCGAGAAAAAGGGGGTCCCAAAACACATTTTCCCCATGCAATTTTCCATAGGAAACTTTAGACACGGCTACAGCTCGAACTGCTGAACGGAATTACACCAAATTTGTCAAAGAGGTAGTTCTTGGTTCAGAAAGAACCCTTTTGTTAAATGGTGTAAATCCGTTCAGTAGTTGCTGAGAAAATCAAAAGTAAAAAGATAGTGATATCTATGGCCGAGTAGGGTCCGCGTACCCTCAGCGCACCCTGCGCGCACCGTCCCGATCACGAGCTGCATGTTAATTGGCTGTCAGCTGGCTGTCAACATTCCGATTCAGGAAATGTTGGCAGCCATTTTGTCCCTCGGTAGAACCGAGGGACAGAAACAAGTGCGCAAAGCGCACAAAGGGGGCAGGGTAGAAACACCCTGACCCCTAGGTTTGCTCAGGGGTCCCACAAGGACCCCTGGGCAAAAATTTTTTTTTTTTTAAATCGGCAGGATGCGCGAATCCTGCCGAAAAAATCGAAGCGCGGTCTCCGCGCTCGATAGTTACTTGCCCCCGGGTGGGCCAAGTCCCGGGGGCATGCTGGGGGGGTTAATTTATGTGTGGGGGCCTCTAAGGGCCCCCAAGCCCCGGGGACCACCACCCCCCGGGGCTTTATGTATAATGGTGCGGGAGGGCTCTGAGCCCTCCCGCAGCCCCGGGGACCGCCACCTCCCCGGGGCTTCTTTTTTTATTTTTGTAAAACCTGTGTGGGGGCTCCAGCCCCCACACGCCCCGGGACCACCACCTCCCCGGGGCACTAAGAAAAATTACAATGGGGGTCCGTTTTGGACCCCCAAGCCCCGGGGACCACCACCTCCCCGGGGCTTTCAAAATGTAGGGAGGGGGCCGCGCGGCCCCCTCCTGGAGCCTGTGGTGGCCCTGGGGACCGCCACCCCCAGGGCCGGCTCCTGCAGTGTCCCGGGGTGCCTACCCCCGGGACACTGCTGTTTGCAATGACAGGACGGGAGCCTCGCGGCTCCCGTCTTGTCATTGCAAACTGCTTTGGATATTGGAAGAGAGAGCAGGGAAACCTGCTCTCTCTTCCAATATCCAAAGCCGATTGCTTTCCACATGGGGAGCAGCATGTTAGCTGCTCCCCATGTGTAAGCAATGCCGGCTCCCGTAGGACACGGGGAGCCGGCGGGACTGTGGGGGTTTGGGGACCCCCCACAGTCCCCAACAAGAGGCCAGGCCCCGGGGATGGGGTCCCCGGGGCCATAAGTGGCCACGGAGGGGGCCACGCAGCCCCCTCCCCAAAGGTAAAAAAAAGTATATAAAAAAAAAAAGTGCAAGGCCGGCCCCGGGGATGGGGTCCCCGGGGCCTTAAATGGCCTGAGGAGGGGGGCCACGCAGCCCCCCTCCAAATAAAAAAAGAGGCCATGCCCCGGGGATGGGGTCCCGGGGCCAATACAGGCCCAGGGAAGGGGGCCACGCGGCCCCCTTCCCGTTTTTTTAAAAAATGTTAATTAAAAAAAAGGGGTAAGGCCCTGGGGGATGGGGTCCCCAGGGCCTAAAAATAGGAAAAAGGAAGGGGGCCACACAGTCCCCCTTCAGGGGAAAAAAACGATCGGGCCCGCAGGCCCCGCCCCTTCCTTCACCACTCTGCAAACGCGCCCCTGGCGCGTTTGCAGAGGGGGAACGATCCCCTTGAATACTGGGGGTCCCTGAGGCCAACTAGCCCACCAGGAACCTCCAGTATGCGCCAGGGGCTGCCTTGCAGAGAGGTGTACAGAGGCCACGCCCCTTTTACACCTCTCTGCAACGCAGCTCTGTGGCGCTTTTTGGAGGTATATGGTGGGCTAGTTGCACCCCAGGGACCCTCAGGATTCAAGGGGAGTTAATCCCCCGACTTAAAACGCGCCACGGGGCGCGTTTGCACAGTGGTGAAGGGAGGGGCGGGGCTTCAGGTGACATGTGTGCAAACAGGCCCCGTGGCGCGTTTTAAGATGGGGAATTAAATCCCCTTCAATCCTGAGGGTCCCTGGGGGCCAACTAGCCCAATAGGTACGTCCAGAAAGCGCCACAGAGCTGCGTTGCAGAGAGGTGTAAAAAGGGGTGTGGCCTCTGTACATGTCTCTGCAACGCAGCCCCCTGGCGCATACTGGAGATTCCTGGTGGGCTAGTTGGCCCGTAGGGACTCTCATGATTCAAGGGGACTTAATCCCCCTACTTAAAATGCGCCACGGGGCGCGTTTGCACAGATGTCACCTCAGGCCCCACCCCCTCCCTTCACCATTGTGCAAATATTCCTCTAAAATCAGCCGAAATACGAATTCCGATTTACTCACCTGTTATCAGGAGAGACCTCAGTGCTGCATCTTTCAGCCCAGTACTGATCCTCAAAAGTAATTTTAACCGTACTTACCAGTAACTTGAATTTCCTTCCATAGGATATAATTGCCTGCTTTTTGCTGAAAAAGTTTCTAAGTGTTGATTTTTGAAACATACAAATATTCCTCTAAAATCAGCCGAAATACGAATTCCGATTTACTCACCTATTATAAGGAGAGACCTCAGTGCTGTATCTTTCAGCCCAGTACTGGTCCTGAAAAGTAATTTTAACCGTACTTACCAGTAACTTGAATTTCCTTCCATAGGCTAACATTGACTGGTTTCACTTGGAAATTCTTCTAAGTGTGGAGTTTTGGAACTTTAAAATATTCCTCTAAAATCAGCCGAAATACGAATTCCGATTTACTCACCTGTTATCAGGAGAGACCTCAGTGCTGCATCTTTCAGCCCAGTACTGATCCTCAAAAGTAAATTTAACCGTACTTACCAGTAACTTGAATTTCCTTCCATAGGATATCATTGCCTGCTTTTTGCTGAAAAAGTTTCTAAGTGTTGATTTTTGAAACATACAAATATTCCTCTAAAATCAGCCGAAATACGAATTCCGATTTACTCACCTGTTATCAGGAGTAAACCCAGTGCTGCATCTTTTAGCCAAGCACTGACCCTGAAAAGTAATTTTAACCGTACTTACCAGTAACTTATCTTTTCTTCCATAGGAATCCATTGTCTGGTTTTCAGCAGAAAAGTTTCAAAGTGTCGATTTTCACAAACTACAAATATTCCTTAAAAATCGCCTGTATGACTTAAAAGCATTTTTTCAACTGTTTACAGGAGATGCACCAGTGCTGGATCCAGGATCCAACACTGAGTAAGAAAAAGTAACGATAACAGTTTTTACCTGCTAAGTGAATTTCCTTCCATAGGATAACATTGGTGATTCTATGAGGAAAAGTTTCTAAGTGTCAACTTTTAAAATACAATAATATTCCTTAAAAATCACGACTGTAACCAAAATGCTTTTACTCAACTGTTTACAGGAGATGTCCCAGGAATGAATCTAGGATCCAGTCCTGTGGTTAGAAAAGTAATCCATAAAGTAACTAATTGCATTTAACTAGAAATTCACATTGAGCTGAATATTGCATTGTGTTTGAAAATGTGTTGCCCATTGCAACAACTGTAACTACTGTACTTAAAAGTCTATTGCCTATGTGCTAAGTATTTAAACTAAAGTAATTCATTCTGAGAAAGTATTTTTTGTAATGTAATGTATAATGTAATTACAATGTAATTTAAAAAATAAAATATGTAAAAGAAATTGTTTCTAAAAATGTAGTAAATCAGTATGAAAAAAATAATATAAAAATTAATACATTTAAAAAACCTTTGAAATTCACCGAAAAAACGTAGGTTTCAGGCACGTTATAGTTACAAATTAGCATTTAAAAAACCTTTGAAATTCACTGAAAAAACCATAGGTTTCAGACACGTTATAGTTAGAAATTAGCATTTAAAAAACCTTTGAAATTCACTGAAAAAACCATAGGTTTTAGGGACAGTTATAGTTACAAATTAGCATTTAAAAAACCTTTGAAATTCACTGAAAAAACCATAGGTTTCAGATATGTTATAGTTACAAATTAGCATTTAAAAAACTTTTGAAATTCACTTTAAAAACCATAGGTTTTAGGGACAGTTATAGTTAGTTGGACATTTCACTCGTACAAAACCCGTGAAATTCCCCCGTTATAGTTAGTTCAGCTAACTATAACTCGCGCCCCGCAATGCACTGCTGATGACGTCACATATTACATCACTCATGACATGGTCAGTGACATCACTGATGACATCACTGATGACATCTCAAATTACATCACTGATGACATCATCCACGTGATAATCTGATGCAGCTCCTCACACCCTAATATAACCTTTGATACACCCAATCTAAATTACAGACTGCCATTCGCAAAACTATAGACACTCCAACACCAATAACTACATACCCACTCACTGATTCTTAGGTCTACACACACACATCCACTCACTCACCCGTACAGTCACTCATACTTATGGTCACTCAGTACAGGACTATCATATGCACTCTTACTCCTATATAGACACTCAAACACCGCCACTCATCCATAGAGGTACTCACACACCTAGTCAGTCATGCAAATAATTAAACACACTGCCATTTACTCACCTATACAGTTATACACACACCAGCTCACTTAATCATACAAATACTAGCACATTGTTACGCTCTTATACAATCACTGATACAAACACACTCATCCATACAGCCACTATCACAATCACTCACTCTCGCTTATAGCTATTTATATACTCCAACACACATATATACTGGCTTTCACATATGTAGTTACTCACACATGTACCACTGGGACATACATTCACTCACTAACACACTCTTACACACACTTACCCACCCATACAGTCTATCACAGATGCACTCTTGAAACCATCCACCCAGTGAATCACCCACTCACACATCTATGCACAGAGTCGCACACACCCCACCCACACAAACACTCAGGCACCCATACAGATTCTCAGACAACCAATCAATAACTCATATAGACACTCATGTAGCTATTCACAAACCCATGCAGCCACTTACACAGCAACAGACAGACGGATACAGACATTCACCCAGTTTAGTCACTAACCCATGCATTCAGTAAGATACGTTAAATCACTCACTTATAGAGTCAGTCACGCACCTACTAAATCATCCATACAGACACTTACACACCCACTCATTCTTCAATACGTCTTTTCCTATATATATTAAAAATATTTAAACTTTACAGAAACACACAGTCACTGGATGATGTCATCAGTGATGTCATTTGAGATGTCATCAGTGATGTCATCAGTGATGTCACTGACCATGTCATGAGTGATGTAATATGTGACATCATCAGCAGTGCATTGTGGGGCGCGAGTTATAGTTAGCTGAACTAACTATAACGGGGGAATTTCACGGGTTTTGTACGAGTGAAATGTCCAACTAACTATAACTGTCCCTAAAACCTATGGTTTTTAAAGTGAATTTCAAAGGTTTTTTAAATGCTAATTTGTAACTATAACATATCTGAAACCTATGGTTTTTTCAGTGAATATATATATATATATATATATATATATATATATATATATATATATATATATATATCCAAAGATGTTTCCAAAGGCAGCCCCAATCCACTTCAACTTCGGTTCCACATGAGGCAAGGAAGCAGCAGCACAGCCAGGCACCAATACTTTGTAAGTTTTTTTATTTATTTAATTATCACCATTGGTGCGGACATGAGACCAATGTGTTTCAGTCGTTGCCTTCAAAAGGGTCATAGAGTTTAGAAGTGCAGAAAATACTTTTAAAGGAAATCACTCTCTAAAACACCACCATTAAAAACAATGCATAGACTGCTGCTCATTCAAATCAATGGCACAATTCTTCCACCATATTCAGATTTATCACATATATAACTTGAATGATGTCATTGAAATTTTATATAATCAATTTCAGCCCATTCACATTTTCTTTATATATATATATATATCAGCATTTGAATCCCAAAGTATCCAGCCACAGCGGCGCAACACGAGGGCACAGACTCCAAGGCAGTGATGATGGCAAAGTGTCTTTATTTAAGTATGAATGTCCAAAATGACGCGTTTCGGCCGCCAGACATATATGTGTCGCCACACTCCGCCTCAACGTTCCTCACAGCGGGAACATATGGAAGACGAACCCAGATTTGGTGTAAGTTTCGTTTATTTTTCAGTGAGCCACCATTGCTGCCATGACGCGTTTCGGCCAGACTCGGCCTTGATCACATATATATGTGTGTGTACATGACACTAAAGTCCATTTATATTCCTTTGATCTGTGATTTTATATTTTTGTATTTCCTTCCAGATTGATATAAAGTTACTATTCTCAATCTTGGTGAAGTACCCCAATGCAGTTCATATTATTAATCCACTTATATTCCTTGTAAAGTAAAATTTTCCTCCCAGATCAAATCGTAATGTCAAAACTTTAACATCTTAAAATACAAAGGTGCCAGAAGAAAGGTGACAAAATGAATAAATATGATTATATTGAAGGAGAGAAATAACAGAGTGAAGGAGAATGAGGAAGAGATTCAAAAGGGCTAAGTATATTCTTATTTTTCGATTTTCATATATTCTTGTTTTTTATTCTAAAATTAATTATGAAATGTTTGCTGATCCATAAACAAACATATTCATGTTATATATGAGAGAGATATATACAGTGCTGAATTCAGAATAATCTATTCTGAGTATTAAAGTGCATATACATGTTCTCCAATTCGTGCAAAAAATTCATGCAAAAAAATTGCATACAGTCTTCAAATATCTCATTGTGAAAGTGCATCTTCATTGTAAACAACAGACTCTTCTGGTTCATGCAAAGAAATGCGTACAGTACATTGATGTTAAAGTGCATTATATTTGTAGATATATGTTTTCTCCAGTTTGTGCAAAAGGTTGCTTACAGTATTGCGCATATCTCAAAGTTGAAGTGCATCTTCAATGTAAACCATGATCTCTCCTAGTTTGTGCAAAGATTTCATACAGTACTGATTATAAGTTAACTATAAAAAGCTAATTCGCTGTTTATAGTTGTAACTCTCTCATTATATACAAAACTGATTCCCCAATTCAGAAAAAAGAAAATATTTTTTTTAAAGAAAGTTTTGTAGAGAAAAAGAGAAAGATAATATGACAAATGTATTATATTAGCACATGGCACCCATTCCTCCTACTGGTTGCTAAAAGATGCAAAAGAACATAGGAAAAGGCGGTCTGTAAAGATGAATATACTATTCAGCATCCGTATTCAGAACATTCGGAATCTCTGTGCCCATTAATAGAATCTTTTTAGATTCTTCTCAACGTAGTCCCAATTCCTGATTTCCTCCTCGAGGTCATTTCATGACATGTTTGATGCCATAATATTTCATATTTTCCAATCCTCCATCATGTGCTTCCCATATAAGTTTGGCCATAGAATATTGGAAATCTCTATTCATTATAGCTCTCAGATGTTGCAATATATGGAGCTTCGATTTATTGAAGGTACTGCCCACGTATTTCTTCCACAGGGACATTCCAAAACATACACTACTGATTCTGTTTCACATGTAATTCTCTCCTGTATTTTATTGTTCCTTCCATATACAGTCTCATATTCTATTTTGTTTTGTCCATGTCTACAGGCTTTGCACTTAACACATTTGAAAAAGCCTTTCATTTGAGTCGGAAGCCAAGTATTTATATTTGTTTGCACATTCACTGGTTTCATATGACTACAAGTTAACAGATCTCCTAGAGATGAAGCTTTTCTATAGGTAATATTCAGCGTTCCAGGATGTGCGTCCCTCAGATCTTCATTCATTTGCAGAAATTTCCAATTATCCTTTACTAAGTTACTTACTTTCCTACTTGATGTATTATAATCAGCAATATATCTAATGATCTGAGTTTCATTCTTTGCGTCTTCATTTTTCTCTTTAGTTCTCAGTAGTGTTTCCCATTTTTTCAGTCGTGTTCTTTTTAAAGCATCATTCAGGATCATTATATAAATACATGTCATTATATATTTTATATGTGTCATTTGCAATGTCCTGCTCAGGAACAAAAGACGAGCACTCTCGTGGGTTCGATATACTTCAATTATTTGCCACACAAATAAACAGACGTGTTTCAGCACTCTGCCTTTATCAATGTTAGTGAGCCATGCGTCATTTTAATACCCTGACCCCCTAGGGCCCAAAAAGCTTTTTTTTTTTTTAAATTTCGGCAGGATCCTTGAAACCCACTGCGAATTTTCAAAAAAATGCAGCAGGGACTCTTACACTTTGTCACTAATCAGCCCCTTCTGGGGTTAGGTCCCGGGGGCATTTCAAAAAAAGAGAGGGGCACATGGGCCCCCCCTTCTGGGGCTTTTTGGTGCCCTGTGGACCAGCACCTCCCCGGGGCTTGTTTGACAAAAAATGGGCGGAAGGCCTGTATGGTCACCAGGGGCATATTTATTTATCAATGGGGGACCTCTTAGACCCCACCACCAAGGGCATATTTATTTATTAATGGGGGGCCTCTTGGACCCCCCCACAGTCCAAAGGACTGCCAGCACCCCGGGGCTTTTGTGAAGTTGGATGCAGGGGGCCGCACAGCCCCCCGCAGTCCATGGGGAAAATTCTAAGAGAGGAGGGGGCCGTGCAGCTCCCATCCTGGAGCAATACATGGCCCAGGGGACCGCCACCTCCCAGATCCGGCTCCTGCTATGTCCTGGGGTGCCCACCTCTGGGACATAGTTGTTAGCTATGACGTAGTGGGAGCTTTACCGCTCCCGCCAAGCCATAGCAAACTGTGCTCCGCTTCTAGCAAACAAGAGCATAAAAAAATGCTCTCACTTGCTAGAAGTGGACCAAAATTGGTTTTACACAGAGAGAGCTGCATGTTTAGCAGCTTCCTATGTGTAAAAGCAACGTCGGATCCTGCAAGAGGTGGGAAGCAGCAGGGACCACGGGGGCCTTCAGGCTCCCCCCACTGTCCTCATTAGTGGTGAGTGGGTGCCCTGTGTGGGGTCAGGGTACCCACCATAGAGGCTGGGCTCCGGGGTATCAGACTAGGACTATAACTACTGAATTTCACTGGTTTTGTACGAGTGAAATCTGAGCTTAACTATAACGTCACTGTAACCTTTGTTTTTTTCAGTGAAAATATATATTCACTGAAAAAAACAACGTCACAAGGATGTTATAGTTAAGCTCAGATTTCACTCGTACAAAACCAGTGAAATTCAGCTAACTATAACTCGCGCCCCTGCAATGCACTGCTTATGACCTCACATATTACATCACTCATGACATCATCAGTCACATCTCTGATTAATTCACTTATGGCATCTGAAATTACATCACTGATGACATCATCCAGTGATTGTGAGTGTTTTCTAAAAGTTACTGAGTGTTAAACTTATATACTAAGGTAACTCGCTGTGGAAGAGCCTGTATGGGTAAGTGGGTGGGTGTATAATTGGTGTACAGAAGAGTGACTGGGTATATAAGAGACTGTATACATGAGATAGTGAGTGTGTGAGTTTTTGTGTCGGTGAGCAAGTGGCTGTGTCAGTGCGTGTATGAGTAAATGAGTGGCTGTGTGAGTATCTGTATAGTTGACTGAGTTGGTGTATTAGTGGTTATAAATGGTGAATGAGAGGGTTAATGAGTGGCTGAATGAGTGTTTGAGCAGATACATAAGTGTCTTTATGGGCGAGTGTTAGGGTACGTGAGTGGCTGTCTCAGTGCATCAATGGGTGTGTAAGTGGGTGTATGTGTGAGTGAGTGGGTTTATGTGTGGCTGTATGAGTAAGCAAATGGGTGTTTGAGTGGTTGTATGAGTGAGTAAGTGAGTGTGAGAGAGGTTGTATGAAACGGTAAGTGGTTCTGTCAGACACTGAATAGGTGAGTGAGTATATATATTATCATATATATAAGTAACTGAGTGGCTGTATGAGTAATTGTATGGATGAGTTAGTGGCTGTGTGACTGAATGTATGGGTGACTGAGTAGGTGTGTAAGTAGTTGTATGATAACTCATTGACTCTGCCTGTAGCTGTAGGGGTGTATGACTGAATGTGTAAGTGTGTCTATGTCTCTATAACTGGATCTGTGACTGGCTGTATTGGTAAGTGAGGAGGTGCATGAACATCTGTATTTGTGAGTTAGTGGTTCTGTTAGTGGCTCTATGGGTGATTTGATGTGTTACTTGCTGTATGGATTAGTGACGAGATGTGTGGGTGTTTGTATGGGTTCTGTGAATGAGTTTGTTAGTGATTTTGTGGGAGTGGGTGTATGACATATTTTATGGGGGTGTAAGTGGGTGAGTCAGTGTTTCTGTGGATGATGTCATCAGTGATGTCATTTCAGATACCATCAGTGATGTCATGACTGATGTCATTTCAGATGTCATCAAGGCCACTGCGTTGGCCGAAACGCGTCATGATCGACTGCACCGAAATTGAAAAATAAACGCTTTATTGGCATAATCGAGCTTCTTTTTCACTTTCAAAAGAAGATCTGTCACTCAAGAGGGGGTGTGGCTCAAAGAAAACTTTATTAACATCTGTGGCCTCAGAGACGCGTTTCGGCAATTGTAGCCTTTGTCAATCTGAAAAAACGCGTTTGCTTTAAAAATTCATGCAGATAACAGTTCATTTCTTGTAAAAAATGAAAACAGCACTCGCTGCCTTCGTCCTCAAGCTGGCGTCCTAGTAGTTCAATACCCAGCCTGATCAGAGAGTGCTGCTGGTGTTCAAAGTGTCCAAAAGCAAACACGCCGGCTGATTTTTAAACTGGGACAGTGCTTGGGTCTTCACTTTTCGTCTCTTTGGGCAGCCACTCACCCCCAACTTCTCTGCTTCGTGCAGAGCCCCGCTCCGTAGTCTCAATTCCATGCAGGCAAGCTGAAGATAGGCTCCGTAGCAAAGCGCCTGCCGATCACGCTCGAGAGTTAGTCAGCCTCTCGCAGCCGTGGCGAGCACCTTGAGCTGAGTCCCAGCAAGCCTGTCTAGTGTCAAGTACGGGGGCTAGACGGTTGCTGCTACGCCATTCTCCTCCATAAGCGGTCTGCCATCCAGCGCCTGATCGCAGGTGGTGCCCATGAACGGCGCTACCGCTACGCGCCGAATTTATCCACCAGCCTCTCTTTCATTCTCAAAAGAAGATCTGTCACTCAAGAGGGGGTGTGGCTCAAAGAAAACTTTATTAACATCTGTGGCCTCAGAGACGCGTTTCGGCAATTGTAGCCTTTGTCAATCTGAATTATATACATATACACATCCAACAAAACCTCTGCTCCACATGGAAAAGAGCACGCACACGAGGGCAACTGGGTTTAAGGCTTTTTTAATTCAATGAGCCTCCTCCGACCCGGCAGACAAGAGAGACGCGTTTCGGCTGACACAGCAGCCTTTCTCAATCTAATCAGCACCATTTTGCTTCAACTTAAATACCTTGTTTCAGTCATAGACATGGAAGAGTATCTTAATCACAAATGATAAAGCATTACATTTCCTTGGAATTACGAAAACATGCAATTTCTTCACTTTGTATAATCAATGTGCTATGTGGAAAATCTAATAAATGTCTTTAAAAATGCAAAGTGCATCATAATGTTAACATTGAGTGCCTAATGCACAAACAAACAAACCACTGCGCATTACACAGAAAAAGTATTGCCTTAATGGGTTCAGAGACAGGTACTCATGAGAAGTCATAAAATAAAAACGTTGCGCTAACCCTTACAGGTAACACTGTTAAAAATGAATCATGCTGCATTTAAAATGTGGCAAAAGGGAGACTGCTGAAATACATCTGCTAGTGTCCGTGAAAACTTGATTACATTCTAATTTGAAAAATGAGTCAACATTCATGCTCTACGATATCAGGGTTAGGCACAGATAATCAAAAACAATCACCATAGACATGTCAGATACTGGAAACTATTTGTATGCCGAACTAAATGCGGAACTTTAGAACACACCTAATGCGCTTAATCACCTATTGTCAATCTCGACATTGCCTAATCACCCCAGCAGGGACTACACGTCCCATAATGCCTCAGTATATTAACCTGTATTTTGCTGAATGGCCCCGCCAGTTTATAGCACCTGAAAGTTTGTGTGCAAACTGAAATCAACGGCGTTATTTAATAAATGTCACGGCATATACAGGAGTCCAATAATATGCAGTTTGTAGGCACCTGAAAGTTCTTGTACAGACAGAGTTTAACAGCGTTTTTTTTTTTTGCAGAGTTTTATATAGCGCGAACTTGACCCGAAACGGGTATCAGAGCACTTTACATAGCACCAGTTACATTAGGACACACATTCATTTTATTTTGTTAGGCACGGGGAGATTAAGTGATTTGCCCAGAATCATAGGATGTTCAGCGTCATTGCCGAGACTCGAACCCAGTTCCCCAGATTCGAGGTCAGACACCCTAGCCGTTAGGCCAACTCCTCTCCCCGTGCATTAAAGCGTTGTTTAAAAGACAAATGTCACGGCAAATACAGAAGTATATACGTGTGAACAAGGTCACGGCTGTGACCGAAACGCATCATGGCAGACAAGTAAGACTAAAAATAAACAGCATTTGAAACTTACTGGTGTCTGCGCCTGGTCCCTTGTGGGATGAAAGAAGTGATTACGGGAGGCAAATTATATATATATAATATATTAATATGACAAATGAATGTCGCACTCCAAAGTTATTAGTTTCAGGGTTTTATTCACCACCACTACCACCAACGCGTTTCACCACTAGGGCTTGTTAATAGGAATCAAATTGCTGGAAAAAAAAAATATATATATATATATATCCAAAACAGAAAGCGGCTCCTTCCGGAGATCCCTCGTCTTTCTCGGGGTGGCTCGGTGCCGGCGGAGCAGCCGGTAAATTAATATGAACAAAGGACGGAGTTCCAACGAACACTCAGGTCTACAAAAGCAACAACAAGGTCCGTTCTTAAGCCAAGATGAGAGGTTTATTACTGCATAAACCAGTCGTGACGCGTTTCGCGCTCCAAAAAGCGCTTGTTCACACAACAAGGTCAATAAAGTTCGTCTCTTAAAAAGCATTTCAACTGAATACGTTCATCGACATAAAGAGTGGACTGTGACATAATAATATTTAGGCGCCATCTTAAGACAGACAATTCGAAATGACATCTCCAACAGTAAACTTACAACTTTAGTGCAAAGAAAATGTGAATATCGAATATCATCAAGGGACAAGGGACTCGAGATACACAGTGTCAATGTGAAATACCCAGTTCCGCCTTCCTATGTATCATTTAACATATTGGCCTCGACTTCTACCACTTCCTGGTTATAGTAACCTCAAGGGTGCATTATGGGGACCGTAGTCTAAACGTGCTCGTGAGAAAGTAACTCACATACATCATGAGTAAATCTCACCTATTTCTAAACACGCATACTTTAAGAGTACGTGAGCTCTTGGTAATGCCAAATTACTGCTTTCAAGGGCCATATGTTGTATCATCGATAACGCGGATGCACTACAATTATGACTTTTTAATTTATACAAGCCTACGTATATGCCTAGTTAGTGCCATATTACGCCGGGCATACACATCGAAGGCCTCTTGCTTGTACTCTGTATTATATGCATGCACTTATGACCGTTCACGTAACCCTCAACCGCTGATGAAAAATGCATATCTATGTGGCGGCTGTGTCACCCTTGAATAATCACCCTCGCATCATAAAATTCATCTGGCTGCCATGTATACTTTCCTGATTAGTGGAAACACAGTCCAAAGGGACGAACCGAAATATTTAGACCTTATTCTCATGCACAAAGTGAATCACCATAAAAACTGCAAAAATGTGCACATATATACACGTGTTGTTAAAAAACCATGTACATCACAATGTATAATACTTGACATGATGTAAAGAAGATGAAACACTGAGAAAGGTTTAGGGTACAGGTGCCGCAAGCCTGAGACAACGTCCCTCCCTTCCTTCCTGTGAGAGAGAGAAAAGAAGACAATAGAGTATAAATGTTAGAAGAGGTCCAAGCATTAGTGCATAATTAAAAACATAAGATACATTACTTGTCTTGTTTAACAGAAATGCTAGGTACACACTAAACAATCTCTATTCATTTTGTAAATGTATTGCCAACTCTTCATCCATGTTATGCCCTTTCGGGTATCGAGTGCACATACTTATTATATACCTAGATTCTTTCTGTCTAAGTCGTAATGTGCGGTTACCTCCCCTCTGATTAAGGTTCACCTGTTCTACAATAAAGAATGAAAGTTTGGTTGAATCAGAAAAATGGTAAGCCTCGAAATGACGGGCTATGGGGTATTGTTTATCATTTTTATTTATCGCTCGAGTATGTTCAAGAATATGCTTTTTGGCCATATGTGTTGTACTGCCCACGTACTTAAGGTCACATGGGCATACTAACACATATATTACAAATGCACTAGTACATGTCAAGAATTGTTTTATTTTGTTCATCTTGTTGGTACTGGGATTCCAATATTCTTTTACCATATGGCTGTTGTTACAGGCCTTACAATGACCACATGGATAAAAGCCATGTAGATCTACCCCTCTGTTCAGACTCCTACTGCCTATGTTGTTCTGTACTAGAATATCTTTCAACTTACGCCCACGTCTATATGTTATACTTGGCCGATCAGGTAAGGTGGTTCCGATAATGGGGTCCCCTTTGAGGATATTCCAATTTTTTGCTATACACTTTCGGATCTGATTAGAATTGCCATTGTAGTTAAGTATAACACGAGTCTGAGATGTATCAAGGTTCTCGTTTTGTGTGGCCAGGGTATTACCGAGTAACT
Organism: Calotriton arnoldi; assembly: GCA_963921515.1. Classification (NCBI taxonomy): domain Eukaryota; kingdom Metazoa; phylum Chordata; class Amphibia; order Caudata; family Salamandridae; genus Calotriton; species Calotriton arnoldi. Next base: position 252,321 of record CAWUFW010008159.1, read on the forward strand.
TGTCACGTTCCACCAGTTTGACTTTGTCAGTGGCTTTCTTTATTACCCATTTTGGGTATCTCCTTACCAAAAATCTCTGGGTCATGATATTCTGTTCTTTAATGAAATCTAGCTCAGTACTGCAATTTCTTTTTGCTCTGAGCAGCTCCCCATAGGGAATACTCCATTTGAGATTCTCTGGGTGGCTGCTCAGAGCATGCAGCAATGTGTTACCTGCCGTCTTTTTGCGGTAAAGGACAGTATAAAGTGTATTATTCCTGATCTGTACCTTAGTGTCCAGATATTCTACCTCATCCTTACTTATGTTACATGTTAAGGTAATATTCATCTGGTTCTGATTTAATCTAGAAATGAAGTCTGAGGCTTGCTCTTTTGTGCCTTTCCAGACAACAAAGATGTCGTCTATATAACGCAGCCATAACATAACTTTGGTAAAGTCATTTTGAAGAGTGCTACTGGTTCTGATGTCATCCTCCCACGCCCCCATAAACAAATTCGCAAAACTGGGCGCGAAACAAGTCCCCATCGCTGTGCCATGTGTCTGTACATAAATCTCATCATTAAATAGGAAAAAATTATTCATAAGGCAGTGCAAAATCATATCTAAAATCATTGTTGTATGTCCCAGGTAACCAATCTGCCTTCCTTTCAAGTATCTGGCACATGCTTCGGTTCCTTGTTTGTGTTCAATCACCGTATACAGAGAGTTTACGTCCATAGTTATTAATAAATAGTCGTTCTCCCAAGTCAGTTTGTCTATTTTCTCCAAAAAATCTTTCGTATCTCTTACGTGTGACGGTAATGACATTACATACTCTCTGAGGAAGTGATCTACATAACGTGAAACATTTTCTAAAACACTCCCTCTGGAGGAAATTATGGGTCTACCGGGTGGATTTACTCTGCATTTATGAATTTTGGGGAGTAAATATAGAATGGGAAGTATAGGATAATCCTTTTTCAAAAAACAAAACTCCTCCCACTCTATCAAACCCCTGTCTTTCCATTCTGTCAGTTTTTCCCATATGGAATTGATACTGACATTATATTCAGAACGATTAGATTTTCTATAAGTTCTAGTATCTTTAAGTTGGCACTCAGCTTCCTTAATGTACATGTCTATAGGAAGAATAACAATGTTACCACCTTTGTCAGCGGGCCTCACCACAATGCTGGTATCTGCAGCAAGTTCACTCATAGCTTTTTTCTGTGATAGTGTGAGATTATGTTTGAATTTCTTCATTTGGTTAGGCCAGTTGTTGCTACGTAGATCTAATAGTTCTTTTCCAACCTGATCCTGAAATGTATCGATATTGTCATGATTCATTTTGGGTAAGAATGTCGATTTAGGTTTGAAATCTGTGCAAGCAGCTTGATCATATCTTACCTCCATAGCATCCAGTATACGGAGTGCATCAGAGCTCAGGTTGAGACCATTCTGATCATTGCTTAATTCATCGAGTGCCATCATCGTATCAATGTCACCTATGATCAGCTCTTCCTCGGGTACCCGGCTTTCTTCAAACTGCATAGCCCTATTTATGGCCGGTCTCAGTTTATGCCATTTTTTTAATTTGAGCTTTCTACAGAATTTGAAGATATCAATTCTGTCATCTACATAATTCATAGGTACAGACGGACAAAAGGATAATCCTAGGCATAAAGTTCTCTTATCTTTCTTGCTGATTTCCTTGGCAGATAAATTAACGATGGTTTGGTTTACCTGTTCATCATCCATCATTAGTTTTTCTTGTATCGAGCCTGTCTGATTCCCACATGCTCTTTTCCATTCTCCCTTTTGTTTCCGCCTCTGTTTACATTTCTTCCGCCTTTTGTTCTTGTACCTCTTGGTCTTCTCTTCCACTTGGTTCCGCTGCCTCCTTCTTCTCCTTGATCCTGGATGACGATCTGGTCGCTTGCCGGCTCTGCTTCATGAGCCGGTATTCGTCTAAAAAAGTCCTGCGTCGTGGTACCATTTCTCCTTCCGAATTAGAGCTTTCAGATGTCCCAGTTAATTCTGAGTTCTCTGTGTTAGAGTCACTGGTACTTGCCACTTCCTCTTCTTGTTGTCTATGTGGCATGCTCTCAATTGTAGCTGCTGCTTCTGATGATTCATAAAGATGGTCATATTTTCTACTATGTGTCAGAATCCGCCCTGATTCATAGTCCCCACAGTCTCTGTGAAGTTTGTATTGTTTTCTTTTCTTGATATCTTCTTCCAGTAACTTCAATCTTTTCTTCATTTCTTCAATGAATTTGATGATAGTATCTTGGTCAGGATGTTTGTTAAGTTCCTCTGCCATAGTTTCAATGTATTTTTTAATATTAACTCTGTCAGACCAGGCATATTTAACTAAAATTTGCAGCATATTCTTTGAGCTGGTTGCTGAATTGTGCGACCATTCTTCCAACATTTGAAGATCAGGAGAATCGTACGATGGTGTAATATAAATCCTGAGGCCTCTAGGTATCATATTTTTGTCCAGGTAATCTTGTAGCGAGGTGGCCTCCCACCACTTTGATATTTCTAATTTGTGCAATTTTTCATATTTTCTTAGAGTATCCATGATTGTTTTGTCCGTACGCGTTGGTAAAGGCACGGATTTACCCATACCCGGTGCTCGTGCAAAGAGCAGTTGCGCTGCTTCTTTTCTCTCTCTTTCATCCTCCATTATGTGCTAGGATTCAATGAATCCGAATTGGCATATATATATATATTACCTACTGGCGCTCGCCAGTAGGTAGTTATGTTAGAACCTAGTTTCCATAGGAAAAGCATTTTTTGATTTGCTAATAACTTTGGGGTCATTTGACGAATCTTCCTGAAATTCTCCCCAAACAAAGTCTATCCAGGTCAGCTCCTAACCTGAAAGTTTGGGGGTGATTCGTCAAGCGGGGGCTGAGAAAAAAGGGGGGTCCCAAAACTCATTTTCTCCATGTTAATTTCCATAGGAAATTTTGCGACGAGCTACAGCCCAAACTGCTGAACGGAATTACCCCACATTTGGCAAAAAGGTAGAGCTTGGTTCAGAAAGCGACCTTTTTTTTAAATGGTGTAAATTCGTTCAGTAGTTTTTGAGAAATTAAAAAAATAAGAGTCAAAAAATCAATTTCCCATAGGAAACTTTGTGCAAGGCTACAGCCGAAACTACTGAACGGAATTACTCCAAATTTGGCAGAAAGGTAGTGCTTGGGTCAGAAAGCGAGCTTTTTAAAAATGGTGTAAATCCGTTCAGTAGTTGCTGAGAAATTAGAAAAATAAAAGTTTTGATATCTGGGCGGAGCCTAAGTCGCGTGCGCGAGCTTCACTGTGATTGGCTGCTAGTAGTCCAAACCAGGAGTGTTGGCAGCCATCTTGTGGCTCGGTAGAAGTGAGTCACCCGAAAACGGAGAAACAAAGGTATAAAACAAGAGAAGGGGGCAGGGTAGAAAAACCCTGACCCCCTAGGCCTGCTCAGGGGGTCCCAGAAGGACCCCCAGGGCCCAAAAAATCATTAAAAAAAAATAATAAAAAATCGGCCCTTGGGTGGGCTAGGTTCCGGGGGTATTTCTTAAAAAATAATAGCAGGGGCTCGCAGGGGTTGCGGGGGTGCGCTGGGGTCTGCGCAGCCCCGGGGCTTCACTCATGTTGGGAGGGGGGTTGCGCGGCCCCCCTTCTGGAGCCTTCTATGTGCTTGTAACTTTGGCGTCGTTTGACGAATCTTTATGAAATTATCCAAAAAGTTTATCTTTTTTTGATTAGCTCTGATATTGAAAGTTTGGGGGTGAATGGTGTAGGAGGGGCTGAGAAAAAAGAGGGTCCTAAAACGTGTTTTCTCCATGCAATTTCCATACGAAACTTTACAGAAGACTACAGGTGAAACTGCTGAACGGAATTACGCCAAATTTGGCAGGGAGAAAGGTGATGGTCCAGAAAGCACGCTTTTGTTTAAATGGTGTAAATCCGTTCAGTAGTTTTTGAGAAATATCAAATTTTACAGATATCGATATTTGAGAATTCTGACGTGATTGGCTGAGGGGTTACAAGCACCAGCTTGCGGCTTATTGGCTGTGAATGGTTGAAACCAGGAAGTGTTGGCAGCCATTTTGTGATTTACTCCGTCAGCTCGCATCTCTCTGTGTAGAAGCCATCGGGTTCATAGTTTTACCTCTGCGAGGCAACACTGGCATCTGTGTCTGTGTGAGATATGCCTTTCACGCTGCCTCTCTTCATATCACCATGTCGCGGGTATGCCTTTAAAAGCCCGTCTGTCGGCTCGGAGCTCTGTGAGTCAGTCTGTCGGTACGATCCCCTACACTACCCAAAGACTACCTAAACACCACTGCACTGTCATAAACTCTAAAACACTACCCCAGCACGATCCCCTACACTACCCAAACACCACTGCCCTAAACTCTAAATCTACCCCCAGCACGATCCCCTACCCAAACATCACTGCACTACCCTAAACCCTAAAATACTACCCCTAGCACAACCCCCCTACACTACCCAAACACCACTGCATTTTCGTAAACTCTAAAACACTACCTCCAGCACGATTCTTACACTACCCAAACACCACTGCACTACCTTAAACCCTAAAACGCTACCCCCAGCACGAACCCCCAAACAGTACACAAACACCACTGCACTACTCTAAATCCTAAAACAGTACTCGCTGCATGACTTCCCACACTACACAAACACCACTGTGCTACCCTAAATCCTAAAACACTACTCTCAGCACGACCCCCTACACTACACAAACACCACTGCACTGCCGTGAACCCTAAAACACTAGTCCCAGCATGACCCCCTACACTACCCAAACACCACTGCACTGCCATAAACCCTAAAACACTACTCCCAGCATGACCCCCTACACTACACAAACACCACTGCACTACCCTAAACCCCAAAACAGTACTCCCAGGATGACCCCTTACACTACCCAAATATTACTGCATTGTCGTAAACTCTAAAACACTACCTCCAGCACGATTCTTACACTACCCAAACACCACTGCACTACCTTAAACCCTAAAACGCTACCTCCAGCACGAACCCCCTACAGTACACAAACACCACTGTACTACCCTAAAGCATAAAACAGTACCAGTCCGTCGGTTCGCAGGTCTGCGTCTGCGAGCCGTCGTGTCCCTAGCTGTACATGTGTGAGCCAGTCCGTTAGGTGATAGGTGTGTCTCTGCTAGCAGGGCCGTTGGCCCGTTGGTGTCGCCTTGCGAATTAGACCCGAGCTCTCCCTCTGCGAGCCAGCACGCTGGTGTGCGTTTGCGAGCCGACGGCCCGTAGCTCTCCCTGTGCAAGCCGAGCCGACGGGCCGCAGCTCTCCCTCTGCGAGCCTGCCCGACGGCCCGCAGGTCTCCCTGTGCTAGCCGGATCGCAGCTGTCACTCTGCGAACCGATATTGGGAATATAAGGCGGCTCGAAAAAGAGCCCTTGTGTTTATTAGTTGGAGCTACATATAAGTGCGGATGCACAGCTTCAGGTTATTCAGAAAACCTCGATTTCCCTGATCTGTGAAGTGTACTCCATCACTTCTGTAGATATCAGCCATATCAAAACGTATGTTGTTGTTGTAGATCGACCCCATTCTATGGTCTCTGAGGTATGCAGACACAGCTTTGTTGACATTCTTCCTAGATTTTTCAATTTGAGGACAAAATTGGTTTGACCATTTCCACTTCTGTCTTTGGCATATATTGGAATATACAAAGACAGTTTGAGGCAAAAGCAGCATCAATTGTCGAAAGGTGTCTTTTATTAGCATTTCCAAACCTACACCAGTCAATGTGCCTAGGTCGTTTCCACCACATGAGGTCAGGGTGTTGGAGATGCAAACAGGTTTTAACCAAAGGCAACAATTGGTGCCACTTCAATCCTCTCTGTCCAAACCATTTAATGTCCACATTTTGTAAACTTAGGTCTAAGTCAATACGCCTCTGTTCTGCATACCTCTTGCACCAGAAAACATAGCTATGTCCTACGATCCACACTAGCATTTTGAAGGTATGGCTGGGAAGTATAGATAGATGTCTGTAGCTCATGCAGTCCATTCGTAGAATAAGAGATATGTTTAAAGGTGGGGAACTACTTTTTTTTCTCATTCAAAACGATAACTGATTGGGAGATGAAAAGCATTGTTTTTTAAAAGTAGGGTGCACATTCGTTTTGTGGAAAAGCAGTTTTGTGATTGGTTAAGAAAAAGCAGTTTAAACGTGGAGTACATATGATAGGATAAAATTTGGTCAACTCAACCACACCTGCTACTTGCATTTGGAAGGCACTGTTCGAACTTAAAACAATCGTGAACTTTTAACCTGCACGTGCCGTTAAATGTTCGAGAAAATGTTGCAAAAAATATCGTTAGGTTTAAAAACATTGATGAACTTTTAACCTGCACGTGTTGTAGAATGTTCTAGAAAGTGTGTTGATAGAATACGTTGCACTTCTGACTTCTATGTGTCCTTGAATATTAAAAAAACTGTTTATATGGAAAATTCAAAAATAACCAATAGAGAGAAGTTTTGCAATCTAAAAGAATCAAGGAACTATTCTAATTTGTTCTTTACATGTATTTATGTGTGGAGTAACAAAATTTCAGACACAACAGCACCAGGAAGAGGAACAAGCAGGGAGTGGGGGGACGTGGGGAGATGGGCACAATGGCACACATGCACAATTAAGTACAGCACAACTACAGACAAACCATGGCTAAAATGAAACACACCAACAAGGAGCACAAGTCACACAACCCGCCAACATCACACCACTGAACAAGCACAGAAGTGAAAACCACACTGCCTGAAAGGGAGATGGGTGAACAAAACCTCACATGAAGGGACATCTCACACAGAATGCAGCACACACACATAGGAAGCAGAGCACACCAACATCCAACACAATGTTGTCCAAACACAAACATTCGCACAATCGAACACAGGACACAAATGCACTCGCCTGTGGTGGATAAACGTCCAAAAGCGTCAGTACGAAACAGGCACATGAGAACGCATAAGTACAAACCCACAGTCCGGATGGGGTAGCAATTCACGTATGGCAGGCAGCCAGAGAGTCCGTGACACACACATTGGCATACAAATGAAGACACAACACATTTGGAGACAAGTGAAAATGTGGAAACTTTATTAAAAAAAGTGCGTGTCAGTACGGCCAAGAGTAGTGCCACCATATGCAGACAAATGCAGCAGCATGCCTGAATAAGGAACGTAGGAAAACGTTCATGTTCACCTCGGGGTAGTCCATCACCAACACACGTCAGTGTCAAGCAGCGTTGGTTGTCCGCGCCTCGGACATCTGTCGACACCAATGCAGCCATGTCCACTGTCGTCTTGGGACATGTGACCAGATGCACAACGTGCAATGATGCGGCGGGACACGTGCAATGTGGCACATCGAGTCGTGGTTGCAGGTACCTTGTCACTCATCCATGAACGCCAGTGCAGCTGCGTAAGCCACTATCTCTAATGAGTGATGGTTGGCCACAATATTTGACATGTCGTCGAAGTAATCCATCAGCTGACCGGGACAGATGTGCTGACTCCAACCACTGTACCCAACATGCACCAAAGCAGAATTGGGAAGTGGGTCAATTTGCTCACTGCATACTACGACACGTGCAATCTCCCAGGCCCAGTTCCCAACATGCATGCCAAACATCCATGCATGCCATAAACGGGCATCACCATGACACTCCTGGTCATGGGCCAACAGGGGGCGCACACACCCGTCGTAATCCATGTCAGCTACGCACACGTTGGAGAGGCACACGTCCATGCACCACTCAGATAGGCACGTGCGACATTGCAATACAGGTTGAACGCAGGTGACGTCCGCAATGCGGAAGCTCAGCCGGTAAGTGATCCGCAGCACTGCCCAAGGCAGTGCACCCAGGACATGCAGCAGACGTGCAAGGTATAGGTGGACGTGAATGGAGTCGACCATGTGTTCGGGATGCACTGCCATTGCGTCAATGGCTCTGCTTGTAGCTGCACTGGCTTGCCGTGTGCCAGTCTTGTGGATGAAATGGCACAGCTTGGTGCAATGAGCCGGGTCTGTGTGCAATGGGTGCAGGGCAGGGGTGTGGTGGGAGTACGTGTGAAGACCATTTCACGCACGCTAACTACGACGAAGGACTTTTGAGTGTGGGATGTGTACTCGTTGTTCTCAAATCGGGCAGTGCGTAGTGTGGGAGACGGATGCAAATATTATCGTATCTGTCAGGGGGCTGGCCACTTGCAAGTTCCTTCTCGGAGCAGCAGATGTGTTAGCGCAAGATAGCTCAGACAAAGAACCTTTCATCCCTACAGTAACTTCTCCAGCTGCATTCATACAGGATGTGTACAAAGGCCGGTCGTCGGTGTTGTGGGATGTCTGCGACCCTGGTCATCATGGATGAGATGCCCAGCACGTGGCACCTGGGCGGGTTCACTGTGTGTTACGTTGCCAAACAGCTGATCCTCCCTCCCACGAGCCCCCACACTTTTGTGTGCTGCGCTGTTGTATCCCGTGCACTCCTACAGCACACCATTGTAATGCCTATTCGCGCATGTCCTGCGGCATTCCAATCACACCGTGACACTGCCTTTTGGAGGTGGTGCATGCCAGTTTACAACATCGACTGCTGCGGCCCTTGTGGCGGCCACACCAGAACACAGAGACACACTTACCGCACTTCTTGCACACGGACATGTCCGAGACACCCCGTTCCCCTTGCCGGATAGGCACACCCCTGCGCTGACCTGTGTTCGCCGGACCAGCACACGCTGCTTGTGCATGCAGGAGGATGCGTGCGTAGCTACATGTCCAGGCTCACTGCCAACGCTGAGGTGACATGGTAACGTCCGCTGAAGACAGCTAACACAATGACCACACGGACACACTTGCTCAGATGCGGGTTTGGGGGCCGTTGGCGGTCCTGGGGTTGTTGCGATGAGTGTTGTGGCCCTCATGGGTATCCGTGTAACATGCTCATTGACTCTATGGCACCTATGGTTGTTCCGGTGTGGCTCTTGGCTGTGTTCCCTTTCATGCTGCAGGTAGTCGTCCTGCTTAACACCAGCAGAAAGCAGGTGTAAAATCCCTGGTGCTAACGCGGCTTATCGCCGGAATTTGTTTCGCATCGCAGTTTTTGCCTTTCGTTGTGAAAATTGTGATGTGGTTCTTTCGTGTACAGAAAAATAAACAAACTGGGCAGTGTATCTCGTCAATATTCAGCACCTGACCCACTATTCCCAATCAATATAAATACAATGACATTTCTTCATTGATTTTGTGTGTACACTGTAAATGCACCCACTACCACAGTGCAATTCAATACAGGATTTTAGTATTTAGAATAAATCGCAAAGGTGCACCTCGTGTGTTTTTGCACGGGAACGCCTACTCTGCATCTCATTATCAGCACTTTAATGCAACTAAAGTTGAGATAAATCTAACACACTATTCAGAAGCTAGTGCAAACTGCAGACATCACCAGTATTCCCGCGATAACTGCCCCAAAATTTAACACCGTGGTGGACACCACCAAATAACAGTAATAAGAACGAGAAAGAGTCACACAGCACTTAAGTAACAACCAAAAACTTTATTGAAATTATTTTTATTTTATTTTTTTTCCAATCTTTATTTTTCTGTTTACGTACATATAGAGGATAAACTAAATTTAACAAACTCAACACAAAACAACAAGGCGGAAGACTCCTGTCGGGTCCATCAATGTCGACGACACAGCCTGGAAAATAAAGCACAAAATAAGGACGTGTGTAATGCGCATATCAAAGGAGTGAGACACAGAGAAAGAGAGAAGGAAAAAAAAGCCAGAGAGAAAAAGAGAGGGAAGGAAAGAAAGGGAGTGAGAAAGGGATAAGGGAGAGAGAGTGAGAGAGATAGAAGGAAAGGAAGGAAGAGAGTGAGAGAGAGAGTGAAGAGAGGGAAGTGAGAGAGAGAGAGAGAGAGAGACACTGCCGCCCCTGCGCATCCATGACCAAATAATTACCTGCTGCCACCGGAGAGTCTACCAGTGGGCACTCCACGTGCCCGTGAAATCTCCAGGGCCCGGTCCCGCCACCATGGCTTGGTGCACATTATGTGGACAAGCTCCGCGGCCCAGCAGATCCCACACATGTCGCTGAGTCCTGAGTCATCAATGGCGGAGACCACATCAGCTTTTGGTGCCGCTAACCCTGTGCAACGCAAGTCAGCGCCACGTGGTGGTAGGCCACTGACGGCCATACAACTTAGGGTGCGACTAACCCTGTGCAACTCAAGTCCGAACCACGTGGTGGTAGGCCCCTGACAGCCACATCAGCTTTGGGTGGCACTAACCCTGTGCAACTCAAATCCGCGCCACGTGGTAGTAGGGCCCTGACGGCCACATCATCTTCGGGTGGCACTAACCCTGTGCAACTCAAGTCCGCGCCACGTGGTAGTAGGCCCCTGACGGCCATACAGCTCAGGGTGTGACTAACCCTCTGCGCAACTTTTCATGGACTCTTTATGATTGAGACCCGTGGAGCGTCCGCCATCCAGTCACCACCGGCAATAAAGGATGTGACGTTGTCGATCCATTATATTTGCGTGGTCACATGGCCTGTGACGCATGTGCCGGATGGGTGTGGTGTGTGTGCAAACCTGCCCTCAGGGAGTGGCCGTGACATGTTGACAACTAGACGACTGACCTGCACACCAACAGCGAGTACGCCTGCGACAGGTAGCTATGTGGGGGGGGTGAAAACATGTTTTCTCAATGGATTTTCTATAGGAAACTTTAGACAAGGCTACAGGTCAAACTGCTGAACGGAATTACGCCAAATTTGGTAGGGAGAAAGGTCTTGGTCCAGAAAGCGCGCTTTCTCGCATCGAGTGAAAATATAAAAGAAAGGTCCCGGGGGCAATTTAATATACCGGAGCTCTGTCTGTGCGAGATAACCCTTTCACGCTCCCTCTGCCCAACATCACCACTTCGCAGCTATGCCGTTAGAAGCCAGTCCGTCAGCTCGCAGCTCTCTACCTTTGCGAGCTAGTACGCTGCTGTGCCTGTACCTCTGCGAGCTACTACGCTGCTGTTCCTTTGGGAGCAGACGGCTCGTAGTACTGCGTCTGTGAGTCGAGCGGACGGGCCGCAGTTGTCCTTCTGCGTGCCTGGGTGTGAACTGTTCATAAGTTACACTACATAAGCATTGAAAAGCCATTTTGTTATTCAGTCCGTCAGCTGGCATCTGTCCGAAGCATTTCTGAAAACATACCGGAATTCTTTCTGTGAGAGATACCCCTTTCACGCTGTCTCTCCCCACATCAGCAGGTAACGCACCCTCTTCCCACATTACCAACATACCCCTAACAACCTTCTTGGGCCCGGAATTGTCCCTGTGTGGTTGGACAAACAAGAATCTTAGTCATGTATAGATTTACATATAAAACATTTTATTTAAACAAAACAACAACAAATAAAACTGAAGGGAGTCTGGTGCTGTGAAGTTGGGGTCACTGCCATTCAGGACTCAGGACACAGTTCCACATGTGGGATCGGCTTGTATTGAACAGGGTTAGTGGCACCACGTGTCGCGCCTTGTGTTGTACAGGGTTAGTGGCACCACGTGTCGCCGGCCTTGCATATGGAAATATGCCTCACTGATCGAAGGGAGTCTGGTGCTGTGGTCGTTGCCACGGACTTGGGGTCACTGCCATTCAGGACTCAGGACACAGTTCCACATGTGGGATCGGCTTGTGTTGAACAGGGTTAGTGGCACCACGTGTCGCCGGCTTGTGTTGAACAGGGTTAGTGGTACCACGTGTCGCGGCTTGTGTTGAACAGGGTTAGTGGCACCACGTGTCGCCCGTCTTCCACAGTGTAGGCCGGAGGCAGCGGTCAGGAAGGGCCCACAGACACGTGTTGTTGACTTGAGCAATGTCTCTTGCCTACTGGACTGCATCATCTGCAATCGCGACTCGATCTGAATTGTGAGCCTTGCTGTCCGCAGTGTATATCGAAGGCAGTAGTTTGTACAGACATAAGTCCGCGGTGCTGTGCCGCTGGGGGCCTGTGTGGCGGAAGCCAGCGATTGGCTGAGGAGGCTGGCGGTCACGTCGGCGGCCTCGTGGCAGGGTGAGGGGCGCCTCCCTGGCAGACGCTTTTTGCCTTCCCACAAGTGAACCACGCCCAGAGCTCAGGCCTATTTATTCACACTCCTACGCTGAAGTGGCATACGTCTGACCAGCCCACTCCGGTTACGCTTATGCTTACAGGGGGGGACGACCCAGCTACATGACTGAGATCTTCCCTAGTGTTTGATGTAACATGGTTGGGTCCACTGTCCACAACACTACAAGCACCAGTAGTATTTGTGCACATGGAGAGGTGTGTGTTCTGCACACTGAGATGTGTCCAGCACATCACCGCTACACATTGCATTGTGTGCATTGTTAAACATGGGTGAATTGCTTCCTTCACATATAGTTTGTTCACACCTGTCCCAATATTCAGCTATTGTGTGGCTGAGGGGCCATGCCGTTTTCGGAGAGTTTGCTGTCTTGTTCTGCGCTGCCTCGGTGGTAGAGGGGGGGGGGTCCTGGGGTGGTGGTGGGTGTTGTGGCGTTCTTGGGTGTCGGAGCTGCTTGATTAGTAGGTCTATGACATGTGTTGGTCTTCAGATGTGGCTCTGGGCTGGGCTCCCTTTCATACTGTATGTAGTTGTTTAATATTTAAAAAACAAGAAGACATTATATAGTTTAAATAACAAATAAAAAAAATTACAGTAGGGAGAGGGGTGGTACGGGGGGGAGGTCCTGAGGGTTGTGGCAGTGGGTGTTGTGTCCTTCTTGGGTGTCAGAAAAACTATAGGTTAAATGAACATTATAATTAGAAGTTAGCATTAAAAAAAACATTGAAATTCACTGAAAAAACCATAGGTTTCAGGGACGTTATAGATAGAAATTAGTATTTAAAAAACCTTTGAAATTCACTGAAAAAACCACAGGTTTCAGGGACGTTATAGTTAGTTGGACATTTCACTCATACAAAACCAGAGAAATTCCGCCGTTATAGTTAGTTCAGCTAACTATAACTCACGCCCCGCAATGCACTGCTGATGACGTCACATATCATTCATGACATGGTCAGTGACATCACTGATGACATCACTGATGACATCACTGATGACATCTCAAATGACATCACTGATGACATCACTGATGACATCATCCAGTGACTGTGTGTTTCTGTAAAGTTTAAATATGTTTTATATATATATAGGCCAAGGTGTATTGAAGAATGAGTGGATGTATAAGTGTCTGAATGGATGATTTAGTAGGTGCGTGACTGACTGTATAAGTGAGTGATTAAATGTGTCTTACTGAATGCATGGGTTAGTGACTGATACAGACATTCACACAGTTTAGTTTGTCAGTTGGTGTGTAAGCGGTTGCATGGGTTGGTGAGTAGCTAAATGAGGGTCTATATGGGTTATTGATTGGTTGTCTGAGTATCTGTATGGGTGCCTGAGTGTCTGTGTGGGTGGGAGGGGGGGTGTGACTCTGTGCATAGATGTGTGAGTGGGTGATTCACTGGGTGTATGGGTTCAAGAGTGCATCTGTGAAGGGCTGTATTGGTGGGTGAGTGTGGGTATTGGTGTGTTGGTGAGTGAATGGATGTCTTAGTGGTACATGTGTGAGTAACTGCATATGTGAAAGGCAGTATATGTGAGTGTTGTAGTATATAAATGACTATATGTGAGAGTGAGTGATTGTGAGAGTCTCTGTATGGATGAGTGTGTGCTTGTATTAGTTATTGTATAAGAGTGTAAGTATGTGTTAGTATATGTTTGAATAAGTGAGGTGGTGTGTGTATAACAGTATAGGTGAGTAAATTGGAGTGTGATTGATTCTTTGCATGACTGACTAGGTGTGTGAGTAACTCTATGGATGAGTGGTGGTGTGTGAGTGTCTGTATAGATATGTGAGTGCATATGATAGTGCCGTATTGATGGTTGACTGCATGTATGAGTGACTGTATGGGTGAATGAGTGGATGTGTGAGTAGACCTAGGAATTAGTCAGTGGGTTGTACTAACTGGTATTGGTTTGTCTATGGTTTCGGAAATGGTAGTCTGTATTTTAAAGTGGGTGTATCAAAGGTTATATTAGGGTATGAGGAGGTGCATTAGATTATCACGTGGATGATGTCAAAGGTTTTTTAAATGCTAATTTCTCACTATAATGTCCCTGAAACCTGTGGTTTTTTCAGTGAATTTCAAAGGTTTCGTAAATGCTAATTTCTAACTATGCCTACAGAGGTAGGACATGTGCAGAAAGAGGAAGAAAGGCGCAGAAAGAAGCAAGAGAAACGCAGAAAGAGGCAACAGAAGTCCAGAAAGACAAAGAAAGGTGCAGAAAGAAGCAAGAGATGTGCACAAAGAACCAACAGAGGAGCAGAAAGAGGCCTTAATGCAAAGTCATCCTGTGCCCCCAACTTTTTGCTGACGGGTACTGGTGGTAACTGACTCTGACTAGCCAGGCCCGGAGCCAGTGCTATGCTGAAAGACACTTAGAATACAATGAAAACACCTACATACACTAGGGTACACTATGGGTTGGGCTACCCCTGTGATTGGCATGACCTCCCCTGTAAGGCCCTAGTACATAATAGGGCAGGGGGATTAATACTACCTCTAACTAAGAGGTGCAGAAGGAGGCAAGAGAAGTGCAGAAAGAAGCAACAGAGGTGCCGAAAGAGGCAAGAGAGGTGCAAAAAAAGCAAGTGAAGTGCAGAAAGTGGCAAAAGAGGTACATAAAGAGACAACAGGGGTGCAGAAAGAAGCAAGACAGGTGCAGAAAGAAGCATGGAAAGTGCAGAATGAAGCAACAGGGGTGCAGAAAGAGGCAAGAGAAGTGTAGAAAGGAGCAAGTGAGGTGCAGAAAGAGCCAACAGAGGTGCAAAAAGAGGCAAGAAAGGTGCAGAAACAGGCAAGAGAAGTGCACAAAGAGGCAAGAGAATTGCTGAAAGAAGCAACAGAGTTGTAGAAAGAAGCAAGAAAAGTGCAGAAAGAGGCATGTGAGATGCAAAAACAGGCAGGAAAGGTACAGAAAGAGGGAAGACGAGTGCAGAAAGAGGCAACAGACGTGCAGAAAGAGGGAAGAGAGGTGCAGAAAGTACAAGAGATTTGCAGAATGAGGTCAAGAGAAGTGCAGAAAAAGAAAGAAACGTCCAGAAAGAAGCAACAGAAATGCAGAAAGAGGCAAGAGAGGCGCAGAGGGAAGCAAGAGTGGCTTGCACACCATTAGTACCAATTTAACACCCACATTTAACAATAAGTAACAGGTGACCATTCTAGGTTTGCAAAGGGCCTTCCACCAAGCTGTAACACTTGTTCCTGCATTTTTGGTAACGTTTGACCCGTTTCAGCTAGAAACAAGGCTTTTTTTGTTCAAATCTGCAGATTAGGGTGCAGATGATGAATTATGTGGCTAATGCAGAAAATGTATAATTGTGCGAAAGTCGGTGCAGCCAAACAGTCACATAATTCCAGTGGCCCTGCTCATACCTCTGACTAGGTCCACAAGTGCTCCTCAGTGATTCCATCTTTTTTTGTCTCACTGAGTTCATAGTTGAGCTTCTATGAAAACGAGGAAGACTAAACCTGAGGTTACCACTCCACAACACAGACTACCATACCACATAATTACTCTCCATAACACATAATCCCACTCTACATAATTCCTATACACAAAATACCACATAATTTCTATCCACATAATTTCACTGCACAACATATCACATAATTCCACTACACACAACGTACATCCACTCCACTCCAAAAACATTAGTAAAAACGTTTGCATTTACAATGCCAATAGCTCTAATTCTCGCAAATGCGAAACCTATTACATCGCAAACACTTTTTTAACTAGTAGTCGCATTTGCAGAGTGGTGGAGAAAGGGTGCTGGGCCTCCGACCAGCGCTCAGGAATTCCAGTGTGTAGGGCTAACAGGAGGTACCAGGAGGGCTTCTTGGCCCCCAAACTGTTCTGATTTTACAATATTAGGAGATTTTAATTATCACTTAGAAAACTCAGCAGACCACAACACTGCCACACTCGTCGATGCGATGGAGGGCTTCTCGCTGGGACAGATAGTTAAGCAAGAGACACATGTCGCCGGACATACCATAGATGGAATCTTTACCTCTAATGCCATGCTCAAAATTGTAGAGGTAATTCCCGTCCCTTGGTCGGACCACAGAGCTATAATGCTCACTGTAAGTGCAGATATGCACCAACTAACATCAACAAACACACCCATCTTGGTCACCCATCAAGACTGGGCTAATATCAACACCCCCGATCTACAAGCTTTATTGCTCAAAACGAAACCGATCCTCACATCGGATTCCAACGCAGTGGTTCATAGATTAACCACTTGGGTTAAAACAGCGGTAGATGTTGCAAGCCCCCAAAAAGAGTTTCATATCCAGAAGGAAAAAGCCCTCTGAGCCTTGGTTTTCGGACAAACTTAGAGCACAAAAACAAGCATGCAGAAGGTCAGAAAGAAAGTGGAGAGTGAATTACGATCAGGCTAGGATAACCGAATATGCACAAACATTGTCAGAATACAAGAAACTGGTGATAAAGGAAAAAAGTAATTATTTTACAACAAAAATTCTGGAGGCTAAGAACTCCTGTAGGGAGCTTTTTGCTACAGTAAAAAAAACTAGCCAATCTACCAGCCAAATCTCGGACGGCTAGTAGCCCGGAATTCTGCAACACTCTGGGACAGTTTTTCATAAATAAAGTTGAGACAGTGTACAAAACCTTCAAAGACAGCACTCACTCCTCCTCTAAGATTACTAAGCCAGAATCAGATAACTGCACACTTGGTACAGGTTTCTCCTTTTCTCCTCCCTTGGTGGAACAGATTATTCAAGTGGTGAAGACAACTAAGTCAGGAGCCCCGTCAGATCCTTGTCCCCCTAAAGTTTTCCATTTGTTCCCAGAAATACTAAGTGAACAATTAAGCTCAGTGTTCACGGAGATAATTCAGTCAGGCCTTTTCCTTGATGCGTGGAAAACAGCCTCAGTCCTGCCTCTGTTAAAAAAAACTAACCTTGACCCTAAGGATCCCAGTAGCTACCGTCCGATTTCTAGGATTCCTTTCCCATATAAGGTACTGGAGAAATTGCTTAATACACAGCTTACAACTTTTATCTCCGCTGGAGACCTCCTGGACCATTCACAATATGGTTTCAGGGAGGGTCACGGAACAGAGACTGCTCTGGTCATGGCGGCAGAGTAACTTAGGAGAACACTGGATGCAGGGGGGGAAGGCCGCCTTGATTTTGTTAGATCTATCGGCGGCCTTCGATACAGTTAACCACGAAATATTAACTGGCAGACTTGCGGAGCTGGGGATTCAAGACACCGCCCTCAATCTACTGTCATCCTACCTAATGGATAGAACTTTTTCAGTAGAACTGGGTGACTCAGCTTCCAAATCTTTCAAACTGCCGTGTGGAGTGCCACAGGGCTCTTCATTGAGCCCCACACTTTTTAGTATTTATGTGGCCCTTCTAGCCTCGATCATTAGGCAGTGTGGTTTTTCGGTGGTCTCCTACGCTGATGATACCCAGGTGGTGGTATCAGTTTCTAATAACGTGGAGGAGACAGCCGATCGGTTTAACGACTGCATGTCTCAGATAAACACATGGATGCATACCAACTGCCTGAAATTGAACGGCGAAAAAACTGAAGTCATGTTACTAGGATCCAATTCTTCCGTTTGGTCTCCTAGATGGTGGCCTGCCAATTTGGGCAAATGCCCAATCCCAGTCCCTAGGGTTAAGAACCTAGGTGTTGTCTTTGATGACAAATTGACATTTGATAGTCAGATCAATAAGCTTTCCTCCACTTTTTGGGGTATTTTAAAGACGATCAGGAAAATCCGTCCATTCATTCCCCCCGATGCATTAAAAACACTTGTTACAACCTTGGCCCTCTCCAGACTGGACTATGGCAATGCCCTATATTTGGGGATACAATCCCAGTACTTACTAAAACTGCAGCGATTGCAGAATGCTGCAGCCAGATTAATACTAGACATCCCCAAATATGAGCCAGGATCCCACAGATTGAGAGCCCTCCACTGGCTTCCAGTGGAAAAAATAATTAAATTCAAATCACAATGCCTAGCATATAAAGCTCTACATGGTAAAGGGCCACAGTATCTGAGGAAGCACTTGAAATGGTATGTGCCAGCCAGAAATGTAAGATCATCTCACTCAAAACTGCTACAAATACCCAAGTTCAAGCAGGTACGCTGGGGGGGAAGAAGTTTCCTACTAGGGACAGCTAAAACTTGGAAACTCCTGCCAATTTCGATAAAGAGCAGCACTTCACTCATGTCCTTTAGAAGAGCGTTGAAAACTTGGCTATTCTCTAACTGATTCTGCCTGAATCCCATATCTGCATCACTCAGTCCTGCCAATTCTAGCGCCAAGACGCCCTTGGGCATACGTGCGCTTTACAAATTTATTAATCAAATCAAAGTCCCTCAGGAGTAAATTGGACTTCATCCCCCATCCCGTAGTCTGCCAGGAGGCGCGTTTGCAGAATGGTGGAGAAAGGGGGGCATGGCCTCCGAAGACGTCTTAGCAATCCCACTGTGCGGGACTTACTGGAGGTAACAAGAGGGGTAGTTGGCCCCCAAGGACATCCTTGGGGGCTAACTACCCCTCCTATTACCTCCAATAAGTCCCACACAGCAGCATTGCTAAGTTCGAAGAGCAGGCCACGCCCCCTCTTCCTACCACTCTACAAACGCACTCCCTGGCGCGCTCTTGGATGGGGATTGAAGTCTCCTTCGCTGCTGGGGGTCCTTTAGGGGCCAACTAGCCTACCTCCTACCTCCAGTAAGCCCCACAAAGTGGGATTGCTGAGAGGTGGACAAAAGCCACGCCCCCTTTCTCCACCACTCTGCAAACGCGCCCCCTGGCGCGTTCTAAGTTGGGAGATTAAGTACCCTTGAATACTGAGGGTCCCTGGGGGCCAACTAGCCCACCAGGTACCTCCAGTAAGCACCACACAGCTGGATTGCAGAGAGGTGGTCCGAGGCCACGCTCCCTTTTTACACCACGCTGCAAACGTGGCTTTTGGCGCACTGCTGCTCGGAGGATGAAGTCCACTTGTGTCCTGATGTTCTCAGGACACAA
Organism: Calotriton arnoldi; assembly: GCA_963921515.1. Classification (NCBI taxonomy): domain Eukaryota; kingdom Metazoa; phylum Chordata; class Amphibia; order Caudata; family Salamandridae; genus Calotriton; species Calotriton arnoldi. The sequence continues at coordinate 271,541 of CAWUFW010008159.1, forward strand.
GAGGTCCTCATCGTCCCACCAGCAGTGCACCAGAAGCCGCGTTTGCAGAGTGGTGTAAAAAGGGGCGTGGCCTTGGACCACCTCTCTGCAACGCAGCTCTGTGGCGCTGACATTTCAATTCATGTTTTACATTTGAAAATATATGCTTCGGGTTCACAATACTTTAGAACATATGCATTAACATAGAGATATTTTTGCTTTGCTTCTATTCCATTTAAGCTAAGGATTTTAGACAAGACTTCCTGGTTAGAAGTGTTGGCAGCCAATCAGAGGCAAGCTCGTGCTCGGGAGGAGATGTGTGGTTAGGCTCCGCCCAGATATCGAACGTTTTCTTTTTTTAATTTCTCAGGAACTACTGAACGGATTCACTCCATTAAAAAAAAAGGGCTCTTTCTGAACCAAGACCTACCTTTTTGCTAAATTTGGTGTAATTCCGTTCAGCAGTTCGGGCTGTAGCTTTGTCTAAAGTTTCCTATAGAAATGAACATGGGGAAAACGTGTTTTGGGACCTCCATTTTTTCTCGGCCCCCGCTTGTCGAATCACCCCGAAACTTTCAAGACAGGAGCTGATCGGAGCGGGCCACTAGTTTTGAAAATTTCGCGAAGATTCGTCAACCGACGCCAAAGTTATTGGGAAAAGAAAAAATGCTTTTTGAATAGAAACGAGGTCCTAAGGTAATATATATATATATTGGCATGTGATCAAGACCACAGGCTTCTGGTCGAAACGCGTCATCCTGACTTGTTAAGCAATAAACGGATTTATTTCATCTCCAACTGGTGTCTTTGCCTGGATATATATATATATATATATATATATATATATATATATATTTCGCTCCCAAATCCATCGGGTAATCGTACCCGTAACAGATGACAGCACTCGCGGGGAAGAGTTCTGAAAAGTTTATTCATAAACTCGGACTGAGGGCACACAAGACGCGTTTCGGCACATAGCCTTTGTCAATATTTGCACGAAACGCCGCAGCCATCATTATTTTTTATACACAAACACACCATTGGTTTCCGGTACAGAAACTAAAAAGGACAATTCGGCAAGGATAGCAACAACACTACTAAAAGTTCCGCCATCTTTAAATAGCCAAAGCAGAACTATAATGCAGTAAATACGACATTTTAGTAATCATAAACATTCGGTTTACTTTTATATAAGGTCATAAAGCCCTGAATGAGCTAAATCAATTTAAGGCAAATGTCCGAAGTTAATTAATGAATCCCTAGTGAATTACAAACTATAGCCTTTTGTCATTGATAGTACACAATCTTGCCCACAAATGAGCCAATATCTTTTCATTATACCGGAATCTCCATACGTAAACATCTTACAATTCATTAAATCACTTGAATCTACAAGCATCAGCATTAGCGCAAAATATTCATCATTGTAAAAATACATTATTAATGCAAATCAAGCGAATAAGAAGAAATACTTAGTTGACCAAATGGTCTTAACACTATCAAGGTACCTTCAAAATGACTCATAAAGCAGTATTAACCTAAGTGTACAGCAAGCTCCTCACTGCTATTCAGACCCAAAGGACTCTTACTCTGCAGGTCTATTATGTAACGCGATTCCAAGCGTCTTAATCTCTGTATCCTGTCACCTCCCCTAGAATTAGCTGGCACATGATCCAAACAAAAGTATGTCAATAGTTCCCTGTTCCAACAATGTACTTTGTTATAATGTCTCGCTACAGGGTACGACTCATCAACATTATTAAACTGCTGAACTAACTATAACGGGGGAATTTCTATGGTTTTGTACGAGTGAAATGTCCAACTAACTATAACGCCCCTGAAACCTATGGTTTTTTCAGTGAATTTCTAAGGTTTTTTAAATGCTAATTTCTAACTATAACGTGCCTGAAACCTATGTTTTTTTCAGTGAATTTCTAAGGTTTTTTAAATGCTAATTTCTAACTATAACGTGCCTGAAACCTATGTTTTTTTCAGTGAATATATATATTTATTATACTATGTATACATGTGAAAATGTCTCGGTCCCCTGTTTGCCTCGGTGGCACGGAAAAAATGGGTGGAACTGACGTCAGCACGCCGACGAGGTTCTCTTATGGCTCCGATGACGTCATACGGTGTCGCGAGCGGAGCCGTGCTATTATGACGTCCTCATTGACGTGGGAGAGCTAGGAAAGAATTTCCGTGGAATGCTGGTGCAGGGGATATTCACCTAAGTGTTCAGGCTAGTCCTTTGGGAGCAACTGTTTATGTAGCTACTCCAGAAACCGAAACCAGTGATCCGAGGGCAGAGGCCCTGCAGATGGCACACGAGGTGGGGTGCCTAGTCGTGTGCACCGGCGGGGCAGCGAAGTGACAAGCACCACAACCCACAAAAAAGGTAACGAGGGCACTGAATAACACAGGATCTTCTCTTTGTATCTGGCAGGAACAACGAAGTTAAAATGCCCTAGTACCAAAATGTAGAATTAGTGCTACAACGGTCTTCAAGAGGACCTGCGATGCCGCTTCTGCCTCCCGTACCCTGGAGGTGGCACATGGGTCACGCGGTACGGTCATACTGCGGTGGGACGCACACTCGTTGACCTCTCATGGCACTGCTCCACACTTCAGGGAGGACGCTTTCCATTAGCTATGTTTTCTGATGACATGTCGCGCCGGCCCCGTCCAACAACAGAACTCCTTTAGATCCAAACAGACTCTTCCACTCTCTCACTGGAAGTGAAACCAGGCCACGCGGACACTTTCACAATACAACAGCCGGGAATGCACTTTTCGGTAAAAAACACATTCCTTCCTCCTAATTAATCAAATAAACGTCTCACTGAAGAACAGGGGCCAGCTTCGATCGGTAAACAGCCGTTACAACGACTTTTTACTTTGCGATACCATTACAACGCATGCATTACCACGCATGCGTTGTACATCACGAAGTCATTACTACGCATTTTTAGAACGCATGGTCATTAACCACGCATGCCTTTACAATGAATTTTGTTGTAAAGGTATGTATGGTAAATGACCATGCGTTCTAAAAACATGTAGACGATCCATGTCGTTGTAAGGAAACAGAGGCTGTTCCGTTTCCTCACAACGACGTGCACCGCCCTCAGAGACGACGTGAAGCAGGAACCACGAGGAGAGAGGAACCACGAGGAGTGAGAGGTAAGGGGGATTGGGCATGGGGTGGGGGTTTCTTTTCTAGGGTTTAGGGTAGTGCAGTGGTGTTTGGGTGGTGTAGGGGGTTGTGCTGGGGGTAGTGTTTTAGGGTTTAGGGTAGTGCAGTGGTGTTTGGGTAGTGTAGGGGGTCGTGCTGGGGGTAGTGTTTTAGGGTTTAGGGTAGTGCAGTAGAGTAGGGGGTCGTGCTGGGGGTAGTGTTTTAGGCTTTAGGGTAGTGCAGTGGTGTATGGGTAGTGTAGGGGGTCATGCTGGGTTAGTGTTTTAGGGTTTAGGGTAGTGCAGTGGTGTTTGAGTAGTGTAGGGGGTCATGCTGGTGGTAGTGTTTTAGGGTTTAGGGTAGTGCAGTGGTGTTTGTATAGTGTAGGGGGTCATGCTGGGGGTAGTGTCTTATGGTTTAGGGTAGTGCAGTGGTGTTTGGGTAGTGTAGGGGTCGTGCTGGGGGTAGATTTAGGGATTAGGGTAGTGCAGTGGTGTTTGGGTAGTGTAGGGAGTCGTGCTGGGGGTAGTGTTTTAGGGTTTAGGGTAGTGCAGTGGTGTTTGTGTAGTGTAGGGGGTTGTGCTGGGGGTAGTGTTTTAGGGTTTATGTTAGTGCAGTGGTGTTTGGGTAGTGTAGGGGGTAGTGCTGGGGTAGTGTTTTAGGGTTTAGGGTAGTGCAGTGGTGTTTGTGTAGTGTAGGGGGTAGTGCTGGGGGTAGTGTTTTAAGGTTTAGGGTAGTGCAGTGGTGTTTGGGTAGTGTAGGGGTTCATGCTGGGGTAGTGTTTTAGGGTTTAGGGTATGGCAGTGGTGTTTGGGTAGTGTAGGGGGTCGTGCTGGGGGTCGATTTAGGGTTTAGGGTAGTGCAGTGGTGTTTGTGTTGTGAGGGGGTCGTGCTGGGGGTAGTGTTTTAGGGTTTAGAGTAATGCAGTGGTGTTTGTATAGTGTAGGGGGTTTAGGGTAGTGCAGTGGTGTTTGTGTAGTGTAGGGGGTCATGCTGGGGGTTGTGTTTTAGGGTTTAGGGTAGGGCAGTGGTGTTTGTGTAGTGTAGGGGGTAGTGTTTTAGGGTTTAGGGTAGTGCAGTGGTGTTTGTGTAGTGTAGGGGGTCATGCTGTGGGTAGTGTTTTAGGGTTTAGGGTGGTGCAGTTGTGTTTGTGTAGTGTACGGGGTCGTGTTTTAGGGTTTAGGGTAGTGCAGTGGTGTTTGGGTAGTGTAGGGGGTCGTGCTGGGGCTAGTGTTTTAGGGTTTAGGGTAGTGCAGTGGTGTTTGTGTAGTGTGGGAGGTCATGCTGGGGGTAGATTTAGGGTTTAGTGTAGTGCAGTGGTGTTTAGGTAGTGTAGGGAGTCGTGCTGGCGGTAGTGTTTTAGGGTTTAGGGTAGTCCAGTGGTGTTTGTGTAGTGTAGGGAGTCGTGCTGGGGGTAGTGTTTTAGGGTTTAGGGTAGTGCAGTGGTGTTTGGGTAGTGTAGGGGTCGTGCTGGGGTAGTGTTTTAGGGTTTAGGGTAGTGCAGTGGTGTTTGTGTAGTGTAGGGGGTCATGCTGGGGGTAGTGTTTTAGGGTTTAGGGTAGTGCAATGGTGTTTGTGTAGTGTAGGGGGTAGTGTTTTAGGGTTTAGGGTAGTGCAGTGGTGTTTGTGTACTGTAGGGGGTCGTGCTGGGTTCTAGTGTTTTAGGGTTTAGGGTAGTGCAGTGGTAATTGTGTAGTGTAGGGGGTAGATTTAGGGTTTAGGGTAGTGCAGTGGTGTTTGGGTAGTGTAGGGGGTCGTGCTGGGGGTAGTGTTTTTGAGTTTAGGGTAGTGCAGTTGTGTTTGGGTAGTGAAGGGGGTCGTGCTGGGGGTAGTGTTTTAGGGTTTAGGGTAGTGCAGTGGTGTTTGGGTAGTGTAGGGGTCAACCAACATGAATTTGTCCTTTTGTGATGTAACCAATGCTCATGTAAAGCACTCCAATACCTGACCAGTCTGCACTATATAAAACTGCAAAAACAAAAAGTAAAAAGTGTTTTGCACACTTCTGTCATTGGGCTATACGTGGGCTACCTCTGGGTGATATTTGTGCTACATTTGGGCTCTTTTTCTCTGGTGGCCATCTTGGGAGACTTATTTGTTATGAAGTTTCCTAATTTCCTCATTTACTACAGTCTCCTCAGTAGGAAATGCTTTCAGTTTTTTACTTTGATTCCATCAAGAAGGCATTCAGATGTGTCACACATTTGCCATAAATTCAGAATGTTAGCACTCTAGTTGTTCATTAGATCACTGTAGTAAAGCTACTGCTCACCAAGGAGTTAACTGGAAGTCTACTGCTGGTATTGAAAGTGATTGTTTCAGTCTGCATGTCAGAATTTTCTAATGAAATAGAAGAGGATTTGAGATCTCACTTAAAACATGCCCTAAATTTTCTTTTTGCAGCACTAACCATAATTTCTATGGCAAAATGAACCCCCTCATTTTGTTCCTTTTTAAATTAAATGTTTTAAGTGTTACCAGTTTATTCCAATCAAGATGGCTTCAGGTGTGCCATACTTTTGTCATAAGTAAGGCTGTTAGCACTCTAGTTGTTCTTTAGAACACTCTGGGAAGCTGCAGTAGAACACAAAGGCATCAACTGACAGGCTGCTCCTGTTGAAATATAACAGGAAGATATTTGAGATCTCACTTAAAACATGTCCTAATTTTTCTTTCTTCAGCACTAACCATAATTTCTATGGCAAAATGAACCCCTCATTTTGTTCCTTTTTAAATTAAATGTTTTAAGTGTTACCAGTTTATTCCAATCAAGATGGCTTCAGGTGTGCCATACTTTTGTCATAAGTAAGACTGTTAGCGCTCTAGTTGTTCTTTAGAACACTCTGGGAAGCTGCAGTAGAACACAAAGGCATCAACTGACAGGCTGCTCCTGTTGAAATATAACAGGAAGATATTTGAGATCACACTTGAAACATGTCCTAATTTTTCTTTCTACAGCACTAACCATAATTTCTATGACAAAATGAACCCCATCATTTTGTTCCTTTTTAAATTAAATGTTTTAAGTGTTACCAGTTTATTCCAATCAAGATGGCTTCAGGTGTGCCATACTTTTGTCATAAGTAAGGCTGTTAGCACTCTAGTTGTTCTTTAGAACACTCTGGGAAGCTGCAGTAGAACACAAAGGAATCAACTGACAGTCTCTGCCATTGTTGGATGTACATGTTTTACTGAGAATGTCAGACTTCATTCTCACATGACTGAGAAAGATAATGTGAATTTACAGAAAATATGCTCTCATTTTAGCTTCTGGAGCACCTTCCAAAACTGTATGGGACAAGCATGTGAAAATAGTTTTCTCTCAAACATGATTCATGATATCCCAGCAGAAGGTTTTTCACAGGGTAAAATCACCTTAGAACACACCACAATTCCTGAAATTAGTATGGTACCATCAACAAATGAATTCTAATGTAACTAAAGTCTGTTATCACCCTTTATAGTTCTCCTTTGGTAACCCTCAAAATCTTCGATTCACTACAATGCATTTCAATGGGGTACTATCATTTATATTGGTCTCAAGATGGCTGCCAGCAATTCCAGGATGAAGTGCTGACAGCCAATCAGATCTCACGATGACATGTGTGGTTAGGCTCCGCCTAGATATATATGTGTTTTTACTTTTGATTTTCTCAGCAACTACTGAACGGATTTACACCATTTAACAAAAGGGTTCTTTCTGAACCAAGAACTACCTCTTTGCCAAATTTGGTGTAATTCCGTTCAGCAGTTCGGGCTGTAGCCTTGCATAAAGTTTCCTATGCGAAATTGATTTTTTGACTCTTATTTTTTTAATTTCTCCGCAACTACTGAACGGATTTACACCATTTAACAAAAAGGGTTCTTTCTGAACCAAGAACTACCTCTTTGCCAAATTTTGTGTAATTCCGTTCAGCAGTTCGGGCTGTAGCCGTGGCTAAAGTTTCCTATGGGAAAATGAATGGGGAAAACACGTTTTGGGACCCCCTTTTTCTCGGCCCCCGCTTGACGAATCACCCCGAAACTTTTAGGGTAGAAGCGGACCGGAGCGGGCCATAAAGTTTGAAAATTTTGCGAAGATTCGTCAACCGACGCAAGAGTTATTTCAAATAGAATGTTGCAGATTTCCTATGGAAAATAGGTCCTAACTATAACTATCTACTGGCGACCGCCAGTAGATAATATATATATATATATATATATATATATTATTTAACAAACTTGCGAAGCACACCACTTTCAGTTCGTTAGTAAGCTTGTTTATTCAGCATTACTCTGGCATCAACCAACGCGTTTCAGCCCAGCGAGGCCTTTGTCACGGTTAGTGAGTCCCTTGTTTATTTCACTATTTATATCATTCACATACTGCCTGTTATGAGGCATTGTGGGAAACGTAGTGTTTTCAACAATCAATACATGAATATCTGTATATACACTATTTACAAAAGTCGTCAGTTTCAAAGTTTAGTCCACATTGTAATCATTTTACAAGCTGTGTCAACCTGTTCAAATTAATTCAATAACTTTTTGTCACAAGATTGCACATTCGTGTCTTGTTTAGTACAACACCTGGGATAATTGTTATATTCAACAAAACTTTACACAGGTTTGTTTTGTGTATCATTATGTGTTTAGTACATACATATTTTCTACTCACAGTCCCAGTTTTACTTTTTCTTTCTATCTTACATGCATATCTTTTTGGGATAGTTCATTTAATATGTTCAACTGTACAATAATCCGGTTTCTTCTTATATATTGTCTTTTTGGTCTTTTCATCAAGGGAGTACCGCCCACTCTTTCAGTCCAGATGTACATATAACTCCTCATCATTGTTAATTCCATGAGGGGTCTTAGTTCTTAATCTGATTATGTACCTTGATTCCGTTTGGCGCAACTGTTTAATCCGATTTCCCCCTCTTTCGTGTTTTGGTATTGCATGTATTCCAAAAAATCGCATTGATCTCCAGTCTCCCTTTTGACACGCCATTACATGTTTCGCAGTTGCATAGGAGACATCTTTGTTCTTTACAGCCCGAATATGTTCCAAGATTCTTTTTTTGAGCATGCATATAGTGCTTCCTATATACTGCATCCCACAATTGCATTGAATAATGTATACCACAAACTTCGTTGTGCACATTATTGCTTGCTTAATTTCAATTGTTTTGCCTTGAAAATCACAAATCCTTTTCCGATTTTCTCCAATCTTGCAAGCCTTGCATGTGGTGCATTTTACGAATCCCTTTTGTTGTCTATTAAGCCAATTTTGTGGTGGTTCCTGTTGGAAGTGACTGCGTACAATTAGATCCTTTATTGATTTTGTTTTCCTGTAAGTTATCATGGGTCTTGGTCCTAATAGGGAGCCAATATCTGGATCATTGGCTATCAAGTGCCAATATTTTTGAAAATGCTTCCTAATCCAGCCACTTTCTTTGCTGTAAGTCAAGATGCATCTTGGGGGCTTTTGTTGTTCATTCTCATTTGAAATTATTTTTCTTTCTTTTTTGGAGATCAGTGTTTCCGTCCTTGTTTTTTTTTTAATTCGTTGCCTACCCTTACGTAACGTGGTTTCATTGTAGCCTCGTGCTTTTAATCGTTTTGATGTTTCATTTATTTTTTCTCTGGCATCGTCTTCTTTTGAACAGTTAAGTTTCATTCTTGTGAACTCACCGTAAGGAATGCTTTCCAGCAGAGGTTTAGGGTGAAAGCTCTTTCCATGTAATATGGTATTTGTTGCTGTTTCTTTACGGTATAGGGTGGAGTGTATTTGGTCTTCCTCAATATATATCCAGGTGTCCAGGAATGCAATACCTTTGGTGTTTGTGTTTCATGTAAAACTTAATCCAATTGAGTTATTATTCAGTGTGTTAAAGTATTGCATGAAATCCCTTTCTGAGCCATTCCAAATAATAAACAAATCATCAATAAACCTGACCCACAAAATTATGTTGTCCACATGTTCTTGATTTTGTGTACTCCAGGCTATCTCCTTTTCCCACCATCCCATTACGATATTCGCGTAGTTGGGCGAAAAGGAGATGCCCATGGCAGTGCCACAGTCTTGTTTGTACAGGTCATGGTTGAAGAGAAAGATATTGTTCGTTAAACACAGTTCTATCATTGATAGCAACATTTTTGTATGCTCCAATTCTGAGATGTTTCGCTGTTGTAAAAAGTATGTGCATGCCTTTAGTCCTATGTTGTGTTGGATCGATGTATAGAGTGAGACCACATCTATTGTAGCCATGATGTACTCTGGGTTCCAATTTATTCCAGTTAAAATCCTTAAGAAATCACCAGTATCGCGAATGTAAGAGTTCATACTGTGTGCGATGGGGGCTAAGAAATGGTCCACATATTCCGATATTTTCTCAGACAAGGAGTTGCAGGACGAGACTATTGGTCTCCCTGGCGGTTGCTTTAATGATTTGTGTATCTTTGGTAAAAAATATATCGTCGGTATTGTTGGTAAATCATTAGTTAAAAATTGCAGTTCTTCCAGATCCAGTAAGTTTGCTTGGTGCCATGATTTTAATTTCTCATTCAGTTGTATTGTCATCTCATTGATGGGGTTTCTTTGGAGCTTGGTGTATTTGGAAGTGTCGTTTAGTTGCCTATATGCCTCATTTTTGTATGCTTCTATGTCTTGTATCACAATATTACCGCCTTTATCCGCAGGCTTAATCACCAGTGTTTTGTTCTCCATCAATTCTTTTAGTGCTTTCCGTTCTTTGCAGGTTAGATTTTCTCTCCTTTTGGGATGTGAGATTTTCTCCATTTTATCTATTTCTTCCGTGATTGCATCGGCAAAGAGATCAAATTTATTTCCAGGTGATAGGGTCGGACAGAACCTTGATTTTCTCTTGAGATTGGTTGTCTGATGTGTGGCAGTTTCTATTTGTAAATCTTGGATTATTTCTCTCTCTGTGATTTCAACCGGCGCCAAAGTTATTGGGAAAAGAAAAAATGCTTTTTGAATAGAAACGAGGTCCTAAGGTAATATATATATATATTGGCATGTGATCAAGACCACAGGCTTCTGGTCGAAACGCGTCATCCTGACTTGTTAAGCAATAAACAGATTTATTTCATCTCCAACTGGTGTCTTTGCCTGGATATATATATATATATATATATATATATATATATCCACCAAACAGCTTACAAATCCTCGTAAGCACGAGCCACACCGATCCAGTTTGGTACAAAAATATTCTTTAATTCAGGGCAAAATATATATATTTCTGCAAGTCCGCGTATGCACGGCGTGCATCCCAAATGCCGGGGGTGCCAAGTAAATGCCTGGGTGTGAAGAAATTTGCAAACTTCCGACCCACGCTTCAAGGAAGGAACGGCACTCCTGTAGAGCATCCGGGGGGAGGGGGAGTCGACAGACGACAACTAGCGCAAATAAAAATTTTAAAAAAGAAAATGAGTCAACAATGCGATAAGGGCAAAGTAAGTGGTTTCTTTTTTGTTAAATGTATTTTCCCTCGTCGCTGTCTGTTGACTCCCCCTCCCCCTGCCCCACCGACGCACCGGTCTTACCTGCACCAGTCGTCACTGGCTCACGAGTGCGTACTCTTCACCCATAAATCCCAATCCAAGGGTGGAAATACAGGCATTTTAAGGTGTTCTTAAGCATGGTTACCCTTGGAAGTTTGTAGTGCCTGCAAACAAGTACTTTTTGTGGGCCTTCAATTCTCCTCTCATCAATAAATAGCACAAAAATTAGACCCTTTCCGTGGTGGAGAGAGTTAGATTTTTACTCTAACGAAGGCCCTCTCTAAATTCCTTTCCAGGGAGCACTGGCGTAACGAAACTTGAGGGGACCCCCCTGCAAGGCACGAGGAGGGACCCCCTCTGGACTCAATTAGGAGCTCTTGGGCCACCGTACTGTGCTGAAGGGGGCCCCCTGGAGCTTGGGCCCCCCGCACCGCAGGGGCTGCGTCGGCCTGTGTTACACCACTGCCAGGGTGGGAAGGGGAATCGATTACCCCAGATTTATTGTGGGAGTAAGGCAAAGGGTTTCTACATGGGGAAAAATATTTTCCCTTCGGAGAAAGAAAAAATTGTGCATTTGCAGAGGTTATCCGTATCCCCTGTACAAAGTGCTCCACTATGAACAACTCCCCACAGTGGGAACTGCCTCCCGCTGGGAATGTCGTATTAACCTTCCCAGGAATCTTGCACAGACCGGAAATCTGTAAGTACAGATCAATTAATGTCTTTATGAATAGGGCCAGAATTTGCAAGTATGGGAGCCCGACTGAATAGATGCCAAAATCACCCCTCCATCACCTGCACAATGGTAGAAGGCTTTCTTCAGTTTTATGTAGTACATTTGAAACTGCTTGGGACTCCTTATAATTGCATTAAATCTCTCAGGTTGTTCTGTAACCTATTATGCACTGTTCTGATTCTTCAGACTCCTAAATTAAAGGGCGCTGATCAATGCAAATGAAATTATAGTCCATTGCTAATTAGACGCAACTTCCAGTAGTGGCTGTTAATAGTACATCAGAAAAGCACCGAGGTTGCAGAACCAAGGACCACATCTGTACTGTTAATTAATCAAGTACCTGAGCAGCACTTCAGCAAAGGAACTTGACAAGAGAACCGTCTCCCAGGGACAGAAAGTTTCTTCAAATTAAAACGAGAGCAGCGTTGGGTAGCGAGAGAAAAAAACTTACATTTGTGGTCGTCTGAATGCAAAAGCCTAAAGAATAGATTCAGTTTCCTATTTTTTTAGGTTTGGTATTAATAACTATAAAATGCAAATGAAAGTGAATAAAATGGCTACTGAAGAGAATTGTTTTGTTCAGAACAAAAAGCAGAGGGCACTTTTAAGGGGCCATCTAATGAATGATGTCACAATAGGTTTTTAACCTAAACAGACATCATCTAACAAGACGGGATATTTCGAAACCCTAAGGGCCTTATTTATGAAGTGATTGTGCCACCGTTGCGTCAATTTTCTGTGACACTGCGGCGGCGTAAGCAATGCGTCATACTGCGCCCTAATTAAAAAGGGACGCATCGAGGCAGATGCGTCACTTTGCAAATGCCTGCACTACATTATACCTGCGTCAGGTATAATGTATGCAGGGTGGGCGTTCCCACGTAAAAAAGGCTCATAGAAGTGGTGCGGTGAAATCTATGAGATTTCACTGCGCCACTTCTACGACTTGACTGCGTCAAATCCTTACGTCTGCTTCAAGCAGGCGTAAGGAATGATGCAGGGTCTTTCACATGGGACTCGCCCCATGTGTAGTGACACATTGCTGGAGTTGCATCAGGTTACTGACACACTCCAGCAATACATCATTACTGTGCCACCAGTTACGTCAGGAGTCCTGATGTAGCTGGTCATTCCTTGCGACATGGACCGCCGTATTGTAAAAACGGTGCATCCATGGTGTATTTCATTGCTGCTTTTCCCCAGCGACGCAACACTACATTAATGAGGCCCTAAATGTTGGTTATGTTTGATGATGTAAGATTTGGTAAGAGGACACAGTTTCCTCTTACCACTGAATGGCCGGTTGATGGCAACAACATAAAACAAGTAAAATGTTCATTCTTTATTAAGAGAAAATGTGCTTACTTTCTGTCGACACATTCAACCCTCTGTTATTTATCTATCAAGTAACCTGTATTATGTGTGCCACCATCAGTCAGTTCTGCTTGTTTAGCTGCATTGCATTATGCAGCTTATAAGTATAGGCTTTAAAGCACAGCATGCTTAAAGTTTAGGACTAAGGCAGCTTTTTAGTGTTTGGGGGGAACTCGTGTAAAATTACTGTAGCGTAATTATGCGAAATTGCATCAAAATTACAATATATTATGCAGAATTACACACTAGTCATAACCCAGCATTTAGCTCTATTTTCTAAGCACAAAATGCACCGTCGCATCCATAATGGACCTAAAGATGTATTTTGCGCTAAGAAAATTGTGGCAAATGCAACAGAACACGAACAGCAGCAGTTGCTCACCCTTGCTAAGTTTGTTGTTCCTGTACTCCTGAGGAAGCATTTTTGTGTCAAATTACTAATAATTACGCAAACGGGTGCAATTGTGTAATTTTTGGTAATTTTGCATCAGAAGAGTAAAACACGCCTGAGTAATACTCCTATTACTCAGACTTAATTAAAATTTCTCCCAGGCCATCTGTTTAGGTATACATGTGTGCTTAAGAGCAGTACTTCTCTCTATGTGTATCCCTTTGCCTTACCAAAAACAGGTTGATTTATTTAACTCTTAAGAAACCATTCAAATGCATTACAAAGAAGACTGGATATTCTCCTTTTCTTTCCAAATGTCATACTTCAGTACCCTAGTTGATATCCCCAATAGTTTTTTGGTTTCTGTTCTGATACTTGAAGCCATGCAGTTATAATGGGAACCATAATACAATCCAGAAACCAGCTCATGCAGGCTGGTAATGTCTGGATTGAGGCAATTGATACTTCTGTGACATCACACCTTGGCCACCTTTAAACATCAAAGTGTGCCTTCAGATGTATACATCATTCACGCATAATGCACTCAGTCATGTGCTCTTGAACTATACAACATCAGTGATCTCATGATGCACAACACTGAGGCATGGATTTACGAAGGTGTCACACAACGCAGAGCAGCAACCAAAGTTGCTTCGCTGCATTGCATGAGAGAGAGAGAAAGCAGGAAAGAGCCGTATCTACTAAGATATGGCACTATCCTGCTCTCTCTTTATTGCTGATGCACAATTGAGCACACACACACACACCATAGCACCATTGTACAAAGTAGTTGTGTCATGTTCAGTAGAAAATACTATGCTTAGACTAACATTAAAACTTTTCTCAGTTCGAATGTGTGCTGTACAGTTGCAAAGAGGAGATATTTAGAAGAAATAAAAGCATTTCTCCTATTTATGCCTGCTTCAAAGTGGCATAATTTTTGGTGCAAAACCCTATTATTGTTAGTAGATAGGGTTTTGCATCATTAACCATGGGTGGTTGCATGGGAATGGCCATGTACTACCCATGGACCGCTCCCTTGAGGCAGTTTTGCGCTGGAAAGTAAATACCCCTCCCCCCCAAAAAAAAACATTTTGCGCAGGTTTGCATCACTTTTGTAAGGCAACCCCAGTGCAAAATGTTTGTAAATCTGGGTACAAGTGGACAATACATGAACAAAATCCAGTGCTCCCTGTTGCACAATATTGTGTGCCCTGAGGAAGCACATCAAGTAGTGCTCCTAATAGACCATCACCCACTAATTCTCTGAGCTGCATCAAGCATTTCACCCGTAAGTCACATTAACCTGTACTCACTGAGAGGTATCAACCAATGTCATCCTCCTGAGATGCATTCCTAGTGCACACTGGTGTTCTTCATCCAGTGCACACCATGCACATGTTATTCTATGTTCCTGTGCAGTGCTTTACCTCTGTACCCCTCATAAGTAACATAAAATAACATGTGTATTTGTAAAGTGCACGTATAAGCCACGGGTATCAAGGTGCTGAAAGACAGATGTTATTGTGACCCAACTCAATGGTACTCATTTTATCGACCTCAGAAGGATGAAAGGCTGAGTGGACCCGCCGGGATTTGAACCTGTGACCATGAGGTCGAACACAGCCCGCATGAGGTCGAACACAGTCCCCTACATTGGACACATTAGCCCACTAAGGCACCAGACCCGGCTACAGTACATTAGCTGGTGCCCCCTGCAATACCCCCCCTATGTTTCCTAATGCCCAGGGTATGAATGCTGATTGGTCTGCCTTAATACTTGTATTGGTATGTGTGCATGGGTACCTATCAGCTTTGTGGACTTTGGAAAATGTGTGTCTGCAGCGTGACGGATTGTGGCGCAAATGTGCATGCATTCGGTATGCATGTGTGTGTTAATGTTGTGTGCCTCTGTGAGCATGCACTGTACAAACCAGGCAAAACTGCTATCCTTGTCCATGGCTATTTAACTGCATTGCAAGCATTGTGGTAATAATGGAATGACTTGACCGTATGTTTAGATTTTGATGAATAGGTTAAGAAGCACCAAATGTATCCTCTGTAAGGATAAACCTAGAACATTCCGCGCCTCGAGCCACCTCCCCGCCTCTGATCCCCCTGACCTCTGTAATCCTTACCCCCCCAACTCTTTGACTACTGTCCCTCTTGTCCCACAGGCACCCATCCCTGTGATCCTTGGGACTAGCAGAATACCAGCTTCCCCAGCTTCACCCAGACTGCCCCCATAACTTACCACTATCCACTCTTGCCCCCCCCCCCTAAAACCAACCCTAAACCCCTTACCTGCATGCTGGTTAACTGTCACTCGGCTGCCCAACACGCGATTGAAATTTCGGAAACCATCCTTAGCGAAACCATTGACATCGCCTTTCTAACTGAAACTTGGCTCAATGATCACTCTTCTTCCATTCTTGATATGCTCTCTCCCCCTGGCTACTCCATCCTCAGTAAAGGTAGACCTGTCAGAATTGGAGGCGGTCTAGCAATAATCTATAAAAACGAACTCCAACTCTCACCTGTGCAGAACTCCGATCATTCTACTTTTGAATACCTCGGAGCGGAACTTAAAGTGCAGGGCTCCCCTCCAATTCGACTACACAATATCTACCATCCTCCTGGTGACTCTCTTCCTTTTGTAGAGGAATTGTCCGACCTTCTTACCCAATCCTCGCTTTCCAATTCTAAAAACCTCTTCCTCGGAGATTTTAACCTTCATTTGAACAAAAAGGATGATCCTATGGTTAACCTCCTCACTGATCTACTTGATATCAGTGACCTGAAACAACTCTGCCACTCTCCTACACACACCAAAGGAGCCACTCTTGACGCTATCATTACAAGCAATGATCTGGCCTCCCTTTCCTCCATTGTTCCCATTGACTGGTCAGACCAGTCAATCACCTCATCCTTTTCACGATCACTAACACTGTGCTACCCCCTCCACCCAAAACCATCAAACAGAGGAAATTGACTAGGAATCTTCATCTGATTCCCCCGGGCGAACTTGAGACCAAAGTCAAAGCGCAACTTCGACTCTCTCCTCTCTCCCAAAATGCTAATGACCTCACCGAACACTTTAATAAATCCATCATTGAGGTCCTTGACCAAATTGCCCCAGCCAGACTAAAACTACAGAAAAACTCCTCCTCCAAATCCTGGTTCAATGCAGATCTCAACAATGAGAGGCGCGCACTTAGATCGACTGAACGCATATGGAGGCAAAACCCTTCCCCCTCAAATCTCTCCCTCCTCAGATCCGCTAGGTCCAATTATAAAAAACACATCCTCAATGCTAAGACATCCTTCTTCCGCTCCCAACTCGACCGGGCCAAAAACAGACCTAGGGAACTATTCAGCATTGTTAAAAACCAAACATCCTCTGCCCCCCCAAGGTGACTGCCACTTCCGAGAGATGCGAAGAAATTGCCAACTACTTCTCAGAAAAAATCTCCAAAATTGATCAATCCTTCACCTTAACTCCCTCCCTCATAGCCTACTGCCCCCCTGGACATTTCCTCCAATTCTCCTTCACTCTCAACGCTTCTTCATGACTCCTCATCTCTTCCTCTTGTCGTCCCTATTCTTGAACCCATCCCCACCATACTCGAGCAAAAAATAATCCTTCTTGGCATAACTTCCATCCAGTTACTGAACTTGATGTCCTTAACGTCATTACCAGACTTAAACCATCCTCTCACACCAAAGACCCTCTCCCTTCCAACCTTGTCCAAGATTTAAAACATATCATTGCCCCCTATTGGACCTCTATCATCAACTCCTCCTTTGCCTCGGGTTGTGTCCCTGCTTCCCTCCAACTGGGACAAATCACTCCCATCCTCAAAAATCCTGATGGTGACCCTAATGACCTAAATAATATTTGTCCTATCTCTAACCTTCCTCTTCTCTCAAAAGCCCTTGAAAAATGCGCCCTGCTCCAACTAAATAGACACATTGATTCATTCAATCTTTTAGACTCTTTTCAATCAGGCTTCAGAAAGGGCTGTAGTACGGAAACGGCCATGCTAAATATAATTGATGACATCCATCACTCCCTCGACAAAGGCGAGTCCTCCCTTCTCATTCTCCTTGATCTCTCCGCTGCTTTCGACACTGTTAACCACTCTACTCTACTTAACACACTTAAAGATCGTTTTGGCCTCAACGGTTCAGTCCTCAAATGGTTCACCTCCTTTTTCCAACACAGAACCCAGCAAATTAAAATTTGCGACTGCCTTTACAAACCTATGCCCGTCTCCCTAGGGGTCCCCCAGGGCTCTATCCTCTCCCCCTCTCTATTTAACCTCTTCATGGAACCCCTCACCCTTATCCTTAAGCAAGCGGGAATCAATTACCACCTATACGCCGATGACACCCAACTTTACTATAAGATTCAATCCCGCTCTGACGTTCTACACCTCAATGATGCCTTGATTAAGATTCAATCCTGGTTCCACTACAACCACCTCAAACTCAATCCAAAAAGACTGAAATCATTCTTTTCTCCCCTAAGAACAACTCGCTCCCCATTCTATCCTGGATCTCTGACCTAACCGCACTCAACTGCTCTCTCACTATATCAAACTCAGTTAAATCCCTCGGATTTAACATTGACCAGAACCTTACTGTTATCCCCCACATAAAAAATTCGGCCAAAAGCGCTCTCTTCACTCTCCATCACCTCAAGAAAATAAAACCCTTCATTCCTGCAGATGACTTTAAATTAGTCGTCCAATCGCCGGTCTTGTCGAAAATCGACTATGGTAACGCCATTCTCTCTGGAACCCCTAAAGTCTACCTAGCCCCAATCAAATCTGTTCTGAACCTGGCTGCTAGGCTCATTACCGACCTCAAATGGTTCGATCACATCTCCCCTGCCCTCAAAGCCCTCAATTGGCTTCCCGTTGAAGGAAGAACTTCCTACAAGACTGCTTGCATTACGCACAAAGCCCTGCATCAACGCACCCCGCAGTACCTCTCAGATAAACTTCACAAAGCTGGCTGCTCTAGAGCATTGAGGAGCTCCAACACTCTCGTTCTTGTCCCTCCTCTGTTAAACAAGAAATCCACACAATCACGCTCCTTTTCCGGAAACGCGCCTAGCATCTGGAACTCTCTCCCTAAAGAACTTCGTTGTAACCCCTCTTACGTCAGCTTCAAAAAAGACCTCAAACTTCTCCTTCTCAACAAATACTGGGGTCCTTAATCCCTTCCCCGGGCACTCATCCCACCCCGACCTCCTACTGTTTAAGGTCCTACCCCCCTTTTTTGATCCCTGACTCCCTCTCTCCTCCCCCTCTCACATCTTCCTTCGCTCACTAACTTCTCCCATTAACCTTTCCCATAGGCCCTGCTTCGTCCCACTTGGTATTTCCTTAACCTCCCCCCCTCCTCAGCCTCTCCCAACTCTTATACCCTACCCCCCTCTTCTTCATCCTTTCCCTCCCACGCTAGCCTAATCTCTCAGGACTTGCTGTAGCCCATCGCAATTTATGTAATTAGATCGTGTAAAATTTGAGCTGTTTTTTACTGTTTGTATTGGTTTTGAATACTACCTCATTGTAATTTTGTTACATTGCATTTTATACCCATGTAAAGCGCTCTGATACCCTCGGGTCCAGCCAGCGCTATATAAAACCTTTTAAATAAAATAAATAAAATAAAATTTATACATGCCTGCTAACATTCGTGAGAAGAACAGAACTTAGACACATGCCTAATTTGAGGAACAATGTATGCAAATTGACAGTGAAGATGAGCTTTTGCACAGGGAAACTTGGGAGTAGGAATTAGCAGTTTGATGTAAATGAAATCCATTAATTTTAAAACAGCCAGCACTGTTCTTACTTAAGTAAAATGTGGCTGCCTGTGTGGGAGTTGAGTGGGGTATGTTTGCGCTTCATTGCATGTGTGTGCATGTTTGCGCACATGCGTGGATGCGCGTCTGTCTCTGAGTGTGCGGGGTGCCTGTATGCATGTTTGTGCAAGGAGCTATGACTAGCTTGCTCTATGAGCGATCATCTCACCAGTCACACAGAAAGGTCAAGTGCTAGGCCCTTCTTATGAGATGCCAGGGTGGGACCTACTCAGCATTATGAGGAAATTGTTGTAATCGAGCAATTTATGATGATTATTCTGTTCATGATGTTTTTCCACCGAACAGTGCATCACCTGGTTTGTTCTTACTCTGAACGTTGTTACCTAAGCATTAAAGGGTCAAGTGGAAGGACTTCACATAGCACTCTGTGGAGTAGCCGTGCGCTTTATAAGTACCTATTTTCATTTAATTTAATTTCATTTCATGTGCCATGTGCTGTGGAACAAAACATCAACTGACATGAAAAAAAAACTGCAATGACCCTAAGTGGCGAAGCTCAGCACTCTCAGTAAATAAAGGGCCAGATGTACAAAGTGCTGGTCTCAAAATACTGCGACCTATGAACTAATAGGTTTGTTTGCAAAGTACCGTATCAGAGTGGTTCGCAATTCAACCTCACTCATGAATATTATTGTGGTAGGTCATAAATTGCTACACACTAGAATTCACAGCCGTCACAGGGATGGTGGCCCGCTAGGGTCAGCTGACCACCATGTCTGTGACTGCTTATAAATAAAGCAATTTTTTTTATGTGCAGTCAGTTTTCCTCAAAGGAAAATGGGATGCATTAAAAAAAATATGAAAGGTTTAACAGACATTTTTTAAGAGTAGGCAGTGGTCCATGGGACAACAACCTACTTTAAAAAAATGTTTTTGTCAACAGTCACAAGGAGGAAGGGGCCCCTTTCTTTTGTGAAGGGTTTACCACTACCTATTTATAGTCTGTAATACATCCCATTCTGAATCAGTATTTGGGAGGGATGCCCTGAGCACGGCCCTTCCAAATACCGATTTGCATACTTGCAAACTTGAACATAAATCTCACTGTATGAGGAGAGGGCGGGGCCATGATGGGGGCAGGGCCTTGTGCCGAGAAGTACCTAAGAGGCACTTTTACCCCCACCCTGCCCCCAAACCCCGCTCCTCCAAAAACAAAACAAAAAAGCTTACTAAGGCTGGTGCCAATGTCTTGGGGTGTTTTCACACCCCTTAATGGACATCGGGAGTTCAAAGCCTCGGAAAACGAGCTGGAAAGCCACTATTTACAGTAGCTTTCATCTAATTTTCCCTGCCACCGTGTGATAACGACTCCTCACCGGGTGACCGTGTGATGGGAGCTGATGTCGTGTGCCACACGGTGACTCGGTGTGAGTTGACATGTCTGGATTTGGTATGTAGTTGCAAGGCAAAACTGCAATTCGGTAATGCGAATAGCAATTTGTGTTTGCTACTTACCAAAAGGTGTTTTTGTGAATGTAAATGGCCCAATTTTGCAAATGCAAAAAGACTTAGTACATTTGGCGTCAAAAAGGATCACAGTTGTTCTTGGAAAGGTAAACCATGGCATGGTCGTCAATGTAGCGATTTAACAAAGGGTTGAATGAAATGAAAACTATGAAGTAAAAGCAATAAAATGGCAGCCAGGTACAGTGATAAGCTAATGAGACTAGACAGGGGGGAGGGCGAAGTGGGATGTGGAGCTGTGCCATCTAAAGGAGAAAGAGGGATCTATGTGATGATCTTGAAATAAAAAGAACTGCAGTAGATGATTTTTCAACATGGTGGGCATTCACAAGATCTGATCATGGAAATGCCATTGATTTCGGTTTGCGAAGAAAAAATCCCCATAAACGTTTCCTATAAAGGGACAATCTGGTGAATGTCAGAACAGGTTTTACACCCTAAGCAGACATCATCAAGCCGATGGAGATTAAACAAATAGTATTGTTGGTGAATGTTGACCATGTTAAACTAGGTAAACATATACACTTTTATGGTTTAGCTTTTTGCTGGGTGTCAACTGTATAGTAAGCACATCTGGTTCTTCTATGAAAAACGTACCCTTATGGCAAAGAACGTTTTTTCACTGTGCCTTTGTATGACATTTCCTGCCATCCATTTAATTTTGCCATAGTGTAAATGACAATTTGTGAGTCAACTTGAGAGCTTCTGTGTTATTGTATCAGCAGTGGCTTAGCTCATTCTAAACAAAGGGGACATGGAGCAGGAGAAGAAATCCTAAGTGCCACCCTCTTCTACTTATAATTACAAAATAAAAGCTGAAGGTATAAAATGGATGCAGTTATGATTTGTTTACTAAACAGTGGCGGCAGGCATGGATCGGGCGCTGGGTGGGTGCATGGGGGTTGGGGCAGTGGTTCGGCGCTCAGCCAGGGATTGGGAGCCTGGGCATGTTCTCCACGCAGAGGGCCGGCCAAACATTCATGCCCAGTTGGAATGGGCAAACCACTCCCACCCCAGCTCCTCTGTCATCGGAGCAGCCCCGCCCGCAAACCTGCCGCAGCAGGAAAACAGACAATGATAATAACCTTTCTTTCACTGCTTCAAAGCAGTGGAGCGACACTCCTCCGACTTAGCAGAGGAGCTGCCACTGTTACTAAATAGTTCTGGTTGAATCAGAGCCTTATATGAGAAATATACTAATTTGTGTTTTGTTTTGTATTATGTTTGAGATATAGCAACAAACACTCTCTTAAGAAGACATCCCACAAATGCATCAAAGAACTGTGGATGAAAGTGAAATAAATCTATCTATCTATCTATCTATCTATCTATCTATC
Source organism: Calotriton arnoldi (assembly GCA_963921515.1). Classification (NCBI taxonomy): domain Eukaryota; kingdom Metazoa; phylum Chordata; class Amphibia; order Caudata; family Salamandridae; genus Calotriton; species Calotriton arnoldi. Next base: position 293,399 of record CAWUFW010008159.1, read on the forward strand.
TATCTATCTATCTATCTATCTATCTATCTATCTATCTATCTGCCTGTCTGTCTGTCTGTCTGTCTGTCTGTCTGTCTGTCTGTCTATCTATCTATCTATCTATCTATCTATCTATCTATCTATCTATCTATCTATCTATCTATCTATCTATCTTCACTGAAAACACCAAAGATTAAAGTACCACTATAATTAGGTGAAACTGTTAGTTTAAACATAACATTTCAAACTAAAAAACCTTAGTTTCAACAGTCATAGTTACTTTAAGTAACTATAACTTGCCCCCCTGCCATGCATAGTATTGTCATCAATGATGTCATTTCAGAGGTCATCTTTGATATTATAAATTATGTCATGGAAAATGTCATGAGTGATGGTGAGTGCATGGCGAGGGAATGAGTTATAGTTACTTGACAGAACTATAAACGTTGAATTTCACATATTTTGTTCATTTAAAAAGGTTTGTTTTAACTGAGATTGTCACCTAACTATAAAATCCCTTAATATTTGCTTTAAGTTTATTCAGTAAATTTCTAAGGTGTTTTTAAAAGTTAACTACCATATCATTACAAGTCTATAATGTTACCTTTATTTTTTTGTGTTAATTTCTATGCTTTTTAGAAAAATAAAGTAAGATATTGATCCCTGTGTGCAGTGGGGGGTTCGGCGCCGGGCCTGGTCAGTGGGCAGGAACTGTGACAAACCACAACAAGCACGCTATCCCGTGCAGCACACAGCCTCAGCATGCGGTTTGGCACAAGCGGTTCAGCCATGGGGGTGAGGGGTTGCCCTGCGTCCAACCCCTGCAGACTGAATTCTGTGATGTTATTATAAAAAGGGTGTTATATTAAGTAAGGCAAACCTTTTGACTTTGTTAAGGGGACAGAACACCAAGTAAAAAGTAGGCCTATTGGCTTTATCAAGGAGTCAGCATGTCAGCATACACTAGGCAGACCTATTGTCTTTCTTAAAAATAAACCAATAATTGTAATAAAGATAAAACTGAGTGTCATAAAAAAATAATAAAGTCTTATTGAAAAATTAAAGTCAACATGTCTTTGAGTCTTTCTTTTAACATTTTCCAGGCCATAGAATGCAGCCATAAAAACACTCACAAAGGGGCCCAGTACTCCAGCTGAAGAGCATAATCCTTCAGCTCAAAATATTTAAAAAAATATGTTGAGTCCCCGGAGACTTACTGTTTTCTTTAATGTTGCTGGGGGGCTGCTGCACTACCTGCAGCCACCAACAACATTAAAGAAATGCTTGGTAGTGCCCCTACCCCTTCTAGAGGTGCCATCAGGATACAAACAATTGAAATAAGAAGCCCTTGCAGGGTTTATGTTGCACTCCATGCCAGTGCAATGTATCATAAATGAGCGTCTCCCGACGCTCATTTATTACTCTTTTTTTTGGGCACCCCGGTGACCACCCCGCCACCCATATCTTAAAATTTTGTTGGGGGCTGCGAGGGAGCCCCAGGGCCACCGCAGCCCTGCCGTCTCCCTGCAAGCTGCTCCATGGGCCACATAGGAGCTGGTAACACTTTTTGTTTAAAATTGTTTAAAAAACTGGGTTGCCCCGATGCCCATCTGTGCACTCCACAACATTTTTGATGTTGGGGGCTGTGTGGGATGCCCAGGGCACCCACAAGCCTTCCGGCTCATTTGCAAGGCAAAAGCCTGTTACACTGTATTAATTCATATATTTTTAAAACTGGGTTTCCCTGGTATCCACCCAGGCCCCCACAGCATTTTTTACAGTCAGGGGTGTGGGGGAGCCCCAAGGCCCCCACAGCCCCATTGACTGCCCTACCAGCACCCATCCCTGGTGCAGTGGGACCAAGCATTGATGCCACCTGGTGGGAGCAGCATTTCTTTTTGCTCCCGCCAGGTAGGATTAATTCCATAAAGAATGAGGGAAGAGAGAAGCATTTGTGCTCCCACCCAGTGGGGGCAGCTTTCAGCTCCCATCAGGTGGGAGCATAGAAGGCTTCCATGCCCACGTTCTCGCAGGCAGAGAAAAGCCGGTGTCCTGGGAAATGGGGACCTGGGACACAGTGACAAAGTTGGCCCTGGGGGATGGGATCCCTGGCACCATAGCATGGCTCAGGGAGGAGGGTGCATGCCCCCTCCCCTCAATTTAATGCACAGGCCAGGGGGATGGAGTCCCTGGGGCCTCAATAAGGCTCAGAGAGGGGGGCCTTGGGCCCCCCTCCCTATAAGTATTACCTTGGCCCCGGGGGATGGGGGTCCTCGGGGCCTGAAAATGTCCCAGAGAATGGGGCCATATACCCCTCCTCTTTTTTAATGAGACTCCCCTAGGAATGGGGTTCCCCTGGCCCTACTCTGGCTCATCTATAATGTCATGAGGGAGTATATGGTGAAAGTTAAGGATATGTGCCTACCTCAAATGGTGAATTTCAAGGGTTATTAGGTTCTGTTGTCATGGACAGTTTTCAATGACAACTGGTTATACAACCTGACTCCTTCCAACCCAATCATAACTTAACCATAAACAGGACTTTTTAATATCATTTCATGTTTTTCGAATGATATACTTAATCCCCTTGCCCACATAATCAACCACTATACACAGACTGTGCCTTGTGCAGTAAGTTCTGACTGCAGGATGTGGGCTTTATTCGGGGCTTTAGTAACACCCTGCTTCTGGCTTCTGTGCTTGTTAGCCCATAATAAATGGCCTTTGGCCATGCATAGTGTGAAATTAGCACAGAATCCTACATCCAGCTTTCATACTTTCAGCTCTACTGCCTGAACCTCAGTGGAAATTACCTTCAGCCGTTCACAGTGCCCACTAAGAATATAGACTCCAGTCTTTAGTCTTACCATGGACACTTTACCCGTCTGTGCATGGATTATGGCCTTGTAAATTGGCCACAGAAAGCAGAGCGTGACTAACAGTCGTGCTTGGAGCTCTGGCCTCACACATTGCAGAAAGCAACTGATGAGACACACTGTCCAGGGTCCTCATGTCCCGAAGCCGACAGCATATTGGCTAGAAATCTGTACCAATGGACCTGGCCTCTGCTCTGTCCTGCACCCATTCCTTGTGCATATGGCTTTGCTCCACAGAAACTTTGACCATGTACATTAGCCACTAGGAAATCAGCATGGCCTTCACCTATGCTTTGCATGCAGTACTCCTGTCCCCAAACCTGGTGCAGATTTGACCACACATTTCAACCACCTTGCACAGAGTAAGGGCTTTTGGCCATACATTGTGCTATATTTTTGGGTAAACACTGATCTGTATGCTTGTTCCCCTGAATCAACTGCATAAAGCATTTGGCCATGTAATGCAGCCTCTGACTACTGTGTGTTACCTTGGCCACATGCTAAGTCCATTCTTTGTCCCAAGAGAACTTACTGTGAATGGCCTTTGGTCAAGTACAACAAGAACTAGGAACATCACATACAGCGACGGTCCCTCCATTACCCGCAAATAAAACGATAATAAAACAGGTTTCTAAACCGTTTTATTATCGTTTTATTTCAATCCCCGTGGACCCACCCCCAGGACCCTGATGAGTCTTGGGGGCGGGTCCAGGGGGATGACACAGTGGTGGGGGAGTGCTAGTGCACCCTTGTCCCTTCACTGCGCATGAGATGTTTGGCCGGCCGTTTCAGGCTGGCCATACATCTCATGTGCAGTGAAGCTTTCTCCAGCCCCAGCTGCGTTGCTGGGGCTGGAGAAAGCAGGCACAGGCTCCCAGTCTGCCTGGGAGCGCAAAGTCATTGCGCTCAGGCCGATCCTGACGCTGCTTTCCTGTAGAGTCAAGATTGGCCACAGTGCAGTCGGGGACCCTGTCCCAGAAGCAGGAAGAGCGCAATGGAGTGGACAGCGGAGGCAGCGGCGATCAGGTAAGTTTATTTTTTTATTATTTTTTTTATTTTAACAGCAGAGTTACCGCTAAAAAATGTCTTCATTCAAGTACAACAACATTCAAACAATTATGGTTCAACTCAAAGATTTTCAGTGTTAAGTACCTTGGTGTCCAAGTCAACATGGCTACCAAGCATCCTATAACCAGTGGCAACTATGAACACAATTTATATTTCAAAGTTAAAGCCCTTACTGGTTTCAAAGTATTTTGAGTTTCTGCATTTGATTTTCTGCAGGCAATTCCACTGTATGGCACTTTTTGTCCAGATGCAGGAGTGAAGGGGGCTAAGTCTTGAGCAACGTCTGCGCGGAGCTGACAAGCCTTAAATGCTAGGTAAGATCAGGTTTTTTCTTAGTTTTCTAACCTATTGCCTTTGTATTGTGTTCTTGCTTTGTATTTTTATATTTGCTCTTCATACCAGGACCTTTTATTTTGTATTGTTTATATAATTCCTGATCCATTTCCTAAAGACTGATCAAGTGTCCCTATATTCAGCCTGCTGCTACAAACTATGACATTCACCATCCATGACATTTCATCCGGCTCTCTTCCTTCTGTACTGAGCTGTAATTCTTCTTATAGACTTGACCTTAATCCCACTAACATTGACATTCCCTTTCTGCGGATTCTCCTCCTTGTATTAGTCTCTCTTCACTGTCTATTCCGTTTCTTACTGCTTCCCCACCTCTGCTTTTTTTCCTACTGCTCATAATCTGGGTGTGATATTTGACCATCTACTTTCTCACTCGCCTCCTATTTCTTCTATAAACTGCTGTCTCTTGACTTTCCCATGCTAAATTCCTGAAATTACACCACATCTCGTAATTATACCACGTCTGTTGCGTAATTGTAGCAGGATAACAATGGAAACGACCAGACGGCGAACGGCCATTTTTCGCAGCACTGGTGTTTTCGGCAATATTTCTTAGGATAAAATATACCGTCCGGCCCAAATTGAATAACAAAATGCATTTAGCACTAAACTATGATGCTAAATGTCGAATTCGCTTTTCACATAGTTCTGAGTAATTTTGTGTAATTTCCCAAAGATTTCGCGTACTTATGCGAAAGCAAATTATAAGAATTTCGCACACCCCTACTTTTCATTTCGATGAGTTGCAAATCTTCTGCTTGGTCATTTTGCTTCATCTTGGTTGGACTAAATACATTTTATCTGACATTTTTATGGTATATCATTAGTTCTTCTATTAACCTTCTATTTCATCTGTCTCCTTGGAAACACCTGTCTCTATTTCCTACCTCTCTTCACTGGCCTCACTTTCATTTCTGTACGATGCTTCATTATTTTTGTATGCACTTGTAATTCATTTGTGGCCTTGCTCCTCTTTTTCTATTCTCCTTAATATATTTTTCTTCCACTAGCTACAAGTTACCACTTTCTTCTCCACTGTGGCTTATATCGCCCTGTTCTTCCTGTACTCAATCTCGTTTTCGCACGTTTTCTGATCTCTTTGTAGCTTAGGAATTCGCTCTAACGTGTTGCCTGCTCTGCCTCGACTTTGCACTTCGTTCTATCTCTTCTAAGCGGACATCTTCCGACTACTTATAAAGATTCATAAGTCGGTCTTCTCCCTGCTTTTTCTTAGTTTTCACATTTTTTTGGTCTGGTGATAGCAAATACCTTTTGTTTTAAAAAGAATCCTTAAAAATGCGCATTAGACACATACATACAAAAAAAGGGTTAACCCTCTTCATCATTGTTGTAGTGACAGTTAAGATTTGCTTCCACCTACAACAGCGCACAGCATGGAGTAGTGGGCCAGCCCACCTCAACCATTGGCTCCACTCTCTGAAAATTACTTCATTTTACCCTCTGCACAATGTGCACATGTGCTTAAAAAGTAGCCTTCCTCAGTGTCAAGAGCTCATATGCTAATGTGTCTTCTTTAAAAAAAAAAAAAAGTTTTCCTCTATTGAAATCCAATTTTTTTAGGGCCTTGCAGCTCACCAGATAATTTTTGAGCCAAGCTTAAGCCAGAAGCCTGGCTCAGCTCGAGGTTCTTTTGGAAACTTAAGCCCAAAATGAACCGAGTTTCACTGGAGGGGATGTGGCATGGAGAATGCATCTCCTGAGCATGCAACATGGAGAACCTTGTCCTAATGTTAGTCTCAGTTCAGCATTGTGTGATTCCTGGCAAATGTCCCTGTGACATAAAGAAGGTGTGTCTGTTGTTATAGGCCCGTCCTATCTTTTTATGTGCAGAATTCTCCGCCCAGACTACAGAGTCTCTGTAACTCTAAAATTACTGTTAATAGAACGTAACTCATAGTTTGTGAAAGCCGAACTAATAGTAAACTTACACATGTGTAAGCTTACCTTTGTGAATGAGGACCAAAATGTTTTTGTAAGACTATGCAAATTATGCAGCAATTAGAGGATTATGTGCCAGGTGTAGTAAATCCATCCATAATTATGCACTTCGTGCATTCTCTCCATGTAATATATAAATATTGCTAGAGCGAATAGAACTCGCTCTGCCTGTCTTTCATCTCTCCCCAATGTTTACCTGACAACAATATGGGATGTGGATTCCACGCAACTGATGGTGTTTTTTTTTAGCTCTTGGAATGCTTCATAGATCAGCATCCTGATGCTTCAAACTATTCATTTGTTTTCATTTTTATGGTAGGTGCTGGGGCTACATCTTTCCTCTGAGATGCCTGTGAGACCTGGCATTCTTGGTGTGGTTTCCCCCCAACTTTTCGCCTTCAGACCTCCTGTTTTGCTGACTTTGTTTTGGCTGGTCTTAGAACTCTGCGCACGTTACCACTGCTAAAGTGCTTGTGCCCTCTCCTTAAAACATGGTAGAATTGGCTTATATCCAGTTGGCATAGTTAATTTACTTATAAGTCCCTAGTAAAGAGGTGCTTTCTGTTCCCTAGGCCTGTAAATGAATTGCTACTAGTGGTCCTGCAGCACAGATTGTGCCATCTGTTTTAATAGCACTTTAAACATCTCTCAGGTATGCCATTGCAGCCTGTGTCAGCTTTAAACTGCCATTTCGACCTGGCAAAGCAAGCCTTTTGCCAGGCCCATACCTTCCTTTTTAATACATATAAGTCATCCCTAGGGTAGGCCCTGGACAGCCCAGAGGGCAGGTTCTGTGTATTTAAAACACTGGACATGTACTTTTAAGTTTTATTTGACCTGGTAGTGAAAAACTCTTACATTTGTTTTTCACTACTGCAATGCCTACCTCTCCTATAGGATAACGTTGCAGTTACCTTATTACATTTAATAAACTGTAACTTCCAAATGGGAACAGGTAACCCAATCATGTTTGATGTCTTCGGAATTGAACTCAAAAAATCGACTTTATGGTGAAGTTGGGTTTTAAATTACAATTTTGAAAATACCACTTTTAGAAAGGTATCATATTCCTGCATTAAAAGTTTTGCATGTGACACCGTGCTTGATGAGTTAGTAGAGTAACAGCACGTATATTTTGGTATATGTATACTTTGGGGCAGTTTTAGACATATGATGGTGGGTTACAGCAGTGTTTTTGGCTATGTTTGCACGTAATTATTGGCACATTCAGGTTAAGGGAGGTATGTTTTTGCACATTCAGGTACTGCATTGTATATTTTTAAATTTTATGTTGGATCTCGTCCCCTAAATGCTAATGGGCCTTTTTTTTTAAATTGCAGTTACCCCTGAAGAAGGGCTTTCAGCCCGAAATGCATTGGGTTTATAGTTGCACTAGTAACCAGGATATATTGTTGATTCCATCGTGCTGCATGATAAAGCCTGGATGGGCATGTATGCAGCATTTGAAGCTTGGAATTCAGCTGCCTCCGTTATGAATTGTGAAAGTTTGAATAACGGAATAAAAATGAATTAAAAGAAGTCATTTACGCTGTGCAGCTTGTGACTGGAGCAATACACTGCCCCAGCCTATTTTGGAACTTCAACAAAGGTGCTCACTGGGACAGGGCATGCAACAAGCGAGCACGCACAACTTGCTTTGAGTATTGATTATGTTGAAAATGGACATATCGGTGTGCATGGACTCATTATTTGTGATATATTCCTGCATTAGCCATTTGGTGCTTGCAGCCTGTCTCTGGGTCACATGACTGGGTGCAGCTGACAGTTGGGCTTTGTGTATTTGTCTTATACAGCCACACACAATAGAGAGCTTAGTGTGCCTGGATGGGCCATCACTGGTAGGATGGGTGGGTGGAGCTGAGCCCAGCCCAACTTACATTTGAATAGGAGGTGTCCTTTGATGGAGCAGGGTAAATGAACATTTTTTAACCTCCTAATAATTTTCGTAAAATAATTAATAAACATGTTCGTTTAAGTAAATAACCAACAATGTATGTTACATGTAAAGGGTTAAAGGTAACACGCTATTTTGTGTGCAAATTAATCAACTTATAATTGTTTACGTGTCTAACATAACGTAATATTTGCGTACTAATAAAATAATAAACGCATGATTTGTGCTTTTTAAATAAAACGTGTGGTGGCAAAATAAAGCGATGGTAAGTAAGGGACGGCTTTATATGTTGCTTTTTGCTAGGTAATACCTAATTGGGGTACGTAGAAAGACGGGAGGGAAACGAAAGGGTTTATATTCTTTATTTTAACAATATTTTGTTTATCTTTGAAAATAGTGCGCTTAGGCCTGTTGAGCAGCGATATAAAATGGCCGCCATTTGCTAGAGTACGCATGAGCAAGAAACCGTGTGGTAGAGGAGAAAGGCTGTGAAAAAGGATGACCACGTGTTCGTGCTGAGAGGCTAAGACGGAAGTATGGTCAAGGCTATTGTGACCTTTCTGAGCAAATGTGTGCCAAGTTGATCAGCAAGAAGCGTGAGAAGTCAAACTGAATAAATGGACGGAACTGTTGAATCTAAAAAGTAGCAGAAAAAGATACAAATTGGACTGATCGAAACTGATGAGCAATGTCATGAACTGTGGGAAACGATGCAAGCATGGACATTCCACAAAGAACTGGTTAAGACAAGGAAGTTTTGATTAAAATGTATATGGACCTGAATGAACCAATGAGAAAGAATCACGCCATAGAGATGCAACATTTTTATTCAGTAAGCTAGAATTAGGGTATAAGAAGACCTACTCTTGGTGGGGAGGGGTTAGATGCTGGAGAGAGTGGATGCTGCAGATGGGTGAAGTTGCGGTTGCTGATGCTGACGAGTTGATGCTGCTGCTGCTATTTTATATTTCTAGTTGAGTATAAGATGCTGCTTTTGGAGAACCTTTTTATTCCTGATAGATTTTTCATTTAGAACTATTAGATTTTCCAAGACAGATAGATTGATCTTTTGGAGTTCTTGCTATGACAACCTTATTTTTCCGTCTAATAGGTATGCATTGCAATTTCAATTTATTCTTATATTGATGATAAATGTAATAATCTGAATAATAAGCTTAAACTTATTTCTTGCTTCGAAACTTTATATAAACTTTATTATTCTTTAAACAAATGACTCAGTGATTCTTTAGCTCAATGATTAAGGTAAAATGTTAAAGAGTTTATTGTGATTGAGCTGGTCTTAATCACCATCAACTGATTCCTACTAGTTGGTCCATCGACCAATGAGCGGAATACCTTAAAGCAAATGAGAAACATTATGTCATGTTAAAAGAGGTATCCCGTCTCCTTCCAGTGAATCGTTTTCTCCTAGGTTAAGGACGGAGGTAATCCAGGGAATAAATGAGTAAGTGAATGTATATGCGGTGTTATGGGTCCCACTGTCATATGGATGTAGTTTGTGTGTTGGAGGAATAGTTGCACCTGGATGACCGAAGCATATAGGAGAAGAATTTTTATTGTTAGCGCTGGATCAGATTTCTTGGTAGCAGAGTTATGGTTACTATAGATTAGTTTGGTGATTATTGATTATTGATAAGTTCATGTCTAACACTTTATGTTGAGTCGCGTTATGTTATATGTAAGTTTTCACGCTTCCGGGAAGTAGGAAGTGGAACACGTGTGGCAAGAGAAGTCACATGGAATGGTGCATTGTCTGAGTTCATATTGGTGATAACACAGGTTGTGTTATGATAGGGACATTTTCCGTATAAAAGGTGTGTAAGTGAAATAGTGATCGGTTTTCTTGTGAAACTCTGGCCTTAATTCTCAGGAGCAGTATAGTCTCCACATGTGTTTTATCCCCAGAGAAACGGGTTTACCGCTTGCTTGAAAGAAGGGTAAGGTAGAGGGAAGTGCTACTTTATCGGCGAAACAGAAAATTCTGTGGTAGGGTAGAGGTAAGCGCTGCCTACTGGAAAATACAGAGTTCTTGTGTAAATGGTCAAAGCTATCTCTTTGGTTTAGCGAATCAGACAATGGAAATGTGTTTTAAATGTTGTAACTAACGAAGAATTGTTGAAAAAGAAATTGCCGATAAATTTTGTAAAGAAGGGGTCAAGAGCAGAACTGACGTAGACAAAAGCCGCGCTGGGATTGGACAGTGCGCTAGTCATACGGAAACAGGAGCAGAACTGACGTAGACAAAAGCCGCGCTGGGATTGGACAGTGCGCTGTAGACAGAAATCGCTCTGATTGGAGCTTTAGTGTGAGTCGCGCTAGTATTGGTTGGAATAACACATAGAGAACAGTGTTGAATTGCGGATCGTTTGAGGAGAAAAAGCGATTGTGAATCATGTCGTATTATGAGTATGGTAGAGAGAAAACGTCATGGATGTCGAAAGTTAAGAATTTCTTTAAGAAAGACAAAAAGGTAGTGACTAGAGAGGGACAAATAATTCCTCCGCCGAAATCACCAGCTTCGCATATGATGCTGAAATATGGATATCATACATGCATATTGTTAGAAAATTGGACAAAATATACCAAGAATGATGGAGCTTTGGCTTTCCCTGAGAATGGTTCATTTAATGTAGCTGTACTACGGAATTTGAGAGAAAAGATGGCAATGTTAGAACCTAGACCTAGACCGACACAGTTTGAAGCTTTAACTGAATGGGAAGATGAGATGTATGAACAAGAGAGATTCAGAGGATTAAAGAATCATGAGTTTGTGCCTGGAAGGTTATGGGGAGTAAATCATGAGGACAGAATAAAGCGTTGGAGATGTGCTAATATGACAGGAGGTTTGTTTCCAGCTTTTACAGTTGAGGAAGAAGCAAAGAGAAAGTGTACAGAGAAAAAGAAACATGTAGTTATAGAAAAGTATGGGTATGGTGGTAGTGAAACGGATGACGAATTGCTGGAAGATATTTTAAACAGAAACCCACCTTTATACCAACAGACTTCTGCGGTGGTGACACCTAATGCACCGCCAATGGAAACTGGGAGGAATAAAAATCCCGAACGAAGAGATGAGATAAATAGGTCACAAGATCAATTAAAAACTTCACAAAATGAAGAGATAGAAAGTGACAATGCAACTGAATTAGCAAAAACCACAAGAGAATTGACTGAGAAGATAAGAGCATTGACAAAGAATATGGAAGCTGTAACTGTACCAGTAACGATAGGTCCAGTAATGCCAATTTTTGAGAATCAGAAAATTGATGAACGTTCTTTAGTGATTCCCATGAATTCACATTTGCAAAGAAAAAGAGAAGGGATGGAACTGAATAATGAAGGTGCACACCATTTGGCTAGTACCTATAGACCAAGCCCACCTACTAATTTGACGATAAATGAGAATGAGATTAGGAGAATACCTATGGTAATGGAGTCTGCATCAGGGACACCAGAAAGAAGTAGCAATTGGATAGAATTAAATAGTACGCCTGTAGGTCCGACTCCAGATGAGTTAAATGAATGGATGAAAACGCTAAAAACAAAAGAAACAGAAGTAAAACCATTAGATGTAATTAGGTTAAAAATAGACATGGAAGAATTGATTTTAGGAACGATTGGTACAGAAAAATTAAAAAATTATCAGGATGATGAGATTATGTTTTTGTGCAAAAGTCTTACATGGAGAGCTAGAAATTTACATGACAAATTGGAAGAGACAGCAAGTGAACTAGGAGTAGAGTTTGTAAAAGTGAGAACGTTGCAGAAACCATACAGAGTAGATTTTGTGAGAAAGATATAGAGAATTTGAACACATCAGGAAGATTGACCCAAATAAAAGAGTGAATTGTTTTACTGAGAAAATGGGGTAATGTGGATAGATGGAGAAATAGATGGACGAAAAAGAACGAGAAAAAAACAGATAAAGCATCTTTGGCTTTTGCAGTGACAGATAAGGAACCAGTTGTAAGGGAGTACCCGATGAGAGAAACTCCAGGAGGTAGTTATGTGCATGTTCCATGGACTAGACAGTATATACTGTCATTTACAAATGACTTCCCAAAATTGAGAGAGAAGCCAGTAGAATGGTACAGACAAGTGGAGAGATTTGTTAAGGTTTCAAAAGTGTTGTGGATAGACTTAGATGGATTGTTTGATATAGTAGTGCCAGCTGATTTGTGGACAGAATGTAAGATTACTATTGATTGGCCAACTGTAGAATATCCAAGGGATGCTAAAACAGGAGCGCCAGGACCAGAAGTGATGAGAAAGTATGACCAAGTAATTACCTTTTTGAAGAATAAGATTCCACCTAAAGAAACAGATTGGGTAAAAATAGACAGAACAACGCAAGAAAGTAAAGAATCAGTGCATGCTTATTATGAAAGGCTGTTGTTAGTTTTCAAACAGTATAGTGGTTATGAGACACTAAATGAGAAGGATATGAGTCATTTTGTATATAGATTTGTTTATGGGTTGAAACCAGAGATAAGTGAGATGATTAAACAGCATATGATTTGTTGGCAGAATAGCACAGTTGACGAAGTTTTGAGATATGCTAAGTATTGCAGTGATGATATTGAGAGTAGACAGCGTAAATTGAAAGAAAAAGCCATGTGGGCACAGGTGAAAGTTGCAGAGAAGCAAGAAGCTCAATTGAGTAATACCGGTAATGAAGCAGGACAGGCTAGATCTCGACCAAATATAGGTAAAGGAAGAGGACAAATGAGCATAGATGAGGCAAAGAAAAAGTGGCCATGCCACAACTGCGGAAAGCTAGGGCATTGGAGAAACGAGTGTAAATTTCCTCCAAAACTTAATGTGGAAAATCAATCATTAAATTCACAGGTGCAGAGTGAGGTAGTTACTCAACAGAGTCAGGTGCCACAACCACCACTTCCCAAGAGTGTTAACCAACAGAAATACAGTGCAGAAACAGGATTCTACGGAGGAGAACAGGTAACACAGTTGCCGCGTGCAGCTGCAATTTCTCAATATTGGTTACGACAGGATGAGGATGAAACGGATGAAAGTTTCTGACGGTGCCTAAGAGAGGGGGAAGAGTGCGTGCTTGGCGCAACTCTAGAGGTAGATCAGTCTGGTCCATTTGTGGATGGAGAAGTGAATGGTGCAAATGTAACATTCCTTGTGGACACTGGAGCTACCCGTTCTACTGTTAGGTCAGTGGAAATTCCAAACCTTCCTCTCTCAGGTGAACATATCCAAGTAGTTGGAGTTTCAAATCAGCAAATTAAGACGCCTCTTACTAAATTAGTGGAGGTAAAGATTGGTCCATTTAGTGAAATGCACCGATTTGTGGTATGCGATTGTAGTCCCGTGAACCTATTAGGACGCGATCTATTGTGCAAGATGAATTGCACTATCTATTGTACTCCAGATGGAATTGCATTTCAGACCCCAGATGAAGATGTGCTGTATAAAATGACAATGGTAAATTTAGAACCAGAAGTAAATGATTTGTTTCCTGTATTTGATGCAGAGAAAATCCCAATTGAATTGAAAAAGACAGTGAAAGAAGAAGTGTGGGACTTTACAGGAGAAGATATAGGATTAATGAAAGAAGTAGATCCCGTTAAAATAACCGTAAAAGAAGGAACGAGTTACCCAAATACGCCCCAGTATAAATTGACACCAGAAATAATTGAAGGAATAACGCCAGTAATAAATAAAATGGTTGAACAAGGGATTCTAAAAGAAATCATGAGCAGTCCATGTAATTCGCCAATAATGGGACTGAAAAAGCCAAACGGAACATATAGAATTGTACAGGATTTGAGGAAGGTAAACAAAATTGTAGTGCCTTGTTGCCCAATAGTACCGAACCCTGCTGTGATTCTATACCAGATTCCACGTGAAGCAGAATGGTACACAGTAATTGATTTATGTCATGCATTTTTCTCTATTCCATTGCATCCAGATAGCCAGCCATTATTTGCGTTTAGGTTTGGAGAGCGTATTTTGGCATGGTGCCGAATTCCTCAAGGGTACACAGAAAGCCCCTCAATCTTTAATCAGATTCTAAAGAAATCGTTGGAAGATTTAAAAATGCCAGAAAAGTCAGTGATGGTTCAGTATATTGATGACCTACTGGTGGCATCAAAAACGAAGGAAGCATGTGTCAATGATACAATTGCTTTGCTGAATCATTTAGCAAAAAGAGGACATAAAGTGTCCCCATCAAAATTGCAGTTTTGTCAACAAGAAGTTCAATATTTAGGGCATAAAATTGAGAAAGGAGTGCGAAAGGTAACGACTGAAAGAATAAAAATGATTCAAGGAATGAGAGCTCCAATGACGCAAAGAGAGGTAAGAATGTTTCTGGGAATGGTTGGATATTGTCGACAATGGATAAGCGGTTTTTCGCTGATTGCTAAACCGTTGCAAAAACTGACAAAGAAGGATGTTAAAGATCCTTTTGAAATGAATGATGAAGAAATGAAAGCATTCAGAGAGCTGAAAAAGAAATTATGTGAAGCTCCAGCATTAGGAATGCCTGACTATGAGAAAGATTTTGAGTTGTATTGCAGTGAAAGAGATGGATGTGCATTTTCAGTCTTGGTACAGAGACATGGAACTATGAAAAGACCCATTGCATATTTTTCAGCTGTTTTAGACCCTGTAGCGAAAGCGTTGCCTGGATGTTTGAAAGCAGTTGCTGCTACTTGTGTGAGTCTGGAACAGAGTGAAGGCATAGTGATGGGATATCCACTGAGAGTATATGTTCCCCATTCTGTGGAAATTCTCTTGACAAGAACGAAAACCCAATACATGACACATAGTCGGCTGACTAGGTATGAAAAAGTAATTTTGAGTGCAGATAATGTGACCATTGACAGATGTATGAATGTGAATCCTTCGACATCTTTACCAGATGAAGAGAGTGTAATTGAAATGGATGAAGTAGATCACGATTGTCTGAATGTGCTTGAATATTGTACAAAACCGAGATCAGACATACGAGATGAGCCCTTAAAGGAATCAGATTATATTCTGTTTGTGGATGGCTCATGCTTGAGAACGAATGATGGAGTTCTAAGTGCAGCGTATGCGGTTTGCACAGTAGCAACTGTAATGGAAGCATCTTGTCTGAAAGGGATACGGTCTGCCCAAGTCGCAGAACTAGTAGCTCTGATTCAAGCATGCAAGTTGGGAAGAAATGTACGGGTTACGATTGTGACAGATAGCCAGTACGGCTTTGGGGTGGTGCATGATTTCGGTCAGATTTGGTCACAAAGAGGTTTCTTGACGTCTGCAGGAACGCCAATTAGAAATGGAGATTTTGTGAAAAAGTTGCTTGAGGCGATACAGCTGCCTAAACAGATTGCTGTTGTGAAGTGCAATGCACATAAAAATGGGGAAGACTACATAACTGTCGGCAATAAATATGCTGACGAGATTGCACAGTACTGTGCAAAGAATGTGGTTTCTTTAAACAGGAACCGAGAGAGAGAGCATATTTCTTGTCCTTTGCTTTTTACTAACCCTGTTGAGACATGGGATGAGGTGAGACAGTTACAGGAAGCAGCAGATGATGAGGAAAAAGATACATGGATAAAAGCAGGATGTAGAAAACATGAGGAAAATGATGTTTGGGTTTACAGAGATGAAAGACCAGTTATGCCTGATAGTATGATTTCTGACATGGCACGGATGTACCATGGACAAGCCCATATTGGGAGAGATTCAATGATCAGACTTTTTAGACAAACATGGTATAATCCAAAATTCAGAGCCATAGCTGAGAGTCTTTGTCAAAGATGTCTTATTTGTCAACAGTTAAATCCAGGAAGGAAGACAGTAGTGAGTCTAGGAACAATAGGACGAGAAGGAGGTCCGTTCACTAGAATGCAAATGGATTTTATTGAAATGCCCCCGTGCAACAGACTAAGGTATGTCCTTGTAGTCGTCTGTTTGTTTTCCCGTTGGGTGGAAGCATACCCGACCAGAAGGAATGATGGAATCACGGTAGCAAAACTTATGCTGCGAGAATTCATTCCGAGGTATGGTTTTCCAGTCACGATTGAAACAGATAGAGGAACACATTTCCAAAATGAATTAGTTAAACTGATTTGTGAAGCACTTAGTATGAAACAGAAACTGCATTGTGCATACAGACCAGAGGCTTCTGGAATAGTAGAGCAAGTGAATGGAACAATTAAGAACAGGTTAGGAAAAATGTGTCAAGCTACAGGACTCAAATGGCCAGATGCCTTGCCATTAGTTTTAATGACAATCAGAAGTATTCCGGAAAGGAAAACTGGACTCAGTCCCCATGAGATAATTATGGGACGAGCAATGAGACAAGCACATGTACCTGTCAACAAACTACTGACTATAACTGATGATCTGGTGCTGGATTATTGCAAAGGATTGGCTGATGTGGTGCGTTCTGTGTTTCATCAGGTTGGACCGGATGCGACCACTCTTGAAAGAAAACCAGCTCACGACTTGAATCCAGGAGATTGGGTCCGCATAAAAGTCCACAGGAGAAGAAACTGTTTGGTTCCTCGCTGGGACGAACCACGACAAGTGATCCTGGTGACAACCACTGCAGTCAAATGTGCAGGAGTGAAACACTGGGTGCATGCCAGTCACACCATCAGAGTTCCAGAACCTGAAGATCGACATGTGAGTCGACATCTGGAAATATTGGATAACAGTTCAGCATCAGAAGCGGAAGAAGAAACTAACAGGGTGCCAGAATCTGAAGATCGACCTGTAAGTCGACATCTGGATGACCCAACTACAAGTGCAACGACAGAAGAAGTAGAGGAAATAGCTGAAGTTCCAGAACCTGAAGATCGACATGTGAGTCGACATCTGGAAATATCAGATACCAGTTCAGAATCTGATACAGATCATTCGGATTGTGAAGAAATTCTGAAAAGAAATTGGAAATTTGAAAGCATAAGAGAAGAAACTGAGCCAGAAGATAGTAACAGTGAGCAACCAAGTACAAGTTGTGGTAAAAATCCTTCGGAGATAATATTAATAGATGAAGAAGGGAGAGTTTCAAACAGAAAGTTAGAAAAATCGGAAGATCCCCGAGGAGCAATAGGGACAGATAGTCAAACAAAAGAACAGGGAAATTTAGAAGCAGATAGAGAGACTGACACAAATTCGGAAGAACCTCGAGGAGGGACAGAAATAGGTGAACGAAGGAAGATAAGAAAAGAACCACAAGTAGAGGAAGAAAATGAAATTATAAGATTCAAAATAAGAGACAATAACGAAAAAACTGAAACAGAGTCTGAAGAAAGTGGAGAAGAAAGAAACCAAAAACTAGAGTCAAGAAAAAGGAATTGGAAAACAGAAAGAGAGGAAAAAGGAAGTGAGGCAAAAAGGCCAAGAAAAGGAGACAATTGGCCCAACGAAGTAAGAAAATTAAGATACAGAATCATAAGGTTAGATGGAAAAAGTGCTGAACAAGTGAATGAAATAACAAGTCAGAAAGAGCAAGAAAAACAAGGTGGAAAACACTTGCAGAAAACGAAAAGAGTAAAGAAAGTAAATCCGAAGTATAGATCGCCTGAATGGTTGTATCTTGCTTTGACTGATATCAAAGAAGAAAAGAACACTCACGAGAACCCAGAACAAAGAAACCTAATGGGTGAAGGTGAGGTGCAACAAACTTGAAGAAGTTTAAACAATTTCTACCGGACTTGACAAAACACTGGATCTGACGAATTTCTACCGGATTTGACAAAGAAAGAATTCTGAAAAGAATTAAAAGAAAGTACCAAGCAAAGACAAAAACATTGGAGTGCAGAGTGGCAAATAAGTCATTTCTGAGGTGTAGTGACACAATTTTCTGGAAAATAAATAAATAAGGTTATAAAACAAAATGGAGGATACTAGAGATAGAAAATGTAAATGTGAGTTTTTAAGTAGATGGTGTAAGATGTGCTTCTTTTGTACAGGATTATTAATGACAGTATGGGTGGTTTTAGCAATCACTATTCCAATTAGTTTAGCTGTAGTGGAAACTTCTAATAACACAGAGAAAGAAAAAGGAGCTAACACTCAAGAACCAGTTATATTAAAAAGTAGTGCAGAATTACATAAGGACAAATCAATAACAGATTTTTCTAAGAATGTTTTTACTAAATTATTATATGAGTATGTAGAAACAATGGATGTAAGAGATTGCTATGTTTGTATGCAATTGCCTGCATCTGTAGCAGAGGGTGTGACTTATCATCACCTTCCTTTGACGTATGGAATAACATGTAGTGTTTTAGCAAGTTTATTTTATAAAACAGGTAGATTAGAATATTATTACACTGACATAGATAAGATTTTTGCGAAAGTTTCTGTAGTTCCCGAGCTAAACAAAATAAAAGAGGGAAAAACGTTTGGTGAATATTTTTTAGAAGATAAGATTTTAACATTAGATAATATAGTTAAATACAACCTTACCTGTGAGTTAAAGAAGGAAGAAAAAGTATTTTTAGAGATGGTTGAAGAGAGAAGAGTGAAATTTCAAAGAAAAGTGATAGAAGAGACAAAAACACCTCTTTGGGCGTTTGAGGAAGACAATCATGACAAGAAAAAGACAAATGCAGCTATGACTCTGGATTGGCCCCAACAGGGAAGGTTGTGCATTAGAAGAAATAAGACAAGATATGACAATTATTTTGTGGGTTCCAGTATTTGCCATGACAATTATCAAATTTTAGGCGGATGGGGATTCAAAGGGGGAAAAGATCCAATATTTCCAGGGATCTATTATGTTTGCGGTAATAGGGCTTATTATAGGTTGCCGGACCATTGGTATGGGTCATGTTATTTAGGCCTGGTCTTTCCAAAGATTTTTCATATGGATAGAAAAGAAAAAGGAACACACAAAATGATAAATACCTTTAC
Source organism: Calotriton arnoldi (assembly GCA_963921515.1). NCBI lineage: Eukaryota > Metazoa > Chordata > Amphibia > Caudata > Salamandridae > Calotriton > Calotriton arnoldi. Next base: position 312,458 of record CAWUFW010008159.1, read on the forward strand.
ACGTAGAAAAAGGGAAAGTTTTTCAGAAATAGTAGGTGATATTTTTGGTGCATTGATACCAGCAGTGGGAATATCTTTGAATGCATTTAGAATTCGGAAATTATCCACAGTGGTAGATCGTTTATCTACAGATACTGCTGGAGGGTTCTTGATGGTAAATACTGAGATGGTTGCCATGAGAGCTATGGTGATGCAAAATCGACTTGCCCTTGACATTCTTTTGGCAAAAGAGGGTGGAGTCTGTGGAATGCTGAAAGTCCAACATTGTTGCACTTACATTCCAGATAAAAGTGAAAATATACAAAAGTATATAACAAATATTACAAGTTTGCACAAAGAACTTGTTCCACTGGAGGTTGAAAGTGCATTGGGAAAACTTGGTAAAGGGTTTTCTTCAGTAATAAATTGGTTAACAAGAATGAGTGGATTAATAATAGGGAAAGTTATAATAATAGCAACCATGATAATAATAATAATTTTAGTGCTGAAGCTTGTAATTACATGTATAAAGAGAAGAAGAAGACAGAATAAAATAGAAAAAGAAAACATGATAAACAAGGAGAGAGAGAGAGAGAGAGAGAAATGGGTGAAATAGAGTTAGAAGAAATAAAAGAGAACATGTACAAGAAGACGAAGAGACAAGTTGAAAGGGATACAGTTGTGTAAACTAACAAAAGGAAACGGATAAAAGATATATGCTGTCTGAAAGAATTGTATAACTTGGGTTTTGTGGTGATATTAAAAATCACCAAAGGGGGAGTTGATGGAGCAGGGTAAATGAAAATATTTTAACCTCCTAATAATTTTCGTAAAATAATTAATAAACATGTTCGTTTAAGTAAATAACCAACAATGTATGTTACATGTAAAGGGTTAAAGGTAACACGCTATTTTGTGTGCAAATTAATCAACTTATAATTGTTTACGTGTCTAACATAACGTAATATTTGCGTACTAATAAAATAATAAACGCATGATTTGTGCTTTTTAAATAAAACGTGTGGTGGCAAAATAAAGCGATGGTAAGTAAGGGACGGCTTTATATGTTGCTTTTTGCTAGGTAATACCTAATTGGGGTACGTAGAAAGACGGGAGGGAAACGAAAGGGTTTATATTCTTTATTTTAACAATATTTTGTTTATCTTTGAAAATAGTGCGCTTAGGCCTTTTGAGCAGCGATATAAAATGGCCGCCAATTGCTAGAGTACGCATGAGCAAGAAACCGTGTGGTAGAGGAGAAAGGCTGTGAAAAAGGATGACCACGTGTTCGTGCTGAGAGGCTAAGACGGAAGTATGGTCAAGGCTATTGTGACCTTTCTGAGCAAATGTGTGCCAAGATGATCAGCAAGAAGCGTGAGAAGTCAAACTGAATAAATGGACGGAACTGTTGAATCTAAAAAGTAGCAGAAAAAGATACAAATTGGACTGATCGAAACTGATGAGCAATGTCATGAACTGTGGGAAACGATGCAAGCATGGACATTCCACAAAGAACTGGTTAAGACAAGGAAGTTTTGATTAAAATGTATATGGACCTGAATGAACCAATGAGAAAGAATCACGCCATAGAGATGCAACATTTTTATTCAGTAAGCTAGAATTAGGGTATAAGAAGACCTACTCTTGGTGGGGAGGGGTTAGATGCTGGAGAGAGAGTGGGTGCTGCAGATGGGTGAAGTTGCGGTTGCTGATGCTGACGAGTTGATGCTGCTGCTGCTATTTTATATTTCTAGTTGAGTATAAGATGCTGCTTTTGGAGAACCTTTTTATTCCTGATAGATTTTTCATTTAGAACTATTAGATTTTCCAAGACAGATAGATTGATCTTTTGGAGTTCTTGCTATGACAACCTTATTTTTCCGTCTAATAGGTATGCATTGCAATTTCAATTTATTCTTATATTGATGATAAATGTAATAATCTGAATAATAAGCTTAAACTTATTTCTTGCTTCGAAACTTTATATAAACTTTATTATTCTTTAAACAAATGACTCAGTGATTCTTTAGCTCAATGATTAAGGTAAAATGTTAAAGAGTTTATTGTGATTGAGCTGGTCTTAATCACCATCAACTGATTCCTACTAGTTGGTCCATCGACCAATGAGCGGAATACCTTAAAGCAAATGAGAAACATTATGTCATGTTAAAAGAGGTATCCCGTCTCCTTCCAGTGAATCGTTTTCTCCTAGGTTAAGGACGGAGGTAATCCAGGGAATAAATGAGTAAGTGAATGTATATGCGCTGTTATGGGCCCCACCATCATATGGATATAGTTTGTGTGTTGGAGGAATAGTTGCACCTGGATGACCGAAGCATGTAGGAGAAGAATTTTTATTGTTAGCGCTGGATCACATTCCTCCACACAAAGGGCTGTGTTACCCCTGCAGTTAGTCTGTAGACAATACACGGAAGTCAAGGTGCCTTTGGGTCTTCAGAGGTAAACCTCTAGAAGCTTCTCCCCCACTTCAAAGGCTCATTATACCCAACTAGGTATAAATACTGGACCTCAGGCACCAACTCTTCAGTACACTTCTGGACCCTTGGATACTATGCCAGGAAGAAGGACTGCTGTGATGCTGAAAGGACTGCCACTCTGCTGGACTGCTGCTATGAAGGACTGCTGTGCTGACCTGCTGCCCTCTTGCCTGGGTGAGAAGCACTGAACCTGCATCACTTGAACCCAGAACCCCAGAGTGACTGCAAGGGCTAGTTGGCTGGTCTCTTGATCTGAAGCCTCAGGGTTACAACAGGCTTCCAATAACCTTGCACTTGCACCTGGACTCTGCCATCTGTGAGTCTCCCAAGCCAAGTGGTGCCAAGCCCAGTCCTGGACCCTTGGAAGGGGCTTAAGGTGCTCTGCCAGCCTCTGTGGATACAGTGGAACCGATACATCTCCTCAGCTGCACGGAGCAACGCTGAGCAGAACTGATGCATTGCAGCTGAGGCGTGGATCAGAACTGCCTCAAAGACCCGCATCGCAGCTTATCACCCCATTGGAACTGCCACTGAATGATGCATTCCTGGTACAGGCCCTCGCATACCATGTCAACGGCAGTCTGCATGACATTCACAGCTTCGTTACTCCTTGAAACCTGACGCATCGTCCCGACTCTGCTACGCATCCTCGATGCTTGACTTCACATCACAAGCCCTCGTCGACGGGATCCTCGACAACTATGCAGGACCTCACACCCACCACAGCCTTGTCGCAACTCAAAACCGACACATCTCTTTGGCTACGCAATCCATCATCGACGTGGATCCCTGCACACTTTGCAAACCAGGATTTATGGTACTTTGATCTACGGGCCTAACTGGATCCCTGTAGCTGACCCGCACTCCATTGTAGTTGGCCTCAACCTGTGACTTTGTTCCGGTCTGGTGCAACCAGATATCCACAGTTGGTGCCTTGTGCTTTTTGGCGCTATGTTCAATGAAATTGTTAAAATTGCATATCTCTGTTTCTACTGATTGGATTTTTGTAATTTTGGTCTTGTTTTATTTATTAAAAAAGACTCTAGTTTTCTAATTTGGTGTGGGATCTTTTTTGTGTGGTGTTTTCTCTTTATTACTCTTGAAGTGTTGCACAAATATTTTACACTTTGCCTCTAAATGTAGCCTGACTGCTCTGTGACAAGCGACCCGAGGGTTGAGCACAGGTTAATTTAGGGTTGGCTTGTGCCTCACCCTGACAAGGATTGTAGTTGCTGCTTGACACGTCAGTCAACCAACAGCTCCAGTTTCTCACAATGACTGAGTGGGAGCATCCCTGTAAAGCGTACAACACAGCACCCTTTGTGGCTTATATAATTCTCCAAGATGGTGCAGTCAGAGCGTGGTCCTGTTAATAGTTTTGGTAATTAGTTATTTGCAGCCTGTCTCCAGAAATGTGTAAATATTTTGAGCTATTCACTGATATGTTGCTGCTTTGCATATGTTTACCATGATTGCACACTTTTCAATGTGTTATATACCGTGAAAAGTATTTTTTTCAGCTCATTCAGGATGTTTTTGCACAATGAAGAAATCCTCAGGCTGATGACGAGGGATTATCTTACTCAAATATTCATCTGATCATCCATCTATGCACTCACTCCTCCATAAAATATCCATGCATTCAGAAGCTCATTTCCATCCATGCGCTCACTTATCCATCATCCATTCACCCACTCATCAACACAACCGAGGCAAATTTGCTAATCCATAAAGGAGCACTTTCACTTACAACGTATCCATACATTGTTGTTTGGTGCTTGTTTTTGCATTACCTTTGCATCTGCTCAGTACTTTGGTGGAAGTGCTTGTTAATTTTACATAAAATAAGTAAATAAATGCATTACTAAAGTGAGGCTCTCTCACACCATCACACACACGCCTGCATGTTTACAGACCCTTTTTTGGATTGTAAAAGAATACTAGAAAAATAAGTGTCAGGGACCAATGTATTGTATTGTATTGTAATTGCATTTATATAGCGCTTACTACCCCTGACGAGGCGTTGAAGTGCTTTTTCGGCGAGTAGCACGCTACTCTGGAACCCATAAAGTATTAGTGTTGAATTAGTATGGTGAAATATGAAAGTAATTTGAGTTGTGGATGGGTTAGTCAGTTATTTGGATCGAGAAGAATAGTGGAGGAATAGAAGATGGAAAAAGGTTTGCATTTATATTAAGGGTGGGCGTAATAAGTGGACTCCCAATTAATAAAACAGAAACCTCATATACTTTTGGCAAAATAACAAGTATCTCTGTCTTTACATTGTTTCAAAAACCTTTATTAGTTTGATAAAGGCACACATACAGAGTTACATTTCACAAGTCAAAATGTACAGCAAGAGTTGAAAGAACAAGGTAATACTTGAAATAGATAAAGTTTTGATCAATCATGGTGTTTCACCCACCCCCTAAAGTGAACTAATACATTTTATTGATGGTCTATACAAATGCCAATCCTTATGGCCTGGTGGCAAGGCAAAAAGCAAAGTCCATCAGTTTATTTAGAGACATGTTTAAGTGACCCAACCTTTCCAGTTTTTAATGTGCCACAAAGCGTTAGCTTCTTCCAGTCCCAGAGAAGCACGATCTACATGTACATAAGTCATGACTTTATCAAGAAAAAGATTTCTACATGCTTTAGTATCCATATCTTTATGGAGGTAAAGAAACAGATTTCGTGCATCCCATAAGGCCTCTTTAGCACAGTTTAACAGTCGCCACGCAGTAGGGGGGTGTTTTGCAGAAATGTCTTGTCCATAAAGAAGGGCATTAAAGGATAAAGCAGAAATACCCGCAATGTTCAAAAGGAAAGGCTGCAATAAAGTCCAAAAGTTTTTGGCATAAAGGCAACCCCACAGCAGGTGGAAAACAGTTTCTTCATTGCCGCATCTCGTGCGTGGGAAACATGCTGTGGGGGCCAATCCTCGCTGAAGCTGAAAGACTTTTACGGGGAGGCATCCATGGACAGCCATCCAAGCCAGGTTTCGTTGACTGTGGATAATGTCTCTGTGGCCCACCATCTTCCACACCCTCAAAGACTGTGGCTCTGACAGGATACCCAACACGATAGGCTGCTCTTGTTTCCGTAGCTCCTGTTTCAGTCTGGTAGGGTGGATGCATACATCTCGATCAAAAAGTTCAGTGTCCAAAGTCTGTATGAAGGAGCGAAGCCCCTTGTAGTATGGCGGTGCATTTTGTGCCAGAGGAGAAAGGTTAGAATGGGCAAATAGTCCAAAACGTCTGAGCATTGCCCCCACAAAATAACGTGTAAATAAGGCAGGGACTGAAACCATCTCTTCATCTGTACGGGACACAACATAGCATAACAACTTAGAAAACAAAAAGGTCTTAAGATCTGGCAAATTTTTCCCCCCATTTTTCCAGGTTTTACAAACTTTCTCTCTACTTAGTTTCTCCATCCTAGAGTTCCATAGGAAGGTAAAAAGCATTTTTTGCAATTTCTGTAAAGTGTGGTGCTGAGGAGGGAAAACCATAGCAAGGTACAGTAACAGTGGAAACAAGACAGCTTTAATGACTAACACCTTTCCTTCTAAGGTTAGCTTGCGCAAAGACCAAAGAGAAAGTTTCTTTAGTACTTTAGCCTGGACTTCCTTCCAATTTTTTTCCACATGCCCTTGCCCCCAAAATACACTCCCAAAATTTTAGTGGGTTCTGTGGTAACCGTTACCGGCAGATTTGCCAGTCGATCCCAGGGACCTGTAGTCAGGCAGACACTCTTCCCCATGTTTAAACCCAAACCTGATACTTCCTGGAAAAGAGAAGCCTGTAAAAGAGTTCTGCGCACAGAAGCTGCGGTAGTACACAACACGGTCACATCATCCATATATGCGATGACCTTGTTCTGGACCCAGAACCACCAGGTACAAATACACCTTTTATCAGTTTGTCCTTTCTTAATTTGCACAAAAAAGGCTCCAACACCCAAACAAAAAGAATGGGAGACATTGGGCACCCCTGACGCACTCCAGTGTGAATAGGAAAAGCAGTGGTATAGAATCCGTTGATACTAACTTTGCTCTGAGCACCTTGGTAGAGGGTACGTATCATGTGAACAAATGCAGGAGGAACATACATTTTTGCTAATACCAGATAGAGAAATTGATGTAAAACTTTGTCGAAAGCCTTATGAAAGTCCAGGCTAAGAACACCTAGAGGGAGCGCTCTTTCTTGATTGTACCAAAGTGCATCTCTTAAGGTAACAAGGCTATCCACAATAGTGCGCCTTCTGATAGCACAAGCTTGATCTGGTTGAACACAAGAGTGCATAACTCCTCGAAGGCGGCGCACAAGTACTTTAGCTATGAGCTTGTAATCAACGTTCAAAAGTGAAATTGGCCGCCAATTTTGCAGGGAGGTCTCGTCCCCGGTTTTGTACAAGAGGGTGATGACCCCAGCGGAGAAATCTGCAGAAAAAGTGTTATTAGTAAAACCTTCGTTGACAACCGCCATGTAGTCCATACATAACAGGGCCCAAAATTTGCGGTAGAACTCCCAAGTGAGCCCATCTATCCCAGGGCTAGAACCTCTGGGAGAGGACTGTAATGCGGATAGCAATTCCTCCCCATCAAAAGGCTGTTCCAGGAATTCTACTTGATCAGTATTAAGACCCCCTTCCAGTCCTGAACAATATTCTTCAAAGTCCTGAAAAGAAGAAGGGTTAGGTGGTGGTGCAGCATATAAGTGCGAATAAAAGTCAAAAGCTATCTGTTTGCAATGCTCAATACCTTGCAAAATATCTCCATGCTCATTACGTAGCTTTGTCAGCAATTTATGGGAGGATTTTGCTTTTTTTTAAAAAGAAAGATGTACATTTTTCATTTTCCTGATAGTATTTAACTCTAGAATGGAATATTGTAGCCTTATTCCTTTTTGCCAACCAGTTATTCATATCCAGTGTGACTAAGCGGATTTCATCTTTCACATCTTTTCCTGCCTCCCCAAATTGTTGGAGAAGAATAAGGCGACGATGTAATTTCGGGTTAGCGTCCCATTCAGCTCGGCGTTTGAGCCGGCCTTGTTCTTGAAAGAACATTTTTGTTTTATGTTTCACCCAACACCACCATTTGTACTTATTTGGAAACCTGTTTTTCTGTCTTTCCCATGTATGATAGCGTTTGATGTATCTATCACAAATGCTTTCGTCTTGAAGGAGCTCATTATTTAATTTCCAAAAGCCAGGGCCCCTTTGAGGCCGGCCTGGTGTCGTGAACCAGACAGCCAGAATATGATGATCCGAAAATGGGACTGGTGTGATGGAGCAGGGTAAATGTAAAAATGTTAACCTCCTAATATTTTCGTACAATATTAATAAACATGTTCGTTTAAGTAAATAACCAACAATGTCTGTAAAGGGTTAATGGTAACACGCAATTCAGTGTGCAAATTAATTGACTTATAATTGTTTACGTTTCTAACATAGCATAATATTTGCGTACTAATTTAATAATAAATGCATGATTTGTGCTTTTAAATAAAACGTGTGGTTGCAAAATAAAGCGATGGTAAGTAAGGGACAGCTTATATGTTGCTTCTGCTAGGTAATACCTAATTGGGGTACGTAGAAAGACGGAAGGGAAACGAAAGGGTTTATATTTCTTTGTTTTAATAACATTTTGTTTATCTTTGAAAATAGTGCGCTTAGGCCTGCCGAGCAGCAATATAAAATGGCCGCGAGTTACTAGAGTACGCATGAGCGGATGAGACCATGTGATAGAGGAGAGAGGCTGTGGAAAAGGGATGATCACGTGCTGATGCCGAGAGGCTAAGATGAAAGTATGGTCAAGGCTGCTGTGACCCTTCTGAGCAGATGTGTGCCAAGATGATCAGCAAGAAGCGTGAGAAGCCCGGTTGAATCAATAGACGGAACTGTATTACACAAAATGTAGCAGAAAAAGATACAATTTGGACTGATCGAAACGGATGAGCAAGTGCATGAACTGTGGGAAACGATGCTTGCATGGACATTCCACACGGAACTGGTTAAGACCAGGAAGTTTGATTAAAATGTATATGGACCTGAGTTTTTGACCAATGAGAATCAATCGCGCCATGTAAGAAGAAACATTTTATGCTGTAAGCTAGAATTAGGGTATAAGAAGACCTACTCTTGGTGGGAGGGGTTAGAATGCTGCGGGATGCTGCGGGAGATGCTGAAGAAGTTAGATGCTGTAGATGGGAGAGTTTGCGGTTGCTGATGCTGACGAGCTGATGCTACTGCTGTTATTTTCCTTTTCCAGTTGAGTATAAAGATGCTGCTTTAGGAGAACTTTTATTTGATAGATTTTTATTAGAATTATTAGGATTTCCCAGAGAGATAGATAGGTTGAACTATAGAGTTCTTAGTATGATAACTTCGTTTTTCCGTCTAATAAAAGTGCCATGCAATTTCAAACTATTCTTATATTGATGATAAATGCAATGATCTGAATAATAAGATTAATCTCAATTTCCTGCATTCAAAAACTTTATATAAACTTTATTATTCTTTAAACAAATGCCTCAGTGATTTTCTTTAGCTCAATGATTAATAATGAAATGGTAAAAGAGTTCATTGTGATTGAGCTGGTCTTAATCACCATCAACTGATTCCTACTAGTTGGTCCATCGACCAGTGAGCGGAATACCTTAAAAGCAAATGAGAATTATTATGTCATTATAAAAGAGGTATCCCGTCTCCTTCCAGCGAATCGTTTTTCTCCTAGGTTTCATGACGGAGGAAATCCAGGGAATAAATGAGTAAGTGAATGTATATGCGGTGTTATGGGCCCCACCGTCATATGGATATAGTGTGTGTGTTAGAGAAATAATTGCACCTGGATGACCAAAGCATAATAGGAGAAATTATTTTTATTGTTAGCGCTGGATCAGATTTCTTGGTAGCAGAGTTATGGTTTCTATAGATTAGTTTGGTGATTATTGATTTATGATTATAGATTATTGATAAGTTTATGTCTAACACTTTTTGTTGAGTTGCGTTATGTTATATGTAAGTTTTCACGCTTCCGGGAAGTAGGAAGTGGAACACGTGTGGCAAGAGACGTCGCATGGAATTTTACACTGTCTGAGTTCATTTTTGGTAATAACACAGGTTGTGTTATATTAGGGACATTTTGCGTATAAAAGGTGTGTAAGTGAAATAGTGATCGGTTTTCTTGTGAAACTCTGGCCTTAATTCTCAGGAGCAGTATAGTCTCCACATGTGTTTTATCCCCAGAGAAACGGGTTTATTGATTGCTTGAAAGAAGGGTAAGGTAGAGGGAAGTGCTACTTTATCGACGAAACTGAAAGTTCTGTGGTAGGGTAGAGGTAAGCGCTGCCTACTGGAAAATACAGAATTCTTGTGTGAATGGTCAAAGCTGTCTTTTCGGTTTAGCGAATCAGACAATGGAAATGTGGATAAAATGTTGTAACTAACAAGAATTGTTGAAAAAGAAATTGCAGATAAATTTTGTAAAGGAGGGGTCAAGAGCAAAGTGACGTAGACAAAAGCCGCGCTGGGATTGGACAGTGCGCTAGTCACATGAGAACAGGAGCAGGACTGACGTAGACAAAAAGCCGCGCTGGGATTGGACAGTGCGCCGTAGACAGAAATCGCTGTGATTGGAGTGTTGGTGTGAGTCGCGCTAGTATTGGTTGAAATAACGCATAGGGAACAGTATTGAATTGCGGATTGTTTAAGGAGAAAAAGGTTGTGAATCATGTCGTATTATGAGAATGGAAAAGAGAAAACGTCTTGGATGTCGAAAGTTAAGAACTTCTTTAAGAAGGACAAAAAGGTAGTGACTAGAGAGGGACAAATAATTCCGCCGCCGAAATCACCAGCTTCACATATGATGCTGAAATATGGATATCATACATGCATATGGTTAGAAAATTGGACAAAATACACCAAGAACGATGGAGCATTGGCTTTTCCTGAGAATGGTTCATTTAATGTAGCCGTATTACGGAATTTGAGAGAAAAGATGGTAATGTTAGTACCCAGACCTAGACCGACACAGTTTGAAGCTTTAACAGAATGGGAAGATGAGATGTATGAGCGAGAGAGATCCAGAGGATTAAAGAATCATGAGTTTATGCCTGGAAGGTTGTGGGGAATAAATCATGAGGACAGAGTAAAGCGTTGGAGATATGCTAACATGGCAGGAGGTTTGTTTCCAGCTTTTGCGGTTGAGGAAGAAGCAAAGAGAAAGTGTACTGAGAAAAAGAAGCATGTAGTGGTAGAAAAGTATGTGTATGGTGGTAGTGAAACAGATGACGAATTGCTGGAAGATATTTTAAACAGAAACCCACCTCCATACCAATAGACTTCTGCGGTGGTGACACCTAATGCACCGCCAATGGAAACTGGGTGGAATAAAAAACCAGAACGAAGAAATGAAATAAATAGGTCACAAGAAACATTTAAAATTTCACAAAATGAAGAGACAGAAAGTGACAATGCAATTGAATTAGCAAAAACGACAAAAGAATTGACTGAGAAAATAAGAGAATTGACAGAGAATATGGAAGCTGTAACTGTACCAGTAACGATAGGTCCAGTAATGCCAATTTTTGAGAATCAGAAAATAAATGAACATTCTTTGGTGATTCCCATGAATTCACATTTGCAAAGAAAAAGAGAAGGGATGGAACTGAATAATGAAGGTGCACACAATTTGGCTAGTACGTGTAGACCAAGTCCACCTACAATTTTGACGATAAATGAGAGTGAGATTAGGAGAATGCCTATGGTGACAGAGTCCGCATCAGGAACACCAGAAAGAAGCAGTGATTGGATAGAATTAAATAGTACGCCTGTAGGTCCGACTGCAGAAGAGTTAAATGAATGGATGAAAGCGCTAAAAGCAAAAGAACCAGAAGAAAAACCATTAGATGTAATTAGGTTAAAAAAAGACATGGAAGAATTGATTTTGGGAACAATTGGAACAGAAAAACTAAAAAATTATCAGGATGACGAGATTATGTTTTTGTGCAAGAGTCTTACTTGGAGAGCGAGAAATTTACATGACGAATTGGAAGAGATTGCAGGTGAACTAGGAGTAGAATTTGTGAAAGTGAGGACGTTGCAGAAACCGTACAAGGTAGATTTTTGTGAGAAAGACATAGAGAATTTGAACACATCAGGAAGACTGACCCAAATAAAAGTGCTGATTGTTTTATTGAGAAAATGGGGTGATGTGGATAGATGGAGAAATAGATGGACAAAGAGGAATGAGAAAACAACAGATAAAGCATCTTTGGCTTTTGCAGTGACAGATAGGGAACCAGTTGCTAGGGAATACCCGATGAGAGAAACACCAGGTGGTAGTTATGTGCATGTTCCGTGGACCAGACAGGATATACTGTCATTTACAAATGACTTCCCAAAATTGAGAGAGAAACCAGTAGAATGGTACAGACAAGTGGAGAGATTTGTTAAGGTGTCAAAAGTGCTGTGGATAGATCTAGATGGATTGTTTGATATAGTAGTGCCTGCTGATTTATGGACAGAATGTAAGATTACAATTGATTGGCCAACTGTAGAATATCCAAGGGATGCCAAAACAGGAGCGCCAGGTCCAGAAGTGATGAGGAAGTATGATCAAGTAGTTACCTTTTTGAAGAATAAAATTCCACCAAAAGAAACAGATTGGGTAAAAATAGACAGAACAACACAGGAAAGCAAAGAATCAGTGCACGCGTACTATGAGAGATTGTTGTTGGTTTTCAAACAGTATAGTGGTTATGAGACACTAAGGGGTCGATTCCGATTCGGGCCGGAAATTTCTCCGACCGAGCCGGACCCGGAGAGATTTCCGACCGAATCGGACCCGTGCAGTCCGACCGAACGAGTACGATGCGTCCGTATGTTATCGGACTCGAGTCGGTCGGACTCCCATTGAAGTCAATGGGAGCCGGTCGTACAACGCGTACGCGGGCTCCCATTGACTCAATGGGTGCGAGGCGGACAAGGGCGCCCCCTACAGCGGGTACGCGGCGAAGCGATTCGCGCCGTACACGCACAGGTAGGGGGACCCATGGGTCCCCCTGTGTGCGACTCACGCGGCTACGCGTACAGGGGGTCCGACACGGACCCCCAAAGTACGGCTCCGACAGCTCTTACGAGCCGGAGTGCGCGGCTCGGTCGGACTGCTCGCGGCGCGCATCGTACTTACCCGGCCGGGAAACGTCTCCATTGCGCGGTGCGAGTCGAGTCCGAGCGAGTCGGTCGGAGCGGTTCGAGCCGGGAGCGAGTCGGTCGGAGCGGTCGGGACGCCCGGACGAGTCGGTAGGCGATTTCACATCGTACTCACTCGGCCGGACCCGCGTACGGTTCGGTCGGGAAACAGGGCTCCGAATCGGATCCGGTAAAGCCGAATCCGATTCGGAGCCCTACCGGCCGAGATCGGAATCGGCCCCTAAGTGAGAAGGACATGAGTCATTTTGTATATAGGTTTGTGTATGGATTAACACCAGAGATAAGTGAAAGGATTAAGCAGCACTTGATAGGATGGCAGAATAGCACAGTGGATGAAGTTTTGAGATATGCTAAGTATTGCAGTGATGAAATTGAGAGTAAACAGCGTAAATTGGAAGAAAAAGCCATGTGGGCACAGGTAAAAGTTGCAGAGAAGCAAGAAGCTCAATTGAATAATACTAGCAGTGAAACAGGACAGTTTAAATCCCGACCTAATATAGGTAAAGGAAAAGGACAAATGAGCATAGATGAGGCAAAGAAAAAGTGGCCATGCCACAACTGCGGAAAGCTAGGACATTGGAGAAACAAGTGTAAATTTCCTCCAAAACCTAATGTGGAAAATCAATCATTAAATTCACAGGTGCAGAGTGAGGTAGTTACTCAACAAGGTCAGGTGCCACAACCACCACTTCCCAAGAGTGCTAACCAACAGAAATACAGTGCAGAAACAGGATTCTACGGAGGAGAACAGGTAAAACAGTTGTCACGTGCAGCTGAAATTTCACAATATTGGTTACGACAGAATGAAGATGAGACGGATGAAAGTTCATGACGGTGTCTAAGAGAGAGGGAAGAGTGCGTGCTTGGCGCAACTCTAGAGGTAGATCAGTCAGGTCCATTTGTGGATGGAGAAGTGAATGGTGCAAATGTAACATTCCTTGTTGACACTGGAGCTACCCGTTCTACTGTTAGGTCAGTGGAAATTCCAAATCTTCCTCTCTCAGGTGAAAATATCCAAGTGGTTGGAGTTTCCAATCAGCAAATTGAAATGCCTCTTACTAGATTAGTAAAGATAAGAATTGGTCCATTTAGTGAAATGCACCGATTTGTGGTGTGTGATTGTAGTCCCGTGAACCTTTTAGGACGCGATTTATTGTGCAAAATGAACTGCACAATTTATTGTACTCCAGACGGAATTGCATTTCAGACCCCAGATGAGGATGTGCTGTATAAAATGACAATGGTAAATTTAGAACCAGAAGTAAATGGTTTGTTTCCTGTATTTGATGCAGAGAAAATCCCAAATGAGTTGAAAAAGACAGTGAAAGAAGAAGTGTGGGACTTGACAGGAGAAGATGTAGGATTAATGAAAGGAGTAGATCCCGTTAAAATTACAGTAAAAGAAGGAACGAGTTACCCAAATACGCCCCAGTATAAATTGACTCCAGAAATAATTGAAGGAATAACGCCAGTAATAAATAAAATGATTGAACAAGGGATTCTAAAAGAAATCATGAGCAGTCCATGTAATTCGCCAATAATGGGACTGAAAAAGCCAAACGGAACATATAGAATCGTACAGGATTTAAGAAAGGTAAACAAAATTGTTGTGCCTTGTTGCCCAATAGTACCGAACCCTGCTGTGATTCTATACCAGATTCCACGTGAAGCAGAATGGTACACAGTAATTGATTTATGTCATGCATTTTTCTCTATTCCATTGCATCCAGATAGCCAGCCAATATTTGCGTTTAGGTTTGGAGAGTGTATTTTGGCATGGTGCCGAATTCCTCAAGGGTACACAGAAAGTCCCTCAATCTTTAATCAGATCCTAAAGAAATCATTGGAAGACTTAAGAATGCCAGAAAAGTCAGTAATGGTTCAGTATATTGATGACCTACTGGTGGCATCAAAAACAAAAGAAGCATGTGTCAATGATACAATTGCTTTGCTGAATCATTTAGCAAAAGAGGACATAAAGTGTCCCCTTCAAAATTGCAGTTTTGTCAACAAGAAGTCCAGTATTTAGGGCATAACATAGAGAAAGGAGTGCGAAAGGTAATGACAGAAAGAATAAAAATTATTCAAGGAATGAGAGCTCCAATGACACAAAGAGAGGTAAGAATGTTTTTGGGAATGGTTGGATATTGTCGACAATGGATAAGCGGTTTTTCACTAATTGCTCAACCGTTGCAGAAACTGACAAAGAAGGATGTTAAAGATCCTTTTGAAATGAATGATGAAGAAATGAAAGCATTCAGAGAGCTGAAAAAGAAATTGTGTGAGGCTCCAGCATTAGGAATGCCTGACTATGAGAAAGATTTTGAGCTGTATTGCAGTGAAAGAGATGGATGTGCATTTTCAGTTTTGGTGCAGAGACATGGAACTATGAAAAGACCAATTGCATATTTTTCTGCTGTTTTAGACCCGGTAGCGAAAGCGTTGCCTGGATGTTTGAAAGCAGTTGCTGCTACTTGTGTGAGTCTGGAACAGAGTGAAGGCATAGTGATGGGGTATCCATTGAGAGTGTATGTTCCCCATTCTGTGGAAATTCTTTTGACAAGAACGAAAACACAATACATGACACATAGTCGGCTGACTAGGTATGAAAAGGTAATTTTGAGTGCAGATAATGTGACCATTGACAGATGTATGAATGTGAATCCTTCAACATCATTGCCAGATGAAGAGAATGTGATTGAAATGGATGAAGTAGATCACGATTGTCTGAATGTGCTCGAATACTGTACAAAACCAAGAGCTGATATACGAGATGAGCCTTTGAAAGAATCAGATTATATTCTGTTTGTGGATGGCTCATGTTTGAGAACGAGTGATGGACTTCTAAGTGCAGCATATGCAGTTTGCACAGTAGCAACTGTATTGGAAGCATCTTGTCTGAAAGGTGTACGGTCTGCCCAAGTTGCAGAATTAGTAGCTCTGATTCAAGCATGTAAGTTGGGAAGAAATGTACGGGTTACGATTATGACTGACAGCCAGTACGGCTTTGGGGTCGTGCATGATTTTGGTCAGATTTGGTCACAAAGGGGTTTCTTGACGTCTGCAGGGACGCCCATCAGAAATGGAGATTTTGTGAAAAAGTTGCTTGAGGCGATACAGCTGCCTAAACAGATCGCTGTTGTAAAGTGCAATGCACATAAAAATGGGGAAGACTACATTACTGTTGGCAACAAATATGCTGGCGAGATGGCACAGTACTGTGCAAAGAATGTGGTATCTTTGAATAAATGTCGTGAAAGAGAGCATATTTCTTGTCCTTTGCTTTTTACTAACTCTATTGAAACATGGGATGAGGTGAGACAGTTACAAGAAGCTGCAGAAGACGAAGAAAAAGATACTTGGCTAAAAGCAGGATGTAGAAAACATGAAGAAACTGATGTATGGGTTTACAGGGATGAGAGACCGGTTATGCCTGATAGCATGATTTCTGACATGGCACGGATGTACCATGGGCAAGCCCATATTGGGAGAGATTCAATGATCAGACTTTTTAGACAAACATGGTACAATCCAAAATTCAGAGCCATAGCTGAGAGTCTTTGTCAGAGATGTCTTATTTGTCAACAGTTAAATCCAGGAAGGAAGACTGTAGTGAGTCTAGGAAGAATAGGACGAGAAGGGGGTCCTTTCACCAGAAGGCAAATGGATTTTATTGCAATGCCACCTTGCAGCAGATTGAGGTATGTTCTAGTGGTCGTCTGTTTGTTTTCCCGTTGGGTGGAGGCATATCCAACAAGAAGGAATGACAGTATCACAGTAGCAAAACTTTTGCTGCGAGAATTCATTCCAAGGTATGGTTTTCCAGTCACGATTGAAACAGATAGAGGAACACATTTCCAAAATGAATTAGTTAAACTGATTTGTGAAGCACTTAGTATTAAACAGAAACTGCATTGTGCATACAGACCAGAGGCTTCTGGAATAGTAGAGCAAGTGAATGGAACGATCAAGAACAGGTTAGGAAAAATGTGTCAAGCTACAGGACTGAAATGGCCAGATGCTTTGCCATTAGTTCTGATGACAATCAGAAGTATTCCGGAAAGGAAGACTGGACTCAGTCCACATGAAATAATCATGGGACGAGCAATGAGACAAGCACAAGTACCTGTCAACAAGCTACTGACTATAACTGATGATCTAGTGCTGGATTATTGCAAAGGATTGGCTGATGTGGTGCGTTCTGTGTTTCATCAGGTTGGACCGGATGCGACCACTCTTGAAAGAAAACCAGCTCACGACTTGAATCCAGGAGATTGGGTTCGAATAAAAGTCCACCGGAGAAGAAACTGTTTGGTTCCTTGCTGGGACGAACCACGACAAGTGATCCTAGTGACGACCACCGCAGTCAAGTGTGCAGGAGTGAAACACTGGGTACATGCCAGCCACACCATCAGAGTTCCAGAACCTAAAGATCGACATGTGAGTCGGCATCTGGAAATAACAGATAACAGTTCAGCATCAGAAAGAGAAGAGGAAACAAACAGGGTGCCAGAACCTGAAGATCGACCTGTAAGTCGACATCTGGAAGACCCAACTACAAGTGCAACGATAGAAGAAGAAGAGGAAATAGAAGAAATAGCTGAAGTTCCAGAATTTGAAGATCGACCTGTAAGTCGACATCTGGAAATATCTGACACCAGTTCAGAATCTGATACAGAACATTCGGAAGGTGAAGAAATTCTAAAAAGAAAGTGGAACTTTGAAAGCATAAGAGAAGAAACTGAGCCAGAAGATAGTGACAGTGAGCAACCAAGTACAAGTTGTGGTAAAATTCCATCGAAAATAATATTAATAGATGAAGAAGGGAGAGTTTCAAACCAAGAGTTAGAAAAATCGGAAAAACCCCGAGGAGCAGTAGGGACAGATAGTCAAACACAAGAACAGGGAAATTTAGAAGCAGATAGAGAAACTGATACAAAATCGGAAGAACCTCGAGGAGGGACAGAAATAGGTGAACAAAGGAAGATAAGAAAAGAACCACAAGTAGATGAAAGCGAAATTATAAGCTTTAAAATAAGAGGAAATAACGAAAGGATTGAAACAGAATCAGAAGAAAGTGGAGAAGAAAGAAATGAAAAACTAGAGACAAGAAAAAGAAATTGGAAAACAGAAAGAGAGGAAAAAGGAAGGGAAGCAAAAAGGCCAAGAAAAGGAGACAATTGGCCCAACGAAGTAAGAAAATTAAGATACAGAATCATAAAATTGGATGGGAAAAATGCTGAACAAGTGAATGAAATAACAAGTCAAAAAGAGCAAGAAAAACAAGGTGGAAAACATTTGCAGAAAACGAAAAGAATAAAGAAAGTAAATCAAAAGTATAGATCGCCTGAATGGTTGTATCGTGCTTTGACTAGTCACAAAGAAGAATTGAACACTCACGAAAACCCAGAACAAAGAAACTTGATGGGAGAAAGTGAAGTGCAACAAACCTGAAGCAACAAACCTGAAGAAGTTTAGATAGTTTACCGGATTTGACAAAACACTGAACTGACAAATTTACCGGATGTGACAGAGAAAGAATTCTGAGAAAGAATTAAAAGAAAGTACCAAGCAAAGACAAAATATCGAAAGTACAGAGTGGCAAGCAAGTCATTTCTAAGGTGTAGTGACACAATTTTCTAGAAAACAAATAAAAAGGTTAGAAGAGAAAATGGAGAATACTAGAGATAGAAAGTGTAGATGTGAGTTTTTAAGTAGATGGTGCAAGATGTGCTGTTTTTGTACAGGTTTATTAATAACAGTATGGGTGGTTTTAGCAATAACTATTCCAATTAGTTTAGCTGTAGTAGAAAAGTCTAATAACACTGAGAAAGAAAAAGGAGCTAACACTCAAGAGCCAGTTATTTTAAAGAGTAGTGCAGAATTACATAAGGACAAATCAATAACAGATTTTTCAAAGAATGTTTTTACAAAATTACTGTATGAGTATGTAGAAACAATGGATGTAAGAGATTGCTATGTTTGTATGCAGTTGCCTGCATCTGTAGCAGAGGGTGTGACTTATCATCACCTCCCTTTGACGTATGGAATAACATGTAGTGTTTTAGCAAGTTTATTTTATAAAACAGGTAGATTAGAATATTATTACACTGATATAAATAAGATTTTTGCAAAGGTTTCTGTAGTTCCCGAGCTTAACAAAATAAAAGAGGGAAAGACGTTTGGTGAATATTTCTTAGAAGATAAGATTTTAACATTAGATAGTATAAATAGGTACAACCTTACCTGTGAGTTAAGGAAGGAAGAAAAGGTATTTTTAGAAATGGTTGAAGAAAGAAGAGTGAAATTTCAAAGAAAAGTAATAGAAGAGACAAAAACACCTCTTTGGGCATTTGAGGAAGACCATCATGACAAGAAAAAGACAAATGCAGCTATGACTCTGGATTGGCCCCAACAGGGAAGGTTGTGCATTAGAAGAAATAAGACAAGATATGACAATTATTTTGTGGGTTCCAGCAATTGCCATGACAATTACCAAATTCTAGGTGGATGGGGATTCAAAGGGGGAAAAGACCCAATATTTCCAGGGATTTATTATGTTTGCGGGAATAGGGCTTATTATAGGTTGCCGGACCATTGGTATGGGTCATGTTACTTAGGCTTGGTCTTTCCAAAGATTTTTCATGTGGATAGAAAAGAAAAAGGAACACACAAAATGATAAATACCTTTACACCTAGAAAAAGGGAAAGTTTTTCAGAGATAGTAGGTGAAATTTTTGGTGCATGGATACCAGCAGTGGGAATATCTTTGAATGCATTTAGAATTCGGAAATTATCCACAGTGGTAGATTGTTTATCTACAGATACTGCTGGAGGGTTCTTAATGGTAAATACCGAGATGGTTGCCATGAGAGCTATGGTGATGCAAAATCGTCTTGCCCTTGACATTCTTTTGGCAAAAGAGGGCGGAGTCTGTGGAATGCTGAAAGTGCAACATTGTTGCACTTACATTCCAGATAAAAGCGAAAATATACAGAAGTATATAACAAATATTACAAATTTGCACAAAGAACTTGTTCCACTGGAGGTTGAAAGTGTTTGGGGAAAACTTGGTAAAGGGTTTTCTTCTGTAACAAATTGGTTAACAAGAATGAGTGGATTAATAATAGGGAAAGTTATAATAATAGCAACCATGATAATAATAATAATATTAGTACTGAAGCTTGCAGTAACATGTATAAAAAGAAGAAGAAGGCAGAATAAGATAGAAAAAGAAAACATGATAAACAAGGAAAGAGAGAGAGAAATAGGTGAAATAGAGTTAGAAGAAATAAAAGAGAACATGTACAAGAAAACGAAGAAACAAGTTGAAAGGGATACAGAAGTATAAACTAACGAAAGCAAATGGATAAAAGATATATGCTGTCTGAGAAAATTGTATAACTTGGGTTTTTGTGGTGATATTAAAAATCACCAAAGGGGGGAGTAGATGGAGCAGGGTAAATGTAAAAATTTTAACCTCCTAATATTTTCGTACAATATTAATAAACATGTTCGTTTAAGTAAATAACCAACAATGTATGTAAAGGGTTAATGGTAACACGCAATTCAGTGTGCAAATTAATTGACTTATAATTGTTTACATTTCTAACATAGCATAATATTTGCGTACTAATTTAATAATAAATGCATGATTTGTGCTTTTAAATAAAACGTGTGGTTGCAAAATAAAGCGATGGTAAGTAAGGGACAGCTTTATATGTTGCTTCTGCTAGGTAATACCTAATTGGGGTACGTAGAAAGACGGGAGGGAAACGAAAGGGTTTATATTTCTTTGTTTTAATAACATTTTGTTTATCTTTGAAAATAGTGCGCTTAGGCCTGCCGAGCAGCAATATAAAATGGCCGCGAGTTACTAGAGTGCGCATGAGCGGATGAGACCATGTGATAGAGGAGAGAGGCTGTGGAAAAGGGATGATCACGTGCTGATGCCGAGAGGCTAAGATGAAAGTATGGTCAAGGCTGCTGTGACCCTTCTGAGCAGATGTGTGCCAAGATGATCAGCAAGAAGCGTGAGAAGCCTGGTTGAATCAATAGACGGAACTGTATTACACAAAATGTAGCAGAAAAAGATACAATTTGGACTGATCGAAACGGATGAGCAAGTGCATGAACTGTGGGAAACGATGCTTGCATGGACATTCCACACGGAACTGGTTAAGACCAGGAAGTTTGATTAAAATGTATATGGACCTGAGTTTTTGACCAATGAGAATCAATCGCGCCATGTAAGAAGAAACATTTTATGCTGTAAGCTAGAATTAGGGTATAAGAAGACCTACTCTTGGTGGGAGGGGTTAGAATGCTGCGGGATGCTGCGGGCTATGCTGAAGAAGTTAGATGCTGTAGATGGGAGAGTTTGCGGTTGCTGATGCTGACGAGCTGATGCTACTGCTGTTATTTTCCTTTTCCAGTTGAGTATAAAGATGCTGCTTTAGGAGAACTTTTATTTGATAGATTTTTATTAGAATTATTAGGATTTCCCAGAGAGATAGATAGGTTGATCTATAGAGTTCTTAGTATGATAACTTCGTTTTTCCGTCTAATAAAAGTGCCATGCAATTTCAAACTATTCTTATATTGATGATAAATGCAATGATCTGAATAATAAGATTAATCTCAATTTCCTGCATTCAAAAACTTTATATAAACTTTATTATTCTTTAAACAAATGCCTCAGTGATTTTCTTTAGCTCAATGATTAATAATGAAATGGTAAAAGAGTTCATTGTGATTGAGCTGGTCTTAATCACCATCAACTGATTCCTACTAGTTGGTCCATCGACCAATGAGCGGAATACCTTAAAAGCAAATGAGAATTATTATGTCATTATAAAAGAGGTATCCCGTCTCCTTCCAGCGAATCGTTTTTCTCCTAGGTTTCATGACGGAGGAAATCCAGGGAATAAATGAGTAAGTGAATGTATATGCGGTGTTATGGGCCCCACCGTCATATGGATATAGTGTGTGTGTTAGAGAAATAATTGCACCTGGATGACCAAAGCATAATAGGAGAAATTATTTTTATTGTTAGCGCTGGATCAGGTGTAAGGCTGCATTTATTTGCGCTCAAAGTTTTGGATGCAAACACAAAGTCCAAGCGGGAGCGGGCGTTTCCATGATCTGCCTCCCACATAAAGCCTGTACCAGGAGGATGGTGTTTCCTGTAAGTGTCATAGAGTTCTAAATCATGAATGAGAGATGACAACAGTTTAGAAGTCACATCCAGTGTGTAAGTCGCCTGTGCACCCTGCCTATCCTTAGAATGCAAAATGCAATTAAAATCCCCCACCAGAAGGGTTGGCGTGGCACCTGCAAGAAAAGGTTTGATAACTTGAAACAACTGTTCTCTCCCTGGCTTGGTAGCAGGAGCATACACAGCACACAATTTGAAAGGGAGGCCATCCATTAACACGGACAGCAATATAGCTCTCCCTGGCCACAGTATTTTTTCTTCTGTGATCTGCCAATGTTTATGCTTAAAAAGAACTACTATACCATCGTTCCTGTTAGCGCCCTCAGACCATGCCGAGGGCCCATAGGGCCAATATTGCTGAAAAGAAAAATATTTTGGTTGATAAGAAAGATAACATTCTTGTAAACAAATAACATTGAAATTCGTATTCCCAATATAATCAAGGACTGTCGTCCTACGCAATTCTGTCCCCAAACCTCTCACATTACACGAGGCTAGGGATATGGCCATGATAATGAAAAGGAAAAAAACAGCCATACTGCTTAATTTGTAACATGTTCCCCAGAACCATCACATCCAGCCTTATAAACCTCTTCAAAACTCTGGAGAGTGGACGCCGAAAAAAGGGCCTCCAAGTTCGGCGTGCTCTCCAAATCAAGAGGTGGACTATCTGTGATTTCCAGAACCTGGGCGACCTCCTGATATGCCTCCTCTGAATCAGAGAGGCTTAATAAGGCGTCAAACCTTCCCCCTCTAGAAAAGCGATCCAGAGAGGAAGGACGACGCTTAGAACCTGTGGGAAAAGAGGGATCCGCTACTTGTTTAGAGGTACGTGATTTTCTCTTATTTGAGGTATAGGTAGACCACCCACTATGATCCATTTCTTTGTCCTGACTCTTGTCCACAGCAGGAGGGCCTACTTTCAAAACTGGGGATTTTGCTGCTTTTTTCGCTGCCTTTACCAACCGCTGCTGTTTAGGAGCTGGCTGCACTGTTGGGGAAATAACCGAAAAGATTGTCTCAGGCACCACCGTAAGTGAATCCTCAGAAGTAGAGGGTGCCTGGTCAGTACCCTGAGAGGGGGCTGGAACTGACTCAGTTGGTGATAGACCATCACGCCGTGCCTATCTATCCAACGCCTCCTGTTTAAGGCGCAGGGTTTCAGCATGTTCTACCTCTGTTTCCTCTGCCTGTTGGGACTGTAAATCGGGGTCTATTTCTGGCGAGGGGTCCTCCCCATACTCCTCATCATTTTCCTCATCATTCTCCTGAGACACCCCGCATCTCCGAATGTCTATGCCATCTATAACCCCCAAAATCCTTTAGGACAGGTCTTAAACAAATGTTCTGTACTGCCACATAGGTTACATTTTTTTGGGACCACACAGTCTTGCGCTTTATGATCTGCACCCCCACAATTCCTGCAAACCATGCCGGAGCACTGTTCTTTAGCATGGCCAAATTGCTGGCAAAGTCTGCAGAATAGGGGCTGTCCTGAATACACCAAGAACCCCTTATTTGCCCCCAGGGAGAAAGTCTGTGGGGGGTGCGCCAAGCCCTGTATACCAGTTGGGTCTTCCTTAAACGTGACTGTATACTTCCTTTTCCCATTCCATATTCCACAAATGTTTTTATTTTTTGCCCACCCCTGATGGTACTGCAGTAACGTTCCAAAAACACCTGAATCAACCTTGGATCAGTATATGGGTTGTACATGTGTACCACAAGAATAACTTCCTTTGGGGCAGACATGGAAGTAACAGTAAGGCCACTGAAAGACCTGCTGTCCTTACGATCTGCCACATGCTGCAAAAAACTCTGACAAATAGAGTCACTCGAGAAAGTCACATCATAAATTCCTCTGGTAGAAAAATCCTGTATACACTCCACAGCACGTTCTGCAATGCTACATTCCTTCTTAATAATCTCATCCACTAGAAATAAAACATTTTCTCCTTGCGGTGCACTTCACTTACTTCAACTCGCACAGTGTTTGGCACAAAATCAAAGGCACGGGTATTACCCGCCATGCGGGAATATGAGGCCATAATGGAGACCTCTAGCAGTCACACCATGCGCCATGTAAGTGGCAGTATTAAAGACAGAAAGGGCAGCCGTGGGGTTAAATCAAGGAAGGCTGCCACCTCGCTCAGCCTAAGCCTCTGTCTCTGGAAGGGAGGGGGGAGGAGGGAGCAGGGAGCAAAGGACAGAGACGTGCTGCAGCTCACAGCTGTGAAGAAGCAGGTGAAAGTCTGTGCGAGGAGGAGGGCAGAGCCCCCACCTCCGAGTCCTCTCTGCAGCTCCTGTCTCAGAGCGAGAAATGGAAACAATGTCTCAGTCTTACCTCTCTGACAGGAGGTGTAACAGTTCTGTGCCGAAGGGCACCACGGCCCCCCCAGCGGGCGCTCTCTGTACGAGAACGCCTCTACTGCAACAATGTAGCCGTGGCACCTCCTCGTGAATGGAATAGAGGATGGGGCCAGCTGGTCTCTTGCTGTATCTGCTACAATGTTTCAACACGCCTCCGGGCCAACTGATCTCCTGCTGTATCTGCTACAATGTTGCAACACGCCTCCGTAGTCTGGGATCCACGTTCAGCAGGGTCTCCCACCAGCTTGAGGCTTCAGCCAGGTCCCGGACAAGCCAGGAGTCGCAGGCCCATCCTTGCCGCCTTAAGGATTCCCTAGCAACCATTCCCCAGTGATGGCCTGTCCACCTCACCCAGGAGTGTCAGCCTTGCCCCAGGCAAGCCAGGGTACAAAGACCCAAACCCACAGGATTAGTGAGACAGGAAGTCTCAATCTCCGGCTCATCTTCACCCCGAGTGACACAGCCTGGCTCCAGTCAAGCCAGAGTGATGCAGGCCCAGCCCTTCAGGGATCAGGAGTCACCTCTAGCATTTCAGCACTAACCAAGCTGTACTTGGTCTTTACATGCTAAAATGCATATAGTCATTTCACAAAAGTGAAAATGAAAATTTAGCAAGCAGTGAGAGAGGTGATGATTTTGGGATCCTCCCTAACCTAGGGAGAGAACCAAGCAGATGCCTTGAAAACAAAGAGCACATCTTGCTGAACGATTCGGTGGTGGTCCCATCCTCTTAGGACCACCCCAAGCACAGTTATGGGCAAAAATACAATCCCAACCAAAGGCCCTGCAAAGCATTATGGGACGAGATTAGCAGTGGGCAGTGAATATTATAGTATCCAATATCAAAATAATTCTACAAAGAGCTGCAGTTCAACTAGTCATTACTAGGTGTCCCTCATGAGTCAAATGCAAAAGCATTGAAATTTATTACATCAAGCTGCAGTTCCACTAGTCGTTACTAGGTGTCCCTCACGAGTCAAATGCAAAAGCATTGAAACCCTTTCATGAAGCTGCAGTTCCACTAGTCGTTACTAGGTGTCCCTCATGAGTCAAATGCAAAAGCATTTGACTTGAGGGACACCTAGCAACGACTAGTTGAACTGCAGCTTGATGTAATAATCTCAACGCTTTTGAGATGGGTCAGAGAGTTGAGGTAGAAGATTTATTGAGAGAGGTATAGGGTGAGAATGGGGTAGTGGATTGGATATGCTGAATTAGAAGAAAGTAATAAATATATAGATCCATAAGTACATGGAAAGTATATAGATGCATAAAGGAAGTAAGTATATGTCGATTAAATATATTGATAGAGGTATAGGTTGAGAAATAGGGTAATGTATTGGAAAGAGTAGTAGATAGAGGTTTGAGATGAATCAGAGAGTTGAGGTAGAGGATATATTGAGAGAGGTATAGGGTGAGAAATAGGGTAGTGCATTGTATGCTTTTTTAGGAGAAAAGTAATAAATATATAGATCCAAGTACATGGAAGGTAGATAGATGCATAAAGTAGGTAAGTATTTGTAGATTAAAGATGCATTAGATAAACTCGTGTTGTACTTCAAAATGTTTTTTTTTTTTTTCTAAACGTAATTATTCTTCATGTTTATGCAAAGCAATACACATATATAGGTACATACCTAAACTACAAATAAATGCTTATATACAGAGTGATATGATGTATATTTATGTTTGTGTATGGTGCTTATGTGGGGAAGAGCCAATTCTTGAGTCGTTTTTTGAAGATAAGGTGGTTGTTCGTGGATCTTATGTTGGGGGGTAAAGAGTTCCATAGTTTGGCTGCTTGAACAGAGAAGGATGTGTCACCCATTGTTTTTTTCTTGTATCTTGGGATTTTGAGGCGCGGTGCCAAACTAGAGAGGAGGTTCCTTTGTTGAATGTGTTTGGTGATTTTATTCCTGATGGAGAGTGGTCCCATTCCATGTATCGCCTTGTGGGTGATACAAAGCAGCTTGAACGTGGATCTTCTGGCAACTGGTAACCAATGCAGGGCTTTCAAGGCAGGGGAGATGTGGTCTCGCGGTTTGATATGCAAGAGTAGTCTGGCAGTCGAGTTCTGAATCCGTTGTAGTCTTTTCATGGTCGTTAAAGTAAAGGCTATTGGCGTAATCGAGTTTGGATAGAACAAGGGAGATGGTAGCTTGGACCTTGTGTGGAAATCCCAAATGGGGAAAAGTTTGTCGCAGAGTTTTTATAGTAACAAAGCTTGATCTTGCTAGTTTGTCCATTTGGGCATTTATCGATAGCTTGGAGTCCATGGTCATTCTGAGGTTTCTTACTTCCTTCGATACTTTAGGCAGTGATCCCAGTTCATCAGGCCAGGTGGCAAGCGGGTCATAATCTTTCCAATAGCCACAGGTGAGTGTTTCCGTTTTGGAAGCATTCAATTTGATATGTCTTCAAGTCATCCATTGACCCACTGCTCTGAGACAATTGGCGCGTTTCCAATTTCTTTGGGGCATTCCAGTTGAAGGAGTATTTGCGTGTCATCTGCATAGTTATAGCACGTGAGGTGAAATTGATTAATACGTACCGGTAATGACTTCATGTAGATGTTGAAAAGCATGGGCGAGATGATAGAGCCTTGAGGGACCCCTGCTTTTGTGGAGTATGGTTTGGACGAGAAAGGTGGGGTATGGATGACATTAGTTCTGTTTTGAAGGTAGGACGTGATCCAGTCTAGAGCAGTTCCCTCTGTGCCGGCTTCGTAGAGTCTTTGTATTAGAGTGTCATGTCAATCGTGTCAAATGCAGCTGAGAGGTCCAAGAGGAGTAGCGCAGCAACCCCGTTGCGGTCAACTGTGTTCTTCAGGTCATCCCAGATGGCAAGGAGGGCAGATTGTGTGCCTCTACCTGGACGGAATCCTGTTTGGAAGTCTGAAAGTATGGCATTCTCTTCCATTAATTGTGACATTTGGGCGAACGCTGCTCTTTCTATCAGTTTACCCAGGAAAGTTCCATTTGTAATGGGTCTGTAGTTATCAGGGTTCAGCGGGTCCAAGTTTGTTTTCTTCAATAAAGGGCGTATGTATGACTTTTTGAGTTCTTCTGGAAATATTCCGGTAGTTAAGGAATCGTTGATGATTCTTCTTACTGGAGTGGCAACAGAGGTTGTTAGAAGAATTGTCTTGAAACTTTGTGGTGGACATGGGTCAGAAGGGCTACCGGCAGGCCTGCTTGCTGTGACCAGGTCCATAAATTAATCGTGTGAAATGTGTTGGAAGGAATGGAGAGGCTGGGTTAGAGTTTTCTTGGATTGTTGTTTGGTAAAAGGGTTAGTGCTGGTGCTTTGTCTTTGTTTTAAGTATGAGTCCGTGTCTGCTTTGTCCGTGTAATGATTTGCCAGTTTGTCTGTGAAATCTTGAGTAACGGGAAGAGTTCCTTCTACGCAATTTGGTTTACGAAATTTATTGAGTATTTTATAGAATTCTTTATTTGCACATTTAGCATTTTGAATTCTGTCTGAATAGTACCTTTTCTTTGCTTTTTTGATAGCTGACTTGTATAATCTGTTAATTTTCTGTAGGAGAAGTTTGTCTTGTTTGACGTTTGTTTTGAGCCAGGCATGTTGTAGTTTTCTAATTTGTTGTTTTATGTCTTTTATCTCTGTATTTCTCCAAGGTGCTTGTTTTCTTTTCTTCTGTTGTGTGGTTTTGAGTGGTATCAGAATATCAAAAGCTTCCTCTAGCCACTCATAGTTTTTTAACAGAATTTATTGTTTCCAGAACTGTACTAGATGTTAGCTGTGTTTCTAAGTGTTCTAAATTGAGTTTGTTCCACGATCGATAGGTGGATGCATGTAAGGTGGATTTAGGTGGGTCGCTTAGTGTTGTTTTATGTTGGAAAGCAAACAGATGGTGGTCTGACCATGTGACTGGAGTTATAGTTTGAAAGGTAACTAGTTCGGTATTAGCAAAAATGACATCTAGGATGTGTCCAGCGATGTGTGTGGGTTTGTGGACGATCTGATGCAGGGGCATATTGGAATTGTCAAACGAAATGTTGAGGTCACCCAGAACGCATAGGTTGGAGTGTATTGTTATCAGGTTTGAAACTGTGTCTAGAAGTGTGTCTGGGAATGTCTCCTTGCTAGGTGGAGGTCTGTAAAGGAGCAGGAAGTTACAGGAGGAAGACGGTGTAGGATTGTATCTGGTGAGAAGAGCCTCACAATTCTTTATGGAGATGTCGTCAACTTTAGTGATCTGTAATGTTTGCCTGAACTCAACAGCTCGGCCACCTCCTTTTTTGCCTATGCGATTTTGGGTGATCGTTTGATAGCCTAGAGGGACGACTTAATGCAGGACTGGAGCCATATCATCTCCCAACCATGATTCAGTTATGAATAGTATGTCTGGTTTTGCATCAGTGAGAAGGTCGTAGATATGATGTTTGTTTTTAGAGAGCGATCGAGCATTTATTAGTAGACAGTTTAGAGAATGTGCTTTGGTGACAGTGAGACTTTGTTTTGTAGAAGAGTGATCATTATTGTGCGGTTTTGTAGCAGGTGTGTTTTTAGTCGTGGTGTTAGCTGTATTAGGATAGCAATTGTGTAGCTGTTCTGTAATGTGGTCCTCGTCCAGCAGGCTAAGAAGGCATTTTGATGAGTCTGCGTGCATAGGTGGTGAAGACGGTGTTTGAGAGTGAGTTGGTGTGCTGTGTTGTTTTTGTGGTGTAACCTTGTTGTGCAGTAGACATGGAGAAGCAAAGTTGTAATGTGCGGCACATTGCTTATATTGTTTGTGTGTGTTTAGGGCGGAAGGTGTATGTGTTAGGGGTGGTGGTACAGCATGAGGGTTATGTAGTAAGGTTCTAAATTGTCCAATTGATGAGAGGCAGTTAGAAGAGAGTTGCTGTGTTGCTGTATGTGTTTTAGGTGTGATGGAAGAGAGAAAGCTTGGCATTGTAGTTTGTTCATTTGTGTAGTTTGAATGGTGGGTGTATGATTGTATTATGTGACTGTAAGTATTATGACATGTTGAGCTTGAGAGATTTTGTTGTGCTGGTGTGCGTGATATGTTTTGTTTTTGAGCAGTAGTGAAAAGAGGTGCTGGTGGATTTTTTTTATGAGATGGATTTGTTTGTATAGTATTGTTTGTGAGAGGAAGTTGTAAGGTAAAGGGGGTGGTGATGTGTTTGTGAGTAGAGTGTATGTTATGTGTAGGAGGGGATGAAGCAGAGTTAAGACTGTTTGTCTTAGACTTGTTTGCTGCAAGAGTTAAAATGTGTGGTGCTGTGGAGTGTAAGTGTTGTGTTGTTGTGTTATTGTGGTAGAAAGAAGAGGAGGGTGTTGGTTGGACAAATGTTGGAAGGTTGAGTATAGGTTTGTTAGTGATAAAAGGGGGTCTGTTAGGAGTAATTGGAGTGGGGATTGTGTGTCTGGATGGGTTGTAGTTAAGTATGGTATGGATTTTGGTTGTGTTAGTGATGAGTGGATAGGTTAGTTGTATAGGATAGAGTTGTGTACTGTTTGTAGGTGATGGTGGAAATGTGTGGTAGCTGGGATAGAAGGGGTATATAGGTGTGGTGTGTGTGGTTTTGTAGTGGGTGCTGGTACATTTATTTGTGCATAGGGTTGGTTTGTAGTAAATGTGTGGAGTACATTTGGTGTGAATGTGTTACTCTGTTTGTGGATGTGGATGGTGTAGGGTGGGTATTACTGAATGGGAAAATGGGCAGCATTTCTGGCCCTAGTCCCAACCAGTCTTGAACAGGCTCAAACAGGCACTCACCCTTGTCCTCTCCACCCTTAGTCTCGATGCCCGGTCTGAGACGCCCTAAACCCTGGCCTTTTATAGCCCTAGTAATCAGGTGACTCCTTCAGCCAATGGGAACCCTAGACATAACCCTAACCAATCACAACACTAGCCCTGAACCCTAGGACCAATAGGAGACCAAGACCTTACAGATAATCATAGCCCTAGTCCAAGTACTCAATCAGACACAAAACCCTAATCCCTATGTCCAATAGAAAGCCTAACCCTAGCCCTAGTCCCAACCCTAGTTCCAGCAACCAATCACACAGGAAACCCTAATCCCTATTTCCAATAGAAAGCCTAACCCTAGCCTTAGTCCCAACCCTAGACCCAGCAACCAATCACATAGGAAACCCTCATCCCTGCTACCAATAGAAAACCTAACCCTAGCCCTAGTCCTAATCCTACATTAATTGAATCACTGACCCAGGAACCAATCAGAACCCTCAAATACCCAACCAATGAGAACAATAACCAAATCCAATATGAACACCAGATACAACCACTAATCAGTACACACATGTCCCATCCAATAGCAGACTATATAAGGTCCCAGCGACCTAAGACAAGGTTTGCTGGCCAGGGAGTTAGAAGCTCCTCCTCTATCCAGAATTTCCTAGGAGACAGACAGGCTCAATTCACACTTTGGACTTCTGCAGGTAAGGGCCTAACAAACTTTGTCCTCTAACAATACTGTTTGTATAAAGCTTTACACACTAGCCAAAAAACGAGTACACAATCCCTACAAAACACAGCTTAAACAGCTCAAAGCAGATTACTGCTGTCTCAGAGCACCCTCTGTTCACTCTCTGATGTAGAATATCCCTGTTGCTAGGGGAGGTAAATGGGGGTTCTGGTTTCACTCACTTGCTAACACAAAATGGGAGCTGGGGGTGGATTGCTTAACATACAGGTCTGAGCACAGAGCAAGGGAGAAATTAGGAGGGAAAAACAGATAGTCACAGGGAATGAGAGGGAAAAAACTACAGATTTTGGACTGCAAATCCTACAATTAAAGAGGTTAAATGAAAACAGTCACAGGCAAGTAAAAAACACAAGTTTAAACACAAAACAGGTGAGAATTTATGCAATCACGGGCAGGTTAAAGCTACACTTTTTATACTGTAACAACCACAAGCAAAACAGTAAAAAAAGAAAATACAATCAGGGGTAGGGAAAATCGCTTTTTAAATTTTAGGAAAGAGACAGCACTAGTCTGCCTCCTTACCACCTACTGGTCTTTGGTTCACTGCAATCTGGGGCACAGGGAAACTGCAGCTCACAAAATGGAGGTAAATGTTTTGGGGGTTCACCCAGCAAACCCTTAAGGGGCCTGGGCAGGTGTGAGAGGAGGGCTCAGGGTTGCCTGGGAGCTGGAGAGACAATCAGCAAGCTTGGGTTTGCTGGCCAGGGGGGGCTGGGGAGCTGCTCCTCTATTCAAAATCTTCTAGGAAACAGACAGGCTCAATCCACACTTTGGACTTCTGCAGGTAAGGGCCTAACAAACTTTGTCCTCTAACAATACTGTTTGTATAAAACTTTACTTACTAGCCAAAAATCGAGTGCACAATCCCTACAAAACACAGCTTAAACAGCTCACAGCAGATTACTGCTGTCTCTGAACACCCTCTGTTCACTCTCTGATATAGAATATCCCTGTTGCTAGGGGAGGTCATGTCATGTCATGGTCAGTCAGCACTAACTAGCATATGTGGGGCCCAATACCCAGGTTGAATGATACTGATTCTATGTCATGTCTCTTTAATGTACTACCATAAACCCCTGGGTCTTTAGATCACTGCTGCAGGTTCTTTTGTATCCCTACTATTCCATTTGTCACTATTATTCCATCCTTCTCTTCCTTCTTCTTTCCGCCTTTTCTCCATTTTGTTCTGGGTCATAGTCTGATGATGAAAAATAAGTTCCGGTCCCTAAAACTAAGTGCAGGTAAACCCAACCTGCAGCCACCAGCGCAAATTAAAACTGCACACATTGATAGGCAAGGGGCCTGCTATGGAGGACTGAAGTTCTTTACACAGAAAAGCTAGTAGGCAGACTTACCAATAGGCGCAGCTGCGGCCGTATGCAGGTAAGAGCAGTGGCAGGGGGCAGGGTGGGGGGGAGTTGATAGACGACAACGAGGTAAAATAAAATAAAAAAAGGAAACCACTTACCTTGCGCTCGCCGCATCGAAGCGCAATGTGCGTGTTTTTCTTTTTTTAAATTTTATTTTACCTCATTGTAGTCCGTTGACTCCCCCCCCTCCCCCGCCCCATGCTCCTACCTGCACCGGCTAAACAGGGCTGTAGGTAAAAAGGACTGTGCCCTTGAACAATAATTGCTGTGAGTCACCTCATAGCCTTTCTGCGTATTCTAGCTTGCTGACTAACAACAATGGTAAAATATAGTGCTCCCCCAGTAGACATGCAGTTAGTCACATTCTCTGGGGGGATATCATAAGGCAGATAACAAACAAAAACAGTGCAGATTGGCACACATTTTCCAAGCCTTGCAGAGGCTCCATTACAACATTCTGCTGTTGTGGAGCTTTCATAAGCAGAAGATTTAACCCCTTGACCGCGATCGGAATTCCGCTCGTATGCTGGACATTCCGATCGCGGGTGGGGTCGTGACGAGCTCAGCTCGTCATGCGCACAGCGCTACCGCGCAGCATGACGAGCTCAGCTCGTCATGAGCACGGAAAGGGTTAATTATAGACATATTATTTCAGAAAAAAGATATGTAATTTCACTGTGAATGTGTGCATTTAGAGAATAAAAGGAGAGGGGACAATAAGCAGGTAATTCTATGTGACACAAATAATTCTGTCTGTTTTTGAGTGTGTCTGTATGTATGTATATATATATATATATGATATCTATGACAAGCAAAACAAAAAGGTGACAGTGTAGGTGATTTCTTACTATGTACATCTCTAAGGATACACAGCTAAATGGAGTTACATAGAAAGTTCCAGAATTTGGCCTATTCTCTGAGCGCACAGTGTAATTTCTACCAGCAGTACATTATAAGAGAATTGTTGTAATGGAGAAATTTAAGATGAGTATTCTGTTCTGAAATTCTTTCTGCAGAAGATATTATCTTTACCTTGCTATAATCATGCACGTAATGTTGTAAACAAGAAAGGATATTGCTAAATTGCTACCACAGACGATGGGTGCGCTGCAACTGTGTCCAACATCAAAATAAACCTGGCAGCACACTAAGTACTTGCAAAACTCATCAATTAAAAAAACAAGCATTGGCAAAAGTATGTCTGACTTTTTAAAGGAAAATGCCTCTTTATTCACTGGCCAGTTTGCATATGTGTGGTAAAAGTGAGTGAGCAAATGCAAGAATGATTCAGGGGCTGTATGGATATGTGAGTGAATAACTGAGTGCTTAGTTGACAGTTGCTGCAGAATGATAGATATTTGGAGAATGGTGAGACAGGCAGATGCAGCAGCATAAGAGGCGAAGAACAATGAGACATGCAGATGATGCAGCAGAATAAGAGATAAAGGTACAGCAGAGCAGTGAGACGTGTTGGTGCAACAAGATGAGAGATTCAGCTACAGTAATATGAGTTCCAGAGGCTCTGCAGGATATGGTACCTCAAGGTGGAAGTGTGGCTATGCACAAGAGGAAGGAGGGTTGCTCTCTCTCACCAGCGACTGAGTACCTCTCTCAACATAACATCTACCAGAAACAGGATAATGTTGATGATAGTCCTTCTCGTCCTCATACTTCTCTTAGGAACTATACTTTTTTACCCTGTTCCTCTCCTTGCAATAAGCACTTTCTTTACACTTGGACCCTGATGACCCCTTAGCCCAGTTTTTAAGCTAAAACTGTTAAAGGACACAGGCTTCAAATCAAGCTAGAAAAACGTTGACTGGCCATTCGACAAAGCACAGGTCAAATGAAATCCTCAACCTCCCCTTTCTGCACTGGTTTCACACCTCTATGTGTGTGTGTATATATATATACACACACACACACACATTACCATCCTTGTGGGGACTATGTGTGGACACCTGCCTTGTGGGGACTTTTCCTTCCCAATGTTTTAAAAATATACAAATAACAGAAAAATGTTAAGAAAAAATTCATAATACAGGATCCTGCTTCAATTCTGCAAATATGTTGTTATTTAATCACACGCACAGAACCATCATTGTGGGGACTTGGACATGTGCTACCATCCTTGTGGGGACTTACTCAATAATTCTCATTTGTGATTGAATACATTCATAATTTAATGGATAAATGCTAATTTTCAGTGTCATACATATATTAGGTGATACTTTCGTCAAATTTTAATAGCTCATTATGTCCTAGCCTAGGTGCACATAGAAAAGGCAGTGTTAGAATAATGCATTTCACAGCAGACAATTATAGCATATCAAGTGCATGGAAAGGGATTCACGGATATCTAGCCTATTAATGAGTGCTCACAAACATTAAGGACTACGAAAACAATACATAGTTAAAATAATTTAGAGGCCAAAGATCCTGCAATGGGGTCAGATGGCAAAACCAAGTTGCCATCTGACCACCTAGTTGTTTTTCATCAACTTCACCAATTGGCATTATCTTCGTATGGCTGTGCATTAATAGTCCCCAAAGATATGGCATGGTATTATAATTATATTCTAGAGCTGACAGAGTAAGTGTGTGATGATAGTAATTTTAAAGCCCCCACAGAGACAGTGCATGATTATATTGATGCCCAGGTCCCCACAGATATTGTGCTTTTGGTGTACGATGATAGTCATGCTGCAGTTCATGCAGAAATAGCACTATTACAGTAATGCCCAGGTCCCACAGAGATAGTGTGTGATTATAGGGATGCCCAGGTCTCCACAGAGATAGTGTGGTATTATAGTCATGTTCAAGTCCCCACAGAGATAGTGTGTGATCATAGTCATGTTCAAGTCCCCACAGAGATAGTGTGTGATCAGAGTCATGTTCAATCCCCCACAGAGATTGTGTGTTACTATAGGGGTGCCCGGGTCCCCACAGAGATAGTGTGTGATCAGAGTCATGTTCAAGTCCCCACAGAGATAGTGTGTTATTATAGGGATGCCCGGGTCCCCACAGAGATAGTGTGTGATTATAGTCATGTTCAAGACCCCACAGAGATAGTGTGGGATTATAATCATATTAAAGTCGCCACATAGAAAGTATTATGATAGTGTTGTTCAAATCCCTGTAGCGATAGTGTACGATGATATTCATTCTGAAGTTCATTCAGAAATAGTATGTCATTATAGTAATGCATCAGAACCCCACAGATATAGCGCTTAATTATAGTCACTCTCAAGCCCCCATAAACATAATGTATGCTTATACTCATGTTCAAGTCCCCTCAGAGATGGTGTGTGATTATTGTTATGTTACATCTTTGCAGAGATAGTATGTGCTTACAGTCATGTTCAAGTTCCCACATAGAGAGTGTTATAACAATAATGTTGAAGTTCTTGCTATATAATAGTCATGCTCAGGTTCCTACAGAGGTAGTATGTGATTATAGTGATGCCCAGGTGCCTGCTCAGATAGTGTGTAGTTACAGTCATGTTCAAGTGATGCAGAGATATGTTGTGATTATAGTGAAGCCCGGGTCCCCAAAGCGATAGTGCATGATAATAGGGATGCCCACAAAGATAGTGATTACAGACCTGTAGAGAAAGTGTGTGATAACTGTCAAGTTCCAGTCCCTCTAGAGACAGTCTTTTATGATATACATGTTGATGTCCCTGCAGAGATAGTATGTCATGATAGATATATTCAAGACCAACAAAGTTAATGTCTATTGATGCCCAGGTCCCCACAGAGATAGAGTGTAATTATAGACATGCCAGGTCCCCATAGAGATATGTGTGATGATAGTCATGTTCAATTACTCATAAAGATAGTGTTTGATAGATTATATTGATGCCTAGGTCCCCACAGAGATAGTGTGTGATTATAGTCATGTGCAGGTCCCCACAAAGATAGTGTGTGATTATAGGGATGTATAGGTCCCCACAGAGATAGTGTGTGATTATAGCGATGCATAGGTCCCCACAGAGATAGTGTGTGATTATAGGGATTCCAGGTCCCCACAAAGATAGTGTGTAATTATAGGGATGCCCAGGTCCTTACAGAGATAGTGTGTGATTATAGGGATGCCAGGTCCCCACAGAGATAGTGCGTAATTATAGAGATGTCCAGGTCCCTACAGAGATAGTGTGTAACTATAGAGATGTCCAGGTCCCCACAGAGTTGGTGTGTGATTATAGTGTTACCACAGTCCCCGCAGAAATAGTGTTCGATGATAGTCTTGTTCAATTCCCCACAAAGATAGTGTTTGATTGATTATATTGATGCCCATGACCCAACAGAGATAGTGTGTGATGATAGACTTGTTCAAGTCCACACAGAGACTGTATGTGAATACAATGATGTTCAAGTCTCCACAGGGATGTGTGTGATTATAGTTATTATGAAGACTCAAACAGATAGCATTAGTCTGGTGGCTTAGCAAACTAATTTAGCCACTTTAACAGTGGCGGCTCCTCCGCTAAGGTGGAGGACAGTGCCCCACTGCTTTAAAGCAGTACACTGGAAAAAATAAAATGATAATAACAGACGTTATTATCATTTTATTTTTAGTATTCCAGTTTGTTAGACATGGGGTTTCTGGTTGGCTAGGGTATGCACCTAAGCCAGGCAGAACCCACCACTCTAGTCAGGGTAGGGGAGTTACACACCGAAGATAACCCCTACTCACCCCCTTGGTAGCTTGGCAAAGCAGCAAGGTTTATCCCAGAGGCAGACTATGATTCTGGGCCGCCTTGATTACTGTAATGCTCTTCTGCTTTCTGCAAACGAGTCTTCCCTTAACAGGCTTCAGGTGGTCCAGAACACTGCGGCTCGGCTCATTACGAATTCCACTCCTGGAACCCCTTCTTTGCCGCTGTTACATAGACTTCATTGGTTACCAGTCCGTAAGCGGATAAAGTTTAAGGCTGGCTGCATAGTCTACAGAGCTATCCATAATAAGGGTCCTTCTTACATCTCGTGCAAGCTCAAGCCTTACTCTCCGTATAGGACACTGAGATCTAGCTGTAAACTTCTTTTACAGGTACCAAGGGTCAGGAAAGCCAGACTTGGTGGGAAATCTTTTTCCCTCCTCGCCCCTCTATAGTGGAATGAGCTCCCCCTACAGCTCCGACAATGCCCGGACTATCTACGCTTCAGGAAACTGCTAAAAGCCTCCCTGTTTTAATCTGTCCTTGCCCGCCCGTAGGTTCGCCTCAGCGCAGAAATACCCCTTCGGGAGTGATTCAGGCGCTCTACAAAACCCTTAAATAAATAAATGTGTAAAGCGTTTGCGCAACACACTCACACAACAGTGACACACTAGGCACACCACAAAAAGAGACTCCACACAAGGTTATATTAAAATATCCTTTGTATTATTTATAAAAGCACATTAGACCACAATCACATAAATCACTGTGCCACTAGGCACTTTGTCATGACATCACATAATGTCATACATCACTTTTGCCAATCGGGCAATTGTCATAATTATCGATGGTAATGAACTTTAGTACATACTTATAAATGAACACCACACTAAAATCATTAGGCCTAACATTACAGTTAGTGCAATCAAGCAAATACCGATTAGGTGCATATGTTCCCGCTAGAGCCAGTTTCACCAGTCTGACAGTGCAATCTTTTAGGATAGGTGCTTCCAGTTTTGTTAACACCCAACCACTTCCCCTGCACATCCCCCCTTGCTCCTTCTACACAGAACCACTCCACTGGTTTCAGTAGAAACAGGGAAAATGGCAGGAATTACAGAGACGCCCTACAGGGCAAGAAAACGGCAAAAGGTCTCCCGCCTGCACGACGGGGCGAGAACACCGTCTATGGGTGCTTGTGCTGACCAGCGTGATAGGGCCACCGGCATGCATTCTCTGCAAGGAAACACTCAACCAGTTTCCATAGAAGCAGGGGAATGGTGGGAAGTACCGGGGCACCCTACGGGGCACGAAAAGACCAAGGAATCTCACCCCTGGAGATCAGCCCGGCGGGAGATCTGTATGTCGGCTCGAGCAAACCGTCCCCGGGTGTTCGTGCTATCTAGCATGAAGGGTCCGCCGGCCCGCACTCTTTACCACAACATGGCCGGATGGCAAGGGGAGCTCAATGCCCCCGGTGCAGCTCCATAGTGTGGCACGGGTGCGAAGCCCTTCACATTTCGCTGCAGGCAGCCTGGTGTGGCTGGGAGTCTCTTGCCTTCCTTAGCAACGCCTGCACCCAAGGGTATCCAGCTAGGGGCCTGCGTCGGCCCGGTGTGGAAGAGGCTGAATGGAGACCATGAGGCTCCGGTCCCTTCCAGGTGCGCCTGGGCCCCGCCTTCTTCTGACATCAGAAGGAACTCCCGGGCCGGGATTCCCTACTGCTTGGATGCGGCCTCGCAGCCCGGGACCACGTAGCAGAGTGAGAGGGAGAGCGTTTTGTTCCGTTCAGCTCTCCCCTCCCATTGTTCAGGCCCCAGAGGAGAGGGCGACGCTGCCCATGCTGCAGGGCAAAAAACGCTCCTCTCCGGGGTGAGCACAAAGTGTGCCCACTCCTTGGGCAACAGAATTGAAAGAGCTTACCACGTGCAATTAGCAAACAGGGAGGCCAGCACTACCTCATTACTGGAGACACGGGGGCAGAGAACAGGGATCAGGCATGCCAGCACACAGGGTCCCTTCAGCAGAGTGGCAGTCCATTCAGCCACCCAGCAGGCAGAAGGTTAGTCCCACAAGCAGGTAGTCCCAAACGGCGGTTCCTCCTGGCACACAGCAGTCCTTTGGTTATGAGCCCCATGCAGTGTCTTCTTATTTTTATGGGGTCACAGCCCCTGTATTTATAGTGCCAAAGTCTTTGTTCTTGGGGCACTTCAACCACATATTAGAAGTGCACAACACCCCCATTCAGATTGCAAGCCCTGGCCCCAGACACACCACAGGGGGGCGGAGACAGTATTATAGAAGGAAGGCACAGCCCTATTCAGGTGCAGGTGCAACTCCTCCCACCACTCCAAATGCAGACCAGGCTTATTCAGGTGCAAGGGAAACTCCTCCTCTAAATTCAGCCAAGGTCTATTCAGCCTAGAGCTGAGTCACCCAGGAAAGGCTGGATACACCTCAACCACCCTTGTAACTGTCTAGAGTGAATGCACACCCCCTCTCTCCTGTCAGTCAAAACCAGACTGTCAATACACATCCAGGCAGGGCACAAAGACTCATAAGCACACAGAAATGCCCACTTCTAAAAGTGGCATTTCTAAAATAGTAATAATAAATCTGCTTTCACCAATTAGCAGGATTTATCACTACTATTCCAACCATACCAAACATGGTCACGCTACCTATCTCATGTCAGGAATTACCACTGAAGCACATATCATGGAATCATCAATGCAACCTCATGAGAGGGCATCCTCACAGCAGTGAGAAACCAAATAGGCTGTTTGTCACTACCATGACATGCCACACAGTTAAGGCACATGTTCTACCTTTTACCTACACAGCACCCTGCCCATAGGGCTAGCTAGGACCTACCTTAGGGGTGACTTATATGTAGTAAAGGGGGAGTTTCAAATGTGGCAACCACTTGCCATGCCTGGGCAGTGAACTGCGCGTGCAAGCCCTGCAGTGGTAGAGGCCTGAGACAGGTTTAAAAGGCTACTTCAGTGGGGGCGCGAGCAGCGCTACAAGCCCACTAGTAGCATTTAATTTACGGGCCCTGGGTATATGGAATACCACTGTACAAGGGACTTACAAGATAATTTAATATGGCAAACAGGTGTAGACCAATCTTACCAAGTTTACAAGAGAGAGCACATGGACTTTAGCACTGATCAGCAGTGGTAACGTGCCCAGAGTCATAAAACCAACAAAAACAGGTCAGACAAAATACAGGAGGAAGGCAAAATTTCTGGGATTACCATGCAAGAAGGGTCAAGTCCAACACAGTTGCTGCGAGGTTAAGGTGGGCGGGGCTGGGCTCCCCTGACGTCGGGAGGAGTAGTGGTTGCTGCTGCACCTAAAGTACTCATGACTGTTTGGCCAGCCGTCTCGGGCCGACCAAACAGTCATGTGCACTTTGCATG
Organism: Calotriton arnoldi; assembly: GCA_963921515.1. NCBI lineage: Eukaryota > Metazoa > Chordata > Amphibia > Caudata > Salamandridae > Calotriton > Calotriton arnoldi. The sequence continues at coordinate 352,675 of CAWUFW010008159.1, forward strand.
TTCTCCACTTAGGCTGTATTACTGCCTGGCTGCAGAACATGCCCAGGCTTCCTTTCCCTCTCTGAGTGCCGAACCACGGCGCTCAGACCAATCACAACACTGCTATCAGCAGCATCGTGATTGGTCAGAGGAGTCTGGAAGCCTGGATGCTTCCTGTTCCTGCGAGGAGAGGCGGCGGCTGGTGACGGCGACCAGCAGGTAAGTTTTCTTTTTTATGTATTTCCTAACCCCCCCTTCCTCTGCCCCCCTTACCCCCCACCACTGTCTCCTACCATGAATGATTCCTGGTGCTTCCACTTAGACTTTCATCGTTCCACGGTTGATAAAATGAGTGCCATTGACTTGGGTAACACAAATCAATTGTTATTCAGCACTAAGTTACCCCACAGGCATGAACATGCACTTTAAAAATGCACATGAGATGATGGGATGTGATCTGATCTGATAATAGTGGTATTCAAGCACCTCCAGTAGTTAGACTGGAATTATCCTACTAATCTAATAAACCCACTTCAAATACAGCAATACCAGATTTAAAATATGCCCATCAATGAAGGTACACACTTCTTTAAAAAACTAAATATCTGAGTTCTCATTCTTTTTCTAGCCACCACCTAATAGACTACTCTCCATATGGAAGATAAAACTGTATTTCTGATTGTAACAAACTGCCCACACTGATTCTTTCTGACCCTGTTGGTTTATTACATTGGAGAAATAGATTTCAGGATGGGCACATCTTTGTTATTTTTGTCACTAGAATTCGAGAATATAATGGGCCTCTCCTACCAAAGATCTTCCTTCTCTCGAGTGTTTCTTCTACCTGCAGTTGGGGCTACTTCAAGCTACCTTACCTCACACTCCATAAATTATTGTATGCTCAAACATAAACCTAGTTTAACAAAGTTAAAACATTTTCTGTGTTTGGGAGCACAAATTCGGTAAGTGGAACATACAGCTGGGTTTTGAGAGTAAGGCTAGTTGGCACTTAGTGCGAGAGACAAAAAAACATATTGGCAGTGGTGTGGTACAACAGCCTTTAAGTGGGAAAAGAAACATTCTCAAAATGTGCCCCTAAAAAACATGGGAGACTGTAAAAAAGTTGAAAAATCAATTTGGGAGTCACGTTTTATGTTTGGGGTGTAATACAGGAGTTCTTAAACACTGCCTTGTTCATAGAAAAAAGCACATTCCCAGAGTTGCTCATGTTAAGTATAAGAGTCTTCGACAGCATTGATGAGTTGTACAAATTGAGCTCTTAAACAGAGCTGTTATGCTCATTGTGTAAGAGTAGATAATTGCACTTTGGCTGACATACAACTGTACTTTTCATGTGAATAAACACCTCTAAATGAGCCCCCTTAATTACAGGAGTCTTTCACAATGTTAACATAAACATTTTTGAGTATCCCAAATGTTGTACGTCGGTGTATGTTGGGTATACAACTAGGCTTTCCAGAGGGGTTAGTGAATCCTCTTTTCAGGAACAGAGAAAGGCAATTAGCCATTTTTGTGGGGAAATAAACCATAAAATGTGCCCCTGCCCAGGTGCCCACAAAGATAGTGTGTGATTATAGTGATGCCCATGTCAACACAGAGATAGTGTGTGAGTAAACCTGTGCTCAGGTACCATTAGAAATAGTGTGTTAATGATACTCATAGCCAAGTCTCTTTTGAGATAGTGTGTTATGTTTGTCATTTTCAAGTCCCGGCAGAGATGATGTGTGATTATTGTAATGTCCAGGTCCCCATAGAGATAGTGTGTGATTATAGGGAAGCTCAAGTCACCACAGAGATAGTGTGTGATTAAACTTGTGTTTCAATACCACTTAGAGATAGTGTGTTAATGATAGTATTATTTAAGTCCCTGTTGAGATAGTGTTTTAAGTTAGTTATTCACGTGTCTCCACACAGTTATGTGTGATTATAGTGGTGCCCAGGTGCCTATAGCGATAGTGTGTGATTATAGTGATGTCCATGCCATCATAGAGATGGCATGTGTTTAAACGTGCGCTGAAGTAACTTAGAGATAGTGTGTTTATGATAGTCATATTCATGTCCCTGTTGAGATACTTTCTTAGGTTAGTCATACTGATGTCCCCACTGACATAGTGTGTGATTATAGTGATGCCTAGGTTCCTATAGAAATACTGTTTGATCATAGTGAGGTCCAGGTCACCACTACTATAGTGTGTGATTAAAATTATGTTCAAGTCCATGTATAGTTAGTGTGTTAATGATTATTAGATTTAAGTCCCTCTTGAGATACTGTGTTAGGTTAGTCTTTCCCAAGTACACACAGAAATACTGTGTAATTAAACTTGTGCTCAAGTTCTTGAGAGATAGGGTGTTATTGATAGTCATGGTTAAGTCCCTGTTGAGATAGTGCGTTAGATTAGTCATGTTTAAGTCCTTCTTGGGATACTGTATTAGGCAAGTAATTCTCAAGTCCCCACAGAGATAGTGTGTGATTATAGCGATGCCCAGATCCCCATAGAGCTAGTGTATGTATGTATGTAGTGATGCAGACTGCGTGTCAGAGATAGAGTGTGATTAAACGTCTGCTCAAGTCCCTGTAGAGATAGTGTTTTAATGATAGTCAAAGTTGAGTCCCTATTGAGATAGTGTGTTGGGTTGGTCATTCACGAGTCCTCGCAGAGATATGTGTGATTTTAGTGATGCCCAGGTGCCCATATAGTGTGACTATAGTGATGCCCAGGTCACCACAGAGATGGTGCGTGTTTAAACTTGTGTTGAAGTTCCCATAGGGGTAGTGTGTTATTGATAGCCTATTTAAATCCCTGTTGAGATAGTGTGTTAGGTTAGGTCCCCACAGAGATAGTGTGTGATTAAACTTGTACTCAAGTGTAGGAGAGTAGGATCTGCCTCTTATGTTACCCCCACTTTTTTTCTGATGTTTACCCTGGTTTCTGGCTATAGTCTGGCTGGGACCCTGCCAATCAGGGCCCCAGCCTCTCTGTTCTCTCTAATCGATTTGAAGTGCACTCTAGGTGCACTAGTGATTGGATACTGTGGTACCTTATGAGTCCCTAGTATATGGTACCTTAGGTACCAAGGGCATAGGTACTTCACAGGCCTACCAGGGGCTGAAGCATGTATTATGCCACCCCTGGGAAGCAGACTAAATCTGACACCACAGGCCTGCTACTGCAGCCTGGGTGAGGAGGTGCTAGCACCCCTCCCTGAGATATAGGTCCCCTATATCTCTCCTGCACACACATTGAGACTTATCAGTCACCCCTATGGCAGGCCCTATCAATCCTGAGGGCAGGGTGCTGAGTTTCCATGTGAGGGGGTGCCTCTGCCTGAGCAAGGCCCCTCTGCAGCCCTCAGAGTTCATTCTCTGGGGCTGTTTGTGAATGCAGTCAAACCATATACTCTTAAGTGCATTATATCCTCGCGGTAAATGCTAACTATGGAATGGCTGCATCAAAACATGTCGTGTTTGGTGTCAAACACTTTGGAATCATACCCCCACAAGAGTAACTGGTGTGGGAGTATGATCCCACCCTTCTAGAGGGATAGACATGTACCTACTGTGGAAACGCGGTAGAATCCTAAAGAGCCCTGGCATCACAAAATGGATGCCACCAGTCACAGACACGGGGCTGCCCTCCTGCTGCTGACCGAAACTCGCAGTGGAGGAAGCCCAACAATAGATATCCTGTCCCAAGGGGTGTGACCACCTCCCAGACAGGGTTTAGTGTATTGGGGCTGGGTGGGTGCACTCCTAGAGTGCTTTGAAGTCCTGCACTGGGGGAGCAGAAGGCTCCTCTGTGCATATGCCAGTTCAAACCGGCTCAGGGGCTACCTGCCCCTGCTCTGGCGCGAAACTGGACAAAGGGAAGTGGGTGTAGCCACCCACTCCCCTGACCCTCCCATAGGTGGGGTCATAGAGCTAGTCCCTCCCTTCTTTTTAGAATAAGAGGGGGAACCTGTGCATTGCAACTCAGATACCCCTGGATGACGCTCTACAAGAAGAATCCCGGCCCTTCAACGTTCCACTACCTTTGGAAGACTGAAGAATCTCCCTTGGAGTCAAGGAGTGACTCCCCTGCTTGGCAGGCACCAAAAACTACAATGACGGTCGCAAACTACGCCGCTCCCGCCGGAGCCTGAAAACCCTGCAGCCCAGGAAGAGGATTTCCTTACTTCACAAAGGCCATCGTGAGTCCTCAGCGAAGCTGAGGCAAGTGGACCCCACGAGCAACGAGGAACCGCAGACCCTGGGTATGTGCACTATTGTCGAGTGCAACCCCTTCACGACATTCTATGAACTTGTGTTTTGGACCACGTATGGTCCCAGCCTCTAACAGAGATCTCTCCCAAAATCAGAGGCCTACACCATCCCAAGTGACCGTGGGCCCCTGTTGAGTGCATCCGCACAAGGCGTCTTCACGATCCCTTGCCAGCCGGCTTGTGGGTCCCCAGAAGATTTTTTAAAGAAACCAAAGGGCTCCCCTGGTTGCTCCAGGCCTGCCCTGACCTACCCTTGCTGGGTAAGTTCCACGGACCTTGCTGGTCTGCACCATTGACTTTTTCTCATCACCACGAGACTTGCTGCTACCAAGGCTTGTTGGCTCCAATCGAGTCGCCGACACGTCAGTAAGCTGAAGACATCATGGGACACACCGCATCCAGCTCCTGGTCATCATCGACGCTGCCTGGACCACGTGGTTGAAGAGTCAAGGTGCCCGTGAACGACCTGAATCCTGTCGACGACGGTGGGCATTCATCTTCCTTGCCCCGGGTCACTGCCAAGTGCCCTTGAACACTGTCCCCTCTGCTTTCAGGTCTTCCATCTTCTGAATCCAGGCTTGGATTCCTCCGGACACTTCTCCTGTCGCCGCAAGCAGCAAGTCTTCATTGGCTCCCAGTGAAAACGACGCCGCAACCCGACACCAAAGGACACCTATGCACCCGGCTCACCTGGGTGAGGTAACTCTAGCATTACGGTGCTCCTGTGGGTGTGGGCCTTAGAACTTCTTACCCTGCAAGTGACTTGCTTGTGGCTACCCTAGAAGTGCCCTAAAACTCTTATTTTCCAAGTGCGACGATTGCGCTGACTCGTACAGGGTTCGCGTCTGTGTTAGACACATCGCGTCCATCTCCCTTGTAACTCTCTCTGTAACCGTGTCCTCCGACTCGTACTGAGTCCGACCGGTGCGTTCACCTCGAACACCCAAGGGGCCTGTAACATTGCATTCTCAGTTGCGCTGACTCGTACAAGGTTCGCGTCTGTGTTAGACACATCGCGTCCAACTCCCTTGCAACTCTATCTGTAACCGCGTCCTTCGACTCGTACAGAGTCCGATCGTTGTGTTCGCCTCGAACACGCAAGGGGCCTTTAACATTGGAATCTCAATCGCGTCTGCCAGCATAGACTCGTACAGGACTCGCACCGGTGCCTGAACACCGCGTCCGTCCCCTGTGGGTCTCCTACAACTACCTGGGGTGGTTCTTAGGGGTCCCTCGATTCTAACTGCTCTAGACCTAGGTCTAGCTAAACTCAAGATTGTGATATGTGATTGTGCTAACTTATTTTGATAACATTTGATTTGTACATATGTTCCTGACCTCTAATCTCATAAAGAGATTAGTAGAGAGTTGTTTGTTAATAAATACATATATATTTGATATATATACCTGTGTGGTGTCTTTTCATTTGGTGATTCAAGAGATTGTGTGGTAAAACAAGCTGCTTTACATTCCTCCAAGACTTAGCCTGAAGGCTGCTCTCCACAGCTACCACTAGGATAGCTTTCTATAAAGGTTGTCTTAAACCTACCTACCATAAAAGTCGACTTGTACTGGTGCAAGGTGTCCACTTTTATTAGTGAACAGCATATACCAGGCCAACTTCTCACATTGGTGGCAGCGTGTGGGATTCCAGCTTGCTATTGTTTTACCAGAAAATCTCTATTTGAATTACTAACTGAAAACCACTATAGGTACTCAAGGTACATATAAAATCAAGCTTAGTATCAATAAGTTCTACTGAACTTAGAGCTGTGTGCAAAAGGGATAGCACACCCTTTCTACAGCTCAAGCTAGTATCAGTAGGCCACAGACTAGTGTAGGTAGTACAACACTGCACAACACTAGAATGTCCTCAAGGGATGGACCCAGTGGATCCACCCAGCTTCAGTATAAGGACATGACTTTCTTTGACTTGAAAGCCATGTGTGCTGACAGGCACCTGAAGATAGGACAGAGCCCCTCCACACTACACTTGATAGATCTGCTAACAGCAGATGACCTTAGATTAGCTCTAGGAGCTAAGGGGTCTGGATCAGTGGGTGGGTCAGTTATAGTGTCTGGGTCAGATGATGAACATCAGGATGACCCGGACTCTGTGATTGTAGGGCCAGGCCCAAAAGGGTCTGAAGAAGACAGAGGAATTCTCCCTAAGAGAACTGACATAGTGGAAGACAGGCACAGGTCCCTTTCCAGGGAATCTGAGCACTCCTTTCACTCTGGCAGAGAAACTGTCTACCAGAGGAACTCCTTCTTCCCAAGAAGAGAGACCTCCTCTGAAAGGATGTACAAACTGCTGCAGTATGAGGAAGCAAGATTTGCCCTCAAAACCAAGCAGTTGGCATTAGACAAAGAAGCCTTTGAGTTCCAGAAAGCTTCTAGAAGAGAGGGGTTAGAACCCCCTGGTGGCAGCAACAGTGTCCCTAGAGGCAGAGAAAATATTCCCGACCATAGGAACCTGAGCAAGGTTGTTCCTCCCTACCAGAGTGGGGATGATATCCACAAGTGGATAACTGCTATGGAGAGGGCCTGTAGAGTACAACATGTCCCCCTAAAGCAGTGGGCAGCAATCTTGTGGCTCTCCTTTTCAGATAAAGGTAGAGACAAGCTCCTCACTGTTAGAGAAGAGGATGCTGATGAATATGAAGTCCTGAAGAGTGCACTGATAGATGGGTTTGGCTTAACCACTGAGCAGTACAGGTTAAAGTTCAGAGACACCCAGAAGGCACAGACTCAGGACTGGACTGACTTTGTAGATTGTGCAACCAAGGCTCTGGAGGGTTGGCTGGTTGGCAGTAGGGTCACTGATTTCAAGGGATTGTATAATCTGATGATGAGAGAACAGATCCTTAATAATTGCCAGAACCAGTTGTTGCATCAATACCTGGTAGACTCAGATCTGACCTCTCCCCAAGAATTGGGAAAGAAGGCAGACAAATGGGTCAGAACCAGGGTGAGGCAGAAAACCCAGAACCAAGGGGGTGACACCAAGAAGCAGGATCAGAAGGGCTCTGAGAAAGGTGGGGATAAGTCAAAAGACCAGAAGTCTTCACAAGGGCCCCAAAAATATGCATCTGGTGGGGAGACCCAGTCCAATCAAGGAAAAGGCCAAAAGAAGCCCTGGTGCAAATTCTGTAAACAGAAAGGGCACTGGACTTCTGATTGTAACAAGTCCAAAGACCAAACCACCACCACTCCTGCCCCTAAGGCAACTGTTCCCCCTAGTTCAGCAACTGGTGGAGGTGGTACTCAGAAAAAGGGTGTAGTAGGGTTGACCCTGGGTTCTGAAGTGGACTCTGGCCTAGCCAGAGTACCCACTCAGGCAATGCTGATTTGTGATGGAGACATTGACATGTCCTTCCTAGTTTGTCCCAGTAATCTGGGCAAATACAAACAGCAGCCTGTAATAAATGGCAAACAGGCTTTGGCATTTAGGGACACAGGTGCTAGTGTCACCATGGTGGCAGAGGATCTTGTGGACCCTGGACAGATCATCCTGGGTGAAATGTACCAGGTGACCAATGCGAGCAATGCCAAGACCAACCATAGTCTGGCAGTTGTGAATTTCTCCTGGGGAGGGGTAACTGGCCTCAAGAAGGTTGTAGTCAGTGCAGACCTCCCTGTAGAATGTCTGTTGGGCAATGATCTAGAGACTTCAGCCTGGTCTGAAGTAGAGTTGTGGACTCATGCTGAGATGTTGGGCATCCCTGCAGAGGTATTTGCTGTGACCAGGTCACAAGCCAAAATGCATGACACTGAACCAGCTCTGGATCCTGAAACTAAGGACCAGATGCTTCCCAAGAAGAGGAGCAGTAGGGTTAAGGCAGTGCCTTCCCTCTGTCTCAGATCACAGCTTCCCCTCTTGAGGGAGGAGAAGCAGATCCTGAAGAAGGAACTGCCCCAGAGGAACTTGAGCCTTATCAGGTTGAGTTCTTGGGGGCAGGGGGCCCTTCTAGGGAGGATCTGAGTAAGGAGCAACAGTGCTGCCCCTCTCTTGAACCCCTCAGACAGCAGGCTGCTGCTGAGGCTGCTGGGAGTGCTAGTGGGTCCCATAAAGTTTATTGGGATGAGGGACTCCTATATTCTGAGGGTAGAGATCCAGCCCCTGGAGCCACCAGGAGGATGGTAATACCTCAGAAGTTTAGGGGGTTCCTCTTGACCCTAGCACACGACATCCCATTGGCAGGTCACTTGGGCCAAAACAAGACCTGGGACAGGCTTGTTCCACATTTTCATTGGCCACATATGTCAGAGGACACAAAGGAGTTTTGTCGCTCCTGTGTCACCTGCCAAGCCAGTGGCAAGGCAGGTGGCACAACAAAGGCCCCCCTGATACCACTACCTGTGGTGGGGGTACCCTTTGAGAGGGTAGGGTTTGACATTGTTGATCCCCTTGACACTCAAACCGCATCTGGGCACAGATTTATCCTGGTGGTAGTGGATCATGCCACCAGGTACCCAGAGGCAATTCCCCTGAGGACCACCACAGCCCCTGTGGTGGCAAGAGCCCTCATTGGAGTCTTCTCCAGAGTGGGTTTCCCAAAGGAGGTCATTTCTGACAGAGGTACCAACTTCATGTCAGGATACTTAAAGGCAATGTGGAAGGAGTGTGGGGTAACTTATAAGTTCACCACCCCCTATCACCCACAATGCAATGGTTTAGTTAAGCGCTTCAACAAAACCCTAAAGGGAATGATTAATGGACTCCCAGAGAAGCTTAGGCGGAAATGGGACCTTCTTCTTCCCTGCCTGTTGTTTGCCTACAGAGAAGTTCCACAGAAGGGGGTTGGTTACAGCCCATTTGAGCTTCTGTTTGGGCATCCTGTGAGAGGTCCACTGTGTTTGGTAAAAGAGGGCTGGGAGTTACCTCTCAAGCCCCCCAAACAAGATGTGATGGACTATGTACTTGGTCTCCGCTCCAGGATGGCTGAGTACATGAAAAAGGCAACCAAAAACCTGGAGGCCAGCCAAGAATTACAAAAAGCTTGGCATGACCAAAAGGCTGTGCTGACTGTATACCAGCCAGGACAGAGAGTGTGGGTGTTGGAGCCAGTGGCCCCAGCAGTCCTCCAAGACAAATGGAGTGGCCCCCATACAATAGTTGAACAGAAGGGAGAGGTCACCTACCTGGTGAACCTTGGAACTCCCAGGAGCCCCCTGAGGGTACTCCATGTCAACAGATTAAAACCATATGTTGACAGGGCTGACATGGGCTTGCTCATGGCAACTGATGAGGAACAGGAGGAGGAGAGTGACCCTCTCCTGACCTGCTCTCGCAGAACCCTGATGATGGGTCAGTAGATGGTGTTGCTTTGGCAAGCAGCCTCACTGACCATCAGCAAACTGAGTGCAGACAAGTTCTGCAACAGTACCGACATATGTTTAGCCTGACCCCTAGTCAGACTTCCTGGTGCACCCATGAGGTGGACACTGGAGACAGTCTGCCTGTCAAGAGTAAAATCTACAGGCAACCTGACCATGTCAGGGACTGTATCAGGACTGAAGTGCAGCAGATGTTGGAGTTAGGTGTGATTGAGCCTTCAGATAGCCCATGGGCTAGCCCAGTAGTCCTAGTACCCAAGCCTCATACCCAGGGTGGTAAGAAAGAAATGAGGTTTTGTGTAGACTACAGAGGCCTCAATGCAGTCACTAGGACTGATGCCTATCCCATACCAAGGGCAGATGAGCTGATTGATACTTTGGCCTCAGCCAAGTATCTCAGTACATTTGACCTGACAGCTGGCTACTGGCAGATCAGGTTAGCTGATGATGCAAAAGCCAAAACAGCATTTTCGACCCCTGGTGGACACTACCACTTTGTGGTGATGCCCTTTGGATTGAAAAATGCACCTGCCACTTTTCAGAGGTTGGTGAACAAAGTTCTGGCAGGGATGGAAACTTATTGCTCAGCTTATCTAGATGATATTGCTGTCTTTAGTTCCTCCTGGCAGGATCACCTGGTCCACCTCAGGAATGTTTTGGAGGCTCTGCAGAAAGCAGGCCTCACTATCAAGGCCACTAAGTGCCAGATAGGGCAGAGTCAGGTTGTGTACCTGGGCCACCTTGTGGGTGGAGGCCAGGTTCAGCCTTTACAGAGCAAAATCCAAACCATAATGGAATGGGTTGCTCCAACCACCCAGACACAGGTGAGAGCCTTCTTAGGCCTGACTGGGTACTATAGGAGGTTTGTGAAGGGATATGGATCTATAGTGACCCCCTTGAATGATCTAACCTCAAAGAAAATGCCAAAAAGGTTCAGTGGACAGCTAGCTGTCAGAAGGCATTTGAAGACCTAAAGCAGGCTATGTGCACTGCCCCCATCTTACAGAGTCCAGACTACACCAAAAAGTTCATTGTCCAAACAGATGCTTCTGAGCTGGGTGTGGGAGCTGTACTGTCTCAACTGAATGATGAAGGTCAAGACCAGCCAGTAGCTTTCATTAGCAGAAGGCTGACCCCTAGAGAGAAACGTTGGTCAGCTATAGAGAGGGAGGCCTTTGCTGTGGTGTGCCCTGAAGAAGCTGAGGCCATACTTGTTTGGCACTCACTTCATAGTTCAGACTGACCACAAGCCCCTCCTATGGCTTAAACAAATGAAAGGAGAGAACCCCAAACTTTTGAGGTGGTCCATTTCCCTACAGGGGATGGACTATACAGTGGAGCATAGACCTGGGACCCAACATGCCAATGCAGATGGACTCTCAAGGTATTTCCACTTAGAACACGAAGACGCAACTGGTCAAGGTTAGTTTAGTGTCCCTACGTTTGGGGCGGGGTTGTGTAGGAGAGTAGGATCTGCCTCTTATGTTGCCCCCACTTTTTTTCTGATGTTTACATTGGTTTCTGGCTATAGTCTGGCTGGGACCCTGCCAATCAGGGCCCCAGCCTCTCTGTTCTCTCTAAATGATTTGAAGTGCACTCTAGGTGCACTAGTGATTGGATACTGTGGTACCTTATGAGTCCCTAGTATATGGTACCTTAGGTACCAAGGGCATAGGTACTTCACAGGCCTACCAGGGGCTGAAGCATGTATTATGCCACCCCTGGGAAGCAGACTAAATCTGACACCACAGGCCGGCTACTGCAGCCTGGGTGAGGAGGTGCTAGCACCCCTCCCTGAGATATAGGTCCCCTATATCTCTCCTGCACACACATTGAGACTTATCAGTCACCCCTAAGGCAGGCCCTATCAATCCTGAGGGCAGGGTGCTGAGTTTCCATGTGAGGGGGTGCCTCTGCCTGAGCAGGGCCCCTCTGCAGCCCTCATAGTCCATTCTCTGGGGCTGTTTGTGAATGCAGTCAAACCATATACTCTTAAGTGCATTATATCCTCGCGGTAAATGCTAACTATCGAATGGCTGTATCAAAACATGTCGTGTTTGGTGTCAAACACTTTGGAATCATACCCCCACACCAGTAAGTGGTGTGGGAGTATGATCCCACCCTTCTAGAGGGATAGACATGTACCTACTGTGGAAACGCGGTAGAATCCTAAAGAGCCCTGGCATCACAAAATGGATGCCACCAGTCACAGACACGGGGCTGCCCTCCTGCTGCTGACCAAAACTCGCAGTGGAGGAAGCCCAACAATAGATATCCTGTCCCAAGGGGGTGTGACCACCTCCCAGACAGGGTTTAGTGTATTGGGGCTGGGTGGGTGCACTCCTAGAGTGCTTTGAAGTCCTGCACTGGGGGAGCAGAAGGCTCCTCTGTGCATATGCCAGTTCAAACCGGCTCAGGGGCTACCTGCCCCTGCTCTGGCGCGAAACTGGACAAAGGGAAGTGGGTGTAGCCACCCACTCCCCTGACCCTCCCATAGGTTGGGTCGTAGAGCTAGTCCCTCCCTTCTTTTTAGAATAAGAGGGGGAACCTGTGCATTGCAACTCAGATACCCCTGGACGATGCTCTACAAGAAGAATCCCGGCCCTTCGACGTTCCACTACCTTTGGAAGACTGAAGAATCTCCCTTGGAGTCAAGGAGTGACTCCCCTGCTTGGCAGGCACCAAAAACTACAACAACAGTCGCAAACTACGCCGCTCCCGCCGGAGCCTGAAGTCTCTGCAGCCCAGGAAGAAGATTTCCTGACTTCTCAAAGGCCATCGTGAGTCTCCAGCGAAGCTGAGGCAAGTGGACCCCACGAGCAACGAGAAACCGCAGACCCTGGGTACCGTGCACTATTGTCAAGTGCAACCCCTTCAGGACGTTCTACGAACTTGTGTTTTGGACCACGTGTGGTCCCAGCCTTTAGCAGAGATCTCTCCCAAAATCAGAGGCCTACCCCGTCCCGAGTGACCGTGGGCCCCTGTTGAGTGCATCCGCATGAGGCGTCTTCGCAATCCCTTGCCAGCCGGCTTGTGGGTCCCCAGAAGATTTTTTAAAGAAACCAAAGGGCTCCCCTGGTTGCTCCAGGCCTGCCCTGACCTACCGTCGCTGGGTAAGTTCCACAGACCTTGCTGGTCTGCACCATTGACTTTTCCTCATCACCACGAGACTTGCTGCTACCAAGGCTTGTTGGCTCCAATCGAGTCGCCGATACCTCAGTAAGCTGCAGACGTCGTCGGACACACTGCATCCAGCTCCTGGTCATCATCGACGCTGCCTGGACCACATGGTCGAAGAGTCAAGGTGCCCGTGAACGACCTGAATCCTGTCGACGACGGTGGGCATTCATCTTCCTTGCCCCGGGTCACTGCCAAGTGCCCTTGAACACTGTCCCCTCTGCTTTCAGGTCTTCCATCTTCTGAATCCAGGCTTGGATTCCTCCGGACACTTCTCCTGTCGCCGCAAGCAGCAAGTCTTCATTGGCTCCCAGTGAAAACGACGCCGCAACCCGACACCAAAGGACACCTATGCACCCGGCTCACCTGGGTGAGGTAACTCTAGCATTACGGTGCTCCTGTGGGTGTGGGCCTTAGAACTTCTTACCCTGCAAGTGACTTGCTTGTGGCTACCCTAGAAGTGCCCTAAAACTCTTATTTTCCAAGTGCGATGATTGCGCTGACTCGTACAGGGTTCGCGTCTGTGTTAGACACATCGCGTCCATCTCCCTTGTAACTCTCTCTGTAACCGTGTCCTCCGACTCGTACTGAGTCCGACCGGTGCGTTCACCTCGAACACCCAAGGGGCCTGTAACATTGCATTCTCAGTTGCGCTGACTCGTACAAGGTTCGCGTCTGTGTTAGACACAGCGCGTCCAACTCCCTTGCAACTCTATCTGTAACCGCGTCCTTCGACTCGTACAGAGTCTGATCGGTGTGTTCGCCTCGAACACGCAAGGGGCCTTTAACATTGGAATCTCAATCGCGTCTGCCAGCATAGACTCGTACAGGACTCGCACCGGTTCCTGAACACCGCGTCCGTCCCCTGTGGGTCTCCTACAACTACCTGGGGTGGTTCTTAGGGGTCCCTCGATTCTAACTGCTCTAGACCTAGGTCTAGCTAAACTCAAGATTGTGATATGTGATTGTGCTAACTTATTTTGATAACATTTGATTTGTACATATGTTCCTGACCTCTAATCTCATAAAGAGATTAGTAGAGAGTTGTTTGTTAATAAATACATATATATTTGATATATATACCTGTGTGGTGTCTTTTCATTTGGTGATTCAAGAGATTGTGTGGTAAAAAAAAGCTGCTTTACATTCCTCCAAGACTTAGCCTGAAGGCTGCTCTCCACAGCTACCACTAGGATAGCTTTCTATAAAGGTTGTCTTAAACCTACCTACCATAAAAGTCGACTTGTACTGGTGCAAGGTGTCCACTTTAATTAGTGAACAGCATATACCAGGCCAACTTCTCACATCATGTCCCTATAGACAGTATGTAAATGATAGTCATAGTTAAGTCCCTGAGTATGTTAATGCAGGAGTGCTTAGAGGAGGACAGAAATTTATATGAGAAGCCTGGGCTTGAGTAAGGAGATGTAGGAGGGTGTGTGTTGAGTAAGACTGAGCACAGAGCGTAGGCAAGGTATAATGAGTTGTTGAAGTTAGAAGTTGGACTGATCTGTTAGTGAGAGGAGAGGGGTCATTAGAGAGGGCAAAGTAGGAAGGAGACACAGTAGAATGAAGAAGGTAAGGTTTGAGAGGGGCAGAACAGCTAGAGAGGTAAGGAGGGATATGTTAGATTAGAATTATTAGGATTCGATGCACAGTGTTTCTGCATTGGTGGATATCGACATCTTTGCATTTGAGCACCCGTTTGAATGCCTGTTGATTGGGCAGCTGATGTTCTTCGTAGAGACTAGCCAGGGCTCACCTTTGCACTGATAGCACCACAGCAAACACCAATTTGGTGCCCACCTTCCCCCGTTTTTCACTCAAGTATATTCCTCTCATCCTCTGCTTGTTTTGAGGGTGAGACTAACTGTCACATTCCCTTACACCTCAAGTTGTTAGAGCACAGCTGAGCTGTACGAAGGCAGTCATCAGAAAGTGTTTAAATACACTTTTCTTTGGGGCCTGGTCATAGGGAGACTGCTGCATGATTTGTACGAAGATCGCCTTTTCCACCCCTTTTTGCCTCAGCACCCTGTGCTTGGGTCCAGCTGGCCTATGCTAAGAGCATGATGCTATTCTGAACAAATATAAATTACGTAAGAGTCTACGGGGTACAGAGGTGGTAAAGGTGCAACTAAATGAAAGATTCTGCTTCCAGGACCCACTGAGTACCTAAGTATCTATTGGTCCACAAAGGCACTTTATGGTTTAGAGGTAACCAAGAGTCTATGATTTCTACCAAGAAGGTGCATAGATGCAACACACATCGAGAAGCAACTTCCAAAACTACCAGGTAAACTGGGTGTCCAGTACGGTCTTCAGGACAGGTCCCAATAACTTTTTAATAAGAATTAGGATCAAAAAATGAACTGTAACATTAAGTCCCGTATAGTTACATGGGGGCAACATGTTGAAATAAATGTTTCATTATACAAACGACTCTGATCTAGAACATTAGTGTAAATGTTTGGACTGAAGGACATTCACTGCAACTCCAAGTATGCATTAGCTTATTGAATTAATGCTTAACACAGGAATGCAGCAACACAACTGACACCATACAAATTTTGGCTCTGTTAGAACTGGGATTTCTGGTTGGCTAGGGCTTGCGCCTAAGCCAGGCAGAAACCACCACTCTAGTCAGGGCAAGGGTGTTACACACCGTTGATAACCCCTGCTCACCCCCTTGGTAGCTTGGCACAAGCAGACAGGCTTATCCCCAAGGCAATGTGTAAAGTATTTGCACTAACACTCACAGTAACACAGTGAAACACCACAAATGTACACCACACAGGTTATTATAAAAATATAAATCTTTATATAGTTTAGGTCAGATCAAAAACGTCCAGAAATGCACATACATAAATTACTCCTGCTTTAGTAATGTTCTTAGTAGGTTTCTTTAGCAAAAACAACCTTTGTAGGTTCAAAGTTCACCTTCGAAATGACCCTGGTTATTAGCACAGTTCACTTTTAGTAATGCTCTTTGTTGCAACCTAGTTCACTCTTGTAAGGCTCTTGTGTAAAAATAAACGGGTAAGTTCTCTTGAATGTCAAACTCTGGTTTTCCACATGGGGAAAGTCCCTTTAACCACGATACTCGTTTACGCCGTAATCGCTACACAATTGCCCCCGCTGTAGCGTGCGCGCATGCCGCTCGTCAGCAGCGCGTACTTCTGAACAATTTCCCCCGGGGCCGTCTGGCCCTGCTAATGCGGCCGTTACCTGCACTCGCAGAGCGGGAGAGGGCTGGACACCTCGCGCTGGTCTCCGGCGGGGCAGCTCTCTCCTCCTTTGGCACTCCTCTTCCGTGCACGAGCGTGAGGCAGCCCCGGTTGCTAGGGGACGCCTCGTGCCCCAACGTCGTGACGTGGCTCTTCCTGGATGAGCCCCTCTGTTGCTGGGAGACCCTGGGCGCTGGAACCAATCCCAGCGGGTCTCGCCAGTGACGTTTTTCCCTGCCTCCGGGCCAGCGGCGGTGAATGCTAGGCAAAGCTTCCCACGTCGCCTAGTAACCGCTCCCACTTGGGCCAATCCCAGCGCGGTAAAGCGATGACATCAGCGGACTCCGGGTCCGCGGTGGCGATAGTTTTTCTGGGCACAGCGCTTCGTCTCTTCTCTGCACCGGGCCGGCGGCGGTGATCCTGGCCCCTCTGGTGACGGCCTCGGGTGGTACACGGGCGACGCACCCTCGAGCGCTGATTCAATTGCTCAGGAGGCACGGCCGACCTCCCACGGAGCCCCAGTGTGTGCAGAAAGCACACCGAGTCGATTACACGCAGGCCGGCAGGGTCGAGGTCACGAGGCCCCAGGTAGTGCGCAGCGACACGCACTCAGCGCCAGCACGATGGTTTTCTCTGCAAACGTTTGTGTCCCTGAGTTTGATAACAGTAGGCCAGCTCTTCTCAAGCCCTTGGAGACTCTCAGGACACAGCACACAGCAAAGTCCTTTTTCTTCAAGGAGGGGGGACACAGCACACAGCAAAGTCCTTTAGCCTCACCCTCAGCAGAATTAGCAAACCTCAGGCCAGCCCCAGAACACACAGCAAGGGCAGTACTTCTCCTCAGTTTCTTCAGGTGCTCTTCTTGGGCAGAGGTTCCTCCTGATTGTAGAAGTCTCGGGTAAACTTTGGTGTTCCTGAGTTTTAACAGGAGGCCAGCTCTTCTCAGGCCCTTGGAGACTCTTATTCCTGGACACAGCACACAGCAAAGTCCTTCCTTCAAGCAGGTGGGGGGAACACAGCACACAGCAAAGTCCCATGTCCCCTTCCTCAGTAGTAACAGCAAACTGTAGGTCAGCCCCAGAACACACAGCAAGGGCAGTCTTCCTTTCCAGTCTCTTCAGCTGATCTTCTTTGGCAGGGATTCCTCTTGTTGGCAAAAGTAGTCTAATTTACAGGGGTTTCAGGTCTAGTATTTATACCCCAAAAGTCTTTGTTCTTCATGTGTGTGGGGTCCTGGACCCAGTCCAAACCAGTTCAGGGTGCATTCTGCCAGGGCACCTCTCCTTCCTTTGTGAGTGTGGGCCAGGGTCATCAGACACACCGCAGGAGGTGGAGCCAGCATTGTGGAAGGTAGGCACAGCCCTATTCAGACCCAGGTGCAACTCCTCCCACCACTCTACATGTAGATAGGTCTTTTCAGCCTAGTGCTGACTCACCCAGCCTCCTGGAGCCACCCCTAGCCCTTGTCACTCACAAACCAGACAGTCAATTCACAAACAGGCAGAGGCACACAGAAAGGTTGAACAAGAAAATAGCCACTTTCTAAAAGTGCTATTTCCAAACTTAGAATTTAAAAACCATCTTCACTAAAAGATGTGTAATTAAATTCTGAGTTCAGGGGTACCAGATACCAACTTTCTATCTTGCTGCTATGGGAAGATATGCAGGTAACCATGTTACACAGCATTCCCCATTCTGTCCTATGGGCAAGATAGCCTTTCAATAGTGAAAAACGAAATTGGCAGTATTTCACTATCAGGACATGTCACCCACACTAGTACATGTCCTACCTTTCACATACACTGCACCCTGCCCAGGGGGGTACCTTGGGCCTACCATAGGGGTGTCCAATGTGTAAGAAAAGGGAAGGGGCAGGCCTGGCAAGTGGGTACACTGGCCAGGACAACATGGCAGTTAACAAACTGCGCGCAGGCACTGCGGTGGCAGGCCTGAGACATCTTTTCCGCGCTACTCCTGTGGGTGGCACAATCAGTGCTGCAAGCCCACTAGTAGCATTTGAGTTACCAGCCCTGGCACACTCAGTGCACTTTATTAGGGACCTACTGGGAAAACAAATATGCCAATCATGGATAACCAATCACAATAACAATTTAAAGAGAGAGCATATGCACTTTAGCACTGATCAGCAGTGGTAAAGTGCCCAGAGTCCTATAGCCGACAGCCACAGGTCAGGAAAAACAAAGGAGGAAGAAGCAAAAAGTTTGGGGATAACCCTGCAAAAAGGGCCATTTCCAACAGGCTCAATGACTTGTACCTTGACGGCTTTGAACCCAACCTTTCATGGAATGCCAAGTCACTTGGATTCACCATGGACACCAACCACATCCTCAAGGAACACATTTCCAAAAAAAGTGGCCTGGTACAAGCTCTCTCTTCTGAAGAAAGTGAAACAGTTTGTTCCAGAAAGCAACTTCAAAACTGCTGTTCAAGCCTTTGTAGTCACGGATGAATGGCGATAACGCCCTGCTCCATGGCCTCCCAGACTCCCCACTGTCACCCCTTAAGACCATCTTACACACCGTAGCACATCTTATCCTGGGCCTGATGAAATATAACATTACCTTCATCCTAATGGAACTACATTGGCTCCCCTTGCTGGCCCGCACCATCTTCAAAACCAGCGGCGTGTTTTACAAAGCCATCGCGATCAGCACCCCTGCTTATCTTGCAGACAAGCTCCCCATCTCTGGTGGTTCTTAGCACATACAGAGCCAGGACGCCATCAGACTGCAGGATAAGGAATGCAAATAAAAAAACACAAGGCAGTATGCCTTTTCCATATATACACCCAGGATTTGGAACAACATCCCCATATCCATCAGACACGTGCCAACGCTGCTTCAAATTTGAAAAGAGTTGAAGACTCACCTTTTTACAAAATGCTACATCACACTGCTTTAACTGTTCACAACCCATCTGTCTCTCCTAGGAGTTGTTGACTTTATGCTTGTCATCGACCCTGTACATTATCATGTACGTGCATACAAATAAATATATACATAGCCAACAAACAATTATGATGGAAATCTTAGAGGGAAGGCAATGATATCTAATTTACCCCTTTCTTAGGTCATACTACTTCTTCACAAATCCAGTCCAGGTTTTAACATTCTTGAGATTTTTTTTACCTAATTCACAGCTCTCACCATTTCATAGAGAACGACTCCATATATGTAAACTGATGATATTTTATATCTTATGGACATTCTCACTCTCGATTTTCTCTCTCTCTCTCTCTCACTTAAAAAGCCACTATTGGGTCAATTACAAGTTAAGTGGAATGTTATTCCCGGGGAGATACCACCCCGTCTGATTCCAAATTTTAACTCAGAATAGAGTGGTACAGTGGAGAAATAACTAGCCAGAAATGGCAGTTCTGGTCGAGTATTTCTGAACTCCCTGGGCCATACTACTCATAATTAGGCCCTCAATATGCAGTTCCGTTAGCCAATACATCTCATTCTTAAAACTCCAATCTGCCTCTTGGGTGTTTACAAATGTTAAATGGCAGGCCTCTTCCCCTTAAAATATCACCCCCAAATCTCCCCATTTGAACCTCCTTACATATTTCTCATGCCATTTCTGGTATTCTCTCCGTGCTTGAGCCCTTCCTCTCCCTACTTGCTCTAATCTTTTTATTTCCTTTGCGCTCTCATCCAGTTCCATACACTTCAGCAGGGGCGGTGCGTCCATTGGGGCGTTGGGGCATAGCCCCCCCGCCCTCGGCGCTTTGAACCTAAGTAAACTGAATCAGTTTACTTAAGTTCAAAGAGCCGAGGGAGAACTGACAATCATGTCAGTCAGCATGACGTCGGACCGCCCACCCCCTTCAGAGTCTGAAGGGGGTGGGCGGTCCTGCGTCATGTTGACTGACATGATTGTCAGAGGGACCAGGGGCAGCAGGCAGCACTGCAGCACAAGTGCGCATGAGTGGGCAAGGGCACCGAATTTTCGCGCCGTGCCCAGTCATGCGCACTTGTGTGTGCACTGGCTTGCGCATGCCCATTAGGAGAGCGAGGGTTGAGCAAAGGCTCAAACCTCGGTCTCCTAATGGGCAGGCGGGCGAGAGGTAACCGTGCCCTAAGCCAATCCTGGCCAGCAGCGCCAGGATTGGCTGAGAGGGGCTGTAGGCAGGGCCAAACGGAGTCGGACCCGAGGCGGCGCGGACGGCGGACCTCCTCAGAGTCAGGTAGGATTTTCTATTTTTTCTTTTAATCCCCCGGGCCCCTGGCACAACACCCCCCCCCCCCCGAGCCGCGTCTAGCTAGTCAGCCAGTCTTCGGAGTTGTGTGCGTCTGGAGAGTGCAGTCTGTAGGAGCACAGACAGGAGCCTGAAGGAATGCAGTTCGGGACTGGCCCGTATTCGCCGCCGCAACCTCTACCCTAGCACCTACTTTACTGCAGAGTATTGCCCCCCGGCAGCCTCTCTCACAGCCTGTCCCTCTGTCACCCCTGAGAGCACACCGTATTACCCCGTGGCGGCTGCCTGACCGCACAGCGTGCAGTCATTGCGATACTACCGTCTGCCTTTCTGCCCGTTGACTCATCATTTTGTAGTAAGAAAAAATGCACATAATGAAACTAAATAGCTAATCAGATCAATAGGCACTGCGGGTGTACTGTGTGTATTTCTTGACATTTCAGAAGAATAAAGGTGATTTGGCTAATCACTAGCAGCACCTTTAGGATGGATTCATAATAAGAGTTTATTGCTGACCAGATGCAGCAATTGACCTCTCTGGTTATTTTGACTACCAAGGGCAAATTGTGTTCTCCAATCGTGGACTGCTTGAAATTATGAATGTGTAGGTCACTCTAAAGGTCAAGTTCTGAATGTTTCCTATATTTTCAGAATTGGCCAGCTCGAATGTCGGATGCGCAATAAAGAACCAATTTGCAACCTTTGTATTTGTCACAGCACTTAGGATAGTAAGCCTGGCAGTTATATAAGCTGCATTATTTAATTTACAAAGAGTTTGCAAATGTATACCGGAAGAGACAGCCTGTGCACTTCTGAACACGTGCCTTCTACCGCCACATCAGTAAGATTCATTAAGCAATGACACGTAATTCTTATATTAGCCTAAATGAAGTTTGTTGCAATTTGTAAACCTGTCCTGCGTTTACACGTCTCCATTCGTATCCTTCTTTCCTGCACTAAATTACAATTCCCTGTGGAATTTGCAAGTTGAGCCAAACATGGTGTTTACAACTCTGTCCGAATTTTTAGGCTATTTATTGTCAGAACATTAAAGTGGTCCCTCAAAATGGCGAGCAACAAGGGAGAGGTTTATTTAATTCTCAGCACTCACCGCTTCGCGTTTATAACATGTTTACCTTTCACTATCCATCTCTGTTTGTGCGTATCAGCACACCAACCGTACTTGTGTGCCTGAGGGGTCCCGGTCTCGGGCGTCCTTACTAAGGTAGCCTCTACTGTGTTCTCACCCACCCTTCTGACGTGAATCGGCATTCCTCGCCTCCATAGCCAAGTGAAGCTTTTCCTCCCTACGCTTGAAACAAACAGAGGGCTTAGGATAGGGTGACCAGAATTGTAAAGCCAAAAACCGGGACATTTCATGGAAATAGAAGAAGGACTAGAGTTTTACTTCAAGCGAGCGCACAGAATGACAGCGCTCCTCAGCACGGAATTACAGAACAGGTAGTTAGACCATACATAAAATGCAATTTTTAAACCCAGAAGCTTCCCTGTTAATTAACTTGCTTTCTAGAAACAACTGCTCACTATCCCTGCTTTGTACAACATAAAAAACACCTCCCGCCGTTTTCAGCTGACCCTCTCTAAAAACCGGGACAGGAGCTAAATTTCCTGAAATCTGCCCGGACAGCTGGTGAAAAACCCGGACCGTCCGGGCAAATCCGGGACGCCTGGTCACCCTAGCTTAGGATAAACTTGCACTTTGCTGACAGGAACGGGGGCCATTTTCCTCTCTTGTGGTTAACAGTGTTTGTGGTGAGTTGCCCGGCCTGTAATTTGTCCTGTGGTTTGGATGTGCAGTCTGTTTTAATCAACTAAATCTCTCTCTAAACGTGACTTGTGTTATTATAGGACACGCGCACAAAGTAAGGGTCGACTTTCAAGGGTATCTCTGCCTGTCTGAAAGAGTGAGCGCGACCCAAGCGGTGCAGTTTATTACCTCGGTAACTGTGTGTGTCACCAAAGCTCATTGAAGCAATCACCAATGGGAGCGCTGACGGGGATGCAAAACTTTTACGGAGGTGATTGGCATTTTGCTCCCGCTCATCGCAATAATTACAAAAAAACAAAAACCTACAGCTACTGGGTGAAGTGGGAAGTTCCATTGTCACATGCTGTCTACAGCGATGAGCGGGAGCAAAATGCCAATCACCTCCGTAAAAGTTTATTTAGGACACGGCATTGCAGCTGGATTTTTTTGTGTCACTTTAATGTCAGTGTACGTGAAGTGTGTGTTGTCTGCTTTTGGATGGGTGAGAACTGAGAAGAGCTGCATTCTTTTTGGGGGCTCCCCCTTCACTGATGTGTGCAGCAAAACGCCCGATGTTTGAAGCCGCTGTCCCCTTCCCTCCATCCTATACGAACGTGTGCAGTGGTGGATTCCGAATGGCCTTAATTTTCTCTCTGTATTCTGCTACCTCAGTTAAGATCCCATTATTTCCCCAGCAGAAAGTTTCGCTCCTTTCATGCAGGCGTAGGAAACCCTTCACTGCAGCTCACACTCTTCCACCCACACACTCCCAAGGAGTTTGAGTGCTCCTCATCCTTGAAGCACTTCAGCGCCTCAGCAGGTGTAAGAAGTGCCATATGAATACAATTGCAGTACCACACAGGGGCAAGCATCCACCACAGTGCCACTGGAGTCAGGCCCACACATACAACTACAAAACATTGACAGGAAGCAGAGATCACGGCTGCACCACACCAACGAAAGAGCGACAGGAGAGAACTTCAGTCGTTTTGTAGCGCTAATTTCTATGTATCCAGTTGCATGCCTGGAAAATTACGTAAAAACCCCCAACCCACTCGGTTACCAGTGCTGGAATGTACACCCTCTTTACTCCCACAGGAAGCAAGAAAAGCTGTGTCACCGGTGCTTCTTTCAGAGGAAAGTGATGAAATGTGTTTGAAAACGAGCTCATACTGATTATCATAAGGCGAAGCATTGAAAAGATATACTGTGTTTGCCGCCGCCGCTCAGCAGGAAATGTATAAATGAGAAAACAAAAAAGACGAATGTTTGACCCACTTTCAAATATGCCAGGCGTCTTTGCCGTCGGAAAACGGGTAACGCAGCGGAAGGTTAGTGTCGAGGCGTCTTCCATATAATGGTATAATCAAGTGTTTCAAGTAGCACTCGCTGTTGCTGCAAAGTGCCGGTAATGTACCGTATACCGTTGCTAAAAAGCTTCTGCCACACTGGCAATTGAAATAAAATATGGTATTTACGCAAAGTCTCATTTAACTGCTTCACAATATCTTCCCGTTGTCCTTGCTATCAGTGCTGTTTTGTTGAACATTGCCTTTACTTTTCAAACAAGGCCCTCTTTTGTCTGCAGCGATTTCTTCGTGATTACTCCCACTGAATGCTTTGAGCACGTTTTGTTGTGGCGCGCACCGGCTCCACTCAGCCAGCATTATTTAAAGCAGGGAGTTATTTAGGGGTTATTGCTTGTGATTTGTCTGCAGTTCCTCCGGTCTTCGAGTTTTGATAGGCCTTGGCTGCTCATTTTATGTTCTTTGTTCTTTGCAAGGATTGAAATCGGAGAGGTTTGTGTTTGTCCTGAAATGGATTCTTGATGACTGTGCTTTATTCGGGCGAGCATTTTCATGCTCGGTGTCAGTACCTTTACAGAGAGGGGGCGGAAATCTGGGTTGCTTTCCATTATTTCAGACCTTGTCAGGCCGTTTCTGATAATCACAGAGGCACTTTTTTGCACAGCTGTCCCTGCTGGTCCATGCCTTCGTGTGCTGTCTTTTACCGTTTCAGTTAGGAGGGAGGGTGAAACTTTGACCCAATTATCTAGACATTGGCAGCTTTTCTTCCTATTCCAGCAAGCAGCGGAAGTGGTGGACACCGAGCAGGGCACGCGAGGCACCGCTGCTTTGAATGTTACCCAAAGGAGGTGAATAAATGAAAAAAAAATTAAGCATATTATTGTTTCTTACAAAATGTACACATTTTCCATTCTTTACTATTCAGCAGAGCATTTTCAGATAGTGAATGTGAATTACGTAAGTAAGGGATCCGAGTAGTGAAGAATGTTGAAATGTGATTTTTCTTTGAGGGGGGAGGGGGTTGTTACTGCCGCTCGCACACTGCTATCATCGTTTGGTTTCATACAATTGTTTCTTCTCGAGCACTGGGTGATTCCTTTCTTCAATCTGCATGGAAATCATTCGGCAAGGTAGCGCTGTGTCAGAATCAGCTAATTTTGTGTGGGTGTACTTGCACAGTGGTTTGGTTGTGACTTGTTATTTTCTGTGCTTTGCTTTGCGTACACAGTGATGCGACATTGCCAGGTGGTTGCTTCCCTTTGCAGTATGAGGGAAGGGACAGATGCTCTACCAAGAGATGTTCGCAGGCCTTCTACTATGTACATTCCGAGGGCAGCAAACAGATAGATGATGCTCACCATGTGTCGCTATTTTTTTTATGTTGGTGATAGACTCGGCTGTATGTAATGATTTGCACAGCACATCTGTTCTTTATCGTCTCTGAAAGGCGCCTGAACCCATACTGTGTGTTAAACAAAGATGGCCCTACTGAGGGTGTGAACAGATGTCTCTATCGTAACGTTGAAGAAGCCCACAACTTTTGTGTTTGCGACCATATTGTGTCAGTTGTGCCTCGTAAAGGGTTCTAGGCGCCAAGTTAATCCACCGCCCTCTGGCATTTAAACATCAGGTGAGATCTGGCAATATTTCTCACCTGGTATATGTGTTACCTTTACGGAGACGTCCAGTAGTGCCGCAGAAGGGGCATTCTTTTGGAAAACCAAGTGTAGAAATGTTCCAAGATTGTAAATATTCATTCACTCGTTGGTGCATTCCATAGATGCCATCTGTATTGCTACAGCTCTCCTTTTTACTTGTCGAATCCGAGTGCTTCAAAGCACTTGCTGTATACATTTTGTTTGCAATGGATGATTGTGAAGGGGTATGCACATTAGATTGATGCAGGTGTATCAAGAGATCAACACGCTGTGCAGTATCCAGCTTGATCGCACCTATGAAACTTGCCATATTGGCGCAGGGTCTTGACTTTGTTTTCTGTGACAAATCTTTTCCCAGCAATTATGGGATGTGTTTCAGAGTGGAGGTTCTACCTTCTTGTAACAAACCATTCTACCAATAATATAAAACACTGTGGTATAGATTGATGTGACTCGTGCTGCACTAGTTGTTGGAAGAGACGGGCACTAAGGAAACGACAGGGATAAGAAAACAGCCGGAGCAGATGCGGGAGAGAGACAAGCAGCAAAGAGAGCGAGAGATAATAGAGGAGGAGGGAGTTGGAAGAGACCTAAGAGACACAGAAAAGACCGGGAGTGAGGCAGTGACAGGGGAAACAGAGGGAGTGACCGAGAAGCTGCAAGACCGAGCGAGAGAGAAATGAGAGAGGAAATTGGACAGAGAAAGAGACAGCGGAATAGAGATAAGAGCTGAAAGAGCAGGGAAGAGACAGTCAGTCAAGGAATTAACTTGAGTGCAGAGAGAGTAAGACAGAGAAAGAGACAGGCACAGACAGACTGGTGGCCGTGACAGGGGAGAGCAGAGGAATGAGCATGAGGCTTTGAATAGAGGGAGGAGACAGTTGGAATCATACTACAGTCACAGATCCGAGGCAAGGAGGGAGACATGGGCAGGAGAGAGACTGCCAGGGAGAGAGAGACAGTGCACAGACAAGCTGAAGGGAAGGGTAGTGAAACATGGAAGGAGAAGGGGGCATTTCTATTTACTTTTCGAGTTTATGAGCGGTTTCAGGGCGCGCACACTGAATATGGTCCCCAGAGTATCAATAGGGCACATTATCAAGGATAAAACATCAAAAAAAATATGGACAGGTGTGAGTCTAGATTTTCTACACCTAACACCACATATTGTATTAATTGTATTTATATAGTGACTCTACAATAGTCTACAGTGATGAGTACATATCACAAGAATTACCACTTGCTATTGTTTAATATGCTAAACTGAGGGAGACATTAAATGTACTGTGTTCTGCTATAGGTGATGAACTTGCCACATAGAGAATTTTATGGCGTTCCGGAGCATGAGTTGTGTTTGAGTGTTGCTTCCTTCTTTATTCCTTTTTGTTTCCTTTGGCTCTCATTCATAGTATATGTACAATTGCTAAGTGCTTGTATTCATAAACCTTCTACTCTATTTAAAGGTATTTTCTGTATTCCTGGTATGAATGGCTCCAAACTAAATGGCCAAGAATGAGTTCTGGTGTTGGAATATGCAGAAGGGTTCAGGTTTGTGCAGTAGAATGTGATGAGTTTTCAACTTCCAGAGAAAATATAGAGAGGACATGAGATGAGAGAACTCTCTTAAGGGCATACTTTTTGAGGAGGCCCTCTGCTTTTGATTGCAGTGGCTCAGTTTATTTGGTGATTCACAATTCCAATCATGGGTAAAACATGGCTTGTTGAACATAGATGAGATGTACTTGCAAATTGTTTGATTGCATATTGCATTTCAGGTTTTCAATTTGACCAATCCTTTGACTTCTTACCAACGAAATATGAGTGTCTTCCTGGTCGAGGACCACACTGCTTTTTCTCTTATCTGTCTTGTATCAAGACCCTGCTGGACTATGGGGTGAAAGAAAGCTTGAATAAGCAGCTACCTATGTTATATGACATCTCTTTATTAATGTAATAACTGCACTTTCACAATTGCTTTATTAACCATCCTGCTTTCTCAAATTTGCTTGAAAATGCACCATTTGTCCACTCTTTTTTCAAAATTTTCTCGGGGGGAGAACCCCCCCAAACCCCCCTTAGGTTCTTCGGGCTCGCTCGCTACGCTCGCTCGCTGCGGTGCAGTATGCCAATAATTTTACGCCCCACCACTTTCAAATGTCACCAGCCACCACTGCACTTCAGATGTTGTCTCCCCAACATCCAATGTTCTCTTCTGTCATGTCTCTATGTGGTCTCTGTCTTTATGTTCAGGTCCCTTGTCCCGTCATTTTTTCCT
Source organism: Calotriton arnoldi (assembly GCA_963921515.1). Taxonomy (NCBI): domain Eukaryota; kingdom Metazoa; phylum Chordata; class Amphibia; order Caudata; family Salamandridae; genus Calotriton; species Calotriton arnoldi. Next base: position 379,909 of record CAWUFW010008159.1, read on the forward strand.
TCCCCAAATCTCTCTATTTTTATTGCCAATTGTGAAAGCTGCGCTCAGTTTAAGAAAACGCAATACAGTAACTAAAAGCTTTTGCCTTGTGCAGGGCTCTACGAGACACTGAACCTTTCCCCCCTGCCAAAGTCATGAAAAAGCTGCAGTTTGGTATTTAAAATATAAGAAAGTGCATGTTAAAATAAGCAATTACCTGAAATTGAACACTTTGCTTAACTGTGGCTATTAGAAAATTGCTGGGGGATCGAATCTGTGTTGGAGACAGCCTTTGTTTGAGCTCCTCAGCCCCATTCTTGTTACTTTCAGGGTCTCAAGTCAATATCATCCTATGCCACCTCCCAGGAACCCAAGAAAGTTTGGTGTCAGGTGCAAGCCCCATCCCCCAGTCTGAGAAGGTGGTAAAATTCTAGGCTTAAGAGCACACAAGTCTTTTGCGATGCTAATGGCCCTTTTGTTAGGCGCAAAAGTGCATTTGCACCTCTTGCCTGTCCCGCTAAAGTGCTGACTTGAATTACCAATAAAGGCTGGACTTCAGCTATTAACTCCACAAATGTCTGGAAGAAGGCGCATTCTTCTTTGTCATGAAATTGTTATGTTTTATATGGCGGGAAATTCTTGTTTACATTACACGCACTATTCTACTGTAAATACAGAATTTGTTTTTTTCAAGAGGGCTAGCAGGTTTTATGAGGATCCCTGAACATGGCACATTTCTCTTTTAAAATTAAATGTCTTCAATTTAAATGGGCTTCCTTGAGAGACACAACTCTAATAAATAAATGATGTATTGTAAGTTTATCAAGCCTGTTTCCTAATTGAAAGAGATGCTTCTCGGCGCCCAATAGTGAGAATGCGGGTACATCCAATACTGAAGACAAGATTTAAAAGATATATGTGATGTTCAGTGTAATACATTGGTGTTCTGGTACACACATGTAAGAAACAAACATACTATTTCTTTGGTAAATAACATTTTGATTATCATTTGCCGAACATGTACTTAACTTTCATTTTCTACAGTGGAATCCTATTTATATCAGTGTATGTTTAAATGGCAAAAATGATGGAAACAATGCCATAGATTGTGCTGCAAAATTTCACTTTAGATGCAGTTTACACATATTTTGTCCCAGATGTACAAAAGTTTGCTCTGGATTTGCATCGGAAAAGTGACAAAAACCGGCGCAAAATGATTTTTGGGGGATTTACTTTCCAGCACAATACTTGTTTTGCACGGGAAAGTTGCCTCAAAATAACACAAAGCAGCGCAGGGGGCTGCTTTGTACTACTCAGCATAAAGGGGGTGTTTCATGGGTGCTACATGGACATTTCCATGCAACCACTCACAATTTTTGATGCAAAATCCTACCTACAAACAATAATAGACAGGTTTTGCACCAAAAAAGAGTGCATTTTGAAGCAGGTGTTAAAAAGTTGAAATGCTTTTATTTCTCCTAACTTCCCACTTTTCATATGTGCTGCACTGTACAGCACACATCCAAAGTGGGAACGTTTTAAAGTTTGTCTAGGCATAGTATTTTGTACTGGAAGGATATCCTTCCAGTTCAAAACCTATGCTAGACTCACAGAGACACCATTGTACTATGGCACAAAGGTGTGTGCATGGTGCTTGGCAGCCTGATTGCGCGCCAACACTGGTAGGAAGTAGGACAGTACCATACATATCTTAGTAGATTTGGTGCTTTCCTGATCTCCCCTTATCATGCAGCAAATTTGGGTGCTGTGCTGCATTGTGTGACAGTTCTGTAAATCTGGGCCTGTGTGTATCTATGTGCATAATGTGCCTTTTTATGCCATGCAGTTTAGTGAACCGTGAGTCAGAATTTGTACTGCATGCAGCACTGTTCCAGAAGCATTCAGTATGCCCTTCTCAATACAAACTGGAACATGAAAAGTGTCACGAAAGGCTTCACATATTCCCATTAATTGTATTTAAAATCCAGGAAATATAACAAATACTGGCCATTTGGTGAAAGCAATATACGTTTAGCCATTGGCTAATATGATATGACTTTCCATAAATATAGTGTAGACAACATTCCAAATTTTGCTTTGCACTTTAATGAAATTTTGGAATGGCTAAGCCTCAAACGAGGAGAATGTCAGAGCTCACCAGAAGGGTACCACTAACTACACAACTATACTGTACTTAATGCATTTTCTGTGAAAGCAAGCAACAGGTGTTCTGTGTTTGAAAGAGGCGTTTGAACTGCTGCATATGCTATACTTGTTCTGTATGTGCATGAAGCAAGCTTTCAGCACTACACTCTGTGCTTCAACATGTTCTATGTGTAGGAGGAAAACTTGGACACCTGTTGTTCATGCTGTGCCTGTTCTGCACCTGTGAGTGTTTGGATCTATGTCTTCTGTGTGAAATAATGAGCCTCTCCACTATATGTAAAAAAGGTGCCACCGATGTTGGCTGAAAACAAGCACCAGAAAATCGGAGACGGACAAGCGAAACAGAGCGCGAAAAAAAAGAGGGTTCACCCCTGACAGCAAAGAAGAAATACAAAAAGTGTCTCGTCCCTTTGGACGAACACATCAGCATAAGAGATATGATGGCACTCATGAAGTTTGGAGTCCTACACACAATTTCCCAGCCCTGAGGAAGACCTTCCGAAAATCCTCACGGTCCCCACACGAAGGTCGAAACGCGTCGGCACCCCCCTCACTGAGGCCAAGGGCTTTCCTGTTCAGAATCATATAGATTTTAAAGATTTCTACCTAATTTGGACTCAGACAGCTTAGTTGTTTCGCACTCAGACAGGCTGTCCCTGACCTCAACACTTTGGACCCAAGAATGATTATAGTATAGAGGCCGTATAAATTATTAAGACCCTATACTCTGTAAATATAGTAAGACTATCAAAATTGTATTTGAAGATCAATTAAATTTATGTCACTGTATGTTATGTTTCATTGTCACTGTACATAGAGTCTTTGTAATTTGTCTATTGAAAAAGTTTTTGTCATGTTTGTACAATAGTCTTCTATGTTTTGAAAAGAAAACTAAAGAAATAACAAATGAATATAACCTTATTTTGAATATTTTGACTTTTGAGTTTTGTCTATCCCAATCAATAACTGTATGCTGGCTCAAACCTTGTCTCATGAAATCTAAATGTATTAAATGTTGTCTACTAGTCAAAACTCACCTGCAGGCAAAATAGATGACCTGAGGTTAAAAAACTAATAGAGCATTGATGGTCCAAGAGGCAATTGTTTACTGTTTAGCTTAACTGATTCCAGCCTCTTGGTTCTTAACAGAATCATCCCCTTCTCTTTGAACTACACCGATGTTCATAGCACTGTACCTGTTTCATGTATGTGAGAATTCTGCACTCGAATATCATACTGTACCTCTTTTATATGTGTTAGAGAAGCATGCTCAATCCCTTTCAGTATACAACCAATACTAAAAAACCTTATTGGTTTAATTACAAAGTACTTTTATGGCATTCCAGTGACGCATTACTTTCATAAAAGGATATTTCTCTCCATGTTGCAGTGCCAAAAGGCTTTTGTATTAATGATAAAAAACATATTTATTACTTATACAATCCATTCCATAAACCGAACTGATCATGTAACAAGGCTATCATTACCCTACCAAGTAGTACTCCTTTCTCATCCACATCAAGACCCAAACCTTTAGTGGCTCGTACCTTAATCCACAGGCACTCCCCCAAATGAGATATCTTACTAGCAAATTAACTAATCATTTGCAACATAGCCAATTCATGTAATTAACTATCGTGTTTTTCCCCAAAATCCTCAATTCCCTATTCCTGTCTGCTAATCTTTCTCTTGTAGTGCACCTTTTCAGACCTGCATCATGCTCCGCTAGCCATGAATGAGGCAATCAGAGGGCACTTGCTGCACTTTTCTATCCCCACATGTAATAAACATCTTCAGTACATCGACAATGTATTTCAATGATGACTTGAAAAGTGTGCCAATATGCGTGTGCTGAGATACTTAGAGAACCTGTGCTCAACACACTTCAAATGGAATATGAAATGTATCATGCTTCCTGTCTTACTGACTCAAACAGTGTTTCTTTCAGTACCCTCAGGCTGGGAGAAAGTAAGAACATTAGGATGAGATGCAAAGTTTACGGCTGGCAAGAGATTGTAAGGCTGGGCCAGAACTGGAAGTTTTGAAGTTGTGAGATATAAATTCATCAGTTTTGGGTCCTCTCTGCAAGTAGTCAATGGCTTGGTTCATGGTATAAGCAGTGAGGTATCCCACTGTTGTGCACATACTGTGTAATCAGTTAGTTGATGTATCTAGGGGTGAAGTTGATATGCAGGAGGATACAGTTTCCTAACCACCAGGTGGCTTCAGGTTTGTATAGTTCACCAAGAAAGTGGTGTTTCCTCTAATTCTGCACAATCACAGCTAAAGATAGACAATTCAGTATTTTCTTTCTCGCCCCTAAATTAATAGAGGGACTGTAGCTGCCCTATTTGAGCCAATGAAATTAAAATACAATGGGGACTGTTGGACTTGGCCCTTTTTGGCTAAAGTTCCCTAAACTTTTTGCCTTCCCCCTAGACCTTTTTTCTGACATGGTGTTGCCAACTTAGATGCTTTGGGCACTTTGCCACTGCTGATCAGTGTCAAAGTGCAAGTGCTTCCTGTGTAAAGTGTAATGGTAATTGGTTGTCCATAATTGGTATGTTTGCCTTACTAGTAAAGTCCCTAGTAAAGTGCACTATGTGTGCCAGGGCTGGTAATGCAAATGCTACTGGTGGGCCTGCAGCACTAATTGTGCCACCCACACAAGTAGCCCCAAAGAGAGAACTCAGGCCTGCCACTGCAGTGCCTGTGCGCAGTTTGCTAACTGCCATGTTGGCCTGACAAGTGCACCCACTTGCCAGGCCTCACCCTTCCCTTTCCATGCACATCAGACACCCCTATAGTAGGCCCAAGGTGCCCCCCTGGGCAGGGTGCAGTGTCTGTGAAAGGTAGGACATGTACTGAGGTGTGTACCATGTCCTAACAGTGAAATACTCTCCATTTCGTTTTTCACTGTTGCAAGGCCATCTTGCCCATAGGACAGAATGGGGAAGGCTGTGTAATATGTTTCCAGCCTATCTTCCCATAGGTTTAAGATGGAGAGGTGAAATTTAGTGTGCCTGAGCTCATAATTTAATAACACATCTTTTTGTGAAGGTGGTTTTTGAATTGTGTGTTTAGAAACCACGCTTTAGAAGTGGCTGGTTTTTTGTTCTAACAATTCTGTGTGTCTCTGCCTGGTTGTGGATTGACTGTCTGGATTTGAATGTGATAGGATCTGGGAAATGTCTTGACCCAGGGAGGGGAGGTGAGACAGCAACAGGTGGACCTGCATCTGGAGTGTAGGGGGGAGGAGTAGCCCTGGAGGTGAAGAGGCCTGGGCTGCTGCCAAAAAACAAAGGCTCCATCTCCTGCTGAGTGATTGAAGATCCCATTGGATGTCCTGCTTGTAGTAGCCAAGAAGAGTCAGCCATCCATGTTTTTTTCTTTTGTCCTGGCTATAATGCAGCCAGGAGGCATTGGCTCTTACCACTTTGCAGGAACTTGGGGTATAGGCAGTGTTTGGAGGCCTATAGAGTCTTGAGAACTGACACCCATCCTTCGATTGTTTTTGCTGTGTCCCGTTTTCTCAATTCTATGTGGCATAGGCACCGTACGTTTCTAAATTCCCCCGAGCAGAGGAGGTCAAGAACGCTCTCGCCTTGGAAGAGAAGAAGATTCTCTTGGCTCATGAGTTAAGCATGAGGGAACTGGACCTTAAGGCTAAACAGGCGGAGTCCAGTTCGAATGGTGGCAGCACACAACCAGTGCCAGCGGGTAAGGTGTATATTCCCAAAGACTTAGTGCGAGATTACCAAAGGGGTGATGATATTTATGTGTGGTTCACGGCATATGAGATCGCACTGAGGATGAATGAGGTGCCTGAGAAGCATTGGGGGGCGGGCCTATGGAAACACTTTGAGGCTTCTGGGAGGGATGTTTTACCACCTTTAGAGAGGGCGGGAACCCTGACCTACACCAATATGAAGGAGGCTTTATACCTCAGGTATGGGCTCACTCCTGAACAGTACCTGCAGAAATTCAGGGATTTCCAGAGACTGAAATCCAGTACTCGGGTGGAGGATCTGGATGAGTACACGCGTGCACTGGATGATTGGGTGTTGGTTAGCATGGCGAATGATTTCAAAGGATTGCTCAATTTGGGCTCCAGGGAGCCTCGGCTCAGTAAACATTTTTCAGAGTTGAGCCAACACCTGTTAGACTGCGAGCTCTTTGATTCCCAGGAGCTTGCCCCCGAGACCGGCCCCTGGTCATGGGTCGGGGGGTCTGAAGAAACACCAAAGGGGAACCCCAGCAGCAACTCAGGGATCTTCCAGTCCCGTGGGAGGGAAGAAGGACAGAGTGGCGCAGTCAGGGCCCAGAGAAGTGGGGGGGCGTGCAGGCTAGCACCCTGTCTCAAAGGAGAGGGAGAGAGTGTAAGCAGCGTCCCCGGGGGTCCCCAACTTCCCCCCAGAGACTGGAGGGATCCTTAGAGGAGCACCAGGGTGGAGGTCTAGAACCTACCTGCCAGCGGTGCGAGAAGGAACACCTAGCGTCAGGAGGTCACGGGGCGTCTGTAACCAGAGCTCCCGCGGTCCTGAAGTTTGTGGGTGCCATTCCTAAGTGGCAGGCACAAAAATCTAAATGGAAGATTAAGGGGGGAAGGTGTTCCCCCGTGGGAAAACCCGTGGGACAGTGCCCAGCCAGTAGGGCGAGGTCCCCTAAAAGTGACCGGGGTAATCCCACCTCTAACCTGGAGGGCCGGATAACTGAAGACAGTATCCTGGCCGATGGGTCTTCCAGGGACCCCGCTCTGGGTGGGAGTTGGCAAGGGACCAGCACCCATAGAGGGTCCCCGACTGCCAGGAAGTACCCATGGAGCAGCATAGTTGGCTCAGGGAGTAGTGACCAAGAGAACACCCTGGGGTCAGGAAGGCATAGAACAGGAGGGCGTCCCTGCGGTAAAGGGCCCGCGTCTGTGTTCTACCGCCCCAAGCAGGGAAGTCCATCAAGGTTGTTGATTGGTCTACCCTGGCTTTAGGCTGGGAGGGGGTTGTGTTGAACTCGGCCCTTTTTGGCTAAAGTTCCCTAAACTTTTTGCCTTCCCCCTAGACCTTTTTTCTGACATGGTGTTGCCAACTTAGATGCTTTGGGCACTTTGCCACTGCTGATCAGTGTCAAAGTGCAAGTGCTCCCTGTGTAAAGTGTAATGGTAATTGGTTGTCCATAATTAGTATGTTTGCCTTACTAGTAAAGTCCCTAGTAAAGTGCACTATGTGTGCCAGGGCTGGTAATGCAAATGCTACTGGTGGGCCTGCAGCACTAATTGTGCCACCCACACAAGTAGCCCCAAAGAGAGAACTCAGGCCTGCCACTGTAGTGCCTGCGCGCAGTTTGCTAACTGCCATGTTGTCCTGACAAGTGCACCCACTTGCCAGGCCTCACCCTTCCCTTTCCATGCACATCAGACACCCCTATAGTGGGCCCAAGGTACCCCCCTGGGCAGGGTGCAGTGTCTGTGAAAGGTAGGACATGTACTGAGGTGTGTACCATGTCCTAACAGTGAAATACTCTCCATTTCGTTTTTCACTATTGCAAGGCCATCTTGCCCATAGGACAGAATGGGGAAGGCTGTGTAATATGTTTCCAGCCTATATTCCCATAGGTTTAAGATGGAGAGGTGAAGTTTAGTGTGCCTGAGCTCACAATTTAATAACACATCTTTTTGTGAAGGTGGTTTTTGAATTGTGTGTTTAGAAACCACGCTTTTAGAAGTGGCTGGTTTTTTGTTCTAACAATTTTGTGTGTCTCTGCCTGGTTGTGGATTGACTGTCTGGATTTGAATGTGATAGGATCTGGGAAATGTCTTGACCCAGGGAGGGGAGGTGAGACAGCAACAGGCTGACCTGCATCTGGAGTGTAGGGGGGAGGAGTAGCCCTGGAGGTGAAGAGGCCTGGGCTGCTGCCATAAAACAAAGGCTCCATCTCCTGCTGAGTGATTGAAGATCCAGACCCCCACTATCAAAGGAAGAAGGTGTCCCTGGCAGGGAGACACCCAGAACTGGTTCGGACAGGGGTCAGTGCCCCCTGAACACAAAGACATTTAGGGGTATAACTATGAGAGCTGAAACCCCTGGACTTTAGACTGAAATTCCTATTGAAAAAGGATTGAACCTACTTGGTGCTCAAGAGGAACCTCTGCCAAAGAAGAACAGCTGAAGAGAAGGACTGACCCTTGCTGTGTGTTCTGGGGCTGGCCTGCAGTTTGCTGGTTTGACTAAGGAGAGGACAAGGGACTTTGCTGTGTGCTGTGTCCCCCTGCTTGTGAGGACTTTGCTGTGTACTGTGTCCTGAAGTAGCGTGTCTCCAAGGGCCCGAGGAGAGCTGGCTCCCTGTTGTGGAAACTCAGGAACATAAAAGTTTCCAAGTGTGTCTCAGCGACGCTGTGTGCATGTGCTTTTTGCAACCTGAGACCTTCGTAAGAACTGCCCCGTGATCGTGTGCACCCGGAGTCCAAGTGAGTCTCAGCGATGCTGTGTGCGTGTGCTTCGTGCAGCCTGAGACCTTCGTGAGGATTGCCCTGTGATCGTGTGCACCCGGAGTCCAAGTGAGTCTCAGCGACGCTGTGTGCGTGTGCTTCGTGCAGCCTGAGACCTTCGTGAGGATTGCCCTGTGATCGTGTGCACCCGGAGTTCAAGTGAGTCTCAGCGACGCTGTGTGCGTGTGCCCTGTGGCAGCCTGAGACCTTCGTGAGAAATTGCCCTGTGACTGTGTGTCCCGGAGCAGTCTTGTTCTCTGCTTCGATCGACAGCGTGGCCAGAACTGCTGTGATCGTCATTGCCATCGGCTCGGACCGGAATCCCCAGAGGAGCTGAGAGAATTCACCGTCGCCGGCCCGAGCCTGCCTTTGCCAAGGTAGAGACCTCGAACCATCACCATCGGGGGTCCGAGTTCCACTGCCCAAGAGCAACGAAGTCGCACCGGAGGCCCAAACCGCGAGGAGAGGAGAGTGAGATCGCACCCCCAGGTAACGCTCAGCGAGCGTGCGTGTGTCGCCGCCTGGGGCGGGGTGCGAGCTACGAGAGAAACGCTCTCAGCCTTTCCCATCTTTGCAGCACGAGCCCCCGCTCAAGTCCGTATCGCGGCCCGTACTTGCCGAGGAGTGGCAGTACCGGGGCCGGAGTGTGGAGCGGCACTTTGTTTTCCATCATAACAGAGTTGGGGGCATATTTTGGCAGTAGCTGACCGCGAGTCAGTAAGAGTGGCATTAAGACCGTCCAAAGCACCGCGATCGGTGCCGAAGTACATTATTTTTGTATTACGAACTGCCTGATTGTTGCATTACGCATTGCATTATTTTTACATTACGAAGTGCCTGATTCTTGCATTACGAACTGCATAGCATTGCATTAGGACTGCATTGGATCATCGAGAATTGCTCATTAATACTGCAAGAACCTACCAGTGCGTGCTGGCCTAATAACCGGCAAGGTGAAATATTACAAATACGCATATGTTGGATTTTTATCGTGTGGTCTCATCGTATATCTTTTTTCTATAAACATATAATTGTTTTTAGGAAACTCGTGTGGAGTCCATTTGTGGTGTTATCACTGTGTCACTGAGAGCGTGGATGCAAATACTTTACACATTTTCCTGGGAGATAAGCCTGGCTGCTCGTGCCAAGCTACCAGGGGGTGAGCAGGGGTTATCTAAAGGTGTGTCCCTCCTTACCCTGACGTAGAAGCAAGGGTCCCTATTTGGACTAAGGTACATACCTCAGCCAACTAGAGACCCCCAGTTTCTAACAGGGACTATTGGTGTTTCCTCTGATTTTCTCCCTCACAGTTAAATAGTGTAGTAAAATATCAAAACTGTGGCAAAAGCATGGTGTATGGTTGTATTACCCGGCCATAAGTGCCCAATTATGAGTATCTGGTATCCTGTTTTTTTTATTTTGACCCAAGCCTCACACTATTCTACTGTGTGCCCAGAGGCCTAGGCCTGTCTCTTGTCTTGCATAAGGTTCTAGATCTGTACTGTGACCTGTAGGGGTGCAATCATAGTTCCCTCATTTGGCTGACAGTAGGCTACTGTCCCTGTCAAGGGCTTCACATGTAAAGCAGTGATGCTATCATACCATGTTTTGTGAATCTGTAGTGTGACCAGACCCTTTTACCTGTGTCACTAAAGCGGAGGCCTACTGGCTCACTTGTGAAAAGTTCAACTTCTATGCACTAACTCAGATCCTTGTGCTAACATTTGAAGTGTATGTTTGTGTATGTGGCATGTGTGGTACACACCATGTGTGTGTTTGTAAGTGCACCAGAGCAATGGAGGCCTGCGGGTTTCTTTTCGGAAGAAGGAGGTAAGGTTGTTTTTTTTACACATGGTGGAAGTGTATTGCAAACATTCCAGGAGATGGACGGACTTTGAAGTGAGCACAGAGGAGACACAGCTCCTTTAGATATTTGATCAGGCCTTTTTGCTTTGAGGGGCTGCTGATTAATCTTCCTGTAATTTTGACATTTGATAGGTGGTGGAGGTGAAGGTCAGGACTGCTGTTTCTGTTGTTCAGAGTGAGAAGGGTCCTATACCAGAAACCAGCCCTTTATCTCTTCCCTGATCACTGTACAGTGTGGCTGTTGGCAACTAAGTGCAGAAAGCTCACCCTCCCTCATTGTAACTATGTTGAGAGTACTCCATGCTGGAGACTACCCTGCTGTTGGGAGCATCTTTCTGCACAAGGGCTGTGTCTGGGGAACAGCTGGGAAAGGACACTTGAAATTAGAACCACTCCTAGCCGGTACTGAAATTACAAATAGAGAATTTACATCCCCTTTCCACATGTAAAAGTGGGAGCCACAGACTCACTTGTTCCAGTTCCAATTTCTCTTCAACCAAGGAAAGGAGTGCTCCGAATAGTACTCAGAGGATTCCTCTGCAACTAGACCTGATGTGTGCCTGACACCGTGGTTCCCAAAGGTAACGGGATATCAGCTGGAGTCTTGTCTTGCTGTAAGAAGCTCATCCTTTGACCTGCATTGTCTAAAATCCAACCTGCTGCTCAGAAGGGAAGAAGCCTGCCAACCCTGCAGTGATGTTATTGACTCAACAGCACCCGAGCAGCCTGACCACCAATTGATAGTGGGTCTGTTGGGCAGATAAGGACTGATGAGAGCGATCTGCGTGCCTTGAGAAGCATGGGCATCAGTCTCTCCATGAAAGCAGTTCTAAGGGATAACCACGAATAGCAGTCGTCGGCACTGACTCCTTGAGATTGTATCCAAGGTGGAATGCACCAACAGTCGCACGTAGTGCTTAAGCTGAAATGGGCTGCTCACAAGAACCTATGCTGAAATGGATTGTGCTGCCACCATCAAAAACTTCACCAAGGTAAACTTTGCTGCCTGCACTCAAGATCCCTGCTGTGGCCGTCCCTGTATCTGTATGACCTCTGATGACCACTGATCCCTCTGCTGCACTTCACTTGCACTGCAGAAGAGGTTCCACCACTCGCTCAGAGACATCCCCCATCAGAGAGAATGCAGGACTGTAGCTCCTGCTGTCGTTCTGCTTTGGCCCTTCTTTGGATCTTGGACCAAGCCTCCAGGCAGAGCATCTCTTCCTTGGATAGAACTCAGAATCCCACACTGTGGCAAGACTGTATTAAACAGCAAGATCTTTGAAGGTAGCACATAGAAGTTGAGTGAAACATGGTCTTTAAATGTGACCATAACTCTACTACGAGTGCAAGAGGTAGAGAACCTTTATGTAAAGTAGCTCTCTATTGTTATCACACACCGAGATAATCAGATAGACACTGAAAGGGATGATGCAGGAAATGGGTGCATTAGTACATCTACTGTGACACTATCTGAAGTTATGAATGTTTTGATTGAGGTTTGATGTTACTCTGCTTAGGACCTCAAAGCTGTCTTTTGGCTCTTCTGATCTCTGAACTGATTTCCTTACACCCTAGGCGGGGGCACAAATAGCACCAGCTTTGAGTGCAGCCTCACAACCATGACAGCACTTCGGGAAAGGTGGCGATCAAAACACAGATTGAGTGCAACCTGCTCGGATTTGAGAAACTCATTTTGTCAATGAAACCTAGACCTAAATCTAAACCTTTTATTTGGACTATTCACCTTGTTAGTTCTGTTTGTAAACAGAATTTGGAGAGCTTCCATGCCATAGTTATTTGAGAGTCCTTTGGCGACACCTTCAGATGTGATACAATTATCACAAAGCAGGCCAAATCCAAAGCCATCACATGGCAAAGAACAAAGAGATCCCAGGACTGAACTGATGGCTTATAGTGGAATTGGCATGCCGCCTGGCACTATTTTTATCATCAAAAGCATTGGTTTGACCCTGAACAGGGGAAGGATTGAGAAGTCAGGGCAGAGGAGGAGTTCGCAAGGGGCTATTGTATTTGTAGGTTTGCTTTGCCATGTACATGTACTTTGAGGAATTCTGGAATTCTCAACGGCTAGTCTGGATGTAGGTGAGGGTATGTTTCAACACAAAAATCAATAAAAATAGTTAATTGATGGTTCTTTATCCTGCCTTCCCTCTTTAATCTTAGCTTTCTATTGCAGTTACTATAGCTCTCAGGCTGAGCAGCACCCATATGTCTTGCTCATATAATTATTTTTTACATCACAACATTTGCATTCTTGTCTTGCATATTACTAAAACAGCACCACATGTGTTTCAATGAAAGGAAAACATCAGGGCTGGAAAATATACTTAAGTTTGACATGGGACAACTTCAATGCAATCCGTGCTGCTCGCGATTGCCTTTCTTATGTCTTCCTCTTTTACAGCTGTTCCTGCTCACCATCTATTTCCTCTGTCTGCCCATCCTTCCTTGATAGTTCCAGTATCTCCATTTCTTTCAGAGACCCCTAGATTTAAACTTGCACAGTCCTCTCTCTTAGGCAGATCATGTTTTTACTATGTGCATGTTTACCTCATTTCTAGGACTTCTCTAATGTTATTGGTCTTCCCATTCTTCCTTTCTCCTGTCTCTTCCTCTCCCTGTATTTCTTTGTTTACGGTTCTTTTTGTTGCTTTCGTTTTCTCTCCTGCTCCCTACTTGCATTTATTTGTGTCACCGATTTTTCCCCCAAAACTTTTGTTTAGCTGCAAAACATGTTTTCCCAAATGAAAGGAATCCTTTGTAATGCGGTTGCTAATCCAGTGCTCTTTTTTGAATCAATCAATGAAGTTTTGTTTTAAAACATAAAAAAGAACGAAAATACCTCCCACTGCTGAGTCTGCAAAAGTGACTCATAAGTATCCCTTAGAGTAGACAGTTCGCAAATTCGGACCCACCTGCATCCTAGACAGGCTTTAACAATGCAATAATTAACAGAAAAAGTGTGTGCTCATGCACACAGAATTTTGTAGAGCACTTACAAATGCTATATTTTCTGTCTGTGATTATAACATTGCTCTGAGCTCGAGGCCGTGGTCACTGAGAGTCTCTCCGTGCGCCTCGCTTCTGTCAGTAGATAAAGGCACTCACATTCAATGCTGCTTTCCTGCAGGACAGCCCATCCCCACTCAGGGAGTTTTCATGTGCTTTAGGTGTGTCAGCCACAGGTCTCTTGTTAGGCTGATCGCCCTTTTCTGATGCGTGATCGCGCATTTACATTATGTGAGAGGCCATCCTAAGGCAGAGGCCCTGCTCTTGGTTTCCTTTCTGTTAATGGCGCCACGGAATAGTTTGGGGCTTCTTGTACATTATGGTTTATTTACACATACTTTTTGTTGGCTTTAAATAGGATGAAGAAAATATATTGCAGGTTTAATATGTCTGCTTTGCCATGGTTTACATTCCTGGCTTTCCCTATTTAGAAAATCATGTGCGTTTATGCAACTTGTATAATTTTTGTGCGTGACAATATTCTTCATGCTATTTACGTTGTATAAGGCTAAACATTAATATTATAAGTCGTGGGCAGCCTTCTCACATTTATATTGTTAACCACGTATTGATTCACATACATGCCAACTACATTTCTTTCAACTTGATGCACATCACTGAATAGCTAAACAAGCTAGCAACCTAACACGGTGCTCGTTTGACCGAGTGCAAATGTAGCACGATTCACACGATAACATAAAATGACCTATATATTCTCAATTTCTACAAGTAAACAAGCATTGACAAAACCAATATTTGTGGCATGTGTGGAGTGACAAGTATTTATTTGCCTGTCCACACATACACTTGGGAAAGAGGGATGTTTGAAGAACACAGAGAGAGAGAGAGAGGATTCAGAAGAAGCGGATATGGCACAACAGGAAATATAGGGGCATATTATCAAGGGCTTTATCGCCGCTTTAGCGGCACTTTTTGCCGCTAAAGCGGCGATATTTATATCGCCCTATTAGCAAGCTGTCTCTAACTGGCGTTAGCGACAGCTTTTAGGCGTTAGCGGCCGGGATTCACATCGCCTTGCATGTCAGCGATAATTATCGCTAATGACATGCAAGGAAGGCGTTCCCTACTAAAAGCGACTGGAAACAGTCGCTAACTCCACTACCCCCTATTAACAAGGCAGGCCAAGCGATAAAATAATTTGCGCTAAGCGCGTTTATCGCTATATTTTATCTCCTGCTAGTGAGGACGACTTACCTGTTTAAAGTATAGGAGGTGGATTCTAATGCTGAATCCACCTTAGCAATAATGCGAGAATATCGCTGCTTTTCCAGCGATATTCTCACATTTTGCCGCTATCGCTGGAAATTTTATCGCTATGGAGATAAACCTTGTTAATAGGGTGTTATCTCAGCGATATTTTCCAGCGATAGGCGGCGTTAACCAAAGTCGCACTAAGCGCGGTTAGCGATAAATATCGCTATTCCTTGCTAATATGCCCCATAGAACTTAAAATAGATGTATTGGCTATTTCTATGTGCAGCCACCCAACAGAAAAGAGAACCAAGGCACAGGAAGACAACAAGATTTTCCCTGGCTGTACGGGAATATGATCTGTGTTAATGATTGAGCACAACATTCAGTAGTATTTCCCCAATGTATAGAGATGGAGGCCTGCTAAATCAACTGTACATTAACATTAATAATGTTATGGAGAAAAAACAAAATGGAGAACACAGCCTGATGACCCAAAGGTAGGTAATCTCCTTTTTGATGAAATGAGGAAACCCAAGTCCTCAAAGTATTTTGGAAAATCCAATAAAGAAACACTGGAAAGGACAGCTGGCGTAATGGAGGGGATGTAGAAATATACTAAGGGCACAGCTCAAGTAGAGCTACAAGGTGAAGACAGACCTAGAGGCATAGGCACGAATATAGTTACTTGGATGTAGTAAGGGGTAGTGGTACTATGGTGTATGGGTAGAGATGCTAGGGTATAGGTAGCAGTGGCAGGGTTAAAGGCACTGGGGTATTGGCAGATTTAGATGTTAAGGAAGGAGTTGAAGTAGTAGGGTTTAGGCAGGGATAGAAGTACTATGGTTTGAGTAGACATACTGAGTTACAGAGAAATATTGCGATATTTGGATATAATAGGATAGAGGACATAGTGTAAAACTAAGGGTATCAATACTGGGGGGAAAGGAGAAGCCCCTTATTAGCAGGAGTAGCAGTACCAAAGTTGAGTACTGCAAGGAGGCATAGACATGGCAAGAGCTACTAGGGTGTCGGAAGAGATTCAGGTACTTTGATAAAGTTACTAGGCTATTGATGTGGTTATAGATGCTGAATTATAGGGCGGAGTAGAGGTACAAATGTATAGGTAGTGGTAGCTGCACCTAGGTACAGTTAGGAGTACATTTACATAACATAACTCAAATTTACCCAGACACCTAGAGGTGACACAGTTCGCATTATGCACTATACAAGAATCACATGTTGCATGAAAACAAATATAGAAATATGCCCTCTAGAAAATTCATCTACTCTTAGGAAATGTAAATGAAGTAAAAGATTAAATATAGGAAAAGGGACTGTATCACTGACATGGATTACTTAGAGAGAAAAGATTATCATTCTTCTGTGCACTCAGTAGAGAGGCCAATTATTAGATGAGTATGTGGTCTGAATACACTTATGAGCCACCAACAGGGACTGTGAGAAGCTCTCACTGCCTTAACCCCAACTCTAGAGCTCTCAACCGTGCTCCATCATGCACACCCACTCATAACCTGAACTTACCCATACATGTAGAGGAGACTCAGTTCACGGTTTATGTATAATAGAATCATAAGCTGCCTGGAAATAAACTAAAGACAATACTCTCTGCTCTGTAAGTATAATCTAAAGGATGGCTCTGTCCTCTGTGGCTACTCCCCCCTTTCATGATACCGCCTCCCATGTAAGTACCATGTATTGGATAGCCTCCTTTCTGTGGATATGCTCCATGTGAACATTAGTTTATCATCTGACATTCCTATGAGCTTCAGAATTCAGCTGCTGCTCTGGTAGTAAGACCCCAAAAGCAGCTCTGACAATGCATTAGTCTCTCTGTGGGAATGTGATTGGGTGCATGAGTCTGTGAGTGAGTATCTGAGGGGGTACATAAGTCTCTGTGTGGGTTTGTGGGTGGGTGCATTACTCCCTGAGTGGGTTTGTGAGTGGGTGCATGAGTCTGTGAGTGAGTGCAAGAGTCTCTGAGTGGGTCTGTCAGAGGGTGCGCAAGTCTCTGAGTGGGTGTATGAGTCTTTTATATATATATGTATAAATATATATATATATATATATATATATATATATATATATATATATATATATATATATATATATATATATATATAGTCACAATCCTGGCCCACCGCTCTCCCGATGAGACAATCCAGGTACGGACCACCAGACGCAAAATATTGCAAATTCGAAACGTGCTTTACTTTATCAACGGCACATAAGTCTATTCCAGGCTAGTGCCTGCCATGATGCGTTTCGACCGCTGAGACGCGGTCTTGATCACATGTATATATATATTTCCCTAAACCCTAAAATTACCCTCACCACCTTTTACCAATACCTACCCCAAAACACTGAAATTACCCTTACCACCCTTTACAACTACCCGCACCATAACCCTAAAATTACTATTACCACCCTTACGCATAAACCTTAATATTTCCCTTCCCATCCTTTACTTCTATACATATATATATATATATCATGCCTGGTAAAGGCTGGCATGGTAAAGTCACAAAAATGTCCTTGCTTGGCAAAGGCATGCATGGTAAAGGCTTCATGGTAAAGGCAATGTTGTAAAGGGTGTTTCCCATCTAGCCATCATCTAAAAGAACATATTCAATAATGCATATTAATATTTAAACAAAGGCAAAGCAACATAGAGACTTTGAATTCCTGGCGCAAGCATTAAAATGTAATAATAAGCATTAATCCCTTTAAATTATTTGCCAAAATGTACAAAACCAGTTTATATTATATTGCAGCGTAGTGCACCATCATTCTTTTATTGCAGTTAAGAATCAAACGTCAATAGCACAGTATTCTGCGATTCGAAACTGACCCAAGTTGCTTTGAGCAAAATTTATTAAAATCTAATACTTCATGTAGATCAAATTTTATTTTAATAAATAGAGAAGGGGTTAATTTGTATGAAAAATATTTGGATAAACACAGGGTTGTGCATCTTTTCCTTAGAAATGTCTGTACTTTCAGCTGCTAGTGTGTGTTTCTGATAAGCAAAGTGTGTTTAAATGCAAAGTGTGTTTAAGACTGCAGTACCACCTCCTGTCTAGAGGGGCAGAGCTGAGCAGAAATATAAACACACTTGATGAAACACAGGTCCCCACAAGGACATTTTATAAAAAGTTGTGGAAATTGACACAGATGTTCCTGAAGTCATTTTTTAGTATTTAGAAGACATTGCCTTGTGGGGAGCTGGGTTCAGGTCCCCACAGTGCAATCAAGTCCCCACAGCGTGAGTGTGTTATCACACCCAAGTCCCCACAAGGATAGTAACACAAACACACACACACACACACACGTTGCTCACATCACATTTAATGTTTGCAGGCAGAGGCCTCAAAAGCAGAACACTTAATGACAATCTTTCAGAACTTGTTCTGTGTGGAAGATGATTCGAGTGCAGAACAGGAGACGAAACAATGAAAGGGATGGGAGTTGAAAAGGGAAATGGTCTGAGAACATGGGACAGGTGAGTGGAAGTTTAAAGGGGAAGAGAGTTGCAGATGGTTTACTGAGGATTCTAGAATATGGTCTGAAGGAGAAGGCTGAAAACAGCAGGAAGAATAGGAACAGCTGCAGTTGTGGATGAGGTTAAACGTGGGAGTTTGAAAACTCTAGGCTAGGACTTGAAAGATGAAGGGGCAGAGGGCATGTAGAAGACAATGTGAGGGGTTCACAGGTTGGTAAGAGGGTGATGATGAGACTAGTAAAAAAAATAATACATGAAAGAAAATGAAATGGGAGAGTGAGGAGTTAAGGAGTGTTTGTGACGAGGGGGTGTATTGGAAGATGAGGGAGTGAGAAGTTTACAGGGTAGTCAGAGGGAGGTGAAGAACAAAAAGAACATCAATGAGGTTCATGCACCCAACTACACATTGACAAACACCAATCAAAAAGCCTGCCTTGAGAAACGTGCGACTGTAGCCCACAGGGATGCCAATGAGACTGCAATAGAGCCTGCAGTCAGCTGTCCACAAAGAAGACAGCAAGCTATAGAGAGCCACCTTCCAAAAGAAAAAAATAACTATCACAAAAGAGTCCTAGTGACAGCTGAGCACAGAATGAGCAATGATTGTAATAGAGCAACTGACAGATATTTGACCACAAGGAGGGACCTGAGACTGTAGCGAAACAACCTTTATTCAGCTAGATCATAGACTGAAACAACACAACCTGCACACAGCTGTAAGCAAAGAGGCGGCTAAATTATTTATAACCAATTTATTATATGCATTGACTGATCAATCCTTTTTTTCTGTACATCTTCAGCTTCTGTTTTATGTGCTATATTAAAAATAATAAAATTCTTTTTAAAATAAACCTGCACACAGCTGGAAGCAAAGAGGCGGCTAATTGTATACAAAAATCACATTTATCAACATGCTTTGAATATTAGAGAGAAAAATAGATCAGAAGAGATTGAATAAGTATTACCTAAGAGGGGGGACTAGGGACTAGGTACGTCAGTTTGCATTTGGTCATGGGCAGACACAAATATAAACTATTAAGAAAAGCGGTAAGAGGAGACCACAAAGATTCTCTATTTCTAGCAACTGGTGCTGGTGATACTTAAGCTCTGTCTAGTCGATGATTGTAGCAAACACTATACACCATCCCTTGAATGTAGCATTAGCAGAATTTTTCCACTTTGCTGTTATCTGTCTGTAAACTAACTTATTTCCTACTTTTGGGAAGGAGATTTATAGTAAATGTGTATATAAAGCCATGATTAGGATTATAGGGAAACAGAGGCAAACATAGAAACTAAGAGATGAGAAGGATGTAGGCAGGCCACGTATAAAACAAGAAATAAGATATGGAAAATACTTTGAGCTCTTGCCAGGAGAGCAGCTGCCAGCTTACAAAAAGAACAACTTCCATAAAACGCTTGCAGGAGATGCAAGTCATACCCACGACACCAATGCAAAAAATTACTGTATAATGCATGGTTGGTGCATAACCCAGCTGAGATAATGGTACATTTTTCAGTTTTACTGAATGTTTCACCCACAAGGTGAATATTGTTCATTTAGCCTTAGATTGTCCAAGCCAGTCACTAAGCATTTGGATTATACTTTTCGAAATTATAATGCTAATTTACTAAGCTCTCTTAATCTTTTCTTGACATCCCTCATGTTATGATGATACTAAGGACTTCATTTCCCTCGGCCCATAGTGGCTATTTTGCGCCGCCGGAGCATCACTTTTTTGACGCTCCGGTGGCGCAATGTGCCGCAACATATTTACAAGGCCATGGAATGCCACTTTGCGTGGCTTTTCATGGCCTTGTAAATATGTGCCCTTTTCACGCAGAACACTGCGTGAAAGGGGCGTTCCATGGGTGTTGCTGTGGGTGTTCCCACGCAACACCCATGCAATCTGAAGCATTCCCAGATTTACGAGTAATCATAAACCTGGGAATGCGTCAGATTCTAATGCCACCCCGCCTCCTCATTTTTTCCTCTCTATATGTGTGCTGCATTCTACAGCACACATAGAAAGAGGAAAACACCTCTTGTGATTATTTTTTTGCAGGAAGGTGTCCCTTCCTGCACAAAAAAATCACCCCTACAACGCAGACACCCTTGCACCATTGCGCATGGGTGCCTGCGTTGGCGCATGGCAGCCCATTATGCGCAGTGCAGGGGAAAAGGACAGGAATGCGCATATCTCATAGATACGGCACATTCCTGCCCTTTTATTTTGTCGGAGGGCAGCGCAGCAAGATTCCAAAACGCCAAAGCCTCGTAAATGAGGCCTGAAGTTCTCTTTGTGACCCATCAGGTAATGGAGAACCTGCTGCCTCTGCCACCATTAGTAGAGTTTCTTCTGCATTGTCTTCCCATATTGGATACAATTCATTTTTTTTTTTCTCTGACATATCTGAAGCTCAGCTACAATACTCCTAATGTAGGCTTTTCAAATGATGGCATATCTGCGTCAAGTACCCCCAGCTCTTGTCACATTTAATGAGAGATTATTTCCTGATGCCAGGCTATATAATCTGCTTTCAGAAAAACAGATCTGTTGAGTCCACATTAGGTTTACTACCTCCTTTTATAAACAAGCAAGGTTAATATAGGAAATGGTCAGAAAGAACCTTAAGTAAGATTGATATATTACTACTCCTGTTGCTGAGTGACCTGTATAACCAACAGTAGTTGATCCAAGAGTAGGTTCTGTGTTGAACATAAAATAATAAAAGCCATGGAATCTGAAATATTCTGCCACTACAGATCCACCAGTTTGAAATCCTTAATAGGTACAATAACAGCTGTCCTTGTTTCTCTCACAGTGGGAACCCTCTTTTCCCCAAAGATGAACAAGTAAGTTTTTTCAGACAAATACAATTGAAGTCACTCTTTTAGTGGTATGGCGTGGGGTTATACTGATGTTCCCCTAACACCCAAAAATCTAGTAGAACGTGTGCAACAAATGTGTTAGGGTCATACAATCTGGTTAGTGGATCATGCTATAGTGATGTCTTCTTTTCTAATATTGACTTTGAAGCACCTTCTCCTACTGTCAGAGGAGTCCCTTATGACCTCCAGTTTTAATTTAGTTGAACAAAAACAACTATCCACCTCGATGTTCCACTATCGTGGCCACACCAAACTAGA
The DNA here is from genome assembly GCA_963921515.1 of Calotriton arnoldi. NCBI lineage: Eukaryota > Metazoa > Chordata > Amphibia > Caudata > Salamandridae > Calotriton > Calotriton arnoldi. Next base: position 401,320 of record CAWUFW010008159.1, read on the forward strand.
ATAAAGTTTTCCTGAAGTAATACTCTTTTTTCAACTGGGTTTCTTTCAATAATATACATTCTGGCCTTTACAGGTGAATACATTTAATCACCTTTGATAACATTCATTCTGTATCCCATTAGTAATGCAGATTTAAGCCTTACAAGTTAACGGCTATTTTGTTTTGATGCAAACTTTGGAAGGAAGCAACAAAATGAAAACAAAGAAAAGCCTCCCGCACTTTACAGTACAACACTGTTAGAAATTGGGTCTCTGGTTGGCAGAGGTATGGACCCTGTTCAAGTAGGGACCACAGTCCTAGTCAGGGTAAGTCACAACAGAACCTATGTAATGTTATGTTAAAAATATTTATAAAGCGCACATACACCAGCCGGTTTCTTGGGGCTAAGTGACAGCAGCATAATTTACTGCTCGCTATCAGGAGTTGTCTGAATCTAGAGTAGCAAGAAGTCACCCTGATGTCAAGTGGAAGAGAGTTTCAAAAATGTAGGGGCTAGTACAGAAAATCTGGAACCACCAAGTCTCTTCTTCTGAAAGGAGGAAATATTGAGAAGATTCGGGTAAGTAGACTTCAAGTTACAGATGGGTGTGTACTTTTGGATACGGGAAGAGATGAACTCTGGACTGTTACCATAAAGAGATTTTAAAATGATGCATCCAGTCTTGAAAGCCACTTGCTGTTTTACTGGCAGTCAGTGTAGTTTCCTCATCAGGGTGTGATGTGGCACTTCCTTGGTTGTCCGAGTAAGGCTTTCGGGAAGACCTAGGTGGAGTGAATTTGCATATTCTATCCGCGAGATTATTAATGCGAGGACGACCTGGATAAGAGCTTAGGGGGTCAAAAATTTAGCAATTTTTCTACTTTTCCGAAGCTGCAAAAAGCAGGACAAAATGACTGCCTCTACTTGAGGTTTCATGGACAAATGTTTGTTCACGAGGACTCCAAGACTCTAGACTGAGTTCTTAGGCTGGGTGGGTATCCATTGCAGCTGGCTAAAAGGTGGAGTTCCATAAGTCATACGTGCTGCCAATTAATACAATCTGTCTTATCAGAGTTTAACTTAAGTTGATTACTATTCATCATATACCAGGACATATACAACGTATAAGTACAACCACATGTCCTACCTTTTAGTTACACAGCACCCTGCCCTTAGGGCTTCCTATGAACATGTACTTGATGTTTTACATGTCCTGGTAGTGAAATCAATCTTTCATTGCTGTGAGGCCTAATCATCTCATAGGCTAAAATTGGGAATTCCTTAAAATACCTTTAAGCTGTAATTCCTGATTAGAAACGAGTAGCTGCATCATGTTTCATATCTTTGGAATAATAATGATACATCCTCTTTGCTAGTAAAGTCAGATTTAACCTTTCTATTTTAGAAGTGCCACTTTTAGAAAGTGGACATTTCTCAGCTCTTACTGCTCTGTGTACCTTGCAGCCTGTCTCTAATACACATCTGGGCTGGGTGACAGTTACACTTTGTGCATTCCCTCCAAAGAGTTACAAACACAGGATGGCTAGGTGTGGCTGAGTTCTCATCTACATATATCTGCATTCTGATGGCCCTTCCTGGGCAGGAAGGGCAGTAGGGGCCTACACTTACACTTCGAGGGTAGTGGCCTGACGCCACACAAAGAAATGATCACCTCCCACAGAGAGCCTGTCAGACAGGCCTGGGCTTAAAGGGATACTGGTGCACTTCAAAGCCATTCTTTGAAGTCTCCCCCACTTCAAAGGCATATTTGGGTATACGTATTGGGTCTCTGACCCCAGCAAATTAGACACTTCTGGACATACACCTGAACCTCTGTCAGAGGAACTGCGCTGCTGCTCAAAGGACTTACTGGACTGCTGATCGAGAAGGCCTACTGTTCTGCTTGCTGGTCTGCTGCTCTCTGACTCTGCTGAAGGAGAGCTGGACTCTGCCTTCTTCCAAATGATCTCCAAGAGCGTGATGGCTTGCCTCTGTTGCTTGAGACTCAGGAATATCAAAGTCTCTATCCCTGCTCCTGTGCCTGCCTCACTGGAAGTGGCCCAGATGCTTGCAACATGGATTTCGACGCATCTCCTGCCTGCATGTAGCAGAACCAGTGCATGGGTCCAGTTGCGGGAGAAAAATTGGCGCATCGCTTCAGAACCAGTGATTTGCCTCCAGAGATCGACACATTGGACAGCGTATCACCGCCGCTGCAGTTTGGTGAGATCGACGCATCTCCTCAATTGCATGGCAGAAACTGGAGCATCGCTCAATGCCTCTCGACTTCAGAACCCTTCTTCAAAATTGACGCATTGCCTTCTCTGCTTGGAGAATATCAACGCATGTCTCTGCTTGCGACCAGGAAAGGTTTGTTGTTCACCTGGGCCTGTGTGGGTCGTGTAGCCAGCCGGCACTCCATCGCAGTCGGCCCAAACTTTGACTTTGCCCCACTCCAGCGTGACCTAAAGTAACATTTTTTAGCGCTACTTGCATCTAAGCCCTTTACTGCATTTATTTCTTCAAAATTCAACATCTCAACCTCTACACATTGTTTTTTTTGTCGTTTTGATCTTGCTTTATTTATAGAGTCATACTTTATTTTTCTAAACTGTGGTGGAGCCTTTTTGTGGTGTTTCGACTGTGTTACTGTATGAGTTATTGCACACATACTTTACACATTGCCTTCTAAGTTAAGCCTGCCTGCCTGCTCTGTGCCAAGCTACCAGAGAGTGAACACAAGGAAATTTAGGTTATGTTGTGACTTACCCTGACTAGGATTGTGGTCCCTACTTGGACAGGGTGCAAAGCTCTGCCAAGTAGAGACCCAATTTCTAACAAACACCTATCAAATACCTTAACATGAATATCTATTTAGCAATTACATTTTACGTACAGCTTCCAAAAATTAAATTTACCATTTGAAGTCCCACTCCATCTCAAGAGAACCATTCCTGAATGCCCCATGTGCAATGAATCATGAGTTTCCTTTGGCACCTCTTCCCCTATGCTCAGTTGCACAGTGAAATAACATTCCGATAGTTAAGTGTAACTCTTCAGACGTTTCTTCTTCAAAGATGTCCCCTCAAATGACTAGTTCTCCCACAATCCTCAGCATCCCTGCATATAATACCATCCCTGCCTTATCTTATGTTTTAGTTTATCCAAACTATATTCTTATGGGCAGATTCATTTTTTCAAGGAATTCTATATTTATTCTCTGCCTGTTAGGCTGTGGAGTTGAAAATGGTATGTTCTCAAACAGTTCCAGGCATGCCACGTCCTATATTTAAGAATGTGTGCCAAATAAATGGAAATTTGGGAATAATTCCACTGCCATTTGATCATGTTATGACTGAGAGAAGGGTAAGGCTGCCAGCTTAGACAAGATCCCTGTGGATCTCTTCCGATCAAATCTGGGTCTCATGTATCAATACAATCTTAAATGCCATTCTTGCAGGTGATCCTATACCTCAAACCTGGAAAGGCACAGAGATTGTTCCTGTATATAAAAAGAGGCCAGGGAGATGCCAAAGAACTATCACCCCATTCGTTTGATAGACTCTACTCAAAAACTCTTTGCAGCCAAATCCTCCATAAACTTAATGGGTGGTTAGTCGACAGGCAAGTGATAACCCACGTTCAAGAAGACTTTCAAGATAATGTGGGCACTGTTGACCAAACATTTAGATTTTTGGTCGCCAAGTAGAAGACGGTGGACATCAGTGGTGGCAACTTGTTGGTCGCCTTTCTTGACCTCCCCTCTGCTTTTGACCTGGTTCCGAGGGAGAAATTCTGGGGCATACTGAGGAAGTAGGAGATTTCCCAGGAACTTTTGGATATCTTAATTAGATTGCACAAGGGCACTTATGCCCAAATTAGATAGGGCCCTAATAGGGAACTGATGAGTCATATTCTGTAGAAAGGGGGGGGGCGGGTTTCTAGGGCTGTGTCCTAGCCCCCACCCTGTTTTTATTATTAATTAACGGGTGTGTGGATTTCTTAAATCATTGCCAGAATGACTCCCCCATTTTAGCTGGAACCAATGTCTCCGCCTTGTTGTTTGTCGATGACACCCTCTTGTTGTGAAAGACCGGTTGAGGGCTGTCAATTTTGATGCAGTGATTTTCCCTTTTTTGTGACTAGCATGGCCTTGAGCTGAATACAGCCAAAACCAAATACATGCTCTTTAATCTGAGTAAAAACTATAGGGGAGATTATCGCTGCAAAGAGATTCCCTTAATGGAATGAGGGACTTTGACTATCTTGAAAATCGGATATCAGACTCTACTTCATGGGTGGCCCAAATGCAAAAGAGTGTTGCTGAATTAAAAAACAGGGGCCTTACTCAGATTTGTGAAATCAGCTAAGTCTCACCCTATTTATCCCCCCCCCTCCAAATATATAGGGCACAGGCTCTAACTGTGGTGCTTTATGGAAGCAAATATGGGCCCATTCAGATCTGACAAACTTGGGCTGCAAGAAAAATATGTTTGTGCGATCATTACTATCACTTCCCCATAGCTGCCCCTTGCTACCTGTACGGCTTGATCTCGGATTAAGGCCTATGGGCTTGGTGGCCAAGTTGCATCCATTAGTTTACTGAGTGCGTATCTGGTAGTTGTATTCGTGGAAGCCATATAGGGAGGGACTTGCTGACATCCTTGGAAGTCCTGAATCTTTGAGGAAGATTTCCTAGCTTCGATCAATCCAGGCAAACTTGATGGAGCTTGACTTGGATGATGTTTGAAATTTTTCTGAACTTATTGGCCAGGGCTCCCTGGAACTGTTCAAAGTGAGGTGTGGGAAAGGCATAATGTTAAACTTACGGCCCCTGGAGCTGAAGGTGGGGTAACTCAATCTATTTTGTAACTTTTAAAGTGTTCCCTTTTTATGAAAATTTCCTACATACCATTTCCCCTGCCTTTTTGAGATCCCTTTATTAAAAATTTTGCTACAGCATTTTTCCCCATGCAGCATTTTCAAGCACCTGATTAGCCAATGCTGAGAGTTCCACCGTATGCTGTGTCTGTGCATATTATATAACAAGAAATTTCCTCTTTTTTTTTGTCCACCATATTCTGCAAGACGCTCCAATTGGATAATCCTGGCATGGCACATGCTGGGTCTACTAGATCGTACCTCTGGCTTTTAAGAAAGGACAAGACCCACTTGCTGTGTGTGCGGCAATGAAGTATTTGCAGGGTGCATGGTATAAGCAGACAAATCTTTTAATGGTATTTTATAATTAATCATGGTTGACCTTTCCTGTTCTTTTGCACATGCATTTGCACTTTGGCTCTCATGCACTGCTGTACAGTTGCCTGCCTTATGTGATACTTGAATATGATGTGGTTTCTTTCCTTTCCTTTTGGTTTTCTGATGGTTTAGCTTTGTACAGTATTTTCTTAACATATTTAATAATTGGACTTTTAAGTCAAGAAGGACTTCTCTGTGTTGGAAGCCATCCAGGCAGACAGGAAAAGGCTTTGGGGTATATTCACAAGAACGTGCGATAAACATCTCCAAAATAGCTTACAGCAACTTCTCACATCGCAGTCCATCGCGGGAAAATAACGCCGTGTTAACCCCAACACGGCGATGCCGTGCGATAACCCCACGATAACGCGGCGAATGTCCGCGAAACAACTACCACAACGGCGATAAAAATGCAAACCCCAACGTGAAAAAAGTTGCGATGTGCCCAACCACGATAAAACCTGTGTGATAACTAGCGAGAGGCCAGCAAGTCCCACGCGTCATGCGGGGAAAAGCACAAGAAAAGCACTCAAAAAGATCACACCAAAAACCAGATGAACCGCGGAGCACCAAGGATGCACCCGGACCAAGTGCTGAGGACAACGTGAAACCCACAAGACCCACGGAGGCCCTGCCAGGAAGCCAGGTGTCGTGGAAGGGCAAAGAGAAGAGGGAGAGGAAGACGGGGTACAGTGTGCAGGAAACCCGGATCCACGTCACGGATGAGATAGAACACCACCACCAACTGTACGTCACCTCCAACGTGTCATTGGCAAAAAAGACGCTGAGATGGCAGACCATTTTGGACTATGTGAATGCCGTTGCCATGCCGAGGAGGACAATGGAAGAGGACAAGAGGCGCTGGAATGATGCGAAGGGCACACCCAAGAAGGAACTCGCTGCCAACATCAAAGCAGCAACGCAGATTGGAGGTGGGGGGCCAGCAGAACACCAGGAGCAGGATGAAATGGAGAAAATGGTGGCCACAGTCATCAGTCGGGAGACGGTGACAGGAGCAGAGGACCCGGACACTGCTCAACATGACCTGACACAACATTAATAGGGTGATTACCTACCAGGGAGTGGGGGAAGGGGGAGATGGGCACAATGGCACACATGCACAATTAAGCAGAGCACACTGCACACCCACAATGACTCCGGACCATGTCCCTGACCCCCCTGGAACACTGCAGCACACACACAAACACCAAGTAGTCTCACCTCCACCATGTGCCCAAAGGGCCCCCCACAGTCACACAACCAACACATGCACACGTGCGAAACCCAGCGAAGATGCGTATCCGTCAGCCACACTGACAATGCAAGAGACACCACTTGACGAGTAGCATGGCTGCAGTCCAACTATCATGTCAATGTGCAGGCCATGACACTGATGTGGCTGAGTGTGGCCCAGATCCGCAAAGGTGCAGGTCACACTCGGACACATCCACGTGTACAAAAAACCCCTGACGTCAACTACACATCTGCCTACCGACCATGACCACGAGTCACAACACGACGAAGGGCACAATTCACTCAAGTCAGCAACATCTCAGCACTGTAGACGCACAGAAGTGAAAGGCACACCGCCTGAAAGGGATGAGTGGCAGCCAATTCAGAGCTGCAGGGGCGACTCAGCCACAGTGCAGCATCCACACATAAGAAGAAGAGCACCCCAACATTGACAACAATGTGGTACATACTGCAACACCTCCACAACAGAACACAGGACACAACTGGTGCCGCATGCGTGCACAAAATGGCCAAGCACATCTGGCATCGCAGGAATCCGTGACATGACAATGGACGAGTACAACCTGTAACCTGTATCAGTTTTCTTTACACATGCAGTGCCAGTGGACAATTTGTACTGTCCCATTATTGCACAGGACGGACACAAAGTGACGTGCAAAGGTGAAGAAATTGGCAATGAGGGTGTTCCTACGGGCTATTCCTGCTGCAGCTGCAGTGGGGTGTAGGCCACCTGCCCCATCGTCCTCATCATCGTCCGGTGCATCTGGCACTGGGATCCATGGGGCATTGGAGCGCACACAGATGTTGTGCAAAACACAACATGCAATGATCATCTTGCACACAATGTCTGGCCTGTACAGGAGTCTTCCGCCTGTGATGTACAGGCACCTGAAACGTGACTTCAACACGCCAAAAGTGCATTCCACGATGCCCCTGGTGCGTTTGTGGGATGCATTGTACTGCCTCTGGGCATGTGTGGTCGGGTCTCGGAGGGGTGTCATCATCCAAGGGCAGAGTGCATATCCCTGATCACCTGTGACAGTGCAGAGAGAGATGAGTCAATTGGTGGTTCGGCATGATGTGTTGGCAGGCACACTAGTCCAGTGACGCCTGTGCTGGCTGTGCATGGGGTGAGTGTAAGACAGCCCCCAGGGAGTGTTTGGTGCTGGCAACAACTACAACAGTCATCACTCAATCAGAAGTTCAAAGTACAAACAGCAAGGGACCATGACTTGAGGTGCACATAGTTAGTGGTCCCGGATGCACAGCGGCCGGCATGGGCACACCGCCACGGGACGGTGACTTGCGATGCACTGTGTTAGGGCCATGAGAGCTGAGCGGGTCCTCGTCGATGTCCAAGGTGACTGTCGCTGAGTGTATCGTGGGACAGTGAAAGGTGTTCCCCCAGGGCATGATGCAGAGGGCACAACCAAGCAGCAACAGGCAACATGGGGGAGATGAATGCTACAGACTCATGCCAAACACCAAGTCCGTACCTGCCAGATGATGAGGACGACAACCCCCATGCCACAGACTCAGACGCCACCAAAGTTCAACCAGAGAGTGACCATGACTCACGGCGCACGGAGTCAGTGGCACCAGGGCTGCAAGGGGATGCAGTCTGCGATGAGGCGTGTACATTGCTGTAGACTCAGCCATTCAGAACTCAAGACCCAGTCACAAATGTGGGACCTACTTGACCGCAGTGTCGGCCGGTGGCAGCGGTGTGCGTGGGCCAACCGCAGTTCAGCCAGCTCCTCCTGGAACTCACACACACAGCTTTGGAATGTCATGTGGCAATGACGTGTGGCTCACGGGGGCTGAGGCATCAGAGCTGAGCATGTGTGCAGCCTGCGACGATGCCGTGCCCTGGCTGGTCCCGCCTTGATGTGATTGGTGTGAGGCCGGCTGGCCCACAGTGCATGCCGGAGCCAGTAGTCTGCAGGGGCCCACAAACACGTGTCGCCGGCTTGCGTTGAACAGGGTTAGTGGCACCACGTGTCGCCGGCTTGCGTTGAACAGGGTTAGTGGCACCACGTGTCGCAGGCTTGCGTTGAACAGGGTTAGTGGCACCACGTGTCGCAGGCTTGCGTTGAACAGGGTTAGTGGCACCACGTGTTGCCGGCTTGCGTTGAACAGGGTTAGTGGCACCACGTGTCGCAGGCTTGCGTTGAACAGGGTTAGTGGCACCACGTGTCTCAGGCTTGCATTGAACAGGGTGAGTGGCACCACGTGTCGCCGGCTTTCGTTGAACAGGGTTAGTGGCACCACGTGTCGCAGGCTTGCGTTGAACAGGGTTAGTGGCACCACGTGTCTCCGGCTTGCGTTGAACAGGGTTAGTGGCACCACGTGTCGCCGGCTTGCGTTGAACAGGGTTAGTGGACGAGGTCAGTTGGTGCTGGTGTTCGGTCACCTCCGTAATGAGGATCCGGCTTTCATCCGGACTGAACCGCATCTTCCTCTTACTCCTCTCCGTGCGTTCACTGGTATGGACTCTGCCATTCATGAATCACGACTGAGTGCTGGATGTGGGATCTACTGGACCGCAGTGTGGTCCATGGGCAGCGGTCAGCACGGGCCCACAGACACGTGTCGTGTGCTTGCGATGCAGACTTTGGCTTCACTGATTGGAGGGAGTATAGTGATGTGGATGCTGCCATAGACATTTGGTCACTGCCATTCAAGGCTCAGTTCAATGTGTGACACCAACTGGGCCGAAGTGGAGGCCGGTGGGGTATGTAAACGAAAAGGGAGTGCTGCCTGCGTCGTGGAGGCCAGCGATGGTCTGAGGTGGCTGCCAAGGTCACGGGCCTGGGGCTTGGAGCTTGCACCGGAACGTGGTGGGCCCTCTTTGACACACGCCGGTGTCGGCAGGTGAGCGGAGCGGCCTTGGTGCGCTGGGGCAGGCAAGACGGGACTGGGGACCAGCGGCCTGGGGTGCAGCAGGCGCACAGGGTCGCAGGCCCGCAGCTCATGGCGTCGGCCTCGTGGCGGGCTGAGTAGCGCTGCCCTGGCAGACACGTTGGCCATTCCGGAAGAGAACCACACCCAGAGCGACGGGGTTTTTATTCACACCCCTACGCAGGCCTGGCGTACGCAGAGCCAACTAACTCCGCCCACGCCTACAGGGGGGGACGTAATGAGCGACACTTCCGCGTTCTACCCCACAGCCTGGGCTGACATGGTAGCGTCCACTGGCCACTACACTCCATGCACCAGCAGTCAATGTCCACATGGCCATTTTCATGGTTTGCACGCTCAAGTCTGTCCAGCACATCCACGCCACACTTGTCATAGGGGAGGTTCTCATTCACTAGTCACTTGCCTCCTTCGCACATGCCTGCTTCCAGCCTCTCCACACATTCTACTATTGTGTGGCTGTTGTGCCATGCCGTAGCTGGGTTGTGTACACGGCAAAGGAGTTGTGTTGTCGTGTCTGGTCTGTGGGCATGTTGTGTGGCATGTTGCATGTAGTTTTGCTGCGTGCCCATTCCCAGGATCGTGAGTTGCATGACTGTGGAGTTGAGGTGTGTGGTGTGTTCATTTGGTACTTACCAACGAGCAATGAATTTCCATAGGTGCCATCCTGAAAGCGCTGGTTGATGATGGACTGTCGGAAAATGAATGAATCATGCACACTGCCTGGGTAGTTGGCCACAACATTGGTGAAGAGTCCCCGGTGGTCCACTATTGCCTGCACATTGATGGAATGCATGTGCTTTCTGTGGCGGTAGTTGTGTGCAGTGTCGGCAGGGGGCACAAGTAGGACATGTGTGCAGTCAATAGCCCCCAACACGTGGGGGAATCCAGCAATGGCGTGGAAGCCTTGCTTGGTCTCCAGCTGCTCCTGCGCAGTGTGGGGGAAGTGGAGGTGCTGGGGTACCAGGCTGATGATGGCATCCAGGATAGGTGTGATGAACTTGGATAGGGCTGGCTTTGAGACTCCTCCGACTCTGGCAGTTGTTGGTTGGAAGGTACCAGAGGCCAACAGGTGCAGCACAGCCAGCAGCTTTGTCTGCGGAGGGATGTTGGTTGTCTGCTGTGTTGGTACCGTCAGCCTGTGGGCGATGTGGGTCAGGATGCGGAGGATGGTTGTCCTTTTGAGCCTGTAGTGGGCAATGACCTCCTCTGGCGTTAAGTCTGTGAGGCTGGTGCGTTTACGGTAGGTCCGCTGTCTTTGTCTACGCTGCCGGTGTGGTAGTCCGGGGGGGGTCCTGGGGGTGGTGGCGGGCCTGGAGGTGGTGGCGGTGGGTGTTGTGGCCCTCTTGGGTCTCCGAGCTGCATGATCAGTAGCTCCATGGCGTCTGTTGGTCTTCAGGTGTGGCTCTGGTCTGGGCTCCCTTTCAGACTGCAGGTGGCCGTCCCGCTTAGCACCAGCAGAAGGCAGGTGTTAAATACCTGCTGCTACCGCGGCTTATCACCTGTTTTTGACTCGCATCGCAGATCTGGCTGTCCGTTGTGAATCGCGCGGTGTTGTCTTTTCGTGTGTTTTTGCACGGACTCGCCTATTCTGCATCTCATTAGCGTTAGTTGGCGGTGTCGGCCGTGGCGATGTTTTTTGCGGCAGCTATCGCGGGTTATGTGGTGATGTAGGCAGTTAGCACCTGCTTGCGAATGGGGCGATAATTATATCACCACTTTTGCTGCGCTAAAGTGCCGATAACTCGGCGATACGTCCTTGTGAATATGCCCCTTTGTGTTGATCTCCACACTTGACTGGACCATAGCATGCCCTTCTCCCCTTGCTGAGCGATCAATTTATGATTTGTCATTTGATTTCTATATTTGTACTTTGTAAATTGTATTTGTTTTGTGATACTCTTTTATTATGTCTTTTGCACTTTAATGGTTTGTAATAACAGAATAAAGTTATAATGATGATAACAGGATAATATTTTGAAGAATACATTTCAACCATTAAAATGAATTGGCTTGGAGGGTTTGCCAGCTGCAGCAATGTTTTCCATGAGGTTCGGAGGTGGAGGGGGAGGGGTAGGTCTTTCCAAGACTTGGCGGCGAGGTAAGAGATGGAGTGACCTCTGCTGTGGCTCTGCCAGATGTGGGGGATGTGTGCGAGGGTGAGGGAGGTGGAACTGAGTTTTTTGGTCAGCTCTGGATAGTCAGGTGGTGGTTGATGTAGGAGTGTCCGGCATTGTGGAGGACCTTGTAGGCGTGGGTGAGCAGCTTGAACTGGCATCTCTTCTGGACTGGGAGTCAGTGGAGGTTTCTGAGATGGGGGTGATGCTGGTCCATTTGGGGAGGTCGACGATGATCTGACTTCGGTGTTCTGTATAGTCTGTACTTGTTTGAGGAGATGGGAGATTGTTCTGGCATATAGAGCATTTCCATAGTCCAGTCGGCTGGTGACGAGTTCTTGAGTCACCGATTTTCTGGTATTGATGGGAATCCATCTGAAAATCTTCCGAAGCATGCAGAGGGTGTACAAGCAGGAGCAGGCTACTGCGTTGACCTGGTACTTCATGGAAAGATCGCTGTCCAGGATGATGCCAAGGTGGCAGGCGTGACTGGTAGGGGTAAGTGAGGGTCTGAGCACTGTGGGCCACTATATGCTGTCCCATGGGAAGGTGTTCTTTCCGAAGATGAGCACTTCCGTCTTGTCCGTGTTCAGCTTCAGGCAGTTAAATCTCAGCCAGTCGCCGATGTTGGCATTCTAGAAGTTGACTCTGGTTGTGGCAGTGTCTTCCATGAGAGAGAGAATTAGTTGGTTGTCGTCAGCGTATGAGATGATGTTGAGTCCGTGGGTGCCGTCGATGTCTGCCAGTGGAGTCATGTAGGCGTTAAAAAGGGTGGGGCTCCGCAGATGATGACGTTGGGTTCGAAGGTGAAGGGCATTAGGCAGATTTTCGGAGCGCGTCCTGTGAGGAAAGAGGTGATCCACTTCAGGGTGTTTCCTCTGATGCTGATTTAGTGGAGTCTGGTGATGAGGTTGTGGTGGGAGATTGTGTCGCAGATTGCTGTGAGGTCAAGGAGGATCAGGGCTACAGTCTCACCACGGTCGAGGGTGGATATGATGTCGTCGGTTGCAGCCATTAAGGCAGTCTCGGTGTTGTGGTTGGAGCAGAAGCCGGACTGGGTGACGTCGAGTATGTTGTGTCCTTCCAGGTAGTCTGTGAACTAGAGATTGATGGCTTTCTCCAGGACCTTGGCTGGGAAGGGAAGCAGCGAGATGGGATGGTAATTCTTGAGCTTGTTGGGGTCGGTGGACGGTTTCAGAATGGGTTATACCTCCACGTTTTTCCAGGCATCAGGAAAGGTGGCTGTGGTGATGTGTGAGTTGAGGATGTCGGTGAGTGCAATGCTAATTTCCTTCTGTCTCAGGTTGAAGGTGTGGTGGGGGCAGAGGTCTGTCAGTGCTCTGAAGTGGATGGAGGCCATGATCATTGTGGTAATTGGCCAGGTGAGTGGTGTCCGTTCAGCTAGGTGGCTGTAGGAGTTGCCGGTGCATGTAAAGAGGGGGGAGAGGTCGGTAGGCTGTGGTCGAGGATGCTGTAGATGTCTACTATAAGTAGTCTGCCAGGGAGTTGCAGAGGGTTTGGGAAGGTCGAATTGTGTTCACAGTGGCCAACAAGCAGGATGCTGAAGAGTTATTTTGTGTGATTGGCACTGGCTTTGATATGGGTTGTTAGGGCATCCTTTTTGGCTTCCTTGAGGTGGTGTTGGCAGTTGCTGAGGACATATTTGAAGGTAGTGAGGTCTGAGGGGTTCCTGCTGGATCGCAATATCTCTCCAGCAGGTTAAACTCACTTTTGAGGGTGGGGAGCTCGGAGGTGAGCCAACTGGCGTGCTTGGAGGGTTTCCAGGTGCTGGTTGTTTTCACGGGTGCAATGGTGTTGTCGCAGCTGGAGATCTAGTCGGAGAAATTTTGGACAGCTAGCTCCAGGTTGCTGGTGATGAGTGGTCTGGTGGTCCTGAGGGCAGTAGTCCATTGGATCTCAGTGATTTTGCTCCAATTGCGGCAGGTGTGTGCCGGGGTGGATCATGGTTAGTCTGCGATGGAGAAGCGGGCGATGCTGTGGTCAGTCCAGGAGAGTTCGGTGGTGTGGCTGAATTTGATTCTGTCACTGGCTGTAAAGATAGGGCCCCAAGGTGTGACCTGCACAGTGTGTGGGGCTAGTGACCAGTTGAGTGAGTCCGATGTTGCTCATGCTTTCCAAGAGGTTGGCCGATTTGGTGTCATTGGAGTCATTGAGGTGGAAGTTGAGGTCACTGAGAAAGATGTAGTGCTTGGAGTCCATTGCCAGGGGACGATGGGTTCGGAGATGGTGTTGCAACAGCTGGGCAGGGGCCAGTGGGTCCATCGGTGAGGGTTCCTCTGATGGTGGTGATCGTGTTGATTCAGATATGGAAGTTGAGGTGTTCCATGATAGATGCCATGTCATCATCGGTGGTGGTGCATTGGAGAGTCTCTCTGTGGATGATGGCCATGCCTCCTCTGTGTTTGTTGGCCTGATCTCTGTTTATCATCTTGTATCCGTGGAGTGTTGCTGTCACAGGTGCAGAGGATGGTGTGAGCCAGATCTCAGTGATGAACATCACGTCCGGGCTGTAGGTGGTGATGGTGTCCCAGATTTCAGTGGCGTGCTTGCAGAGGGAATGGACGTTGATCAGCATGCACTGGAGCTATTTCGGAGGGCTGGAGGTCGGAAATTGAGGTGGGGTGGGGGTTTTGAGGTTACAGGTAAACCGGCAGCAGTGGCAAGTGAAGGGTCCTTTTGTGCGTCTCGGGGAGGTGATGCAGCAGTTGTTGTCGCGGCCTCCGGGGTCCAGGCCTAGGAGCTCGGCGGTGGTGTAACAGTGAATGCCTGGAGAGCCAGGGTTCCTGGTGCTGGGCATGGGCCAGGCATCGACGGGTGCAGAGGATGGTGTGAGCCGGGTCTCAGTGATGAACATCACGTCGGGGCTGTAGGTGGTGATGGTGTCTCAGATTTTGGTGGCATGCTTGTAGAGGGAAGAGACATTGAGCAGCATTCACTGGAGCTATTTTGGAGAGCTGGAGTCGGAGATGGAGGCGGGTCGGGGGTTTTGGTGTTGCAGGTGAACCGGCAGCAGTGGCAGGTGAAGGGTCCTTTCGTGCATCATGGGGAGGTGATGCAGCAGTCCTGACCTAGGAGCTCGGAGGTGGTGTAGCGGTGGATGCCTGGAGAGCCAGGGTTCCTGGCGCTGGGCGTGGGCCAGGTGTTGACAGGTGCAGATCGCTTGCCTTTGATGTACCGCACACCTGCTGCACGCAGCCACGCAACAGCCTCCATAAGTCATCCTGGGAGGGGCTGGCTGGACAGCGGTAGAGCGGGAAACCAGCAGGATGGGGGGAAACAACGGCGGCAGGAATCCAGAAATAAGTAACTGTGGCAACAACAATGGGACAGACAATGGGCAAATAGTGGTACAGCAATATGGGCAAAACGACAACAGCTATGGTGGCAGAATGCAAAACAAATAACAGTAGCAGAGCAAAAGGGGCAACAGAGGCAAAGCAATACAAGATACAAAAGATAGAAAAAAAGGGTTAAGGTGGGTGATGCAGGGGAACATCGGCGGTGGGAATTGAAACTCAGAAGGTCTCGAGGGGCTGAGGATAAGTCCTCAGTCACGGCTCTATACTAGTGGGATAGGGAAAGAGGCACATAGCACCAAGGTCAAAGGCTACTCACACAAAATCCATTTAGGTATGTCTGGATAAATCTTATCCAAAAGCGATGTGATACATTATTTTGGGTTGCCCCCCTTCATCATTTGCTGTGTGAAAAAGTTTAATATTGTGTCTCTAACAGCAGTTTTGCTAGACTGATTTCAATGGAATTTACCCCTGCCGCATGAAGTTGATGTGATCATGCATGACTTTTTATTAGGAGTTCCAAATTTGCCATCCATTATTCCACTGTTTCTGCTGTTGAATCAATCCAGTATAGGGCTAAAATGGTACCCCACACCTCTAGCTTCATAGTAAGCAAATGTCAAAAGGTTCTCACCAATTAGTTGGGGAGAATTTGACGATTGCTTGCTTTGAGTGGTCTCTAGATGGACAGTTGATTCAAAGGGCTTAAACTCCTACCTATTTATATTTTAAGGCAAGATGTGAAAAGTAAATGTTTGTGGAACTAACTAGGTCTCATGATAAGTAATAAGGAAGCCTCTTTCCCTTACCCTTTTTTCTTTACTTTTATTTTTAAAAAGCTCAGTTTCAGGGACCACCACATTAGGATGCCTTATGGACTTAGCTGTCAAGAAGGGTTCAGGCACTGTTGAGGGTTGAGTACTAATTAATAAAGCTGAAGCTATAGATAGCCCAGAATGCAACATTTCCTGGGAGGTTAGACACCAAGGGGGTCATTAAGATGGCGGAAGGACTGCCACCGCCAGCCATGCGGTGGCGGTCCTTCCGCCATCGGACCGCGAATTTCCCCCCGCCACATTACGATGGCGGGGGGATCCAGACTGCGACCGTGGCGGACGGAAAGACCGTCCACCATGGAACCGCCACAGGCAATCGGACCGATTGCCTGGCGGAGTGGTCTGCATGCATAAAATGGTGGCGGTGCCTAGCAGGCACCATCCACCATATTATGATGCAGGCTGTGAGCCAGCCTTTCCATGACGGCGACACCGTCATGAAAAGGCTGGTGGAGATCCTGTTAGGGGGCCCGTTGCAGGCCCCCAAATGGGGGGGGGTATGTGCACTGGGGGGTACAATTTTAAAAAAAGGGGACCCCTACTGAAAACAATGTATCTTGCTAGCTGTAGGGAAAAATATAATTTGGGGTAAGACAAAGAGCTATCCACAAGATATATAATAACTAATTAATACAGAGCATCAGGCCTGAATCTGTGTGAAAACAATACACATCAAATAATTATGTACATATGACTGGAAACAATTCCTTTTTGATATAAAATTGTCTTTCTTTATTCTTATAAGTCAATATTTTTCAGTTCATGTTTTTTATATATATATCTTTTTTGATCTTTTGATATTATTTTTATACACAGATAGTGAAATAATATATTTTATAAATACAAACACATATGTACAAAATACACAAAATGTTTTTCACAGACAAAACATTACAGTGCTATACATAAAAAGTTTCACTATTTTAAAACCAAGAGAAGGAGTTGTTATGTTGTCAAACAATTCAAAGGCTGGCGGTCGATGAAAAAACACGACGCGCGTTTCGGCGTTTAAGCCTTCGTCAGGGAGAACCGTCTCAACTTTCTCTATAATAAAGTGCAGAATAAACAAAATAAGAAGCTAAAAAGCACTTGAGGCCTGATCATTCGATACTGATATACAAATGAGCACTAAATGCTTCTATCACTTTAATGTCTGTGCCTTTATTAACAAAAAAACATGTATTCTTTTTAGCAGATTCATCACAAAATTACATATAAGAGCACAATTTGTTTATACTCTGAAGCTAACACCCTAAAAGTATTTATAGGAAAAAAGGAGGAGGAAAGAAAGGACAAAGGAGTAAATACACCTTTATAACTCCTTGAGGGAAAAGGTAAAAGTTAAATTGAATCACCTGTGCACAAGAAATAGTGCAAAAAGAGTAGAGCTTGCTCTAAAGACTATTAGTATATTCAGGAAATCAATAAGAAACAGATCTATTATGTAGTAGATATCATAAAATTATTGATAGCCGTCTATTTCCCCATTAAATTGTTAGTGGTAAACTGAATGATAACCACACATATTATATACCTATAATCTTAGAGCAGGATCGTGGTCTATGATTAGAACCAGAAGTAGTTGATACTTCTTCGTTACAGAAGGCGTCACACAGGTTCTATGATATCTGTAATGGCATATGGCAAGAGGATACAAAGATAGAAAATAATAATTATGTCTATCCCTTATTAGCTTGCAAAGGGCGGCATGTGCTGCAGTTAAATATCAATGGCTTCTTGCTAAATACCTGATTTTAGAGGGCTTTGGAATATCACAGAATTGATATATGTGTGGTTAATGCTTCCCGAAGACTACTCAGTCTGTGAAGGCAATAGAAATTAAGGTATACCTAAGCAGCCATTACTCATTACGATTGCTGAATATTATTTACTTAGGGCAAAGGATACTACTCCGGATAACCATGCAGGACTCACCAGGTTTAGGTTCTTGCAATATATCTAAATACTAGTGGTCGATATTTTTGTTAAGGAACCAGTTTGAATAAAGTTTTTGTAGCGTTTATCCTCATAGAGAAGGGCAGCTGGATTATGATGTTCTGAAAAAAATATATATAATTATATTTTAGGAAGATATATATGCCCGTTTTTAGTAAGATGCCAACAGAATAATTACCCTCACTCTTAAATATCTATGGCTAATCACTCTTTACTTACTTGATGATTGTTAAATGTGCATGTACCATCAGTATGGGATTTTGAGGTAAGCCAACGATCATTTTGTTTCCTTTTGTCAGGTTTTATCTGGGGATGTAAATATATACAGATGTAATTTAATTCATATCCTTTATCGCTTTCTAATCGAGTTAGTAATACTGCTTATATTTAATCTTAATCGCAGTAAATCCTCATACCTATTTAAGTAAGAGAATTAAGATAAAGTTCTCACGTGTCTTTGAATGTAAAAACACCCTTTAGTATCGCTATCCCGATATGCTGAATGTACCTATATGCATATCTATTTATGTGGGAATGGCATTACTGCTGTAGCGCGTAATCATGACAGCTGTACCCAGACTCGTTTCTTAAAAACAGGAGATATTATACGCTACTAACTTCAGTTAAATCATCGTCGCCTCACTTACCGTTATCCGAGACAGACCATCGCCAAAATAACTCGCCCTCTGTGTCAACCGCAAGAGAGAACAGTGTTTGCCATACTGCCTATTTTTATATGCAGCTAGTTGCCATGTGTAGATGGCGTCTGACGACATCCAAAATGCGCCGGTCATGACCCTGAACACTACCTGTTCCCATATGTTCATGGAAATAGAGAGAGTAACTCAAAAACGGCATCCATTACAAAGTAGATAGTTTATATTCCAGTTGTTACAGCCTTTTTGTTATCTTAAAGGATTTTTATTGTAAAACCAACCAATGTGCAATGCAACCCCCCTCATTTGCAACTAGAATACTGTAACAATATATAAACCATGCTTGCTATGTTGGAACTCAATCACTAGCTATTACGATGTAGACTATTAATATGGATATGGATGGACAAAACTCATGTATGAGTCCATGTTAACAATTAATGCTGCAAGATAAATTATATCAGCCTCACAACTGGCCCATCAACATCACCCTGAACCATGCTCACATCACAGGGAGTGGATAAGGACACACAAGATGGCTGACACTGGCTACTGCTGTGGGGAGCGCAAGGGCATGCTGGGAACTGCACACCAACCAACAGCAGGACACCACTGTCAGCCATCTTGCCATTGCCCTCACACCCACACACACTGAACTCCCCACAAAAGCAAGTAAGTATGGGAATGCTGGGAAGTGGGGTGGAGGCAATAGCATGATGGGAGTCACAGACATAGCTCATCCCCACAACTGTCCCATCAACACCACCCTGAACCATGCTCACATCACAGGGAGTGGAGAAGGACTCACAAGATGGCTGACACTGGCTACTGCTGTGGGGAGCACAAGGCCCTGCTGGGAACTGTGCACCAACAAACAGCAGGACACCACTGACTGACATCCTGAGAGACAACTTCCACTGCCTGCAATGCAAGCACGGACCATGGTGGGATATCTGGCTGGCTGGGTGGGAAGGAGGACTTGCAGCACTGACCATAGTCACAAGCACCTCCCCTCACACCCCCCCTCAACACAAACTCCACAGAACCCACCGGGTAGAATGTAATGCCTCCCATCCTAACTCAAGATCCCACAAAGAACCACCACCCTGGGTTATGTTGTGTGAAGCACAGGGACACTCTTGGGACTTTTAGCCAAACAACTGCCAGGACAACACTCCCAGCCATCCTGTCAGCACAGCCAGCCCACCCCACAGGGAAGCAGAGTCAAAAGGAAGGAAGCATGGGCATGCTGGGAAGGGGGGTGGAGGCAATAGCATGATTGGAGTGGTAGTCACAGATATTGCTCAGCCTCACAACTGGCCCAACAACACCACCCTGAACCATGCTCACATCACAGGGAGTGGATAAGGACACACAAGATGGCTGACACTGGCTACTGCTGTGGGGAGCACAAGGGCATGCTGGGAACTGCACACCAACCAACAGCAGGACACCACTGTCAGCCATCTTGCCATTGCCCTCACACCCACACACACTGAACTCCCCACAAAAGCAAGTAAGTATGGGAATGCTGGGAAGTGGGGTGGAGGCAATAGCATGATGGGAGTCACAGTCACAGACATAGCTCACCCCCACAACTGTCCCATCAACACCACCCTGAACCATGCTCACATCACAGGGAGTGGAGAAGGACTCACAAGATGGCTGACACTGGCTATTGCTGTGGGGAGCACAAGGCCCTGCTGGCAACTGTGCACCAACAAACAACAGGACACCACTGACTGACATCCTGAGAGACAACTTCCACTCCCTGCAATGCAAGCACAGTCCATGGTGGGATAACTGACTGGCTGGGTGGGAAGGAGGGCCGGCTGTCAACCAAATACAACCAATGCAGACCATGTTCACACCCCAACAAATACATAGAAATGCCCAAATAATGCAGGACAATGTGCCTCACCAATATCAACCCCTGACTGTGACGACTTAGGACAATGCAATGTACAGGCCCGTACCCAGAGGCACAGTCACAACTGTCAGGTGTGTCAACCATTGATGCCTGCAGAAACATAACATACATTGTGTGTGTCTCCCAAAAACAGGTGATGATGGGGACACAGCAGCAGACGCTGAGGAGTCCCAGTCCCAGGCTCAAGAGGATGCGGAGCTCACTGGTGTCGTACAGCCTCTGCCCTCCTCGGACGAAGAAGACCAACCTGGCACATCCGGTGCAAGTCTACATGCAGCACCAGCAGGACCACCAGCTGAGGCACCAGCAGGACCACCAGCTGCACACCCTGCACCCACCCCTCCAACGACTGTCACCACAAATACCATCCCTGCCGACATGGACAGAACAAGGAGCAACACCAGCACAGGGACCCTGGACCAACCTGGGGCCATGGACACCACCACCACCACCAACCCCAAGGTGGACCAGGGTCATCTGTGCGTGCCACTGCATGCACTGCACATGTCAGCAGGGGTGGTGGGAGGGGTGGGAGACAGAGGTCGCTGCTTGCAGAGGTTGCTGGTGTGCATGATGACCCACAACTGGTACGCATAGCTGATGCGTACCAGTCCAGCACCGGAGATCTCAGCCAGGTAGTGGGGCTCCTCAGAGACATGAAACAGCAGCAGGCTGCCCATCATGCCCGCTTGGACTCTCACATGTCCCACGTGGAGTCACACATGTCCCGCGTGGACTCACACATGTCCCGCGTGGAGTCCAAGTGGGATGCACTGCATGAGATGACGGCGGTGCACAGGGACATTTTACAATGCCTCCGCCAGATGAACAGCAACCATTCCACACCTCCTGTGTGCCAACAACATCTGGTGCTGAACAAACTGCAACTGCCACAGGGAGGGAGGATGACTCTGGCGGAGAGTCCCCTGCACCGCAGCAGCCTGTACTTGAGGGCCCCCCCAAAGAAGAGGGGTCGTCCGAGGAGGGGCAAGTGAGAGGCCGATGGCCAAGCGCAACTCCCAGGAAGCCTGAACCTGTTCTGGATGTTCACCTTTGTGCACAGACTGTTCACCCTGTTGACGGCAACACTACTCCCACACATTGCATGGGGAGTACAAGTTGGACCAATGTCTCAGACAACTGTGGCCCCGATACTGGGGATTTTGTCTACCAGGACTTTCAATTCACCTAGGAACTTCTGATTGCAAGATTTATGTACAGCACTACCCATCCTATGCACTATTCACACAAATGTATCACAATAAACACACTAATACACCATACTTGCCTCTGTTGTGATTCCAACGTGGGTGCTGTTATGGGGATGATGAACTGCAAAATTACACTGTGTATACGAACTGCAACAGCAAGTACAACACAGGCATGTGAGTAAAGGCAACGTGACACATATGAGGGAGACACACCACCAGGGCTACACAACACATACACACCTAGGCCATCTGACTCATTGCCTACACTGATGTTGCCAGGGAAGACGGTGCAATGCACAGACACCACACCCATTCCCAGTTGGAGTCAAGTAGCCCACAGGTGCAGTAAGCAAATGGCAGTCAAATGTGTGACCACAGACAACGCACATCACAAAGTGAAGCACAGGTTTATTACACAGTTGCAACATGTCGTAACCACTACAGATGCAAGGTAATCCCACCTGCGAGCGGGCACACAGTCAACAACTGTAGACGGAAGGAAGTCCATGGGTGTGGCGCACATCACCTGTAGGGACACAACAGCTACCACCCTGGAAGTGCAATCACGTCGTCGGTGGACACAGTTGACCAAACGAATCTGAAAGTACCCTGTGAAGGACAGAAATGACACACAGTCAAAAGCAATGGAGAACAGGACAGAACAGCAAAACTCATGCACAATACATGTTACAAGATACCCACCCAGAACCAAGTTAGCATGTCAACACTGTTGGGGAGTACAGCCCACCTGTAAGCACACATCGCAACACAATCCAGTCAAGTAGCCCATGGACACACTCCAACAGCACCAGAGCACCACCTACACATATCATGCCAACTCACATCATTGACATGACACCTCAGGATACTCACATTCAGCTAAAGAAGTTGGTGATGAGCTGTGTGCGGACATCACCCTCATCATCATCATCATCATCACTGGCATCGTGGTCCAGGCCAGGATCCTACACAGGTGGCGGATGTTGGTCATTGTCATCCTGGATGAGAGGCAACTCCTTCCGCACTGCCAGGTTGTGGAGCATGCAGCAGACGATGATAATCTTGCACACTTTCGCAGGGGCATATGGGAGGGACCCTCCGGTCTTGTCCAGGCAGCGGAAGCGGCTCTTCAGGAGACCAAATGTCCGCTCAATCACTCTCCTGGTCCGACCATGTGCCTCATTGTAGGGCATCTGGGCTGGTGTCACAGGGTTCCTGAGGGGTGTCAGCAACCACGGCATGTTGGGGTATCCCGAGTCACCTACGGACAGACAAGTGCACATTAGCTGACTTGGAAAAGTGGGCGGAATACTACAGATCAGATCACACACAATGGCACAAAGTCAGTACACACCGACAAGCCAGGCACGCTGGTTCTGCATCTGTGCCATCATCCTGGGGATGCAACTACTCCTCATCACAAAGGCATCGTGTGCTGAACCAGGGAAACGGGCACACACGTGTGTGATGGTCATATCTGCAAGACACACCACCAGTGCATTGACCGAGTGGTAGTGTCTTGCGGTTCCTGTAGGCCTGCTCCTGGGCCTGTGGTGGTACCAAAGCCACATGTGTCCCATCAATGGAGCCAATGACATGCGGCATCCTCCCCAGGGCATAGAAGTCACTCTTCACGTCAGTGAGTCGTCGCAGTCTAGGGAAATAGATGTACCGGTTCAGGAATAGCAACATTGCCGCCAAAACATCGCGGAGCACACGGCTCAACATGGTCTGTGACATCCCACCAGCAGTCGCCACAGTATGTTGGAAGGTACCGGTGGCAAAGAAGTGTAGGGCTGCCATCACCTTCACCTTGGGGGTCAGCGCTGTAGGATACGGCCGGCCAGGCTGCAAATGTGGGGCCAACTGCACTGCCAAATCCTCAATCAGCTGCCTGGTGACGCGGTACCGTCGGATGCTGTCCCGTTCCACCATCGTTGCCAGGTCTGGCAATGGTCGATGGACAGCAGGAGCCCTGCAGTGCAGAGGAGAAGTAAGCAAGATTGTCAGTCAGCCCACATATGCGGCATTGAACACACTCAATATCCCAACATACATCATTATGAGGCACAACTACATGAAGTGTGCAGTTCCGTAAGGACATGTATGGTACATACATGGCCAACATCTGTCATCACGGTCCAACAAGTGGCATCAATAAGTCCCAGGTTGGCCCATTGGATATCATGAGGCCGTGTCACAGTTCCCATCTCCTGCTGCCATGTCACAATCACCCCCCACAGTGACATGTGAGGACAGATGTGCCCCAGGCATCACAGCTCAACGACAGGTACATTCCCAGGGACCCTGTATTGCCACATGGACACTGGCATTACATGGAGTATCATGTATACACCACAGCAAAACAACTATGACCCCCACAGGTAGTGGTCCCACTTGCCACTGCAGGACAGACATGGACGTCTGTGACACACACACGCACAACATCAAAGTCCATGCACACACAACGTGGATGTGGAGACTGTCTCCCATTGTGCACATGAAATCAGAGACATTGTAAACACTACATGCACACAGACTGTGGAGGACCATCACTATTGTGCCACTGGGACACCCTGGCTCAAACATACCGTCCCACATGGGACTCACGGGGTATGTGACATGACATACACATACACCACCGTGAAATGTGACTATGGCACATGCACAGATATGAACAGTTGCACATCACAGTGGTCATGTACACGTAACACCCAGGATCCTGTCCCCATGAACACGTGCACAGCCTGGGGGTGGCTGCCCCCAGGTGACACCCACAGGACAACATGTACACCAACATACACACAATAGGAAATGCAGCCTTACATGCCTTATGATACAGTTTGGACAGGCTGTCGTGTTGTAGGTGTGCCCCTCACTCCCTGGGAGCTATCTGTGGCTGGCATATGTCCATCTGAGACAGGCATGGTGACATATGCCAGTCACTTGTACAGGGATGCGTTGAACAGCAATGGACCGATCGGTGCACCCGGCCGGCCCATTGCATTCAATGTGTGCGGGTACGCGTTGTACCCCTGTACGCGTTGTACCGCAATGGACCGATCGGTGCCCCCGGCCGGCCCATTGCATTCAATGTGTGCGGGTACGCGTTGTACCCCTGTACGCGTTGTACCACAATGGACCGATCAGTGCCCCCGGCCGGCCCATTGCATTGAATGTGTGCGGGTACGCGTTGTACCCCTGTACGCGTTGTACCGCAATGGACCGATCGGTGCCCCCGGCTGGCCCATTGCATTCAATGTATGCAGGTACGCGTTGTACCCGTGTACGCGTTGTACCGCAATGGACCGATCGGTGCCCCCGTCCGGCCCATTGCATTCAATGTGTGCGGGTACGCGTTGTACCCCTACGGCGTTGTACCGCAATGGACCGATCGGTGCCCCGGCCGGCCCATTGCATTCAATGTGTGCGGGTGCAGCGTTGTACCCCTGTACGCGTTGTACCGCAATGGACCGATCGGTGCCCCGGCCGGCCCATTGCATTCAATGTGTGCGGGTACGCGTTGTACCCCTGTACGCGTTAGTACCGCAATGGACCGATCGGTGCCCCGGCCGGCCCATTGCATTCAATGTGTGCGGGTACGCGTTGTACCCCTGTATGCGTTAGTACCGCAATGGACCGATCGGTGCCCCGGCCGGCCCATTGCATTCAATGTGTGCAGGTGCAGCGTTGTACCCCTGTACGCATTGTACCGCAATGGACCGATCGGTGCCCCGGCGGGCCCATTGCATTCAATGTGTGCGGGTACGCATTGTACCCCTGTACGCGTTGTACCGCAATGGACCGATCGGTGCCCCCGGCCGGCCCATTGCATTCAATGTGTGCGGTGCAGCGTTGTACCCCTGTATGCGTTGTTCCGCAATGGACCGATCGGTGCCCCCGGCCGGCCCATTGCATTCAATGTGTGCGGGTACGCGTTGTACCCCTGTACGCGTTGTACCGCAATGGACCGATCGGTGCCCCGGCCGGCCCATTGCATTCAATGTGTGCGGGTACGCGTTGTACCCCTGTCGCGCGTTGATCAGCAATGGACCGATCGGTGCCCGGCCGGCCCATTGCATTCAATGTGTGCGGAGTACGCGTTGTATCCCTGTACGCGTTGTACCGCAATGGACCGATCGGTGCCCCCGGCCGTCCCATTGCATTCAATGTGTGAGGGTGCACGCGTTGTACCCCTGTACGCGTTGTACCGCAATGGACCGATCGGTGCGCACCCATTGACAATGGCCTTGCCTGGCAACGGACGCGTTTTCGAATTTCGAGCGAGTCAGTTGCTGGAAATTCAGTTGGTCACCCACAACAATGTTGCAAAATCATGAATGTCATGAAGTTGAAGATTTGAAGGATGCCGTGGGCGTGTATTGGTGCTGCTATTCCATGGATTGGCCAGATTCAGAAGATGCAAACGACTTGGACCTATCACTTTGGACACAAGGGACAGTATCTGCCTCTCCAGCACATATATATTGCTGGCTGTTCCCCTGAGAGCTCACTTGCCTGCACTACATGCTCCAGGACGACATCTGCCACTGCACTGCTGCTGTCTCTGCCCCTCTGGACCCTGCAATGGCACGTACTGTGGAGAGAGCCCCAGCCTTCAGCCTTGAGGAGAACCAGGCCCTGCTGGACAGCCTACTTCCACAGTACAGCAAGCTGTATGGGACACCAGGGGAGCAGGTGAGTGTTCTGTGTACTGACTTTCTGAATGTGCATTTTGTCTGACTAGCAAGGCTGAAAGTCTGCACGCCACTGGCTAGCAGGCTCACTGAGTAGTTGTCACCCCCATAGTGTGTAGTGACATGCACTGGACAGGTATGGTGCAGTGACAGTGCATTTGAACAAGGTTTTACTTCCCATGCAATGATACCATGTAGTGACGTCTGGCAAACTGTCCATGGGCAGCGTTGCACTGCCTGTGTACATCATGTGCCCCTGTGAATGAGACATGTATATACAACTGTGTCATGCACGGATATGTTGCATGTGTAGTAATGGCCTTTTCACTTTGTCATCCTGACAGGTTAATGCCCATCGGAAGCAGGAGATCTGGAAGGACATCGTCCGGGCTGTCCGGTCCGTGGGGGTCTACAAGCGCCGGATCCGCAACTGCCAGAAGAGGTGGCAGGACCTTCGGGGCTGGACCCGGAGGATTGCACGGGTCCAGCTGAAGCTGTCGCCTCCTCGCAGGAGGGGCGGAACACGGACCCTGACCCCCACATGCTCCAGATCCTGGCGGTGGTGTTTCCAGACCTGGATGGGCAGCTGAAGGCCAGACAGCAGCAAGGAGGGGGTGAGTCAAAGACTGCACTGTGAACTCTGTATTACATGCTTTGTGCCCTCCTCTGGCCTGGTTCAACTGCCACAGTGCAGCAGTCATGTTGTCCAGGAGCCATGTCCCTCTATTGTGCACTGCCCACTCCTCATCTGATACCCAGGTGTGGCCCTTACATTCAGGGAATTGTGTCACTTGGGACTGTGTCCTTGCAGTTTGCTTCACTAAAGGTGGGGGACAGTATCTGTTTCCCTAACTCTGTTGTGGGCATCATGGGTGGGTCCATTGTTCACACAACGCCTGTGTTCGGACATGTAATCTGCGTGTTGCTTTGATATGCGGTCCACTTGCTGAGCTGAGCCACCACATGTGCCTGGGGTATGTGGCACACGCCCTTGCAGCGGGTGGGAACAATGTTTGGGCCCCAGGAGTGTGCAGATTACGTGTGTCACACATACATAGCCAGCTATCCACTGTCCAGGGCTCATCCCTCATTCATGTGGGGCAGGACAGTCATGCCTACTCCAGGCCATGCAATGCACTCTGTACTCCCACTCCCGTGTATCAGCTGACACATTGTGCGCAGTGATTTGACCCCTCAGGTGTCTGCCTCTGTGTCAGTGTGCTGTGGATTAGTTGCCAGGACTGCTGGGGTGTTTCTTGGTAGGGGCTCAGCATGCCACTGGAGATGTGACCATAGGAGACGATACTTGTGTGTCACATAGGTGTTTGATCAGCTGCCCGTGCAGACTGGGGTATGCGAATGTGAAGTTCAGGCAGCTGTTCCCCATTCACAGCAGATTGTGAGGGGCTCAGGTTCAGAGGGTAGTGTCACAGGTCTCCCATATGTCCAATCGGTATGACCTGGACAGATGAGGGTTAAGATGATGTGTTGTGTGGGGGATGTACATGTGCACTTGTGCAGCTCCAGGACTTGCATTCCCCATGACCTACTATTGTGACACAGTGCAGAGTGTTGTTGTCTGGCTGCCAAGTCATACATCACTGAGACAGTGATGTATGACTTAGCAGTCATGCCTCCGCCATGGCATGTGTCTACTTATTGGTGATCCTGCAGGGGAGTGACATGTGCTACATGCACACCATTGTGGCGATGGCTATCAGGACATGGGTGCATCATGGTGTCTGTCGCTGGTATGCATCACATGCATATCCTATTTGACTCTGGGCGTCCCTTTCATCCGGAAACCTGTACTGACTCAGTGGCAAGAGTTGTGATGTGTGCATGTCCACATGCTACACCGTGTCCTCTGCACTGTCCAACTACTGTGTAGTTGGTGCATGTGTCCACACTGGGGTGTTGCTATCCAACAGACACCAGACAGATGGGTGCAAGGCCATGTGGGATGTGAGTGCCATGGTTGGCATCAGACTGACAATTGGCTTCTCCTGTTCAGTTAGGGCACTTTTAGCAATGTACAACTAATGATGCCAGGGCTTGCTCTGTAATGTGCTGTGCTCACAGTGGTGTGTGCGTTTGGTACAGGTGACTGATGTTTGTCTGTTTCCCCATTGTTTGCAGATACATCCACGGCCATGGAAGGGGACAGCTCCACGGACCAGGAGGAGCCGGAGAGCCAGACTGGGTCAGCAGCCGAGGAGTGGTCGGAGGGACCCAGTGGCACGGAGGGCGAGGGGAGCCACACCGAGGAGTCCTCAGCACCATCCACCTCAGCTGAGGACCAGAGCAACTCGGAGGATGACTCCCTTATGGAGGCGGGTGTCAGCAGCCACCACACCCCAGCTAGTGTTGCTGTCCCCGCCACCACCAGCACCACCACCGCCCTCCCATCGGCTCCCATTCCCCAGGTCCGTGGAGGCTCCCATGTTCGGGAGCGTGTCTCCTTTGGGCCAGGCACCGCACCCCCTGCCCCTGTGTCCCCTGCTGCCCTGAGTGAGGAGTCTGTGTACCTCCTTCGCCAGCTCCATGTAGGGCAGACAGCCATGCTGAGTGTCCTCCATGCGCACACCGCTCTGTTGACTCAGCTGGTGTCATTCATGGAGGGCATCTCATCGGGCATGTCTGACCTACAGAGGGGCAATAGGTCCATGGACTCCTCCCTGATGGCAGCAGTGTCCCTCCTCAGACAGTCCCTCACCCCTCCTGCCTCTGCTCCATCCACACTCCCCAGCACCTTACCCGTCCCAAGCACACACACACCGGCACAGGCACACACCAGCACACACACATCCAGCACACAGACACACACGCCACAAACAAAACGCACACGCACGCACAGTCAGGGGACTGAAACCAGACTCACAGGGGATGGGGCCCTGGAACACACACACGCATCCACGAGCACTGCGCAGTCCTCAGTTGCCTCTCCCTCCAAAACACCCTCCCTTGCCTCACCTGCAACCCCAAAGACCCAGCGGCTCTTCCTCAGTGACCTCGGCCTCTTCCCCTCCGATCCAGCTGATACAGCATTCAGGGGGAAGAGGAAGCCCACCCACATGGAGCAGAGTGCCCCTCGCCCCCGGACACCCTCCCCCAGGCACAGACAGAGTGAGGCCCCCACCCGCAAGTCCCCCCGGAGTCGTAAGAGCAAGACCCCGCCGCCGCCCTGCAGCTCAGGCACCAGGTCTCCTTCCTCCATCCCTCAGGCCCCCACTCCACAGGTGCCCCCACCACACCCTGCCCCAGGTTCCCCCACCCACAGATATACCATCCCCAAGAGGATCCGGCCTTCTCCCCCTGCCACTTGCTCTCCCGGCACCACACCCCCGCTGCGCTTGTCTGTGCCACTGATGTGGTGAGGGTGTCCTCCCCCTCTGTCCAGCCCACCTTGCCTGTTCCCCATTCTCCTCCCCTGGTGGTAGGCACTGCAGTGGAGTCCACTACCACCCTGTCTGACTTGGGCACTGCAGTGGCGGACCTGTCCACTCCATCTGCAGGGTCCACTGCAGTCGTGCCGGCACCCACAACATCTGAGTCATGCCCCCCAGTTGTGCCGGCACACACCATGTCAGACACCTCCACTGCAGTTGTCAGTGGCTCTCCAGCACCCACCACCCCTTCCCTGCTTCCTCCTGGTGAGCCCTGATCCTGTCCCTGCGGTGCCTGGCCTGCCCCCCCGGTTGCCCCTCCTAGTGGATTGTCCCTGGTTTTGTGCAGGCATGCGTAGGGTGACATCTGCCACTATCACCCAGTTTGGACTTTGACAATGGACTGGCCATTGGCCTTTGTGTTTTTTCTGGACTTTGTTTTCATTACACACATATGCTGAATAAAGCAACTTTCTGTTCTCTAGTGCTTATGCTTCTGATGTACATGTTGTTGATGATGCTAACCATGCCCTTGCTGCAGTGATGGTGATATTTGGTCTCATGATAATGAAGTGTTACTGTGCAGGAACCCATGTGGTCCAGGGGAATGTGTCCTATCCTGTGGTGTATCCATGTCATCCATAGCAGCATCTGAGGGTGTCATGTGTTCAGTATTTGGCAATGGGATTTCCTACTTAGATTAGCTATTTCACATCTGTGGCTTCCACCCCTGCACATCTGTTGTGCCTGCCATTGTTCAATTCGTCTACTTCCCTGACCGTGTGGCCATCTCCACTGGACATGCAGGTTTGGGCATCAATGGGGAAGGACTCATCCGTGTTGTCAGTGCAACATTGCTATACAAGTGTGTTGGATCTGTGCTGATGATTCCGTTGGCACTTCCATGACCAGGCTGATGTGATGGGAGCCCTCATTTGGTGCTAATTGTTGATTGTGTGACCAAGTGCTCAGCTGACATGATGGGGCCCTACTGAGGCAACATATGGCACAGCTTTCCTCACACAGGAGTGGAGTCCCCTCATGGCAGTGTGTACTCCTGTGACATTGCCTGCGCCCAAGGTGTGTGTTGTATGTGCATGTCTGTGTGTTCACTTCCGTTTAGCTGTGCATGCTGTGATCCCTAGTGTTGTACCTGTTTGTGATGCTTGCTGAGTTGACCTATGTTCCCCCAAAGTCTTCTCCCTGGGTTCTCTGTGATGTGGGTGCATGGCACATTACTGGTCATCAGGGTGTCACCCATAGGTGTGTTTGCTGTCAGGGCTGAGTTTGTGTGCAGACGCAGATGGGTCACAGTCAGGTTTCCCCTTGGCACTTGTTGTTTGCCCCTGTCATGTGATTTCCAGTTTGTGTTATCTTTCAGTGATTGTGACACATTGTGTGTGTGACTGCTGGCACTCCTCAGGGTCCGGGCTGCAATGTTGGTTGTTGTCTATGTGTGTTCTTTGTGGGTGACCTTGGCTTCTTCATTGGTGTGTGACTGTGGCTGGGATCCCATTGGTTGGTGTGGTATTGCCGTCATGTCCATGTACAGCGTAGTGTGCAGTGTGTCAGACATTCAGGAGTCTTGTTGAGTGGCCATGTGTGATGTGTTTCTGCACCTTGGTTCCCACCCACCACCCTGGAATAGTCATGGGTGCATGTGCAATGTCACCAGTGCATGTGTGCTTCACTGCTGCACATTGTTGGAGGTCGAGGGGTGTGGTGTTGAGTGTGTGCAGATGAGAGTTGTTGCCCGGCTAGGCCCCTGCCTCCATGTTGGCCTTGGCTTACTGGCCATGCTGATTGATTTGTGCTTGTGTAGGTGTGATGGTAGTTTGTTGCTCAGGACACATGACTGTGGTTCACAGTGTGAACGACATTTAGCTTTGTCATCACAGTGGGATTGTAATGCAGCCCAGGGTCACCACATTGTGGGGGCCCTGGGGGTAGTGCTGTGGTGTGTCTGTGTCTTGCTGTGTCAGTTGCTGTTCCTACGTGCCTGTGTGACATGTGTGATTTGTGCTCCCTCTCATCTGACAATGCCTGCTTGCCCACATAGGGGATTTGGATCCATGAGTTACCTTTGTGTGGCACTGTATGCACATCTGTATGATTGGTATTCAGGTCTCCTCATGTGTTGTGTGGTTGCCTGGGGACACTGGCACCCCCCTTCACCTGTTGTGTATGATGTGCAGTGTGGGTCTGCCTGTTTGTGTTTGTGCATCTGCACCACTGCATTGGCATATCTTGGGTGTGCCATTGGCTGTATGTAGTTTGGTGGGTTTCCCCTGCTGTCCCTGGGACTCCTAGGTCATCGGTCAGCACAATGATCATGGTTTGTGTGTCCCATTGCTGCCATGGTATGGTATCTGTTCACCTCACATCTACAGTCTCCACAGGGTATCTGCATTTGTGTGCCCATTGGTGCAAATATGTGGGTCTGCATTCTGATGGTCACTTCTGTCATTGTGTCATTGATGAATGTTGACAGTGTCAGCCCCCATGGGTGTTGTTTGTCTGCACATGGCCAAAGGTATGTCTTATTTGCACTGCAGTATTTGGCTCCCCCAATTTATGTTGCAATGGGACACATGCACTACTTTGCCACTGATGTGTTTTTTGTTCTGTGACCAGGAATCATCCATGCAGTTTGGCAGTTGCAGCTCTTTCTTTGTCAACACTTACCTTTTGGTCACTGTGATGATGGGGGTTTGGTCCCCATTGCCACAATGTTCAAAATGTGCTTCAGCTATGGACCCCACACTTACATTTTGGTCACTGTGGTGATGGGACGTTAGACCCCATTGCCACAATGTTCAGAATGTGCTTCAGCTATGGACCCCACACTTACCTTTTGGTCACTGTGATGATGGGGGTTTGGACCCCATTGCCTCAATGGTCATGGCCTGCTTGCATTGTGGGGGCCACACACATATATGTGTGGCACATGTGCTAGGGGGTCACATTGTATGTTCAAAGTCATGTTCAGTGTTGTAGGCATTTGACACAGTCTACACACGCTTGTCATGGTGTTGGGGGGATGTCTTTTTCTTGCATTCCCTAGGTTGTGGTGTGCTGGTTGTGTCATGCATTGTCCATCCTATGAGTGGGGGTGGTAGTGGTGGTAGGCATCCAGCCCCCCCTGGGTGAGGGTGGTAGTAGTGGTAGGCATCCAGCCCCCCCTGGCTAAGGGTGGTAGTAGTGGTAGGCATCCAGCCCCCCTGGGTGAGGGTGGTAGTAGTGGTAGGCATCCAGCCCCCCTGGGTGAGGGTGGTAGTAGTGGTAGGCATCCAGCCCCCCTGGGTGAGGGTGGTAGTAGTGGTAGGCATCCAGCCCCCTGGGTGAGGGTGGTAGTAGTGGTAGGCATCCAGCCCCCCCTGGGTGAGGGTGGTAGTAGTGGTAGGCATCTGGCACCCCCATGGCTAAGGGTGGTAGTGGTGGTGGGCATCTGGCACCACCCTGGCTAAGGGTGGTAGTAGTGGTAGGCATCCAGCCCCCCCTTGGTGAGGGTGGTAGTAGTGGTAGGCATCCAACCCCCCCTGGCTAAGGGTGGTAGTAGTGGTAGGCATCCAGCCCCCACTGGGTGAGGGTGGTAGTAGTGGTAGGCATCCAGCCCCCCTGGGTGAGGGTGGTAGTAGTGGTAGGCATCCAGCCCCCCCTGGGTGAGGGTGGTAGTAGTGGTAGGCATCTGGCACCCCCTGGGTGAGGGTGGTAGTAGTGGTAGGCATCTGGCACCCCCTGGGTGAGGGTGGTAGTAGTGGTAGGCATCCAGCCCCCCCTGGGTGAGGGTGGTAGTAGTGGTAGGCATCCAGCCCCCCCTGGCTAAGGGTGGTAGTAGTGGTAGGCATCCAGCCCCCCCTGGCTAAGGGTGGTAGTAGTGGTAGGCATCCAGCCCCCCCTGGCTAAGGGTGGCTAAGGGTGGTAGTAGTGGTAGGCATCCAGCCCCCCCTGGCTAAGGGTGGTAGTAGTGGTAGGCATCCAGCCCCCCCTGGGTGAGGGTGGATTTAGTGGTAGAGCATCCAGCCCCCTGGGTGAGGGTGGTAGTAGTGGTAGGCATCCAGCCCCCTGGGTGAGGGTGGTAGTAGTGGTAGGCATCTGGCACCCCCATGGCTAAGGGTGGTAGTGGTGGTGGGCATCTGGCACCACCCTGGCTAAGGGTGGTAGTAGTGGTAGGCATCCAGCCCCCCTGGGTGAGGGTGGTAGTAGTGGTAGGCATCCAGCCCCCCTGGCTAAGGGTGGTAGTTGTGGTAGGCATCCAGCCCCCCTGGGTGAGGGTGGTAGTAGTGGTAGGCATCCAGCCCCCTGGGTGAGGGTGGTAGTAGTGGTAGGCATCTGGCACCCCCTGGCTAAGGGTGGTAGTAGTGGTAGGCATCCAGCCCCCCTGGGTGAGGGTGGTAGTAGTGGTAGGCATCCAGCCCCCTGGGTGAGGGTGGTAGTAGTGGTAGGCATCCAGCCCCCCTGGGTGAGGGTGGTAGTAGTGGTAGGCATCCAGCCCCCCTGGCTAAGGGTGGTAGTAGTGGTAGGCATCCAGCCCCCCTGGCTAAGGGTGGTAGTAGTGGTAGGCATCCAGCCCCCTGGCTAAGGGTGGTAGTAGTGGTAGGCATCCAGCCCCCCCTGGGTAGGGGCGGTGGTGCGCATTCAGGCCCCTGTGTGCATATGTGGCATTGGTGATGGGCATCCCGCCCCTATGGTGCTGCTGTTGCTGGTGTAAGTATATTCTGCATCCCTCTGTGTGTGTGTGATGTGTCGTGTACGTGTTGTATGTGCTTTGTGGTTGGTGTCTGACTTACCTTCTGCGCCGTACGCGTCCGTGCCTGTTCCGGTAGTAAATGTAGAATATTGGTATGATCGGGACGAAGGGATTCATGGTTGGTTCGTGTCGTTCGTCCTTCTCGTTGCTTCGCGTCGTCCTCGTCGCTTCGCGTCGTCCTCGTCGCTGGCGTGTTCGTCTCGTAGCCGTGGATTGTGTTGTGGCGCGAATCGGAGCTTATGTGCGCCTCTCCCGGATGCTTTGACGTGCCGTGCGTAGCGACGGGTTCGGCGCGTACGGGAAGCGCATCGTACTTGTTCGGCTGGACGGAGCTGCATTTTCCCTTCCGTGCGACTCGATTCTGCGTTTCCGGATTCGCCTCGGTCGGAGAACAGGACCTGGATTGGGTGAGTACGGCTCGGCCGGATTCTGTGCTGTGGTGCGCATCGTACTTACTCGTTCGGTGTGCTGTACGGATCGGTCGGGAAACAGGCATTCGCATGGCTTTTTTCCCGACCAAATGGTATTGGGTGCGCCTCCGACCGAGATCGGAATCGGCCCCTAGGTCTTTTAAATTTTTGTTCTTGCGATAAGCAAATAAAGGCTTTGGAATTTTCTCTTCGGATTCTTTGTCAACATTTAAAATATGCCAACTTGAGGAGATAATTTGTCTTATCTTTGCATTCATCATAGAATGTCTGGTGACAAATACTAGTGCTGTGGTTTTCTGTTTGCTGTTGTTGGTTAATAGGTGTTGTCTGTCATAAAACCTAGCTCTCTTATAGGAGTCTTTCACTAGTTTACGTGGATATCCTCGCACTAGAAATTTCTTTCTTATCTCCGAAGCTCTCTTATCATAGTCCATGATAGTAGTACAGTTTCTGCGTAAACGCAGAAACTGACCAAAGGGGATACTGTTTTTCTGTGACTTCGGATGGAAGCTATTGTAGTGCAAAAGCGTATTGCGCGCCGTGGGTTTAGTGAACAAATCAACTGCTAGTTTGCCTGCAACATGTTTAATAGTAATATCCAGAAATTCTATCTGGTTATTATCAATAGCAGAGGTGAAATGTAGGTTTCGGTCACACAGGTTTAACCATGTAAGAAACTCATGTAGATTGTCCTCATTATCTGACCAGATAAAAAAAATATCGTCTATGAAGCGCGACCATTTCCAAATAGATTCGAAAAATGGTGCTACTTCATCGTAGATATGTGTATGTTCGAATTTGGCCATATAGATATTTGCCACCGTTGGCGCACAGGACGCGCCCATGCTTACTCCCTTTGATTGTTGAAATAATTGGCCATTAAACTCAAAGATGTTGGCCTCAAGAACTATTTTAAGGCACTTGATAATGAAATTTTCATTGCAGTCGATGTTCATAATTTGAATGAACCATTCCACTGCCGATAATGCCCCTTGGATTGGTATGTTGCTATAGAGGCTTTCTATATCAAGAGTTACTAGCCATTGTTGTTGTGGGTTAAAAGGAACCTCTTCTATAAGATTT
The DNA here is from genome assembly GCA_963921515.1 of Calotriton arnoldi. Lineage (NCBI taxonomy): Eukaryota > Metazoa > Chordata > Amphibia > Caudata > Salamandridae > Calotriton > Calotriton arnoldi. The sequence goes on from CAWUFW010008159.1 coordinate 437,106, forward strand.
ATTATATGTCGCGTATCTTGGACATATGCCGGAGTCTTATTAACATGAGGGCGTAAGATGGCGTTCAGGTATTTGGACAATGGCTCTGTAACAGAACCTATCGTCGAGACAATAGGTCTGTACGGTGGATCCTTCTCATTTTTGTGTATTTTGGGGGTACCGTACAGACAGGCCATCTTTGGACTCTGTACATTAAGGTAGTCATATTCTTTGTCACAAATGTCACCATCTCTCAGTGCTTTGCTGGTGATACGTTGAATTTTGTTTTTTATTTTATCAGTTGCGTTTCTGCTGATTTTGGAATAGAAGTTGGTGTCTTGTAGCATATCCTCCATTTTCATCACATAGTCGGTGGTATTCATGATTGCAATGCCCCCACCTTTATCACAACTTTTGATGGTGATATCAGAATTGTTTTTCAAATTTAATAAAGCCTGATGTTCTTCCGGTTGAATATTATAAGGGGTTCTTTGTACATATTTGGTGGCTGCAATCATTTTTTGATATACCACCTGTTCGAATACAATAGCCTCCGGTGGTACTTGTTCAACCGTAGGTGTAAAATTAGATTTTGGCATCAAGCCTGATTTTTTAATTTGTGTCGAACAAGTATTCTGTTCTGCAAAAAACAATTTTAATCGAATTTTTCGAAAGAATGCTGTTAAGTCACTGAACAGTTCGAATTTATTCAGACCAGAATGAGGGACAAATGTAAGGCCTTTACATAGCAATGAATAGGTCGCTGGTGTTAAATTAGAGGTACTCAAATTAAAAACTGGAATTTCTTCTACTCTCTCCAGTATTGGGCATTGCGCGTTACCAGAAATTGATTCTGGTTCATCTGATTTCCCCGATATCGGGGTTGATATTGAGGCCTCCAATTGCCTCTGCGTTGGTTGCGCCTCCCTAAAAAAGAATGGGGAGCTTGATAGGGTCTAGATGTATACCGACTATTTCTATTTTCAAACTGGTTAGGTGCACTATCATTATCTGAATCAGACGTCTCTGAGACGGTTGTTACTTTTCTGTTATATCGTCTGTAATCTTGTTGGTCTTGTGGCATACCTTCCTGTTGTGTGTAGTAATGTTCAGACAAGTACGGATACGTACTTTCTTTAGTAGAAAAACGAATGTCTTTTTTTAGTTTATCGGTTTTCCTTTTGAGAAGATATTCCGTACATGAGTTTATTTCTTGATCTAATTCCTCTAATGTTTTTTTAGCTTCATCTACAGCTGTATTATTTTTGATCTTATTTTCTAGTTCTAGGATTTCAGAGATCAATGCTTGTAACATTTCTTTTGCCGTTTCAACAATCAGCATCATTAAATCGCGCGAACAACGATTCGCAATCATTGACCATTTTTCAAGAAATGCTTTGAGTTGGACAAATAATCCCGGAATGTTTTTTACCCTCAATCCTTGGGGGATGACACTTGCTCTCAGGTATTCCAGCATATATTGTCCATGCAGTTCTATTCTTTTGGTCTTTTTCTTTAGGGCTAGGAGTTTATTAAAATCTTCATTTTTATCAGGATTTGCTGTTGATTGTTGGCCAAATACCCCCGTGCCTCCTACCATTGATGCAAAATCATCATCACTAAAACCAAATGTCATTAAATTAGCCATGACAAGTGATTACCTTTGTGTATGATATTAGATCTAGGATTATTAGAGATATTTCAATTGTAATGTAATGTCAAATAAATTCTCAGTTAGTTTTAAAAGTTGAGAATAGAAAATGAGAAAACTGAAATTAGTAGGACAAAGTGAGAAAGTAGATAGTTAGGTAGCTTCAACAAGTGCTAGTAATCATACAGTTCTTTGAAAACATGGACACAGACTAGATTAAATTTCTGCACTCGCCTAGACTGGCTATCCCCTCACAGACAGGCTGCGAGAATTGCAATTTTGAAAAAGGGGACCCCTACTGAAAACAATGGATCTTGCTAGCTGTAGGGAAAAATATCATTTGGGGTAAGACAAAGAGCTATCCACAAGATATATAATAACTAATTAATACAGAGCATCAGGCCTGAATCTGTGTGAAAACAATACACATCAAATAATTATGTACATATGACTGGAAACAATTCCTTTTTGATATAAAATTGTCTTTCTTTATTCTTATAAGTCAATATTTTTCAGTTCATGTTTTTTTATATATATATCTAAGATTTGTAAAACAAATTCTCCCCTGTTCGAAGAGCACTCGAAGAACAGATGTAGTGAAGGCAGGCAGCATTCTTTATTCAGAATCATTTGTAAGGCCTAACGCGTTTCGGAGTACAATCTCCTTGCTCACAGGCATCTCAATGGGCTGCGCACATTTGAAGAGGTATTGCCCCATCATGCTCTTTTCATAGGTGAATCCAGTATACTGCATGATGGGATGTGTAGAACTTTCTGTCAGAAATGCCCCTTAAAAAATATTATCATCCTGTAGTAGGTTCTGCGCTGCCACATATTATTAATTACATTGTCCTTACCCTCTGGTGGGCTTCTGAACACAGGAAATGCTGACAATTAGGCCATGTTCTTCCCTAACAGACTCGAAATCGTTCCCAGTCCAGGGCCCCTTTCCTCTATTTCTTTAAGGGTGGTGCCTCTTCACAGCTGGATTGTACTCCGAAATGCGTTAGGCCTTACAAATGATTCTGAATAAAGAATGCTGCCTGCCTTCACTACATCTGTTCTTCGAGTGCTCTTCGAACAGGGGAGAATTTGTTTTACATTTGAAAAACGGCAATTTCCTGTGTTCAGAAGCCCACCAGAGGGTAAGGACAATGTAATTAATAATATGTGGCAGCGCAGAACCTACTACAGGATGATAATATTTTTTAAGGGGCATTTCTGACAGCAAGTACTACACATCCCATCATGCAGTATACTGGATTCACCTATGAAAAGAGCATGATGGGACAATACCTCTTCAAATCTGCGCAGCCCATTGAGATGCCTGTGAGCAAGGAGATTGGACTCCGAAACGCGTTAGGCCTTACAAATGATTCTGAATAAAGAATGCTGCCTGCCTTCACTACATCTGTTCTTCGAGTGCTCTTCGAACAGGGGAGAATTTGTTTTACATATATCTAAGATTATAGGTATATAATATGTGTGGTTATCATTCAGGTTACCACTAACGATTTAATGGGGAAATAGACGGCTATCAATAATTTTATGATATCTACTACATAATAGATCTGTTTCTTATTGATTTCCTGAATATACTAATAGTCTTTAGAGCAAGCTCTACTCTTTTTGCACTATTTCTTGTGCACGGGTGATTCAATTTAACTTTTTACCTTTTCCCTCAAGGAGTTATAAAGGTGTATTTACTCCTTTGTCCTTTCTTTCCTCCTCCTTTTTTTCCTATAAATACTTTTAGGGTGTTAGCTTCAGAGTATAAACAAATTGTGCTCTTATATGTAATTTTGTGATGAATCTGCTAAAAAGAATAATTTTTTTTTGTTAATAAAGAACAGACATTAAAGTGATAGAAGCATTTAGTGCTCATTTGTATATCAGTATTGAATGATCAGGCCTCAAGTGCTTTTTAGCTTCTTATTTTGTTTATTCTGCACTTTATTATAGAGAAAGTTGAGACGGTTCTCCCTGACGAAGGCTTAAACGCCGAAACGCGCGTCGTGTTTTGTCATCGACCGCCAGCCTTTGAATTGTTTGACAACCTAACAACTCCTCCTCTTGGTTTTAAAATAGCGAAACTTTTTATGTATAGCACTGTAATGTTTTGTCTGTGAAAAACAATTTGTGTATTTTGTACATATGTGTTTGTATTTATAAAATATATTATTTCACTATCTGTGTATAAAAATAATATCAAAAGATCAAAAAAGATATATATATAAAAAAACATGAACTGAAAAATATTGACTTATAAGAATAAAGAAAGACAATGTTATATCAAAAAGGAATTGTTTCCAGTCATATGTACATAATTATTTGATGTGTATTGTTTTCACACAGATTCAGGCCTGATGCTCTGTATTAATTAGTTATTATATATCTTGTGGATAGCTCTTTGTCTTACCCCAAATGTGCACTGGGGGGTACCCATGTTACCACCCTACATTTAAGTGCACTAAGTGGCAGGCACCGTGTGGTGCCTGCCACGTAGTGCACTGAAATGCACAACATGCATTTTCAACATTGTGGCGGGTGCTGCTGTCAGCAGCACCCGCTGCAATGTTAAATGCAAGATGCGACCGCCATGGTGTGCGGAACCGCCGCATGTATTGCGGACGGTCCCAGTCACCACCACAATGGCGGACGGACTTCAGTCCGTCCGCCATCGTTATTGGCCCCTAAGGGCCTTATTTAGAGTTCAACAGACATGTTACTTCGTCAAAAATGTGATGGATATCCCATCCTCTGTCTTACAAGTGCCATTTGATATAATGCACTTGCAATACAGTTGACAGAATATCTGTCCTATTTTGACTGAATAACCCGTCCGCTGAACTCTAAATCAGGTCAACAGTCGCATCTAGGTCCCAATTTTCCTGTGATCATTGCTGAAAAGTGCCCATCAGAATAATTTGTGTATGGATTATTCCTGTTAGTGTAGATGGGAGAACATAAGATACTGGGAGACTGCAATCCATCAAACAAATAGGCATTGCTCATATTACCAGAGAGTTTTGAATATGACTCCCATGGTGGAAACCATGATAAATTAGCATTAAAAGGGTGGAAGTAAGAATATTTGTAATGTAGTTATATTTTGCATAGCAGAATTTTATTTACCTGCTATATCACCGATGAGGGTGCAAATTACCACCAAAATGCAAAGGATGAATGTATTGTGTTATAATAGTGACCTATGGTAAAGTGGATGTGAAAAACTGAAATTATCTGATTGAAGGGAAACCATTATAAAATAAAAAGAAATAAAGTAGAACATAAAAGAGAGAAATTTCGGAATTATAAGGCAAGTTAAAAAAAAAATAACAAGTGACAAGCAAATGTCTCACAAAAGAGGGCAAACATTTCTCACAATACTGGGTACAAGGACGATACATAGAACGCGGCAGGAATTAAATTAATCCAGTTACAGCACCTAAATATCAACTGAATATATAGGAAATATAGTTTGAAAATAGGGTGTGGTGGCGGTCTTTAGAAAGAAATTTCCACACACAATCTGAGCCAAGATGCCATTCATATTACTAACAAAATGTCTTATTAAGAAACTCCAAAAATAAAGAGGAATAATTAAGGTTTAGTAAGAAAGAAACAGATTTTGGTGTTACATATGGAAACAGCATCACCAGACAAGGCTAACCCAAATATGCAATGGATTATTACAATATTTAAATATCTTCTGTGGAAGGAGATTAGTGATAAACTGCATGCATCTACACCTCTCAAATATTTTAAAAGAATTGCAATCCAAGGAGGAGAGACTGCAAATAAACTACACACTTTCCAAAGGGAAAAAAATGAATTAATTAAGAAATTCTATGGAATCCTCAAATAATTTTGAATTGTCAAACACAATAATTTGCTAAAAATTGAATAAAGAGATTACATGAATGAACGGACAACTATAAATGGAATTAGAGACTGACAAATGGCAAAGTACCTTAGAGGCTCTGAAAGCCAGACCGATTAAACACAATAAGAGGTAGAAGATGCAAAAATACACAAACATTTTAGAGAGACATTTGTTTACGTAAGAGGTGAGATGTACAAATGGGCACAAAAAAATCAGTGGTATTAGATCTAGGAAAAAACACAACCACCAAAGTCTACAGAAATAAGTTCAAGAGAGGAATCATGAGCAATATCAAGCAATGAAAGAGCGTGACCAACGGAAACTAAAGGAGAAATATCAACAGAAGCGCAACAAATATTCTTTTAAAATGTGGTCCATCAAAGAAAAACTGAAAGGGATCCAGGACAAGGAAAACAATTAAAAGCAAAGAAATCACAACATCAATTAACAACCACTCAATAGACATATTACAAAAAGGGACAGGATTTGCACCAAAATATCATGCAAAATGGATGGATACAATAAAACACTGTTCAAATACAGATGAAAATATGTTTTAAAGTTATCAATATATTCCTCAACAAATTTTTGATATATGCTATAATATGTTAAATTTGGCGATTTCCTATGGTGATTTTTGTCTAAAAAACGGCATTGGGAATAATAAGTAGACGGGGTTGTTGATGAAGGAGTAAGACAGACAGGTCTTGTGATTTAGGGCTACCCCTCCATCAAACTTCCCAATGTGGTCTTCATAAGCTGTGTTGCATCCGCCTGGATTCAGAATGGTGAGGCTATCCAGGTTAATATTGTAAATGGCATCTGCTATATCAGTGCTGTTGGAGAGGGCCAATCAGCAATTTAGAAGGAAAAATGATTCATTGTTTTGGTCCGCATTGTTAGAGTATCAAAGTTTTTGCAGGGCTGGAGGATGATTGAGAGTGCAATTGTGAGAAAGTCATCCTTTTTGCTCTGTTCACCCCCATTTTTCGACTGATACTGGTGGTAACTGACTCTGACTGCCCTGGGCTCTGCTAACCGGGCCCAGGTCCAGTGCTCTGATTAAAAAGGTATATGGTAATCAGGTATAATGACAATTGGCAATGACAGACCTCTGTAAGTCGCTAGTATAAAATAAGGCAAGGGGGATTCAAACTACCTATAAGTCCTGAGTATATATTTGGGCAGGGAGGTTTAGCGGCCTAGTAGATTTCTTGCACTGAGGGGGTACTGCTGTGTTGCCTGCTCTCATTTTTAAAGAGATCCTTTAAAAGTCAATTATATGCAACTTTGACTTTAGAATTAAAGCTCCTTCCTAAGTGGTAATCAACCTTATGTTTGCATAGAGGTCACCCTAAGGTCTCCCCTAGGTGCCCCAGGGCTGGGGTGCAACGTAACTATAAGCAGGGACATTATAAAAGATGTTTTATATGCCTGGGTGAGGGAAAAACTGCCAATTTAGTTTTCCCCCATTGTAGATCCTTGCCTCCATTTGCTAACAATGGTATCTTTTAATAAAGTATAAATATTGCTAGGAAGGAGATAAAATGTCATTCAAGGACTTGAAAGATTGGTAATGATAAATTTAACAACTTGTCACTGTTGAATTTATAATAACAAATACAGAAGAGAAGTTATAGGACTTTCTTTTCTGTGAGCCAAAATCCAGCCTTACAGCAGGCTCTCCTGATTGGTACACCTTAACAGGCTAGCCAAGCTGCTTTGATGAGGTGATAAGTGGCCTGCATAGAACAGATGTTATCTGGTGGGGGAGCACTACAGCTGCTGAGAACAGGCCAGAAAGGAGGCTGGGTAAATCAAACTGGGCTTCAAAGAGAGTAGAACAGGACAGTAAGGAATGCCAGCCAGGCCTACCCCTTCTTCCTGTACCCCCAGCCAGATGGCAGGTCCAGGAATGGTATTTGCAGAAGGTCTGGAGGGGGAGTGTTAATAGAAATGAGCCACACCAGTAGGTTGGTTTAGCCAGGTCTTACTCTCCAGGAGAGGAATTCTTCGTCTTGAATTTGAAAGTGGAGTGTTGTAGGACAAGAATATGCCACACTTTGGAGGAAGCTGTCATGCTTTTGGGTGGTACCCTGCACCCCATTGGACAAAGGTGCCTCCCTGCTTGTCACCCCAGATCATTGAATAAATATGTGAGAGCTGCACAGCAACTCAGATCTACTGACTGAAACTACGAGAAGAAGAAAGACTACCCTGCTGGAACCCTAGTCTGCACCCAAAGGATTGCACTTTGAAGTACTGACCCTACTGCACACCGAGAGCAACAGCCCTGAGGACTTTGCCTGACTTGAAAAAGGATTAAGGCATGGACTAACAGAAAGCAACGGGTTAACAGAGCTTCCCTGTACCATCTCCCTCAAGAGGTCCCCAGCCTGGAGTGTCTCCAGTGGACATTTAAGGATTTGGTCAAGTGCATTGTGGGAATTGTAGTTCCAAACTTCTAAGGACCATCTCAGAACTTTTAGACCCTTGGATTTGTGTTTCGACACTTTGCACCCTCACAGGGAACATCAGGAAGAATTCTGGATCAACTTTTGGAAAAAGCTCCATAGCTGGACCGACTCGACGTCAAGAGTCAAGCTGGCTAGCTTCAACTGCGACTTGACCTGTATTTCAGGTTCATCCCGCTGAAAGCTCTGGAGCTCCAGATTTCCAGGATTCGAACGGGGCCTTGCGGAGAAGCAATCTGAAAATGTTGCATCTAAATCGGCCTACTAGAGGGGACAGTACGACGTCAAGAGAAAATCCTACAGAAAAGTTTCTAAGTGTAAAGGTGAAATGTTGTCCGGGGCCTCCCGCTTAGTGTATCCGACCAGGTCTCCATCGCGACTGGCCTCAAAATTTGACTTTGTACCAGTCAAGCGCAATCAGATGTCCAAGCTAGCACTATATGTTCTCTATATTGGACTTTTGCCATTTTGGTGTAATTTTAAAGATAAAAATATTTGGCATTTTCATAAATTGGTGTCGGATTTTTATTGTGTGTTGTGTCTTACTTATTTAATGTATCGTTTTTTTAAAATGCTTTACATATCTGTCTCCTGAGTTAAGCCTGCCTGCTCGCAGCCAGCTACCAATGGTAGAGCCTGAGGCTAATGTATTGAGACCTTCACTGGACCTTATATTGCGTTGGTGGCGTTTTTGCTGGTGGTAGGTCCCTACCTGTGCCTACTAATAAACCACCCTCTGATATTAATGTTAAGGACTTAAGTTCCTCTCTGGGTTTGCCTAAGGAAGGTTTACAAGTGTTTAATTTGAACGCTATAGGCATAGTGACTTACTGGGAGGATTTGATGGATGTTGCCATGCTTTGGGAGTGGCTTCTCCTCTTGTGTTACATGATTTGCATGCAAAGAAATAGTTTTACAAACATAACCCCTTTTTGCAACATCATCTCCATTTTTTAAGACTGATGCTACTGATTTTTTGGCTCTGTGCATTAGGATGCTGGTGTTGTATGGACTTATTGAACACTAGGGCGCTGCCATCCAGCACCCAGTGCATGTGCTCTGACTTACAAAACATGTCACAATTGGCTATATTCCTAAGTGACACATTCAACTTACCTATAAGTCCCTAGTATTTGGTACAAAAGGTCCCCCGGGCATGTATGTTAAATGTCGCTAGTGGACTTCAGCACATGTTGTTCAACCACTAAAGTGACAATGCAAAACAAGACTGCAGGTTTGCCACCTGTAACTTGGCTGTTCAGGTTTAAAGGACAAATGTGACCTGTTAAAATAACCCCTTTATGACAGGTCTAAATCCACCAATAAGTCGCCCTAAAGGATTTAATTGCCCATAAGGCAGGCTGCATAATATTTTAAAGTTAGACATGTAAAAAATGTATTGTTAAACATATCCTTACAGGTAATGCCTTAAAAGCTATTTTTACTGTAGCAAGGTTAACTGTTACATAACAAACAATTGGGATACATATTAAAGTTAATAATGTTATCTACATCTAGGAATTAGATACAAAAGTTCATTCTTGGGCTATTTAAAATATTTATTACTAATCTAATTCATTGGTAAATTCAGATTTGTAAAAATAATTTATAAAAGGTACTTTTCAATAATCATCTTCAATCTGCCTAAGCCCTAAAGCCTCTAGAAGGCCATTTACCTCTGCTTCAACTGTAATTCAGGAGATGAATAGCTCCTTGATGAAGTGTTAACTGGGTTCCATAGGTTAGACAAGGGCCTTGGGTTTTAGAAGGCGTTTTCTTCCTCTTACAGGATGACCATCTGAGCTGTGTGTGGAAACATAATTAAATTCAAAGGATGCCTGCCAGTCACTGGCAAATGAAGCTGACACCCAGACCTGCATCCCTTTTGTCTCTCTAGCCAGCCAGTCTCCAATCTCGGTAGGAGAGGAGCTGCCTCCAGAACTGGTTTTAACTGATGACAGAGGAGGGGTTGTTCATGTCCCTGGCCATACCTCTAGCGTGGGCACAGGAGTTCTGCACAGAGGAAGAAAGGTTATGCCATGATGGATTTAGGAAGAGAGGGGCACTCTGGAATTGTTTGCAGTAGGGCACACAGGAACTGCTGCAAAGGTGGGTAGGGTTACTCCTGGAAACTTTTTCCCTTTTGTTTAGGGTGGAGCAAGGAGTCAATCCCACACCCTGGGTATCTTCTTTACAACACTATTGGACCTGTGTCAGAAGAAGGACTACACCTGATGTTAAGACCTGTGAGGAGAACACTAAGGGCTGGAGCTGCTCCCACCTTTACCCAGGACAAAGAAGTAGATTCCATGGGTCAGTTAGCTGACCTCCTGTTAAGCAACAGGGACAGAAAAGCTGCACTTGCTTTGAAAGGTGTTAATGTGTCGTCCCTCTGTCCCCCAAAGTGGAAGAAGTGGGAAATAGAAACTCTTTGCCAATTCTCTGCCTGGAGAAACAATGGAGACCTGGTTCACCCTCGAAGCCGCAGTCATCAACATTGAATTGAAAGTCATCTTTGACCTTGCCGGCTTACTCTGCTGAAAGAGATACGATTTCCAGAAAAGTTACTAAGTCAGAACTTAGAGGGCTTCACCGGGACCAACACCAAGGCCGTCGTGGGAACGGACTTTGCTCGCTCTGAGTTTTCCCAATGTTATTGATGTTCACACTAGGACCTCATACTTCAGCAACCCGCCATGATCGAGCTCTGCTATGGATTCAATTTACAGCTTGCCCTGCCAACGACTCATCAATAACAACTTTTTCTCCATAAAGGTTTCTAGGTCAGAAGGTAACCTTTCCACTTGGATGAACCTGGTCCCTGTATCCGACAAGCGATCCACCGTTGTCAGCCTTAACTTTTGACTATGGCCCAGTCTAATGTGACCAGTTGCTCGGTGTTGGTGCTTTGTGCTTTTTTCCAAACTTTTATTAACTTTAAAAATCCATATCTATGGTTCCCCTCATTAGATTTTTGTAATTTTGGTGTAATTTTGTTCATTATTATACTTCTTATCTTCATAAACTAGAGCGGAATTTTTTTTGTGTTGTGTTTTTGACTTTTTAACAGTTTTGGTACTTCTAAATGCTTTGCAAATTTTCTTACGTTTCTCAGCCTGTCTGCTCTGTGCCATAGCTACCAGGGGTTGAACCCAGGTTTAAATTATTGAAACCTTTACTGTACCTAAGAAGAATGGTGACATAATTATTTCTGGTAGGCCACCTTCCACCTGCATTACAATCACCTTCTCAAAATAGGTCTAGAACTGAAATCCAAGGGATTATACGAGCTGAGCCACTGACTGAACACTTTGGACAGCTGAGTATGAGGCGTTATGTAGAGCCCCACTAGCTAAAACACAGGGGTGAGAAGTTGCTCTTGTCTGGGGCTCAGTGGAAAAATGCATTCATTCTAGGTATTTGTGTTTCACCTCATGGTCATAGGTTCCTTCTGAGGTCAAGTAGGAGTATCAATAAAATCTGTTATTTCAGCACCAAGGAACCCAATGTGTCCTTCACAAATGCTTATCTATTCGTATGCAAGTAAAAAAGGTTAGTCAGATTGACATGGTAGTAGACAGGCAGTAAACTACAAGGGAATGACCAACACTATACTAAATGCAAGACGTCAGTATGAAATATCTCACAATACCAGAGCTGAAATATCGAGCTGCAAAAATGTTGCAACCACAGTATCAACGACCACCATATTGTCAAGGTTTGTATATCTAGGGAAGTATGGCTTTAATATTAATAAGGATATCTAGGGAAGTACAGATGTACTCTTCTTATCTACACAACTGCTTACCTTGGCAATATAGTGGTTATATTGTTGATATGGTCAATGCGCTATTATTACAGGTCAATATTTTGACTGCAATATTATGAGACCCCAACACCGGCCAATTTACTATATAAAGGTCAGTCAAAGCACTTCCTTAGCAGCAATGCGGTGATTATCTGTGACCAAGACAAATTTAAAAAGGCTAATTGTTCCGTATAAATCTTAGGCACAATACAACAATGTAATATATCAAGTCATCCAGGGCCTTTAATGGATTTCCCCCCACACAATCAATTTAGTACACAATAAACCCACTATAATACAAATGATTTAAAGGGAAGTTGCAAAATAAAATTTCATTGGCTGTCACTTCCCTTGGTCACATGCATAACTGCACAGGCTCATAAAACCACTCACATTTCACACCATATTTAGCATCCATAAGGTCATAATAAATAACTGACTGCAGATAGAATACATTTCAGAAGCACTTACAACTAAAAGCCTTTAACAGTGTAAACAACCACTGCGTCCGTCAAAGCAAGTTCTGTGCTGCTGTTGTAAAAAGAAGCACAACCTAATAGGACCATGAAGTTGTAAGTGCTTAAAATTCCAAACTGTTGAATGTTCTTTGTGATAATGCCTCACAAATTACAGCTTGCTAATGCTCCCAACGATTATGACACCATTATGATATTTCTTTCAGCAGCAGTCGGCACAGGAGGCATGATGGAACTTGACGCACTTCTGTCAAGTGTGTGTCCCATCAGCGTCTCCACTTAGAGTCAATTGTCAAGGACAGATTGTGCCTTGCTAATAATGTTGCTTGACTTTCAAGCTCCTTTCAACAACACTTGTACAGACCCTTGAGATTTTCCAGTACAAGGTAAGCGGAAGGGTAAGGTACACGTTCATTCTGCACTCAGTACAAAAAAAGTTGTAAATAAAGAGCTGTCACAGACAAAACATGAGCTAACAGAGTCCAAGACATAGGCCCTAATTCTCGCCATCATTAGGATGTCAGTGAGACTGCCACGATAGGCCATCTGTGGCGGTCCTACCGACATCCAGGAAAGCAGTCTGACTGCTGCATTACGATGCAGTCGGTTGGACCGCAACGGTCAGAGAGACAGACCGACACCTCTGACAGGCTCAAGGAGCCTGTCGGGGCATCGGTTGGACCCTAATCCCTACAATGATGGCAGTGCCTGCGTAGGCACCGCCGTGGGGATTATGTTGTCTATTTCCCACAGCCTATCCGAGGTGAACCCACCGCCATGGAAAGGCTGTCGGAAAGGAACATTGGGGGCCCTTAGCAGGGCCCTGTGGGCATCCGCTGTGTGACCAGGGTGGCACATGTGGTGCCACCCAAACATCCATGCACCACGTGTCAGGCACCACATGGTGCCTGGCACACGGTTCATGGATGTCTAAAAACATCCCTTTTGCTATGTCGCTTGTGCTGCAGCCTTTTTCCAGGCTGCAGCCAAGCCACAATAGAAAGAGAGATGTTTCAGACCGCCTACACAGCAGTCGCATCATAATCTGGCGGGTGGGACTCCGACGACTTGTCAGGTGGTCCCACTCCCGCTGCGATGGCGGTCGGACGCTCTTCCAACCGCCATCGTAATAAGGCGCACTGAGTTTGTCGCAGTGAAGTTGCTATTTATCACAACTGATAAATAACAATCCTGTGGCATTTGTTTATAATTGGGTGCGATAAATAACACGTATCATAAGTTTTTGGAGATTAACATGGATTTTGGTGCATACCACACCAAAATCTTCATGGTAGCATAAATACTGTAGACATTTCCCCTGTTAAATTCTGGCAGGGTTATCCTGCCTATATTTAATAAATGGTGTGATATTTAATGCACCTGGTAATTACCGGGTGAGGTAAATGCTGTCCAACTCAGAATTCCAATGTCTATGCACCAGAGGTGTATGTAGGGGTCGAAAAATTCAGACCAACTTGTAATTAGGACCAGAATGCCCAGGTTCGGATTGAATACCATAATTATTTTCCATTCATTCCTATTCAGATCCGGTACATAGAAATCCCCCTTTATTGTATTCACGTGCTGCCCCTCTAATAGATGCTTCATTGACAGAATATAGCCCCGCTCAGTAAAATAAAGGCTGAATTGTTAATTATTTTTCAATAGAGTGCAAATTGTTTTTTCAAGGTACACGGTCTATTAAAGGAATGATCATGAACATGAATTCTATGTGAATCTACAGTAGACAAATGCATTTAAAATGCTTCTATTTACTTTTTTGTAATAGCAACAACAACAAGATGATGGATGTAATGCTTGAATTAATCTCAGCCACTGGCAATTGTTTGGACCGCATTCCAGCCCATTGTTTTCCCCACTATGCCACTCTAACAAGCACAATGCCTTAACTGGGATGGATAGGCCCAGACGGCGGTCCCATGCTCATTGCACCACTAGAACCCAACTGCACCTGACTGATGAGCCCCAATCAGGGTAAAACCAGTCTTGGGCTGCTTGTGGTTTGGTTTAGGGAGGACCTGGCCCGGCTGTTTAGGCTGGAATTTTCCTATTGGAGCAGGGTCAAGACTGATTTGCATATAGCTAATGCCAACCTGAGGTGGCATGGTGTGCAAATTGACGATGGACTGGAATACAGCCAGTGGAATTACCAGTGGCTAAGGTTAATTCAAGCATTCCATTCATCATTTTTTTGTACACTTCACTACCTTTTTAGGTCAAGCCTGAGTCAGTGCGCATGCGCTGCTCAGCGAGACTGCTGTAGTGGAGTATGGAAGAGAAGCTCCGCCCACTCTCCACCCATGTTTGTAATTGGCTTGTGTCAGTGTCCTTCGTAAATGCTGGCGTCTGTTTGGTAAAGAGGCTTGTTAGTCCCTCCTTACTACCGCCTTGTCTTCATCTGTAATCTCCCATGGCGACTGGCCCCTTTACTTCGGTTGTTACACCTTATGTGTTCTTAAGTGTGTAAGTAAACACTATTTTCTTTATTGAGTTTCTCTTGCTGCAGGCATGACGTGCTTACGTTCAGCACGCCATGCCCGCTTTCTCTTTTGAAGCAGCCCGGGACAATGGCGGGCGCTTCTTTGAAATGCAATAGGTCTCGCATTTAAATGCGAGACCTATTGCATTGCAAATATTTTTTAACTGATCATCCCCTTTAGAGAGCTTCGCTGCAGCTTTCACATTGTGTGACTCAGCTCAGTGAGGTAAGCGCCTGCTGCAGAGATATGCATGTGGAACTGTAGGCAGGAAAAGTTCACAGTAAGTTTATGCCGTCTGGTATTGATGGGGCCATGTCATCACGTCTGATTTTTGTTTTTCATAGTTACACAGATGCCTCGGAGGCATCGACCTGTGGAGATTAGAAGCTTTCTTTACACATTGATCTGGCTTAGAGTGGCCTGCTGTAGGCCTGAGATACAGTCTCACTCAGCCTTTCATCCTTCGCCGGTTGTCAGACTGAGTACATTGGGTCTGCTAGAAATAACACTTCATTCAACCTCAGATGCACTTCAGCTGTGGCGTGTGGCGGGGTAGGAGTGGTAAATATAATGCACAAGATTCACCGTCTGTGTAACAAGCTGCTGAGAGAGAGCTGTGGTAATTGTTTTGAATCACTGACAAAATATCGAAGGTCAGAATATCGACCTACAGAAATATCGACGCAAGAATATCGAAGTCAAGAATATCGACATCCTATCTACATTATGGTAAGTACAAAAATATTGGAAAAAAAATATCGATGTCAAAAATATCGTTGTTAAAAATATCGTTTTTTTTTTTAAGTTAAAAAAATAATGTAAAATAAAGTAAATACATATAATTAAAATAAACATAGTTAAAAATATTTTAAAATATTTAAAAATTATAAGTAATATATATGTAATGTAAAAATAAATTAAACATATACATATAATATATAATATATATACTTACTAATAATTTTTAATAATTATTTTAATAACATAATTTTTTTTTTAAATATCATATAAATTATAAATACATCTATACACATAAAACAATAATATAAATAAAAATTAAATAAATATATATAACAAATTGAAAAAATTTAAATTATTTCTAATCTTTTTAAAATTAATTATATACTACATTAACTAAAATAATACAAATAATATTAGATGGAGGTAATAAAATTACTATTCAAACTCCAAACAGTGCAACAGTAGGGAAAGTGTTGGATAGCGTAGGGGTTAAAATTAGTATTCCAACTCCAGTGAGTGTAACAGTGTGGAAAATGTAGGATAGCGTAGGGGTTAAATGAACATAGGGGCTCATTACGATGGCGGGCGGAAGCACCACCGCCGTGCTGGCGGATGCAAAAAGCACCAGTTACCGCCGGCACGCAGCAGTCCACACGCCCGTCCAATTACGATGCGAAAAGTAGGCCAAACACCGCCGGCAAGCCAGCAACACCGTCCGCCATCAAAGTGCGCCCGTACACGTAGCGGCGCAGCCCAACTGACACACACCGTCCGACGAAACACGTCCCGCCCGGCGTATAAATTACGATGCCGCAAACAAACGGCTCCCACGGCTAAGAGACACCGCACGTGAAAGAGAGGCGGTAACACGGACGCAGAGCATGGACAACGAAGAAGCGGCACCCGAGCATGAATCCAGCACTGCAGGCCCTTCCCATGCATCTGCTGATGCACCACCAAGGACGCAACGTACCGCGGAGACGCAGGTAGGCACACACACAACAAGTGCACGCAAACAGCGCACACAGTGCAAGGGCGGAAAAAGCGGACAACCCCCACCAGCGCGTGTACACTACACATCCACCATTGCATCCACATATGACACACAGGCCAAATCGTAACATCGCGGAACACATGTGTACACACCACCTGGGACTAGGAACCAACCACCCCGTCATGGCCCCAAAGCGCCGATGACGCCGCCACACATGCGCACAACGCAGAGGCCAACCGCAGCGCCATGCATGCGTCGCACACAGACACAGGGACACAACCAAGCAGCACACACATCAGCCCCACCCCGAACGCACATGACACGTGACAGGCCTGCCACAGACATGTCCCCAACGCCCAATTCACGGACAACACCCAACGCCACACAACCGACGCACACATGTCAGTGAAGTCACGCAACAGCAGGACACACCCCAGTGTAACAAACATGGCGTAGCACACAGCGGCGGCAACACCAACTAGGAGAAGCAGGGCCCCTTCGGGAAGAGGAACGCCAGTACCACACTGAAAAACCCATACCACCCTGCACATATGAACAAGACATATAAAACGGAACACCAAAGAGCACGGGGACCGACAACAGGTGGCCCAAGAATAACATTCACACACAAGGCCCAACGCAGAGCGGAAAGGCAGCCTGCCGCCCACACAAGGGAGAGCAGACAGCACTGAATGACCTTCCATTCCAACACCGAAACCACAGCCCTATGACAGAAGCCGATGAATACAGCCATTGTCCAAGAATAGACCAACACAGGCATGCCGAGGAGACCGACCACAGGGCAGATAGCGCATATCACAGAAGCACACAACGGACGGGGAAGAAAGAAGAAAACACTCCCCCATGTCGGCCACATGCAAGTTAATTGGAAGGAGTCACACATCACTGACCTTGAACTGTCTGAGAAGCATGTGGGAAGAGGGCCCGTGTCCTCCAAACAAGCAAACAGAACACAAGTCCTGTCTCCCTACGACTACACAGAGCTCACAGCAACCTCGGAGCGTGCACATTGCAGACTGCACACACAGCCGGAGCACGCCACCACAACGCACCGCTGCGAAATGGCAACCGCAACACACCTACCCAACTACGCCGAACAGCTCAAGCTGTACAAAACCAACCTGTTACATACATTGGGATGCGATCTCCTGTCCCTGCTGAACGTAAGTTACCGACTGACTTACCGCATCACATTGTTCAGCTGCGTCATGCCCGTCTTCTACTGTCGGAGGTGTCCCTACCAGCATCCCGTCGAGATATGCCTCTCCAACCCGGCATGTCTGAAGGCGGACCTGCTACCACTACTCCTCCCTCTGGACGCACACGACAGGGCCTGCTCTGCCTATGGGGGCATGGCGTATGTGGCCAACATCGCACCCGCACTGAAATGGGACCACTGTGCCTCCACACGACGGATCATCGAGAACAGCTACATCGAATGTCACCCAGCATGCCCCATCATGGTCCTCCAAGGGACAACTTACGAACAACACCTTGACAGCCACCATCCGCTACATTGGCTGGCAAACATGTACACCACCAATGACATGGAAGCCCTGCTGGACGGCATCGCATACCTGACAACCTGTAAATTCGTCGGACCACAACGCAGGTTCCCGATTGACCTATGATGTCCAACCCCGCACCCATGCTTAGCTTCCGCACGGACTGGCCAGTCACCACCACAACAGCCATACCAAACGACCGGCAACTGTAACCACACCATCAACGACATCGCCATGACATCGGATATGACCGGGACATGCACACTGTTCCCCATCACATCCAGGAACACCGCATGCATCGTGGGAGGCAGTGGCATGGGCTCTGTGTATCGCACCCACATGGACGGAACTGCACGAACAACCAGGACACGACATGGATCCAGCGCCCATGGACACACACACCGCTCAGTGGACATGAATAGGTCGCCTGGAGTCTGTGGGTGCTGCACCCTCCCACCCCCGCCCCGGGAATCCCATACCAGGACCTTTGCATGGACGACAAGTGCATACAACAACAACACGACCCCAGTGACTGTGACATGTCCAGTAACCACCACAGTGCAACAACAAGTGGCACGCCGCTGCATGCACGCAAGCACATGCCCTGATGTCATCTCACATGCACGCGTGCATGAGGAACAACCGCAGCAAACCTGTCACATGGAACTGAGATGGACTGTGCCCATGATGCCAAGCGGTCTGGTAGGCTACATGTATACCGTCTGTGTCAAAGTCCGCAGCTCCGCAGCTATACGTAAATGTACATTAGCACAGCCTTGGCCAAGCAGATGTCACTCTGAAGCCCACATCCCACATGCAACAGCCAATCACATGTAACCCCACACCCTATCCCATTTGCAATCATGCTCAGTATATCCTCAACATGTATTCCGCTGCCAGTAGTGTCCACTATACTGCATCACAGAGGACAGAAGACTCAATATAATGTTTGAAACCAAAACTGTCTCCGCTGACTCATTTCACAAGTACGAATGAGAGAG
Organism: Calotriton arnoldi; assembly: GCA_963921515.1. Classification (NCBI taxonomy): domain Eukaryota; kingdom Metazoa; phylum Chordata; class Amphibia; order Caudata; family Salamandridae; genus Calotriton; species Calotriton arnoldi. The sequence goes on from CAWUFW010008159.1 coordinate 456,143, forward strand.
GATGAGAGTATGTGAAGTACACGGCAGTCGTGACATGACCATGTAGTCCACTGGTATTGGATGTCAACGCAAATGAGTAGCACTACTGTGGAAGACACACATGTGTCGTGTGAAGTCGTATGGACGCAGTGCTCAGGTGGGTGGGTGCGACGGGTAGATGCGCACATGCCAAGTTGGAGCACGCCGTGTTGGGAGGGGTCATGAACAGTACACCACCGCTTCCCTGGGCATCGTGAGAGGACACCTGTCGGGGGAGTGAACACGTGTGTGCACAGCAGCCGGGCACACGTACAAAGCGGTACCAGGCGCACCTCAGCCCACCCTCTGTGGACAAGCTGGATCCTGTTGTGCGCCCGCCATGCCCCTTGACAAGGCACACACAGCCCCAGTCGACCAGGTGTAACCCCAACATAGTCAATCCGCACAGGCGATACAGGGCACGGGATGGCAGTGGAGCATGGTGTGTGAGAGGTCTCCTCGCGCTCCTCCTGGTCATATCACGCAGGCAATAGAACCTCAACGTCTAGCATGGCAAAAAGTCAAATGGAAGTGTAGGGGGGACTCACCACAGCACGAGCAGCACTGACGTCACGGGAGGTGGCTCGCACCATCCCATCCATTGCCCATCATACCAACCACGCCACATGCCATTGCGACTAAGTGCAAGCGCGTGCGCCACCACCCCCGAGCCCTCCCCAGAGAGGCCAAAGAGTGAATGTGTGGGCCATCAGCCACAGACGGATGCGGCCTGGCCGCAAGGGCAGCCACAGCCACTGGGTGTCGCAGGTGGCGGATCCGGAAGGCGAAGACTGTGATGCATAGTCCATGCAGGCCGGGTTTCCATTTGGGGCACCACGCAGGTGGACGGCGTCCCGCCACACATCATACCCTGAGACAGCCCACTCGTGCAACTGGACCCACACATACACTCCTTGCCCTCTCTGGTGCGAGCTTGGGGCTGCCTGTGCAAGCGCTAGCCTCGCAGGTGAGCATGCATATTGGGGGGCGAGGGGAGGACATGAGGGCTGGGGCGAAGATGACTGTATCACTGTCAGTTAGTACAAGGGATGACCCAGATGTGGAAAGGAAGAGACGTGTCCCGTGTGTACTGCAACTAGTCGCCAATCCAACTACCCCCCATGTCCGGAATGTAAGCCCGCACCTAGGCCCGCCCATCCGCCACATCGAACATACCACCAGCACGACAACCTTCCCATTCGAAACACTGACTGGGGGTGGCGACCAGTGAACAATCATGTGTAGCCTACCCACGCGTACATGTGGGCCCTCCATGATCCATGTCACCTGCGGCAAAGACATGACATGCGCAATGAGGGAAGTGAGGAGAGCTGTCCGCCCCACGCACAGAAGGTGCATCAGCTCCACAGACCCAGCAGCGAGTCCAGCAGGGGTCACATGTGCAGGGGCAGCTGTGCCTGGTGTGAAGGCACATGCATATAGACAGCACATCGACCAATGTGTAGTCTGCCCACATCCACAGTCCATCATCATGCGGACATAGGAATTGAACACAGGGCAACACATCTTAGTTGGTGCACCCACCGTGACCAACAATGCGCAATCATCGACGTACCCGCCCTGTGCATGGCCCCCCACCCAACGGAGGCACATCCAGTGCCACCATCCCACACACACAAGCCTTCCACGGAACATGCTGTGTCCAATGGTCAGTACAGAGTCAGCGCCCATCTGGTGGATCCTGAACAGGAGACACATGCACACACATGCCAGCTCCCACTATGTACGTCTGCCACCTGGCACGTGCAATGTAACCTCTCACCTGTGACGTGTGACTGCAAGCACACAGCCGTCTTGGCATGGGGCTGTCAATGTGGACACCTGTCAATGTTTCGGGAGGTGTGATCCGTACAGTGCTGTACATAGGGTGCAGTGCTGACACCTACTACTGTCTCATATCCCCTCGTGCCACAGGTCCCACTTGTTTTGGCCGCTCAGCCTGTGCCCACATCGTCGTCGTCGTGTGCCATACTCATCCAGCCTCGGAAGCAGTTCCATGCTCAGCAGACACTCATGTTGCCGTGGCGTTGCCGCTTGACGAATATGCAGTCAGTCCCCATCAGCACGCCCCGCAAGTCATTGGGGCCTAGATCCCCATGTGCATGCACATGGCAATGGTATGTCTCACTAGCCATTGCCATTGTTGGGAGACCTGTGTAAGTGTATTGTGGCCGTGCCGTCCCAGCTTGACAGCTGGGCTGTGGCTCATGTGCTTGCTCAGTCATGTCAGTGATGTGTATGCGAAATTGCTATGTGTTGTGTTGCTTTGACATGTGTCCTCTGCAATTTCCCTAGGCGGAGACCGAACATTGACCGCCCATACCAATTGCTGGTGGACATGGACGATACAGAGGTTATTAGGAAGTTTCGGCTGGACAGGCCAACCCTGCATCGACTGTGTGCCATGTTAGAACCCCATCTCCGTCCCCGCAGGGTGTATCCGACTGCTGTCACCCCCACGGCTAAGGTGATGGCCGCCATGCATTTCTCCGCCACTGGGTCATTCCAGCACACAGTGGGCAGTGGAGGAGGGATGTCCCAGCCCATGTTCAGCAAGGTGCTGAGGGATGTACTGGCAGCCATGATGCTGTACCGAAACAGGTACATCCGCTTCCCCAGGGCTCGTGAATTGGCGGCAGTGAAGGGTGCATTCTATGCCCTTGGCAGAATCCCACACGTCGTTGGAGCCATTGACTGCACACATGTTGGCCTTGTTCCACCACAGGCCACTGAGCACCTGTACCGCAACAGGAAGCACACGCACTCCCTGAATGTGCAAGTGGTGTGCCTTGCGGACATGGTGATCACCCACGTGTGTGCAAAGTTCCCAGGCTCGGCCCATGACGCACACATAATGCGCAACAGCATCTTGCCACGACTGATGGCCAATCTGCAACAGGATCGTGGCTGTATTGTCGGTGAGTATGTGGAGTGGTGTAGCGTGCTGGTTGTGCGATGCTGTCCCCTGTCCAGTTGGAATAGCAACGGTTCTCTGTGTCCCTCACACCCAGGTGACTCTGCGTACCCGAATGGGGCATGGCTGCTCAGTCCATTGAGGAATCCTCGCAGCAGACGATCGATACAATGAGGCACATGGGAGGACCAGACGTGTGGTCGAGCGTACCTTTGGCCTCCTCAAGTCCAGGTTCAGGTGCCTGGACCGCACCGGGGGTGCACTGGCGTACTCCCCACAGAAGGTGTGCCAGATAGTGGTGGCGTGCTGCATGCTGCACAATCTGGCCATTCGGAAGCAGATCCCCCTCATCGTGGATGACGGAGATCAACCAGGGCCCCAGCCCGCAGACCAGGACAGCTCGAGTGAGGAGGACAGCGGAGAGGAGGAAGCTGGGAATGTGCGGCAGCAGCTCATCGCCCGCTACTTCACTTGACGGTGAGTGTCCATGTACGATGGCTGATGTGGCTGTATCTGTGCAGGTGTGTGTGTGCTGTGTCAGGGTGGCCGTTTGTTCACTACGTGCTGTGTGTCAACGCTCCATGGCCAGGGTAGTATGCCACTGTTGGTGACTGTGGCATTGTGCCCTACTGCTCTGTGCGATGTGTGTACATTGCTTGTTGTTCTTGACATGTACTGTGTGATGGGTGTGTGACACACTCATTGAATGTGCTCCTGTTCTGTCTCCCACCCCTAGGTCCCTACAGGCCCTCCGGATTCCATTGCCATGCCACGCATCAGGTGCCTTTCCGCCCAAGGTGGCCGTTGTATTCCGTACAAATAAAACACAGGGCACAAACAGCAGTTAGTGAAAAAGGTGCATTTATTACAAACTGTGACATGTGATTGTGTGTAAGGTGATGACAAAAGTGGTGCGTGCAGTGACAATGAGCTGTCGGTCATGGCTGCGTGATGCTCAGGGTGTACCCACTGGTTCTATGTCCATAGTCCAACACACACATGCCATCCAGATGGCTGTGTGGAGTGGGATCGTAGTCCGAGTCAATGCAGTGGCTGGTCAAGGAAGGCTGGCTGGCTGCCTCACTTGCGTCTGGAGCGTGCGAAGTCCTCCCGGGAGATCTGTTTCCGCTTCGGACGGCCCCTTCCACGTTTGCGAGGGGGTGCCTGCTTGCGACATGCTGGTGGTTGAGGTGTGCTCACTGGCTGTGGACGCAGGGGAACTGGACACTGCTGCTCGACCCTGCGCCCCGGCAGGTGGTGGCGGAGGGGAGCTGCTATCCCTGGCCGTGTCCTCACCGCCACCACCAGCTGGCCCATGAGGTCCACGAGTTGACCTATACGGGCGTCCATGGACCTCAGCACCCCCAGCACCTCCCGCGTGTCTGAAGCAGACCTGACCCATTGTTCTTGGGCCTCCTCATAGGCCCCAAGGACTCTGGCCATTTGAGGCAGGGCATGGCTCCCAGGGAGGCTGGCGTTTCCCTGACCCTGCTCCTCCTACCAGTCCTGCTGCCACCGGCCTGCCCACTAGCCACATTGCTCACCACGGTCCTCGCTGTGGCTCCCAGGGTGGATCCAGTCGGCCGGGCCACCACCTGCGCTGGGGCTGGTGCCAGCGAAGACGTGGTGGTGGTGGCGGCGGTGGTGGTCGGTGCGGCGATGGTGGCGGTTGCGGCAGTGGTAGTGGCCGCAATGACCGTGGGTGTGGCCGCAATGACCGTGGGTGTGGCCGCAATGACCGTGGGTGTGGCCGCAACGACAGTGGCAGCAGGGGGCTGGGACTGTTCAGCAGCCCTGGATGATGGGTTGGTGGGTAGGAGGGGTCCTGGGGAGCGGCTGGGCCCTGCCACACCAGATGGGCCTGCTTGGTGGTCCGTGTCCGAAGAGGAGGTGAGATCCTCCACATCTGTGTGTCCTCGTTGGGGGCTTGTGGGCTGGCTGTGCTGGCTGCTGTCTCCATCCCCAGCATCCGGCAGTTCGTCACCTGTGGAGAGAATGAGATTTGTTATTGTGTTGCACCTGGCGAAGTATGTATTTGTCGTCTGACATTGACAGTTCGTGCAATCTCGTACATGGGTTTCCCGGAGGCGTGTGTGTGGCTGTGGCATTTGTAGTTGTGTGTGCTTGGCAATGGGACTGTGTGCTGTGCACATGTGGCATGGGACGGATTGGCCATGCCGATGGGTGTGTTGCTGTGCCCCTACTCATTGTGACTCTGGTGTATGCGGGCTCCTGGCCCATCCTGGGTCTGGTTTGTACTTTGCTTTTGGTGTTCAGATGGGACGCTTAGGAACGCATATGGCAACATGGGGGCCATGCCCCAGATTCGCATTTGGGAGGGAATATGCTTTTGGGGTTCAAATGGAACGCTTAGGAACGCATATGGCAACATGGGGGCCATGCCCCAGATTCGCATTTGGGAGGGAATATGCTTTTGGGGTACATGCTGTGAGCCATGGGTGCCGAACGTGACATGTGTTGTGGCAGCATGACAGTGCATGGTTTGAGGTGTGTGCATGCTTGACATGGCCTGCATATTTGCTGTCTGTTGTGATTACTGGACATGGCATTGGACGCATCGTTATGAGTGAGTGATGGTTGTGTGTGAAAGCCAACGTATTGCAGTTGTCCCATCTCCTTGGTGTGCGTGCTGCCCTGTGCCATGTGCATCACTGCAGTGCTCGTGGGGGGGTGTGGCCCATGTTGTGTGTTGTTGCTCACAGTGTGTCGTGCGCTTCATTGACTTCTGGCACATGGTTGGTCATGGGCATGTATCTTAGCGTGACTGCTGTATGTGTGGCAGCTGTGCGGATGACATGCCTTTCATGAGACTGGGGCTGACGGATGGGATGGATGGTATGTTGTATGTGCATGGTGTGTCTGTGTGTTTGATGGGTTCAGTGGTGTTCGTGTACATTTCTGTTGTTCCGCTCTGTTGCGTCTAGTGTTGTTTGTCTTACATAGGCGTAGTTGTGGGGTGTGTGGTTGACAGGCAGTAGGGGCTACATGGACAAGACTTCAATGGTGTTTCGGTTGTGTGTGATGAGTTGCACAGTGGCTGCCGTGTGGTACTATTTTCAGTGTGGCTTGTGTATGCAGACGTGGCTCCTTGGGTGTTGCTATGTCTGTGATGGGTCATGTGGGGTGTGAGTCTGTTGTTCATGTCCGTGTGCACATTGTTCACTTGTTCGTGACGGTGGGCGGTGCTGCGTTTTCGTCTGCTACGTGACATGTCCCATGTGTTGGTCGTGTACCGGTCCTCATGCCTCCAGTAATCCAGCCCTGTCCAGTTTCCCACCTGCAGGTTGTTCGTGCGTGCACTGTACTGGATGCCACATGGCTCTAAGCGGGGGTGCTCCATGTTGCAGGTCTGTGGGGGTGGGGGGGTGTTGTGGGTCGTGGGGGTGGCTGGACACCCACTGACACCGATTGCTGTGGACCGTGATGTCTGCCTTTCGGCTGTCGTTGTGCACTGCGGTGGCTGACACGTGGCTGTGGGGTGTGGGGGATGCTCCTCCTTGCTGTGCTGTGGGACTAGGGGCCTGGTGTGTGTTGTACTTGGGCTGTCCACCGTCCCACCCACTGCACTTTGTGTTCCTGCCACTTACCTGTTACTTGTCGGTTTGTGCAGCTGTGGCGGACACATGGGTGTGGTGGGTGCTCGTTGTGGCGCTTCTGGCATATTTGGGGACCTGTTGGTGGTTACGTGGCTGGCTGAATGTACACATGTCCCCACGCATCTTACAGTTGTTCTGTTTGGGCTGTGTGTGGTGGTGTATGTTGCATGTGTGTGTCGTGTATTGTGTGCTGGACATGGGGGTGTTTGTCCCTGGGAGCTGTGGCATGGTGGTAGTGCATGTGAGTACATAGCGGTGTGCTGGTATACATTAGTTTGTACTTACCAGCCTCCACTCCCCCTGCTAATCCGGCGAGGATCTCGGGATGTATGATGACTCGCACCTTCTCCTCCCACGCTTTGAAGGTCTTGAAGAGCGCGGGATTCCCTCCGCCAGTGACGGCAGCCAGCTCTCTGTTTTTGCCCTCCTTCTTCTTGACCAGGCTCTTGACGTCATTCCACCGTTTGTTAATTTCGACTCTGTTCCTGGGCAGGGTCCCGACTGCATTGACCTGGTCTACGATCCGGTTCCACATTCTGTTTCTGGTGGCTAGTGGTGTGTGTTGGACCATGTTCCCATAGATTTGTGGGTGCACCTTGATGATCTCGTCGACCATGACCGTCAGCTCAATGGGCGTGAACTTGGGCATTCTTTGTGGTGCCATGGTGTTTGTGGTGCTGGTGCGGTGTGTGTTGTGTAATGTGCAGGGGGTTTGTGGTGCCGGTGTTTGGTGGTGGTGGTGGTGGTGGTTGTGATGTGTGCGTTTCTGTGGTGTGCTGTTGTCCTTGCTGTGTCACTGTGTCCTCTCCTCTCCTCTCTGGTTTGCAATGTTGCAAGGGGTTGTGGTCTGTGGGAGTGCTGCTTTTGTACTTACCTATGTGGGTGTGTCCTCATGGTCTGTTGTTTTCAGGTGTGTTGTGTCTGGGGTTCTGGCCTTTGTAGTTTTTGTTTGTCTGGGGGGTGTTTTCGGGATGTGTACTGTGCTTGTGTATTTGTGCGTGCCTTGCTGTGTGGACTTGTTGGCCATGTTGTGTGCTATTGGTTTTGTGAGCGGATGGTTTCTGTGCAGGGACGTGGGCGCCATGGCTTCTGCCGTGTCGATTCTCATCGGCGTAGTTTGCGCTGGCGGGCGGTATATTTGTAGTTTTCCCGCGCTCATGGCGGTGCGATCGTAATTTCACGTGCGGTGTGTCGGCCGTGAGGGCGGGCGGTTTTGTGTTGTCGTGCGTGTTTCCGTCCGTGGCGGGCGGTTTGACTCCGACTCGGACGATGGCGGGCGGTATTTTGTGTGATTTTTCCGCCGATGGCGGTTTTCGGTTTGTGTACTCATAATGGCGTGGTCGGTGTTCAGGCGGTGTGTGCGGGCGGATTTTTGCCGCTTCCATGCCTGGCGGATTTTTTTACGCCGGGTATCGTAATGGGCCCCTAATTAACTAAAAAATTAATAATAAATACCAATAAAATTAAATTAATATTTACTTAAATAACATTAAATTACTTCCCACCCTATTCCCCCATAAACACACAACCCACTACACATAAAAAAGAACACAATTAATGTAATTATCAATTAATAAAAATTAATTACCAATTAATAATAAATTAACAATAAATTAACAATAACAATAAATAAAAAATAATAAATTAATTATAATTAATATAATTATAAATTAATCAATTAATAAAAATTAATTACCAATTAATAATTAATTAACAATAAATTGATTATCAATAACAAATAAAAAATATTAATTAATTAAATATAATTAAATTACTTCCCACCCTATTCCCCTATAAACCCACAACCCGCTACACATAAAAATTAACATAATTAATTTAATTATCAATCAATTAATAAAAATTAATTACCAATCAATAATTAATTAACAATAATTTAATTAACAATAACAATAAATACATTTTTTTTATTATAATTAATATAATGATAAATTAATCAATTACAGAAAATTAATTACCAATTAATAATTAATTAGCAATAAATTAATAATCAATAACAATAAATAAAAACATATTAATTAATTAATTATCATTAAATTACTTCCCACCCTATTCCCCTATAAACCCACAACCCGCTCTGATACTAAAACGCAAAATTTACTTTAAAAAAATTACTAATTTCTAAACATTTAATACATATATTTTAAAATAATAAAAATACATTACAAAAAATGTTAAACATCATATGAAATACATACTAAAATACATAACACTAATATAAATATCGATATTATTAACAACGATATTTTTGCTAACGATATTACTTACTTCGATATTACTTACTTCGATATTACTTACTTCGATATAAAAAAGAACGATATTACTTACCTTAAGGTTGATATTCTGGTCACCGATATTCTTGACATCGATATTCTGTCCCTACAATATTAAAAACTCGATATTAGTGTAGGTCGATATAAAAAAATCGATATTTTGACTGCGCACCAGTTGTTTTGCCCCTGTTGGCAAATTAGGGCAATATAATGGCACAACAGAAATAAATGTTTTAAAAAGATGGAGATTGAAAAATAAACACAGCTTCTACTTCATACAATAAGGCAGTAGAAATGCAGGTAACGTTAAAAAGAACCATTGGCAAAGTCAATAGTTCTAGCCTTGACAAGTTTGTAATGTTTCTTCAAACATTTTTGCATGCATACTCAAAGAAATTAGAAGAAAATAGTAAACAAAAATAAGAGAAATGAAAGGTGAGCTTATTCCACCAATCCTGGGCTGCTTCATTGCCACATATTGTATTCAGTGGTGATCAAAAGCAAAAAGTGAATGCCAGTTTAACAGACCATTAGATGAAAAGGTCTGACCCAAAGACCCCTCTTTACATGAGGCTGGCAAGACAGCTAAAGCTGCTTGTAGGCCAGACCTAAACATAGCACTGCCAAGGCTGTGGCAACTGCTTGGAAGCACCTGCAGTTACTTTTAGCCTAAATCAAACCTATGTAAGGGGTGTCCTGCCATGCAACTCTAGGAGAGTTTTGCATGTTAGAGTGTATATGGACATAGGAGAACACACCACACACGATTTTAATTGACAATAACCCCAAACAGGTTGCCCCCATTCATTAGTCCTAATGAAGACTCATGTAAAAGTTCTGAGTGACCACATACTTTCTGGGTCGAGACGTCGACAACCTACCCCTTGGCCTCCTGACTGTTTCTTTATCCTTTTAGAGGTACAAGATTGAGTGGAACATTACCTCTCTCAAAAGGATGCTGACTAGGATATTTAACCCCAGCTCAAACAGGTCCTCTGAAGTTGCTTGTATGCACTCCAACTCGCATCCCATTTTATATTTGTAAATATGGATCACTTGTCATATTGCACAAGCACTTCTTTTGTTCTTTTTTCACCCAATGGAGCAACCGCTATCATGTTTTGAATTATGTGTATAACTATACAAATTTACAATATATACAATATTTTGCAAAGTTTGGCTTTAGTGTTGAATTTCTTTTTCTCTCTTTTTTTTTATCTCCACAGAGATTATTATGCGTCAATTAATGTCTTGCTTGTGTTTTTCAAGTGAATTTTGTTTCCTAATTCAAATTATTGTCCCGTCAGGACCATTCTGTTGTTTTTACTAAACTGTACCCAGGATTCCCCAATATTTGGTAATGGTACTTTTAGCCCAGGCACATGTAGGGGTACCTGGGTGGAATAACTGTACCTCTAGTGCACAAATAAGCATAACTGCCTGCCTGTGGCTACAGCGCTGTAACTTTACTCAAATTTGAAACGAGGCATGTATGTTAAATTGTAAACATGGATTGATTAATGGATATTATAAACTCAAATGCCTGGTTTTGTGCAGATGCTTATCACTGTACAATAAATCTCCTTTTTTAGGTCGAGTCTGGGCAGTGCATGCCCTGCTCTGCAAGGCATGCTGTATTGAGGTTGGGACTTGAAGCTCCGCCCACATTTTTCATTGGCTTGTGTTATTGTCCACTGTAAACTGCGGCTGTTCATTGGTCAAAAGGCTTAGTAGTTGCTCCTTAGTACCTCCTTGTCTCATTTTGTAACCTCCCATGGCGACACCCCCTGTTATGTGTGTTGTTGCTCGGTAGGCTTTAAATACAGCCTCCAAGCATTATTTTCTCAAATAGCTTTGTCCTGCCTGCTGTTGCAGGCAGGACACGATCTCATCTAATGTGTTTAAAAAAATGTATAGCACATATTTGCAATGCAATAGGTCTCACATTCGCGAGAGTTTAAGCTATTGGCATTGTAAATGACAATGCCTTTTATTTATCTGTTTTAAAAACAACACATAAATAAAAGGCATTGTCATTTACAATGCCAATAGCTCAAACTCTCATAAATGCGAGACCTATTGCATTGCAAATGCTTGTTTTAATAGGCATGTCTTCTCAGAAAGAGACAAGCTGGGCGTAGAATGTACAATAAATTGGACATTCCATTAAAAAGCCATTAGTTCTGTCTTTTTATTAGTGAAAGTGAAAGTTAATTTACGTGAAACATTTCCATCGTGGGGGGTTGGATGGACAGGTGAGTTTGTGAATATAGGAGTAGATGGATGAATCTTAGTGGATGGGTTAATATGGTTGGTTGGGTTGCTGAACATGAATGTTTGACTGGGTGTGAATTGGTGGGTGAATGGGAATGCTTAATATGTGTCAATAAATGCATAGGTGGATAAAGGAAGGCTTGTGAAGGTTGACAGTAAGTGGGTGGATGGTAGAAGGTGAAAAGGTGGGTTAATGCAAACAAAACATGCTGCTTAGGCATTTGCCCAGGGCCTTCTGGGTGAGGATTTCTTCGTGTCGACTGTGCATGTGACCCCCTGGGATTGCCTCAGTGATACCTGGAGCCCAATGACTGCACTGACAGGTTTGCATAACCAAAGGAACATCAAGACTAATCCAACATGGGCATTCAGCGAGCAGATGCGTGGGTGTAAGGGTGAATGAATGGATGAATCAATGGATAGATGGACGCGTGAGCGGGTGGGTGAATGTGTCTGTGAATGGACATATAGATTCATGAGTAAATGGGTTTGTGAATGAATACATCGATTAGTAAATGACTGATATTTGTTTTGTCAACTTTGTTTTTATTGAGATTTTTCCAAGCATATCACAACATAGTGCATTACAATTGACTTCCTGTGGCACAAAGAGTTAGGTCTATAGAATTACACAGTTGCCTCTCTCTGAGGAAGTGATCTGGATCACAATCAGAAGTAACAAAGAGAAATGCACCATTGCGCAGCCTCAGAATAAAATTACAAAATTACAAAATCCCTCCCAACTCCCACCCCACCCTCCCACCCTACCCCAACATTAAGGGTGCACAGTACTCCCATCGGTATGTCCCTGAGAATAGGAGCCGGCTGGCTAGCCGCCAAGTGGGTACAGGAGTTTCCCAGTGAGGCCGCCTTCATCTTCTAGCTCCATCCCACATGGAGTTTCTAAAATTGGAAGAGGTGAATCGCCTGAGTACGCGTCCAGCAAGCAAACATGGGGAGCCCTTGTGATAGATATTCCACTAGCAAACCCCAAATATATTTGAAATTCTTAAAGGAATCCGATATCACGCCCGCCATCCTTTCTATGGTGATGGCTTGCCACAAGCATGAGTGCCACTGAGTCACGGACTCAAACTGACTCTTTCTGCTTCCAAGCCACTGCCACTGCTATTTTCGCTGCCCCCAGGCACAACCATAAGATAGATCTGTCACCGAATGTTTGACATTTGAGGATGTCTGACCTTAGGCCCAACAGTGTTGGGGCCGGGTCTGCAGGTATGGGACAGCCCAAGATATCTTTAATTTGTGCCAATATTTCTGACCAGAATGGCCTAATTGTCAGGCAGTCCCCCCAGATGTATTTAAAATCCCCCTGTAGCCCGCATCCCCTCCAGCATAGGTCCGAAGTCTTAGGGAAGATTAGTTTTAGTTTCGTTGGGTACAAATATCAATCGTATAGCACTTTATAGTGGGCCTCTCGCATTGGTTAATTTTATGTATATCCATATATAGTTTGTCCCACTGTTTGTCCGAAATTTCCACCCCCAAGTTGCGCTCCCAGAAGGATTTGTGTTGTGGTTGGGTAGTGTATAGTGTAGATTGTAGAATCATATAGAGGCATGATATCGTACCCTTTGTGCTGTTCCCTGTCTTTGCTAGCCTCTCTATTGGCGAGAGATCCCTGGTTGCCTTCTCTCTGACTCCCGTACCTAGAACCCAGAGCCTGAGTTGTGTGTAGTAGTAGTATTCAGTAACTGACAGGTTAAACTCCCTCCGACAGTGTTCGAAAGTGAGGATATCCCAGTTGTGGAACAGATCAGAGATGCGTGTGAATGGAGATGGGAAGGTGGTCAGAGTAGAGGTCCTATGAATATCATCCCATACCTTTAAAGTCATTTTGGTAGGTGTGCTCAAGTAGACATTGGGTGGGCACTCTGCTTTGGGTTTCCACAGTAAGTCCCAGATGCGACTGACCACTCCGTAATCACGCGTAGCTGGGCAGCTTTGTAGTATAGATGCATATCTAGTAAAGCCAACTCAGTCTACCATATAGTTCTTCTCTCAGCTCCCTCTTAAAGTCTCTCAATGAGGCTAGGAGCTTATCTTTGGTGAGCGCCATACCTTCCGTTGAGCTTCCTACCCTCGGTAGACCCACTTGTCTATGTAGGTGAGAAATGGCTAGAGACTCTGTTTGTCTGTGTCTTTTTTGGGTGTCATAGAGTCAGTGGTGTAGGTGGGTGCCACCCTCTAATGATAGTCGAGGTTGCGTCATGCGCTCATGTCCACTTGAGAGGACCTGAGGCTCAGGACCGGATCTCCTAGCTCGTAGAGTCCCTGTGACCAGGTGGGGCACTATTATCCAGGCTAAGCGTTGTGCAGGTTGAGGTGACATCTGTGCACACGGTTGTCATACAGGTCCATGTCTCTGTTGTCCATCCCCTTGTGTGTTCAATATGTTGCCCCTCACGGGGCGGAATCGCTTAAATTCACCAACGGGGAGTGACTTTACCAGGCTCTATGAATCGCCTCCAAATTCCAGTCTGCACATGCTCAGGGACTAACTCTTTCCTCCACGTGTTCTATCTTCTCTCTCCATGGGTTTGACAGTGAGTAGTGTGCACCTTCTAGTCCCTTGTGTAAGACTTGCCAGCAGTCTTTGTGGAATATTCCAAGGGCTAGCGAGGATATGATGAGCTTGAGCCCTGCCCTCCCAGCAATTCAGGCAGTCTCTTTCACGCCGCTTGATTTTCCGTTCTCTACCGAGTGTAGAGGGGTGTTTCTAGCTTCCCCTGATTGACCTCTGTGCACTCTACAAGCTGGTCACTGTGGCTACCAGCCACCATGTTAGGGTCAGGCCTAGTAGGGGTTAAAGTCAGCTTGATTAAGCCTGTTCGTGCTTTTGCTATGTGAGGTTTTATTCCCCTGTGCCTCTCCTCTTGCCTATTTTCTCCCTCTGTCTGCAGGAGACACTCACCGGCCTCCCTTGCTCAGCCGTTCCTTCCTCGTCTTAGACGGCTGCCATTTTGACATCAGGCGCGGGCCTCTGAGGGGCACTCCCCTTGGCTCGGTAAGTTCAGAGGGGCTCTCCTCTTGCTCACAGGGCCTTGATTGTCCCCCGGCGGGCTGGCCTCTTCTGTCTTTCGGTTCCGAATCGCAGCATGGACTGTGGTCAGCAGTGGACGGCACAGCTATGGATCACCGCCTCGTTTCCCTAGCGCCAGACTTCTCGTTACATTCTCCCCTGGGGGGTGGTCCCCGTCCTTAATTCCCTATCCCTCAATGACTGATTTTTTCATGCATGTGTGAGTGAAAGTGTGAGAGTTTGAGTAAGTGACTGGATGCATGTTTGAAACAGGTGGATTTATAGAAAACCAAGCCATGATTGAGGGATGGACGAAGTGGAAGAGAGGCCGTGGAAAGAAAGGAAGACAAATGTGGCCAAAGACAGATAGACAGGCTACATTGAACCATATGAGAGAGACAAGTGAGTAAAAAGAGAGAGACTGAGGGAAAACAGGCTACAGAGAACTAAGTGAGAGAGTAATGTTGGCAAATAATGGGGGCCGAGGAAATCAGGAGCTGCAGATCAATAGGGCAGAGGAGTCTGGAGCTGCATACACGGGAGAAGGCACCGAAGTCCCTGAAGCTGCACACCAATACAGAACTAGGGGCTTTAGAGCAGTATATGCAAGAGAGGACACAGGTGCTTTGGAAGAGCATGTGTTCTGAAACAGGAAGAGCTGACTAGTACTGCTGGAATTGCACATGACATCATAGAGCATTTGGTGTTAGGAACTGCTCACACACAATCCGAAGGAGCCTTCAAGGCAGCTGTCAGGACCTATACCTATACGGCGGTCACATCATAATCTGGCGAGTGGGACCTAAGCAGCATGCACAGGAAGAAAGCAGGCAGTGTTGTAGTTTTCAAGTTTACAAGTGCGAGGAGTGCAGGACCCTACTATGTCACACAAATTACCACAGGGAGTGCTTATTTTACCCAGGGCATAGAGGGTATGCAGTATTATAAGAGTGTTGTGCAGGTGGAGCCATATCATGTATTTTAGATCTACGTAGACCACAGGAATCATAGTTTTGAAGTAGGCAGTAGACCTCCTTTGAGCTCTAACCTTCCTTAGACTTTATATCCTCATATTGTTTGGAAAATAGACTAAAATGAAATTTGTTTAAAATTATACTTTTTGATAACACCTTGCGCATTTATATGAAAGGTATATGGAGTCTGCTAGACAGGGCTTTAAGTGGGCCGGGTCTTGCCAGTGCTCAGCAGTTCTTAAAAGCAGGTGCTGAGACAGGTCCCTATCAGGCTCTCCCTATTCGCCCTCACCATGAAAAAAAAATCTTCACTCTGCAGCAGTACACCCTTCACTGCTTTTGATGTAACTTCAAAGAGACTCGTTATAGTTCTTTCACAGTCCCACCATTTCAGAATTGAAGCATTTTCAATATACTATACTACAAAGGCATGGTTGTTGTTTATTTATCTCATGCAATGCAACTAACAACCGTTGACAAAAAGCCAATAGTACTGGCTTGTTGTAAGTGTAATGTTACTTGCTGTATTATAAATCTGGATTTAATTACAGAAGTAGCAAAATACCAGTGGGGCGGCACACTAAGCTAAGCATAGATTTTCAGCTTATGTGCTTTTAAGCCACGCCCTTAGTTACATCGGCCACGCCACTTTGAGAGACCCTCCAGTTTTTTAATCCCACTTAAAGCCATGCTGCTGGAGATTATCAAAACCTCTGACTACTTGGCTATACCTATTTCAGTCAACCTGACTTAGGCTGGACAGTCATCTTCCTTGAAAGAGAAAAGTTTCAAAGCACTCTCTCACGTAAAGCTATGTTACATGAATTTCAGTGCAGTATCCTCTACCAAAATCCTAAATGTGCTCAGCTTGTTTCTCATTTCCACTATTATCCTATTTCTTATGCAGGGAAATGAAACAATTGTTGTGAGAAAATCAAATTCTAGCTCTTACGAGTATATTTTGATTACGTCAAGATACTCCACATGGGACCTTGAGCTTAGAGTGAAGTTAATTGGAAAACTATGTGATGAATCAACTCTCCTGTAATTTCACACTATTCATAAGGCAGGTGAAGATGGCATTAAGTCAATCCATTCTTTGTTGTGGAACGAGATCTCTTACATTCTCGGGGTAAAGTTGATAGGCTTCTTGAGGGCTGTTTAGCAAATCTGGCAGAACATTGGTTTCAATCATTAACGCCTACAAAGGAATATGACTCATTACATCGCATAGCAATACCACGCATGCCATTACAACGCGGGTATTACTACGCGATGTCAATAACAACGACTACCATTACAACGCAAAATTTTACCACGACTATGCCTTTACCACGCATGCCATTTCAACGCAAAGACATGCGTGGTAAAGGCATACTCATGGTAAATGTTTGCAAGGTAAGTGACTCTACCCTACCCTAAACCCTAATGTAGTACCACTGCACGACCCTCCCCCGACCCCGGTCCTCTCCCTACAATAACACTACACTACCCTGCACGACCCCCTGACACTACCCTAAATCCTCAAACACTACCCTACACTACACAAACACCACAACACTACCCTAAACCCTAAAACACTACCCCCAGCATGACCCTCCCCCTACCCCCAGTCCGGTCCCTACACACAAACACTACCCTGCACGACCCCCCAACACTACTCTAAACCCAAAAACACTACCCTACACTACACAAACACCACAACACTACCCTAAACCCTAAAACACTACCCCCGCATGACCCCCAGTATGGCCCCTATACTATAACACTACCCAGCACGACCCCCCCGACACTACCCTAAACCCCAAAACACTACCCTACACTACACAAACACCACAACACTACCCTAAACCCTAAAACACTACCCCCAGCACGACCCTCCCCCTACCCCCAGTCCAGTCCCTACACTCTAACACTACCCTGCACGACCCCCCCGACACTACCCTAAATCCTAAAACACAACACTACACTACACAAACATTTCAACACTACTTCGACACTACCCTAAACCCTAAAAAAATAACCCCCACCCCAAGCACAATCCCCCTTCCCTCTCTCTCCTCGTGGTTCCTCTCTCCTGGTTCCAGCGTCGTCTGAGGGGCGGTGCATGTCGTTGTGAGGAAACAGAACAGCCTCAGTTTCCTCACGACGATGTGGATAGCCATTACATCGTATGCATTGTAAAAGCGCATGTGATGTAATGGTATGCGTAGTAATGGCTACGCGTTGTTACATCGCATGCGTTGTAACGTATGCGATATAATGACTTGCGGGGTAACAGCCTCGTTGTAATGGCTGTTTACCCCTACAAAGGGGCTTAAAAGTTATATTAATGCAATGACATAATCATAAAACCTTTTATTGAATTCTTGTTCCTCCCTGGCGACTAAGCTAGAGCTTACGCCTAAGTCTCATAGCTCTACCCTTCTAAGATACATAACTATTACTATGCCTCAAAAATATGTAACCTTTAGCAACTATTATGTGGACAATCTAGCTATCACTACAACAGTCAACCTGCAAATATATGCCAGTGCTGTAAAGTGTAACCCAGAGTTCCATTCTTTTACCCCATTTCTTGTTACACTTTATTTATGCCCGCAGGCTCCCTACTTTTATGCAGATAATGTCCATTTTTGTTTTCGAACTAAGAGCCAATTCATATGACTTGGAAGCTGACCTGACCTTAGTATATACAACAGTCTTAGACTGGATGACTATCAATGATCTCAAACTCAATCTATCCAAATAGATATTCTTTCACTCTTTAATATATGTCCAAATAGAATGAGTCCTTTTGGCTAGCATCCATAGGCAAGAGCCCAAGCCCTGCAACCTCAAAGTGAAACTTAGCGGTCATTCTTGATTCCTAGCTTACCTAGAACACCCAAATTGCAGCAGCCTCACAATCTTGTTTTTGCCATTCAGAATATTAATAGGAATCTTGCATTAGCCATCATTCACATGTAAAATAAGTACAGCATTTGTGTGAATGGTTGTGGGGTTGCGCCCAAGTGCGTGTCATTGCAGAAGAGAGCTGAGTCCTGGCGCATCGCCAGACGGGAAATGCGAATGTATGCTTATGGCGGACGTAGTAAAATTCATCAGTTGGAATGTTAGGGGTTTGGGCACCTGCACTAAGCGGCACAGGGTTCTTACATTTCTTAAGCGCCATGGCATAAAGATTGCTTGCTTGCAGGAGACACATTTGGATGATGCTGGGGCGGAGCGCATAGCTAAAAAGTGGAGGGGGCAGGTGTTCCACTCGTTGTATTCTACTTATGCCAGGGGGGTGTTGGTTTGGGTGGCACCTGGGGTCCCGTTCATGCTACAATATGCCGAAGCAGATGTAGAGGGTCGTTATATGCTAGTGCGGGATAAGTTGGATGGTAAAGACATCAACGTACTAAACACCTATGCCCCTAATATTGATGCCCCAAACTTCTTTGTGGCCCTACAGGACTTGATTACTGTGGACTTGGATACTCCTCTTTTATGGTTGGGCGACTTTAATTGTGTGGTGGATCCGGAATTGGATAGATGCCCCCCTCGAAGGGGCACCAAGCCGCGTATGACTAAGCAGCTGCAAACACTAATGAGCGACTTAGGCATCTCGGATGTTTGGAGGGAGCGCCACCCGACCCAGAAAGTGTTTACCTGTTTTACACCCAGTCACAATACGCACAGTCGTTTGGATAGGGTACTAGCGACAGAGCATCTGGCGTTTATGGCGGCGGAGGTTGTACACCTGGCGCGTTTTTTGTCAGATCATGCACCGGTTTGTTGCGCGGTGCGGTGGGTGACGGTGGAGCAGGGCCCCCGTAGATGGCGGCTCCC
Organism: Calotriton arnoldi; assembly: GCA_963921515.1. Lineage (NCBI taxonomy): Eukaryota > Metazoa > Chordata > Amphibia > Caudata > Salamandridae > Calotriton > Calotriton arnoldi. The sequence continues at coordinate 475,132 of CAWUFW010008159.1, forward strand.
TGCTGATATTCTGGAGGATCCAATTGGTAAGAAGGCACTCTCGAGTGCGTTAACGGAGTATGCATCCCTCAATTGGGCTAGCACTAGAGCGCACGAGTGGGATGCGATGAAAGCAGTGGTTAGAGGGGCGGCGATGGGGCTGACTTATGGCGTCCGGAGGCAATTGTTATCTGAACTGCAGGACAGGGAGGAAATGTTGGCAGAACTTCAGTCAGGGCCACAAGGGCAAGGTGACTCCCAGGAACGAGAGCGTGCACTATGGGAACAGGTTGCAGACACCTGGGATAGGCTGGATAAATATACCCTTACGAAATATCGCCAGCGGCTACATGCGGAGGGCGATAAATCTGGACGGTTATTGGCCTGGATATTGTGAAGGGAACAGTCCCCCCCCCATGGTCACTAGTCTTCAAGCACAGTCGGGCTAGCTGGTCTATTCTAGGGCAGATATGCTAGAAGTATTCCGGCAGCACCTGCAGTCTGTGTATAGGGATGACCCCCTGGTGGGTGCGGAACAATACATCCCCTTTTTAGAGGGTCTGCAGATGAGGCAGATATCTGATGAGGTCAAGGAGGAATTGGATGCACAGCTTACAGAGGAGGAGCTCAGGGAGGTGATAGCCGACATACCCAGGGCCAAAGCTCCGGGAGGGGATGGGTTACCCAATGAGTATTACCAAGCATTTTCAGCTATACTAACCCGGCCGCTATTGCAAACTTTTAATGAGTCCTTTGAGAGTGGACTGTTGCCCCCTACGATGCATGAGGGTGAAATGTGTCTGATTCCAAAGTTAGGTGGCGATATGCAGGACCCGGCAGCATACCGACCCCTGACGATGATCAATTCAGATGTAAAAATGTTATGTAAAGCATTAGCCAAGCGGTTGGGCCCACACATGTCCCATCTGGTCCACGAGGACCAGTGCAGCTTTATCCCGGGCCGTAGTACGTCAATGAATATAAGGAGGCTGGCGCATGTCTTACATGAGACTCAGGGAGCCCCTGGGGAAATGGCGTTGGTGTCCATCGACCTCGAGAAGGCGTTTGACACGGTGGATTGGGGTTACCTGCTCGATATTCTTGGGAAGTTGGGGATTGGTCCGCGGTTTTGCAGATGGGTTAAAATACTATATACAAACCCGTCTGTGTGTGTGCAAATGGGTCAAAACAGATCGGCGGAATGGTTGTTGGGGCGGGGCACGCGACAGGGGTGCCCACTGTCGCCGCTACTGTTTGCTCTGGCCATTGAGCCTATGGCAATATGGGCAAGACAGGAACTGGGCCACTGGGGCATACAAATTGGGCAGAGTACGCATCTTATTTCACTCTATGCGGACGATGCATTGTTTTATGTTACATCCCCGCATGAAGCAATACCGCACCTGTTGAGGCTGATGGATAGGTTCGCGACTTACTCAGGACTGCGCATAAATAGACGTAAATCCTTGGTGTTCCCTCTAGCAGGACTGCGAGACAGGGAAGCGGAGGACCTGCCTAGTCTGGGATTGAGGTGGGAAACGGATCACTTTAGATATCTAGGGGTGCAGGTGGCTCATGGTGACACTCGGCTGCTCCAGCTGAATATGAACAGGGTGGTGGAGTCACTTAGGCACTCGGTAGAGTTCTGGAATACGCTGCCGCTGTCCTTAATGGGTAGACTGGTGGTGGCAAAGATGGTGATGCTGCCGAGATGCTTATATGCCTTGCAGAACGCACTGTGCCCGATTCCTATTACTGTGTTTCGACAACTGAATTCGCTTCTGGTGACTCTGCTTTGGGCAGGGAAGCGTTGTAGAGTTGCACTGCAGATGCTCCAGAAACGGTACAAGGAGGGTGGTCTTGGGGTACCCAGATTTGATCTTTATTACTATGCGGCACACCTGCAGTACGCGGTGCAGTGGTTGGATGAGGGTGACCATTGGGAAAAGCGTTTGTTAGCTGGGCGAGTGCGGCCGGAGGATCTACCTATGCTCTTGATGGAGGGTGCCGGGGTGAGCGCGGAAGTGCCATACGTTGTTCGACAAACGGCATATATATGGCAGAAAATTGTGGAACGAGTGCTGGGGCGGGCTCCCTTTCACCCGGAATTATCAGTTTGGCAGTTGGCCCCTGTGCGCAGGATGGCGGACAACATGTCTTTCCAGGCTTGGACCGAGGGTGGCTGCAGAGTGTTGGCTGATCTATATATCATTGATACCTACCTTACATTTGAGCAGGCATGTGAAGGATTCGGTTTGGGTCGGGGACAATATCTCCAATATGCTGGTCTAATGGAAGTGGCTAAGATGACATGGCCCACGTATCCGGATATGCCCCGGACTACTGAGACCTTGGACATTTTGTTAACGTGTGGAGGAGGGCGCAGTTTGGTGTCCTTGTTATATAAGGCTATGAGGGCAGACTCAGGGTCTTTGGCGCGTAGGGCATGGGATGTGGAATGAAGACTTGCAGGTACCGTTGCTGGAGAGGGAGTGGGCCAGAGCATGTATACTAACGCGTACGGTGTCCTGCAACGCCCGGTTCAAGTTGCTGCACTATAATTTCCTGCAGCGGGTGTATATGACCCCGGTGAGACTCCATCGTATTGATGCCTCCCGTTCGCATGAATGTCCTAGATATCATGGAACTCATGCTGGGTTTATGCATTTGGCGTGGGAATGTTCGGAAGTGCATCAGTATTGGCTTGAGGTAGTGGCACGGCTACGTAGAAGGGTGGGAATAGCGTTGGAGGCAAAGCCTGAGCAGTGCCTTCTGGGGCTGGTGCCACACCGGAAGAAGAGGAAAATGGCCAACAAGTTATTGCAGCTGGCGCTGGTATTGGCTAAGCGGCGGGTTGCCATTTGCTGGATGGGGGAACGGGCTCCCTCTTTTTCAAGCTGGTTGAGAGACGTGGGGGAGTGGTCCCTGGCGGAGGAACTACATATGAAAGCTTGCCGCAGGGACGAAAGGTTGGATGAGGATATAGCAACTTGGAGAGAATTATGTAGAGAATTGTTGAACTTAACTAGGACAGAAAGTGACCAGGCTGCTGAGACAGATGGTGACTATAGTATGTGAGCGCAGGTGCGCACGTCCCCTTAATTGTATATGATGCTGTGTCTACTACTAAGCCATGAAAAATGTAAAGTGTATTTATCTGTGCTATGTGACCGGGGCTCTAATTTGTAAAATGTAAACAAGCCTATGGATATTGTCTCGAAGGATTCTGTATATGACCGCTCAGTTTGTGGTGAAAAGTTATAAATAAAGTTTAAAAAAAAAAAAAAAAAAAAGTACAGCAAATGCATATATCCTGCCCAAGATCAAATAAAGAAACATGAGGGACAGTTCCAGGTTCTGGAGTATAATTAATAGCCCCTTCTTGAATCATGAGGAAGGAAGTGCGGTGGGTGCTCATATTACTGAAGAGGAGTGGGTGCTTCATTTTGAAGCCATGTTCCAGTGTCCCCCTGACTGAAACTGCCGCTCTGGCAGCGAGGCAGGCACCACTCTCTTGGTTTATAACCTAGACGAGGTTAAGGATGGCATCGTCGGGTTGTCAAGCAACAAAGCCCCGGGTCCTGATGGTATCCCGTCGGATCTTTACAAATCAGACCCACCCTTTTGGGCACTGGTCCTTACAGCAGTTATGAACGCTGCTGTAAAAACAGGTTGCCCCGAGTCATGGGCTATTTCCACTATAGTGCCTACCTTCAAAAAGGGCAACCGAGATAGTACTCACTGCTATAGACCGATCTCACTGCTGGACTCGGTAGTAAAGGTGGTAGGTTGAGTACTCTTGGAAAGGTTGACTAGCTGGGCCGAGGAACATGCTATCCTATCGGACATCCAGTATGGGTTTCATCCTGGGCAGTCTACTGTGGCCCAGTGCCTTAACCTTTCTATGATTCTTAATAAATATACAGTGGCCCGCCCCGGATCTATGTACCTAGCTTTCATGGACCTGTCATCCACGTTTGATCGCGTGAATAGGGCTAAACTTTGGCAGGCCATGTTGGCATAAGTCATTATCCTTTTTATTAGCAATAGCAATATCAAAGGTCCTCCAATGGATCTTTGGTAGAGCTAAAAGGGACTAAGTAGAGAAATCGGAGAACTATTCCTTCACGAGGACCTGTAATGAAGAAATAGCAATACCATAAATACACTACAAAATGCATTAATAATATGACAAATGTTATCTTAAAAATAAGTCATGACTCAGGAAATAACGACAGACACTATTCTTTCTAGGTACCTTTTTGGTATTATTTCAGAAAATATGAATGGTCATACACAAATACAAATCATAAGAAAAACACTTTGTTCACATATATCACAGGTAAACAATCACAGCTTTCATAAACAGAGTAATTCAAAATCATCAAATTCAGGTGGGAAAGGAAAGGGGAGAGAGAAACAGTGAACATCAGAGTAATCACAGTTTAGTTACCTCTCAGAATTTTTAGAGAAAACGAATGCAGTCAGGATTGCCAACCAAATCAGGAATCAGCACAGCACAGCATACAGCATACCACGGATGCAGGACAGGTCACCAGAATGTGAACGAGCCAATGATCATTTTCCCACCAGTGTTTTTATACTAACTTCGCAACTTTGTTACACTAGGTTAGAAACTCTCCTAAATCCTACAAGCCATTCTCATTGGTCAGATCTAGAGAAGGAAAACTACTCCTAATGATGACTTTACAAAGTTCTCTAAACAGTCTTTGTCTAAAATTGTATAACTTCCTAGAGAGGAAGGAGAAAACTACAATTTACACATTTTGTAACTACATAGCGACAGTTTCAATCTGAATCCTTGCCTAGACAGGAAAGAGTCATACTATTCTGCGCTCTCTAAGGATGTAAATGTTAATCTTTACTAGGACATCAGGAAACGGCATGAAAAAAAATTCAAAGGAGCACGGAAGCACATCCCCTAACTAATACATTTGCTTAGACCTGCATGTTCAGCAAGGAAAGACAGAGAGAAAAGAAAAATCATTTCTACATTTTCTAGGCCTACTCTACTTTCACGAAGAATAAAAGAGCATTTTCATGTTTGTGCTTGAATATTCCTGCAGTTCAGGAAACATAAAAACATTAATATTAGACACACAAATTAATACTTTCTTCTCACTCTATTATTATTCATAACCCTATAGAGAAATCTTCCATTCTACATGTGTTATTCTGACTCTCAAAAATACGTGCGGCTTTGCACATTTTCGGTCGTATCTTTTAAATCTTCACGTTTTAGTAATTATAGTTTTTCACACGTTAGTAATTTATTAAAACACACACGGGTGGATTTTCCCGAGCAGATTTTATTAGCAAAAATCATGCTCCATCAATCCCCCATCTGATGGTATCCCAAACCATCACACCAACCCATATCAGATTACTATCTGATAATGAACAATCAGAATGCAGTAGTTCTCGGTTGTTTCAGCCTAACACCCTCTATATCCTTCCAGGCATCATAATAAATCCCTCTTCGATCTTCCATTTCTATTTCTTCTCTTTTCCTTTTCCTTGCTCGTCGCTTTCCCTCAGTAGGCTTCCTCCTGTAACACTTGTAAAGCAGTATTATCATTAGTATGCTTGCAGCAATAGCAATTATCGGTGTTAGTATTCTCCCTAATAAGCTATTTGAAAAGTCAGAAAACCAGTTACCTATGGAAGAAATAATCTTACCAATTTTCTCCCATGCACCATCAGCCTTCAGTTTTGACAGATCATCATGTAAATGAGTAATGTTACTAATATATCCCTCCAAATCCCTGCTCTTATCAGGGATATAAGTGCAACATTGTTGAATCTTTAACATACTACAGACTCCACCTTCTTTTGCCAATAATACATCTAAGGCAAGTCTATTTTGTAAAACCATGGTCCTCATAGCAACCATTTCAGTATCAACCATCAGAAACCCTCCAGCGGTATCCGTTGATAAACGATCAACCACTGTAGACAATTTCCGAATTTTCTGGGAATTTAGAATAACCTCAACTGAAGGTATCAATGCACCACATATATATCCCCAATTATTTCAGCCGCACTCAAACCCCTTTTTCTCCGTGTTAGTTGCTTTTCATTGGTTCCTTGTTCATCATTCACATGATATATTTTAGGAAAGACAATTCCCATATAACAACATCCATACCAATGTGGTGGCAACCTTTAATAGGCATTTTTACCACATATGAAATGTACCCCTGGGTAAACAGGATCTGTACCACCCTTTAATCCCCAACCACCAGTAATTAAGAAAGTGTGTTCACATTCACTGGAGCCAAAGAAATGGTTATTATAATCTGTTTTCTGCCTTAGTATGCAAAGCTTTCCCCTATGGGGCAAATCCAGAGCCATTGCAGCATAAGTCTCAGTCCTTTGATAATTTCCTTCTTTATGTGCCCATGGAGGCTCCTTACTCTTTTATTCAGCAGCCCTGCATTTAAATTCTCTACGTCTATCCTCTACAGAATTTAAAAAATCAATCTCTACACTACTTAACCTACAGGTTAAATTATGTCTATGTGCATAAACTGTATCTATTGTCTTAGTAGTGTGGAAAAACTCTCCCAAATATTCTGCATCTTTAGCACTATAAACTATATTCATATTCTTTCTAATAGGAATTTCTGAAAACACTAAATCATAATTTGAATAAAAATATTGAAACGCCCCTTTAGCATAAAATAAACTGGTTAGTACACTACACGATATACCATATGTTAGTGGCAAATGGTGGTAAGTTACACCCTCAAACACAGCCGTGGGTAATTGCATCCACACATAACAATCTCTCGCATCCATTGTGTCCACATATTCATAAAGTAATTTTGTAAAGACATTTAACGAATAATCACTAATAGATTTATCCAAATGTAAGACACTACCGGTTATTTCTTTCATATTAGTCTCAGAATCTTCTTTCAGAACATTTTTAGTAACCAAAGTCACATGCTCATTATTATTAGTAGTAGTATTTACTATATTAATAAACATAAAGCGAGGTATTACAAATGTTAAAATCAACCATACAGACATTGTTAATAAAACACAGAAAACACAAACATTGAAGCATTTTCACCTACATAGTCTCTGATTCTGTTTACCAGTCTCAGTTCTATTCATCTTCAAAAATTATGTAAAAAGGAAAAAATAGACAAAAAATCCTAACTAAAAATTTTACTCAAAAATAATCAGTAATTTCACTAGGCTTAATTTATTTTGTGCACTCCACAACAAAGATCTGAGCCTTGAGCTCTTCTTCAAAATCCAAAATCCACAGCTTCGGAAATCTTTTTCTGGAAATTTATCACATAAATCTCCTCTCTCTTTTTGATCAACCTCTTCAAATTAGCAGTTCACTTAGGGCGGCTTGAAAGAATTGTCCTTCACACAGAATTTTAGAAATTCTTTTTCCCAATCATTATTTGAAACACTTTCATTTGCACCTACAACCACATAAATCCATTCTGGTGCTGAGTAGTTCTTGCTCAGCACTTTCACTCTCTTTGTTCTTCGTACTTGATTCTCTTCTTCTGTTTCACTTTGTTCTGATTGACTCGATACTTCAAGTATTGTTTTTGGTACCTTGCTATTGACAGTGTATTTCAGCTTTTTCACTCCTTTTGGCCACTTGTCTCCCTTCTTTGCCCTTTTTCCATTTTCATTCGTTTCTGAACTTTCTTCAGATGAGTTCCTCTTTCTTTTGTCTTTAGCAACTGCAGAAGCAGAAGGAATCACTCTGTTCTCACCATTGACAGCAACAGTGTTATCTTCACTAGTCCCAGTAACTTGTGCCCACTCTACTCCAACTTCAACCTGCTCTGGAACATTTCTTTGTTCACGTCTCTCTTCTTCAGCAGTTTCTTCATTTTCAAGTGGACTTGGGACTTTTCTCGTGTGACTTGCGTGAATCCAATTCGACAGACCAGCCCACTTAACAGCTGTCGTAGTCACCAGTATGATCTGATGAGGGCCATGCCAGCGAGGTTCGAAACAGGACTTTCTGACATGCTTCTTCACTACCACCCAGTCCCCAGGGCTTAGATCGTGGCCTTGTTCAGCTGTTGTCGCAACTTCTCCAACCTGGTGAGACACGGAACGCACCACATCAGCCAATCCTTTACAATAATCCAGTACCAAGTCATCAGTAATGTTCATCAGTTGATTTGCTGGAACTGTTGGCTGTCTCATAGCCCTGCCCATAATGATTTCGTGGGGAGACATTCCAGTTTTCTTGTCTGGGATACTCCTTAGGCTCATTAACACTAATGGTAAAGCGTCAGGCCATTTCAATGTTGTGGAAGCACAAACTTTAGCCAATCTTGATTTTATTGTGCCATTGACCTGTTCAACTACACCTGAAGCCTCAGGTCTGTATGCACAGTGCAGTTTTTGCTCAATCTGTAATGCTGCACAAAGCATCCGTATTATTTCATTATTAAAATGTGTCCCTCTATCTGATTCCAACGAGACTGGAAAACCGAATCTAGGAATAATCTCTCTAAGAAGCAATTTAGCAACTGTCAAACTATCATTACGTCTTGCTGGATATGCTTCAACCCAACGAGAAAACAAGCAAACAACCACAAGGACATATTTTAATACTTTGCAAGGGGGCATCTCAATAAGGTCTAGCTGCATTCTGGTAAATGGACCAGCTGCTTTCCCAATTCGTCCCATGCTAACCACTGTCTTTCTTCCTGGGTTTTGTTTCTAACAAACTGTGCATCTCTGACAGAGACTTTCTGCAATCACTCTGAATTTGGGATTAAACCATGTCTGTCGAAACAACCTAATCATTGCATCTCTTCCAATATGTGTCGGCCCATGATGGACTCTAGCCATCTGAGAAAGAAGACTGTCTGGCATTACTATTCTCCCATCAGTGTATACCTAGATCTCATCATCTGACCTGCGTGTGCATCCCAATTTAATCCACCCCTCTTTTTCAGAGTCACTAGCCTCTTCTTGTAGTCTCTCACTTCATCCCAAGTCTCAACAGATGTGAACAATAATTTGCATTCTTTTTGTTCAGTTTGCTCATTTACTGATGGTTCCACATTAATCGAGTATGTATTTAAAGCACAAAATTTAGCAATTTCATCCGCATATCTATTACCTAGTGTGATGTACTCACAAACAGATCGATGTGCACTGCACTTCACCACCCCAATTTGTGCCGGCAATTGTAATGCCATCAGTAGATCTTTTACACACTCTCCGTTTCTGATCGGTGAACCCGAAGAGGTCAAAAATCCACGTTGGTACCACAACTGCCCAAAGTCATGTACGACACCAAAGCCGTATTGATTATCCGTAAAGATTGTAACGCTCATTTCTCTTGATAAAATGCAAGCTCGAGTGAGCGCTTTTAATTCAGCCACCTGTGCAGAACTCACTCCTTTCAACCACGATGCTTCAATCACATTTGCTACTCTGCAAATTGCAAAGGCAGCTCTCAAGCAACCCTCTGAATCTCTCTAATATGAGCCATCCACAAACAGAACCACATCAGATTCAGGAAGCTGTGTATCTTTTATATCAGGCCTTGGTTTTGTGCACAATTCTGTCACATCCAGGCAATCATGATCCACTTCATCAAGAACTTCCTCACAATCTGGAGTTTGCAATAACGTGGCTGGATTTAAACTAGTACACCTCGTTATTGTCACATTTTCAGCACCTATAATCACTTGTCAATATTTTGTCAAACGGCTACTCGTCAAATGTTGTGTTCGAGTGTGCGTTAACAGAATCTCAATTGAGTGTGGAACAAACACTCTCAATGGATGGCCCATAACAATTGACTCACTTTGTTCAAGACTCACACAAGTAGCCGCAACTACTTTTAAACCTCCTGATAATGCTGCAGCGTCGAGATCGAAAGTAGCAGAAAAATATGCCACTGGTCTTTGCGCTGTCCCGTGCGTTTGCGTTAGAACTGAGAGTGCGCAACCCTCACGCTCATTGCAAAACAATGCAAATTCCTTCTCAAAATCCGGCATTCCTAATGCTTGTGCTCGACATAAACTGTCCCGCAACTCTAGGAACGTCTTCATGCATTCCTCATCCAGATGTATTGGATCTCTCACATCTTTGTGTGTCAGTCTCTGAAGTGGTTTTGCAATCAGTGAAAAATTCATAATCCACTGTCTGCAGTAACCAACCATTCCCAAAAACATTCAAACCTCTTTCTGTGGTTTTGGTGGATTCATTTGCATGATAGCATTTATTCGATCTTGAGAAACTTTTCGAATTCCTTTTTCAATGCTATGTCCAAGATAAAGCACTTTAGTCCTACAAAATTGTAATTTTGTCGGTGACACTTTATGACCACCCACTGACAAATGATTCAGCAAAGCAATCGTATCTGTCACACAATCTTCTCTAGTCCTTGACGCCTCTAGTAAGTCGTCAATATACTGGACTAAAACTGAATTTTTGGGCATGACCAATGACTCCAAACACTTTTTCAATATCTGATTGAAAATTGAGGGACTCTCTGTATACCCTTGAGGAACACGGCACCATGCCAAAACACGGTTTCGGAACCGGAATGCAAATAAATATTGGCTATCCGGATGCAAAGGTATCGAGAAAAACGCCTGACACAGATCAATCACAGTAAACCATTCTGCGTCACATGGAATTTGATATAGGATCACTGCTGGATTTGGTACTATAGGACAACAAGGTATAACTATTTGGTTAACCTTTCTCAGGTCCTGTACGATCCTGTATTTCCCATTAGGCTTGTGAATTCCCATTATAGGTGAATTGCATGGACTTCCTAGTATTTCTCTCAAAATTCCTTGTTCAATCAGCATGTCTATCACTGGTGTCACTCCTGCAATAATATCAGGACTCATTTTATATTGTTGGGTTCTCAGAAACTCTGCATTAGGTTTGACTGTAATCTGAATCGGAGCAACTCCTTTCATCAGACCAATATCTTTCCCAGAAAAATCCCACACATCAGACAACACCGTTTTTCTCAACTCAACAGGTAAATCATTCTCTGTGAGCAATGCGTACAACTCATTCACTTCTGTTCCTTGATTCAGCATTTTAAAAATCACATCTTCATCTTTTGTGTGAAATGCTATTCCATCCGTGAACAGTAAATGGAACAGTTCATTTTACACAACAGATCCCTACCGAATAAATTAACAGGACTTGAATCACACACAACAAATTTGTGTAATTCCTTGAAATTTCCAATTTGAACTTTCATTGGCTTAGTTATTGGTGTTTTAATGAGTTTGTTTGATTCTCCGACAACTTGGATATTTTCTCCAGAGAGAGGTAGGTTTGGAATTTCCACAGTTCTCACAGTGGATCGGGTATTACCAGTATCTACGAGGAAGGTAATTGCATTACCATCAACGTCGCCGTCCACATATGGACCCAACTGATCTACCACTAGAGATGCGCCAAGAACGCACTCTTCCTCCCCCCTCAGGCACCGTCATTGTGATGAATCCGAATCACTCCCATCTGTCTGCAAAACATACTGTGAAACAACCTGCACATTTGAATTTGTTTGAGCATTTGTACGCAAACCAGTATTTATACTTTGTCTTTGCATTTGACCATTCACATTATTATTAGGCATTGGAGCTTGTGGAATTTGCAAATTCTGTCCCCTGTTTGTCATCTGCACTTGCTGATTCTGATTCTGCACCTGATTCATCTGTACTTGATAGTTCTGATATTGACTCTGCATCTGCTCTTGTCCCTGATCAAATGAACCTACGTTCCCTTTATTATTCAACACCACCTTACACTCACGACACCAATGTCCAAACTTGCCACAATTAAAACAAGGACGTTTTTGTTTTAAATCTTCCATGTTCACAAATTACCTATACCTCTTCCTTGACCCATTGGAACCATTTGTGTCACTGTATTGCCATTTGAAACTAAACCTTTCATACCAGTTGTAGTCTGACCATCATCAGTCGCATCTCCGTTCAGACATCCTCCTTTCTTAGCTGCTCTCATTTGTGCTAACATCAATTTCTCCTTTAATTTCTAATGTCTCATTTCTATGTCATCTCCACAATACTTTGCATAACGAAGAATCTCATCAATTGATTTACTCTGCCAACATAATAAATGTTGTTGAATCATGGCACTTATTTCTGGTCTCAAGCCATAAACAAAACGATATACAAAATGTCCCATATCTTTTTCAGTGATATTTTCTATACCACTAAACTGCTTAAAGACCTGAAGAAGCCTTTCATAATATGCATGTACTGATTCTTTCAGTTCCTGAGTCGCTCTATCAATCTTTACCCAATCTGTTTCTTTTGGAGAAATCTTCCCTTTCAGGTATGTAAGAACCTGATTATATTTTTTCTAATTTCATCAGAAGGTGCTCCTGTTTTAGAATCTCTTGGGTATTCTTTATTTGGCCAATCTACAGCAATTTTACACTCAATCCACAAATCAGCTGGAACTACTATATCAAAAAGACCCTCTAAATCAACCCACAAAACTTTTGATACTTTCACAAACCTTTCAACTTGTCTGTACCATTCAACAGGCTTTTCTTTCAATCTCGGAAAATCATTCGTAAAGGACAAAGGGGCATATTAACAAGGCCCGGCGATAAATATCGCAAAGCGCGCTTAGCGCTTGCATATTTATCGCCGGCTATCTCTGCAATTTATCGCCCGGTTAGCGCGTTATCAACAACGCGCATCGCCGAGGCGATAAAATTCCAGAGATAGCGTGGATATCGCCGTTTTCCATGTGGAAAACGGCGATATCCTAGATGATAGGGCCTGTGGTCTTAGCCACAGAATCCACACCCCATGTTAAGTATGCCTTAGTCAGGAATTTAACAGACGTTAAATTCCTGCGTTAAGGCATACTTAACGCGATTAAAATAATCGCTTCCCCGCATTGTAAATATCGCGAAGCTGCCTTCGCGATATTTACCCATGTTGTTTCCACAGACACGCCTACTTTGCATCTCATTAGCGATGCGAAGTTAGGCGTGCTGGAAACGGGAGCAAAATCAGCAAAACACGCGATAGCGTGTCTTTGCTGATAAGGCGATAAAATTATCGCCGCTTTTCGGCCGAAAACGGCCGCAAAAGCGGCGATAATTTTTTATCGCCGCATTGTTAATATGCCCCAAAATGTCCTGTCTTGACCATGGAACATGGACATAACCACCTCCTGGTACTTCTCTCATTGGATAAGCCCTAACAGCATCATCTGATTCTGTCTTTTTCTCTGGCTCTCTCAAAGGATACGATGGAAAAGCTACATTCGCTTTAAAATGTCATCTTTTTTTCTTTTTAGCCCATCTTCCTTTCCACTTGTCCAATTCACCCCAATGCTTCAGTGTGCTAATCAACTCTTTAATTTGCAATCGTTTCCCTGAAACATTTAAATTTTCCAAATCTTTGTATGTAAAATCTAATTTATACGTCTTTTGTAATGCTTTTGACTTTTCGATGTCTACTCCATACCCTTGTGCTGTCTCTACAAATGTCTCATGCAAATTTCTCGCTCTACGAGTAATCGTCTTACATAGAAACAACAACTCATCATCTTGAAATTTACTCAATCTCTCTGAGCAAATTGTACCTGTAATCATTTCTTCTAGTACTCCTTTTAATTTAGCCACATCAACACAATCATCCTTACTCTGACTACTACAACCAGGAGTTATATCTCGAATCCACTGAGCTAATTCTTCTGGCGATGGACCCATTGATCTTTGTACATCTTCTTCATCTGACTCACTTCTAGGTTTAGCAGATGCTTATCTATTCAATCTCTCTTCAGTCCGTATTAATCTCCTAGGTTCCTGATACACCACCCTTTTTGGTGTCTCATTTCTCCCTGAAACATCAATTAATTGTTCTTCATGTCTCGAAAGTATACACACATTTGCACTGCTACTTCCACTACTTCTTTCATTAGTCCTAGTCACTTCTGGGACTGCCAAAGCATGTACTCCCGCAACACTCTGTCCATCACTATATAATGGAACTACTGGACCAATTGTCACTGGTACTGACAGCACTTCTGGATTTCTCACTGCTTCCATCCTAACAACTGTCCTTTGCCTGTTCTCTATCTGATCTGGTCTTACTCCATTCGTCACTTTACTCTGAGATTGTTCCTCAATCTGAATCAAAGGAGCACTAGGTATATTATTTGAAGTATGTGAATCATCTGTACTTAAATTAATCTGTTCCTCCTGATATGGTGGTGGTCTATTCATTAATAATTAATTTAGGAAATCCTCATCAATGTCATCTGAATCCATTAGATTTACATTCACATTCTATCTTTTGTTTCAGTATTAATCTTTTTCTCTTTGGACTTTCCCCTTTCAGTCTCATCAGCATCTCTAACAGGGAATAATCCATTTGTTTCTATAACAGTACCTCTTCTCCACATTTTCTTGCAAGCATCCCACTTTGCTTCAGAATATCTACTCACTGTATTTTTAGACCTATTCTGATGCTTGTCTCTTTCTCTCTTGTATGATTCATACTCCCATTCTTCTAATGCCTCATACTGCATTGGTCTAGGATTTGGATTCAAACCATTCATCCGAAACCTCAGGTTTTCTAAAATCCTTATATTAAAAGTACCATTTTCAGGAAAAGCTAATTCACCTTGATCCTCTGTATATTTCACCCAATTCCCTAACCATGCACACCTATGGTAACCCCTTTCTAACGCCGTAAATACTGCTGGCGTACCTTCAGGAGCTATTGGCATCCCTTCTCTAATTGGAATTGGTTGATCTTTACTAAACAATGTCTTTAACAATTTTATTATCTTCATTTTCTCTGCGTACTGTAAGTAAAATATTAATAATAACTCTAATCTATGTAAAATCCTACAACACTCTCTTCCATGTTATGTTTCTCAACTTCCAATCAAAGTTATTTTCGCTATCCAATCACAGCGCGGCTCACACCAACTAACCAGTACCAGCGCGGCACCTCTGTGACGTTGCTCACCAACTGTCCAATACCAGCGCGGCTCTCTGTGACGTCAGTATCGCTCCTTCCACTGACCCCCCCTTTACAAAATCAGCGTTAATGTCTTTTAAGGTCTTTCTAAACAAATAAAACAAACTACATAAACACAAATTGTCTGCTCCACTAAGAGGAAAAAATCAAAAGCATATTCATGCACTCGAAGAGAAAACCCTACACTCCAACAATAAACCACGACCAGCGTGATTCTTGTTCTCTTACAAACGGAGGACTCTCGGGACTTCCCCAGTTGCGCTTACTGAAGTGACCCAAATTACCTTGCTTATCTCATTCAACAAAGTTCCCTTTACAAAACTTTCAGTTCGACGACCGCCTAGTATTGTATTACCAGCAGACAATGTACATCACCTTAGTGTACGCAAACACTAAGAACAGCCCTTAGGCATATCCCGGGATCTCAGGCCTCGACAGACCTGTAACAAAAACTCAATATGACAAAACTAACTCAACATATATTTGAACCGTCAATTCCGTTTAGTCAGCAAAAAAAAAGCTCCTTTTTCTCCACCTAGTAGACTAGTCTAAACTAACCATCCGATGCAACTACCAAAAACTGATGCAGCGGAAGCGGTGGGGGGTCATATAATATCCCACACCAACCTTTACAATACCTAAGGAAGCGTAAATACTATAATGACTGGCCCATAAGTTATTATCCTTTCTATTAGCAATAGCAATATCAAAGGTCCTCCAATGGATCTTTGGTAGAGCTAAAAGGGACTAAGTAGAGAAATCGGAGATCTATTCCTTCACGAGGACCCTTTAATGAAGAAATAGCAATACCATAAATACACTACAAATTGCATTAATAATATGACAAATGTTATCCTAAAAATAAGTCATGACTCAGGAACTAACGACAGACACTATTCTTTCTAGGTACCTTTTTGGTATTATTTCAGAAAATATGAATGGTCATACACAAATACAAATCATAAGAAAAACACTTTGTTCACAAATATCAGAGGTAAACAATCACAGCTTTCATAAACAGAGTAATTCAAAATCATCAAATTCAGGTGGGAAAGGAAGGGGGGAGAGAGAAACAGTGAGTATCAGAGTAATCACAGTTCAGTTACCTCTCAGAATTTTCAGAGAAAACTAATGCACAGCGTGGAATTAGTTAAGAAAACTATCTCCACGGCCGTAGGAGAATAGTGTGGGCAGCTTCACCAGCCGGTGATGTGCAAAGTCTCTAGGGAAAAGTTCTCCGCAGTCAGGATTGCCAACCAAATCAGGAATCAGCACAGCATACAGCATACCACGGATGCAGGACAGGTCACCAGAATGTGAATGAGCCAATGATCATTTTCCCACCAGCGTTTTTATACTAACTTCGCAGCTTTGTTACACTAGGTTAGAAACTCTCCTAAATCCTACAAGCCATTCTCATTGGTCAGATCTAGAGAAGGAAAACTACTCCTAATGCTGACTTTACAAATTTCTCTAAACAGTCTTTGTCTAAAATTGTATAACTTCCTAGAGAGGAAGGAGAAAACTACAATTTACACATTTTGTAACTACATAGCAACAGTTTCAATCTGAATCCTCGCCTAGACAGGAAAGAGTCATACTATTCTCCGCTCTCTAAGGATGTAAATGTTATTCTTTACAAGGACATCCGGAAACGGCATGAAAAAAAATGCAAAGGAGCACGGAAGCACATCCCCTAACTAATACATTTGCTAAGACCTGCATGTTCAGCAAGGAAAGACAGAGAGAAAAGAAAAATAATTTCTACATTTTCTAGGCCTACTCTACTTTCACGAAGAATAAAAGAGCATTTTCATGTTTGTGCTTGAATATCCCTCCAGTTCAGGAAACATAAAAACATTAATATTAGACACGCAAATTAATAGTTTCTTCTCACTCTATTATTATTCATAACCCAATAGAGAAATCTTCCATTCTACATGTGTTATTCTGACTCTTAAAAATACGTGCAGCTTTGCACATTTTCGGTCGTATCTTTTAAATCTTCACGTTTTAATAATTATAGTTTTTCACACATGTTAGTAATTTATTAACACACACATGGGTGGATTTTCCCGAGCAGATTTTATTAGCAAAAATCATGCTCCATCAACCTCCACCAATCAACTAAGGCGCAGGTTAGATTCTCCCAAGGGTCTCCTGTAATTTTGAAATAAGAAGAGGAGTACGCCAAGGGTGTATTTTAGCCCCCTTCCTGTTTAATTTATATATTAATAATTTGGATAAAGTTTTAATGAATACTAGGGTAGACTACTCGCAGGTAGGCAGACGTGGTCTGCCTGTTTTATTATACGCAGATGATGTGGTCCTTTTATCTAGGGCCGCAAGGCGGTTACAAACATTGCTTAACTCCTTCTCCTCTTTTATGGCGAATCTGGACCTGTCAATAAACGATTCCAAATCATATGTGATGCAGGTGGGACCTTGCCCGAAAAAATCTTTTTCATTTATGGTCGGATCCGCTCTAGCTCCTCGCACTGATGTCTTCTCGTACCTGGGGGTCCTAATGGACGAGCAAATGAAATGGGGCCCACTAAAACTGAGAAAAGGGGTAGATTTAATATGTGCAAATACGGCTGTTTTAAACTTTGCGTCCAAATAAGGTAGGAGACCGATTGCTGCACTCTTAAAGATATATCAGGCCAAGTGTGTCACTAAAGCCGCGTATGGCAGCGAAATATGGGGTTACGTCTCCATGAATGAGTTACAAGTAGTTGAAAACTCATTCTTGAAGCGTTTGCCAGGTGTGCCCCGGGGAACGTCTAATGAGAACGCCATCCTCGACTCCTCCCAGTCCGGATTCTGCAGCAACCACAGCACCGAGACCGCCCTCCTCGCCGCCACCGATGACATCCGCCTGCTACCCGACCAGGGCCACACAGCGGCCCTCATCCTACTAGACCTCTCCGCAGCCTTCGACACCGTCTCCCACCGCACTCTCGCCACCAGACTCCACGACGCCGGCATACGGGGAACCGCCCTCGACTGGATTCGCTCCTTTCTCACCGGCAGAACCCAAAGGATCAGACTCCCACCCTTCCTCTCCGAACCCACAGAGATCAACTGCGGAGTACCCCAAGGATCCTCGCTCATCCCCACGCTCTTCAACATCTACATGGCCCCCCTCGCCGCCATCGTTAGACAGCATGGGCTCAGCATAGTATCCTACGCCGATGACACCCAGCTCATCCTCTCCCTCACAAAGAACCCCGAAGACACCAGACTCAGCTTCCAGGAAGGAATGAAAGACGTCGCAGCCTGGATGAACAACAGCTGCCTTAAGCTCAACTCGGAGAAGACAGAGGTCCTCGTCCTTGGACCCTCCTCCACCACCTGGGACAACACCTGGTGGCCTTCCGCCCTCGGAAACCCACCCACCCACTCCATCAGAACACGACTGAAACCTTGGCATCATTCTAGACTCCTCCCTCACCATGACCCGCCAGATCAACGCCGCGTCCTCCACCTGCTTCAACTCCCTCCGCATCCTCCGCAAGACCTTCAAGTGGATCCCCCCCGAATGCAGAAAGACAGTCACCCACGCACTCATAACCAGCAGACTGGACTACAGTAATGCCCTCTACGCCAGAATCAACAAAACCCGGCTACACAAGCTCCAAACCATCCAGAAAACCGCAGCCAGACTCGTCCTCGGAACCCCACGACACGAGCACATGACCCAGCACCTACGAGACCTCCACTGGCTCCCCATCGAGAAGAGAGTAACCTTCAAGCTACTCACCCACGCCTACAAATCCCTCCACATCATAGGACCCAAATACCTCAACGAAAGAGTCTCCTTCCACGTACCCAAAAGGAACCTCTGCTCCACCGACCTCGCCCTGGTAGAGACCCCACGCATCTGCAGAACCAGAGCAGGCGGAAGAGCCTTCTCCTACGTCGCAGCAAAGACCTGGAACGAGCTCCCAGTCAACATCAGATGCTCCCCCACTCTGCACACCTTCAGGAAGAGCCTCCAGACCTGGCTCTTCGACTGATCCGGAGCTGCCCCCCCCCCAGGGCCTTGATACCCTCATGGGTGAGTAGCGCGCCTTATAAACCCCTGATTGATTGATTGAATACGGTGGCACATGAAGAATTGGGGGTGCCCTATCTCTGTGACTTATTGGCTTTACGCCCCCTAACATTTTGGCTAAAAACCTGGCTGAATGAAGGATCGACTTTGAGTCGTTTGATCCTGAAGGAGTGCATGACCTTTGATTATGCCCACTATATTCCCTGGCTTAGATATATTAAGAGCAGCTTTGAAAGTCTGGAAAGAGTGGAACTATTTACAAACCCAAAATCGGTGGCTAAGATTGATCTGGGGTGGGTCAGGGAGTCTTTTTGTAGTTTAAGGAAATTGGAGAGGGAAGAGCTGGAACTGAGGACACCCACTGTTCGCAAATTTTGAAAACAACACAAATGACTGAGCCATATCTCCTGGGACCTTTTAGCACCTATGAACATTTTCTACTGTCTAGGTTCTGATTGGATTTGTTTCACCTCCTGCTGGCCTCGCCACGGGGGAGTAGCAGACGCCAGACTTTAGAATCCTGTGGCTGCGACGGTGAGTCTCCACAGGATATGCTACATTTTTTTTAATATTTTGTAACTATTATGCGACCCCCAGGAAAACTTTTATTTCCCCTATTTTAAGGAGGTTGAAATTCAAGCAGGTGCGTCCAGCTTTTATTTATTTACAAATGATGCACGGAGATTCTATTTTATTTGTTCTCAATTTCCTAAAATCTGCAGTGGAGCTTAGAGCTTGCCTTGATTAAATGACTGTAGCTATAAGGGCATGTTCCTTCTAACTGTATTTTTACTCTTTAGGATCTAGGGCATATGCACTTTACAATTTATTTGATGTACTGTATGAGTCTTTTAGGATAGCTTTGTCTCTTATGTGATGGTTGTATAAATATTTTATTCTTTTTAACACCATGTACAGTTTTTTTAGAGTACTTTTATGGTTTCATATGTGAAAACCGAATAAAGTTTGTTTGATTGATTGAAACATGATTTACTTTGGACTTCTAAAGAAAATTAGTCTTCATTTCCAGCACTTTTACAATTCCATTTTTTGAGTCCTTTTCAACTGTAGGCTAATTAGCAATAGCCTGTCTGCAACTGCCTCAGGTCCTTGGATATGCCTTCCTGGGTAGACCAATGGCTTAGGTGAGGGAGTGCTGAGGTGTGTCACCCGGACAGAATATTTCCCAAACACTTGAAGAATTTGAAGAGCTCTATTGCCTGACTACTGGGATTCGTGGAGATAACCTAGGAGGTCGTCAGTGTATAGCGATATAAGGAGCTCCACTCCTGGAGACCACTCAAAGCCTTTGATCAGGAAATCCCTCCTGATCCACTCTGTTAGCCGTTCAACTGGTGTTGTGAATGACAGAGATGAGAGTGGACATCCCTGATGTGTTCCTTTACATACATATAGAAAACATCAGTGTTTGAGTACCTGTTTCAGGCTAGCAGGTTGACTATAGCAGTCATGTGTACTGGCAGAATTTGGGCACTATGTTGGTTTTATCTAAGACCATGACTATGTAGTCCCAACTCAGAGAGTCAAGACTTTTTCAAAGTCTTTCACCAGAATGGGTAGCGGACCTCATATGTTATCCAAAAGGGCTACCGCATTCCATAGTCTTCTATGTTATGCCCAGTGGAACGCCTTGGCATAAAGCCACCCTCATCTGGGTGCGCCACCTTTCCTATGACCTTTGTAAGTTGTGACCCTAGAACTTTTGCAATGATTTTGGCTTCAATATTTATAAGAGATATGGCACAGTTGGAAACTCAAAGGTCTGGCGGGAAAACTTGTTTATTATTCATTACAATAGCAGTAGTTTTCAAATCTAGGGGTATCTTGGCTAACGTCATCATCTTATCTATCATCCTTTTCAATGGGTCAATGGTAATTCTTGTTACTTGTTTAAAGAATTCTACAGGGAAGCCTTTAGGTCCCGTCATTCCTCCACTCCCGATCTGTTTCAGAGCTTCTGACAATTCCTCAGTAGTGATTTCTTCTTCTTGGCAGTCACATGAACTAATAGTGGGTGTTGTCATTGGTAGGTAATAGATAAACTCCATAAATCTGCCTGACTCCGGGCCTTTTCTTCTAGTGTATAAATGTTTACAATGAGCCACAAACAACTATGTGACTTGAAGTTTATCCTTGGAATATTCCCCTTTCATCCTCTGAATGCTGCAGATGTTTTGGATATAATCCTTACATTGGCACAGCCAGAGCAGCAATTTGCTAGCATTTTCAACCCATTGGTAAACCCTGGTTTGTGATGCAGGCCTGTCAGACTTTGTTTTCTCTATCAGTGTTTGTGTTAGCGTAGTGTGATTGTGTTCAATGTTCAATAAAAAACCAGGGATCTGGTGATAGGGTATATGCCAACTCCAAACCCAGCAGGCTGGCCTTCAATAATGCTACTTCTTCTCCTTAACATCTGTGTTGTGCCAATGTGTAACTAATGAGCCTGCCTTATATGCCTTCCAAAACATTACTTGTGAACTTATATATTCCAGGTTCAATGACCAGGAGTCGTTTGAATGTTTTACTATGGAAAACTTCAATTTGCCATCTAGCATCCACCATGCAACAAGACACAAGCTGCTTTTGTGCCCTCCCTCTATAGCTCTCAATATGATTTTTATCAGCGAGGGGTCTGAAAATCATCGGGCAAGGAGTTGGGCCACAGAGATTTTCCAAAGGTGTCGTTTCTGATATAAGGAGGTATTCTAGTCTAGACAAGGTCTTATGTTCCGCAGAGTGGAAAGTACAAGCTTTTTGGTTAGGGTGAAAGCAATGCCATACATCACTTATGTTTAGTACCGCCATAAATTTAGCTAGATGGGTAGGGTTCTACACAGGTATAACTCTAGTTCCTCATTTGTCAAGTTCCAGGGGCACAAATCCATTAAAGTCTTATCAACATTCATCCCCTGGTAACTGTGAAATTACTCAGACTATACATTCCAGAAAAGTCTGAGTGAGAGGCAGGGGAGCATAGAAGTTCACAATGGACATGTGTCTGTCGAAAGTGTCCACATTACACCAATGTATCTTCCTCCCACGTCTCTTCATACTCCAGTAATTGTGAATGTGGCATTGTTTTTTATTAAGATTGATGCTCCGCATCAACCTATAGGTAGTATGGTGGAGTAGCCATGTTGTGGGGAAGAAGAAGTACACCTTGAGCCCATCAGTTGGGTTTTCCTGGAGAAGAAGGATGTTAGCAGTGTTTTGTTTGGCTGCTTTAAGTACAACAGCATATTGACCAGGCAGTTTACTTTCAATGCCACTATCTGTGTTAAACGCTGTAAGGTCTCACCAATGGGATGGGGCATTCTATTCAATGTACTACAATCGTGGTGGTTCGCCCTTAGAGCTAACATTCTGAACACTCCCCGAACTGCCACCCCTACTCTACTCGAAAACATGAAGCATCTGTTGAGTGATGCAAACAAATGGTCGGACAACATGGTCGAGCCATCCAGTCGGGCAGTGCATCAATGGATTCTTTTCCCATACACAATTAAAATTGAAGTAATCATCAGGGGGATAGCTGTGCAATCACATGTCAGGTGTTTAGCTTACATTGCACCAAGGTTTGATTGCCCCATTGGAAAAACGCCATGCCATAAAAGTGAGGAAATAACTTTAAATCTTGTGAATGGGTAACCTGTCACCACTTCTTTCAACCCACAATGCTCACACCATCACCATACCCAGTGCACCATTTGCCCTGAACCCTAAACAACACTGGGCATCACTGTGGGTTCTAAAATGCAGGGTTCCTCCTCTGTTTCCTCAGTCAAAAGATTAAGTTGAAGTCCGATCTGAAACCCACAAGGGGACCTGCCCCTCCCAATTCGAATGCTCTGCAGGGTCTCCTCTTGTAGTTCTTAGCGTCAGGTTTGGAGAAGTCTTTCAGTCATACTTTTGACTTTTGGTTGTGTTGGGTCTGTGTAGCACCTTCGTTCTTGCCATCCAGTCACAGGTTACCTCAGGGGTGTATATAGGATTTCGACTGCCATATAATCTTGAGCTTTGCCAGGAATAAGAATTTATATTCTATGTTCATAGCTCTCAGTTTGGTTTAACTCCTGCAAAGATTGTAAGTTCTTTTTGTATCATTTTGGTGTAATCTGAGAACACCATAATTTTGTTGGAGTTAAAGTTGAGAGTGCCCAGTCATTGGGCCATTTGGAGGATAGTCTCACAGTCTTTATGGTTTGATATCCTGGTGATAATCGGGCGTGGTGGGGCACCCGGAGGGGGTGGCTTTGTGTTCCACCATGAAGTATACCAAGAGGTCCTTGCTGAGCATCCAGTATCTGAGCCATTCTAGAAGGAATTTTTCAGTTGTCCCTTCCACCCCCTCCCAAAAGCCCATAGGTTGTTTATTCTTTCTAGTATCCAGCATCTTCCAATCTGTCCTGCAATCCTTTCGTTGATATGGACTAACTGGCCACTTCTGACCTGAGGTCTTGGATGGTGTCTTCCATTTCTTAAATGTAGCCTTCAACATCCTTGAGCCTGTCCAGCTCATTCCTCTGGACTTGTCCCAGCAGAATTACATCAGAGCCAGCTTCACAGATGTGCATCTCTAGCATCTGTCTGTTGCTCTTGATTGCCTGTAGGATTGCTGTTGTGCCACCATTTTCTGTTCTTCACTAATCAGCTCTGTGCCTTCCCTCACTTACAGGGGTTAGTCGGGCAATGTGTCAATTTTGGGTACTGAGGACCTTATGTTGACTTGTCTTTCTCCATTATGAGTGGTGTTGACTTTCCTTCCTTGTTGCCCCCTGGCACATACTTGGGCTCACCTAGACAGCCACACCGAACCCTGCAGCAGCTTCTGCGGCCAAGCACCTCTCAAACCACCGTGGCTCCTCTGCAGATGGTCTGTTCCCTCCACACCCGCTGCTCCGATGTTGAGCCGCTGCCCAGGAGATTCATGCCAATGCCAACAATCAGAGCAGGGGTGCAAGTGAATCCAGCATTGGATATGGTCTCCGGCACAGGTTTGTCAACTGGTAATATATCATAGAATTATTACGGCTAGGACAGAGCACTAGATAAAGGTGTCCACTATGTAGGCTGGGAAGTCACGCTCCCAATTTACTTACTTTGGTAGGTTTTGAAAAATGTTCCTTCTTTCCTTTGTTGAAATCTATCCAGGTGGCCTTTCACTCAAGCAAAGTAATGGTCTCCTGGTAGAGTAGTTTGAAAAGCAACATTTTTGTTTGTTTTATTGTTTTCAGTTTATACTGCTTTTTTTCAATTAGGTATTTGTTTCTATTTGTTAACTCCTTTTTTCATCTAAATATGATTAATTAAAGGTTTTGTTTAATCGATAATGGGCCTTCAGGTAGATAAGGTCCAGTGACAGATGTAAAACGTTTGTGATGGTATTCTTACTGAAAATATCTATAGTATTATTGCATAAATAATAATTAAAAGTGAAGTATATAAAATATTTAACAAAATGTAGTTGTATTTTCATAGAAATATTTTACATCAAGTTTTACATTTAAAATAGGGTATTAATTATTGCACAATGAAATACTAAATATGTATTACCTTCATATTTTTTGCATTAAAATATATTTATTTAGATTTTTAACTATGTAAAACAGATAATTTAACATTATTTTCTATCCGGTTTTATTTTAATTCCCTAACTCCATTATTTTCTACGGAAGATTGTAGCAGTATCACTGGTTGCAATGTGTGATACTGGGCTTACTACTGTTTTTTTTTAGTAGGAACGTAGGTAAGTCACGTGCAACCCGCACCCCAACCCAGACTCTCTCCTCCCTCTCTTACAAACACATCATTTTCTTTTCTTGGCTTGGTAGTGTCAATATTTTGATAGCTGTGTACCTCCTTCACATACTTTCACCTGCAATGGTAATTACAATTAGCACATGACTATTGCTGTGTTCACTCTACAGAAAGGCCATGGATTGGATGAACATGTAGTCCGTACACCGCTTTGACCCACTGATGGGCACTGTGAGAAACTCTCAAAGCCTTCAGCCTCAACTTCAGAACTCGCAATCGGGGCCCATCATGCACAGCCCACCAGTGCCGTCTTAACGCATTGGCACACTGGGCAGTTGCCCGGGGGCCCCACGAGCATAAGGGGCCCCATGCAGACCAGAATTTAACACTAATTTTCTATTAAACAGTTTTTCTTGTGAGTGGTTGTGTAGGAAGGGCCCAGTGCACTGCTTTGCCTGGGGGCCTATGATGCTGTTAAGATGGCCATGCAGCCCACCTATAACCTAAAGTTACTCATACACCCATAGGCGAGTCAGCTCACAGCATGCACTACGGCGAGTCACATGTTGTATGGAAAAAAAAATAAAGAAACACAACATCTGAAAAAAAGTGTGCACTCTTAAAGAATGAAAAATTAAGTAAAACGTGACATGTAAACAGGCCTGCATCGCTGACATGGATTAACTTGAGGGTTTTAATCATTGAGAAGTGGATCTAGGCTGCAATGGCTGACAGTCCCTGCTCCAGTCTAGGTGTGCCTGCTTGGCTGCCTCTGTGTGACTGCTCTCAGTCAGAGAGTTCATCAAACAAGGAGCAGTGGATGCCGGCACAGGTAAGCACGGTGGGGCGGGGCAGTGTGCAGCGGGGGGAGCTGACAGACGACGGAATAGGTATTATTTATTTATATCTGTTCCGTCACCCCCTCCCACCCCACCCCATCACGTTTACCTGTGCAGGCCACCGTTGACCAGGAGAGAAAGCTGGCGAGTTCAACGAGTGCCTCAAACTTGGTGGGCTTCAGACTTGGCTGGGCTTCGGTCCCAGATGCAGAGCTCACATCTTAAGCTGACTTTCTGAGAGATGCTTTCTGCTCAGAGGTTCATCTGTGATGGTTCTGGACTTGTGCTGCGCCATTCTGTCTGGGCAGCAGGCCCGGCTCCAGGAATTTGTATTTGGGTGGGCCAAGGGTGCTTTCGGGTGGGCCACTGCAGCAGTCACGGCCGGCATGACGGGGTGGGGAGGGGTGGGGGCTTGTCGCGCTGGGGTTTAATTTAATAATATTAATTTTAATTAATCAGCATGGAGAAGGACAGAGTGTGCATGACTGGTTTGGGTGGCCCCAGATGGCCGACCAAACAGTCTTTACGCACTCAGGAGTGGGCACGCCACTCCTTCCCTGCCCTGCTCGCAGAGCAGCCCCGCCCACCCGCAACCAAACATAAAATGGTAATAACTGAAAGTTATTACCATTTTATGTTTCTGCTTCTCGCACTGTGAGAAAGTAGTGGGGCAATGCTCCTCCGCCCTAGTGTAGGAGCCGCCCCTGCACTGCGGGCCCAATTTGTTGCTTCTGGAGGTAGCCTACAAGCCCTAGATTACATCATATCTACTTGCAAACAGTCACCATGATACAACAGATTGCTTCTGTGTGTATACAGAGCATGTGGAGAGTTATTTGAAAGTAAGAGCAATGTCTGGACCTAACTGCAAACCCTCGAATTCCAGCAGGCCAGGCTTCAATACAAGTACTTGAATACCAAGCATATTATAATAGTTCAAGATTAAGGAAGTCCCTATTACCACACGAAAGCCTTGACACCATTGTACTAGAAAGGTTGGCTATTTACTTGTTGCAATTTGTCCAACACTTATTTCTCTGCACAAATTTAACTTGATACATTTTACTTTCTTGTCATTCTTTTGCGATGTACTTTCAAAGATACAAATTCTTGAAAAACAGTAACGCATTTGAAAAAAGAGAACTGAGTATTTTATGAAAACTGCCAGCAGTTTTCACACCGACCATTTCAAAACTAGCAGTCCAGTCATAGAGGTAACCTTCTATTATTCTTTGAAAACTCCCTTATAAACTCATCCATACATAGGTTTCCGTGAGCTCCTTTCTCATGTGCTAAAATAGTCAAATTATGAAAGATAAAGCATTAATCTGTAATGCAATACTGGAGAATGAGACACCCATCTAGTTGCTGAATAGCACAATGTGAAACTAGAAATCCTGGGATCAATCCTGGCTTCCATGCTTGACCAAATTGTGTGATCCTAGCCAAACCTTTATTTCCCTGAGCCTCCTTTATTCATCATCACATAAGAGGGCACCTTCAAATACATGTGTTCTAGATGTGCACTGTACAAAACACATTTTCTGTGAGAACAAGCCCGAGCACTCATACATCATTTGATGTATGAGTGCTCGGGCTTGTTCTCACTTGTAAGGTGGATCCCTAGGGGTCACATATCGGGGGTGTGGGTGATTTCCCCCTCCCTTGAGCACCATAGCAGCTATTTACGAATTAGGATAATACCGCTAAGAGTGAGCACCAACACCACACGGGGCCCTATCACCCAACACGGAGTTTATTTAAAAAAACATTTTCTGTTTGATTTAGTCTACTATAATAGTGCTTCATCTGCACTAAGAATCTAAGCCACAAGTAAGGCACACATAACAACAGACTTGCCTTTTAGTTTACTAAGGGCCAGATGTACAACCGTTTTTTGCAGTCGCAAACGGGCAATTGGCCCGTTTGCGACTGCAAAAAAGGGTGTTGGTATGTACAAACGCTATTGTGCAAGACTGTATTAGGAAGGGGCGTTCCAAGGGCATCCCTTCCTAATAAACGGGCAATTGGCCCGTTTGCGACTGCAAAAAAGGGTGTTGGTATGTACAAACGCTATTGTGCAAGACTGTATTAGGAAGGGGCGTTCCAAGGGCGTCCCTTCCTAATAGCGAGCCGCATTTGTATGTATCATTGTTTTGCAACCGCAATTGCAAAACACTCGCAGTTTACCACCTACTTCAAGTAGGCAGTAAGCCACTCGGAAAGAGGAAGGAGTCGCCAGGGGATCCCTTCCTCTTTGTGAATGGATGCAAAAATATTTTTTAAGAGCAGGCAGTGGTCCCACGGACCACTGTTCGCTCTTAGAAAATGAAACAAACTTTAAATTTTTCTTTTTGAAATGTATCCCATGTAAGGTCCCTTTGATGGGAAGAGGAGGTTTCTGAGGTGGGAGTATAAGGCAAGTAACACTACTCAGCCTCCCTCATTGCCAGTCTTCAGAGAGAATCTCTCTTCATTACTACCTGCAGAGACCCCGGACTCTGCAGCACACTCCCTTCCCGGCCTGATTATCCATTTTCTACCATCCATCTCCCGTGCACCTTAGCTCACAGCTGACCTTGGGCCCCAGCCCCATATCAGCCACTATCCGACTCCATTTTCATTATTCCCGGTAAAAAACATTAGGAAAATTACCCTCAAACTTAAATCATTGAATATAACAGTAAAAAAAATGAGCACACACTTTAAAATATATTCCACAGAGGCCCTAATGACCCGACTGCTAATTAAATAAACAAAAACAGAAAGGCCACGACAGGGCCGGCTTTAGCGCTGGTGCAAAAGTCTTTATTGGTGCCCCACCACTGACCTCTTTCTTCGAGAATACCTTTACTACCACCCTCCAACAGTGCCCTTCATCTCTCCATAGCCCCTCCCCCTCATGCCGTCCTCCTCGGATGTCCTCACTACCACCCTCCACCAGTGCCCCTCATCTCTCTGTAGCACCCCTACACCCCATGACCACCTCCTCGGATTCCGTCACTGCCACCCTCCACCAGTGCCTCTCATCGCTCTATAGTCCCTCCCCCCATTACCCCCTCCTCGGATTCCCTCACTACCACCCTCCAACAGTGCACCTCATCTCTCTGTAGCCCCCCTACACCCCATGACCTCCTCCTTGGATTCCGTCATTGACACCCTCGACCAGTGCTCCTTATCGCTCCATAGCCCCCCCACCCATGACCCCCTCCTCGGATGCCCTCACTGCCATGCTCCACCAGTGCCCCTCATCTCTCCATAGCCCCTCCAACTCATGACCTACTCCTCAGACTCCCTCACTACCACCCTCCACCAGTGTCCCTCATCTCTCCATAGCCTCTCCCCCTCATGACCTCCTCCTCAGACTCCCTCACTACCACCCTCCACTAGTGCACCTCATCTCTCTGTATCCCTCCTACACCCCATGACCCCCTCCTCAGACTCCCTCACTACCACCCTCCACCAGTGCCCCTCATCTCTCCATAGCCCCTCCAACTCATGACCTACTCCTCAGACTCCCTCACTACCACCCTCCACCAGTGCCCCTCATCTCTCCATAGCCTCTCCCCCTCATGACCTCCTCCTCAGACTCCCTCACTACCACCCTCCACCAGTGCCCCTCATATCTCCGTAGCCCCTCTCTCATATGCACTTCATTGGTTGTATAGCGCTACTCATAGTGTAGGGTGTCACAGTACTTTACATCGTGCCCACATTATGCAGAGACAATGAATCATACAAGTATGTAAATCAGCCTATAGGGAACGTCGCATAAGCCAATGAGGATTACCAGGAGTATGAATCACGTCATCCATACTGGTGGGCAGTATGTTTTAAGAGAGTTTGGTCTGGAGAAGCACAAACACAGCATTTAAAGCATACCCCAGTGGTGGTGTGGGGGAGGGGCTTTACTGATTACAATGTATATCTGCCCAAACAAACTCTTTATAGCAACATTAGAATAATGAAAGACTGGGGAAATATTAACTACACAAAACAAGAAGTACTAATTATACCTTTCAGGTTTGTATGCGGCTCTTTGATGACAGTTCATAGGTCACTGTCCTGTTAGGATTGTAACTTCTGAGCTGCAAGTAACAAAAGGATCTCTGTAACCAAGGCAGTAACCCACTGAGCTATCCACATAAACTAGAGTTTATCTGCATTTCAAAACTTCCAACAGACAAAGGATTGCTCTCCAGCAGGATCATTAATCACCAGAGTTATCTGGACATTTTTACTGTTGTCTTGCATTCGTGTCAAAGAAAGGATTTGTCCCCTTCGCCATGCCCCTATTCTACCTGCACGAGTGGGCGGGGGCACAGCCCACCTTTCTAAAAGGAGATGTGTGATTGGGGGGGGAGGGGGATGTGAGAAAGCGCCCAGGCCCAATCACGCATCTCCTAGAAGAAGAAAAATAACGTTCAGAGGAACGTTTTAAATTTCAGTGGCCATTTTCTGTTGGCCTTCTTAATGTCGCTGCCAGTGGCAGCTAGTGACATTTGAAAGTGGTGAGGCGTAAAGTTAGGGATGACTTAAGTCGCAAGCGAGCACTGCATTTTCCTTTACTCTACTTTAGACTTATTATTTTGAAGACTGTGTAGCCCCATCACACCCATTTCAACAGAATCACAATTACAACAGGAGTATGTGACCACTTTGTGCTCTCTGCCGAGAGGCCAAGGATGGATGGCCATGTATTCTGAACACGTTTTTGACTGACTGCAGGCACTATGAGAAAAGTACAGTGCCCTCAGTCTCCGCTCCAGAGCTCTCAATTGTGGCATAAACACATAGCGCTGCTGGTGCGACTCGATCCAAAGGACAGGTGCCTGGAATCTTGAGTGATCTGATTTATAAGGCGCTGTCTGTCAGCAGAGGAATCTCTGCTGCATCCAGTTTGCTTGGATGAGCGCTGAATGTGCCCGATAACATCAATTTGGCATTAAATCTAAAATGGTAGAATACCTCACTTCAGCCTGACATAAATCGTTGGAGACCGGGCATTGCACATGCACGACTTCCTGTCACTGGAGAGTTTCGGAGTTTTAAGTGGAAGATAGGAATGGATCCTGGCTGACGAAGGGCAAAACATGGCAAATAATGCTCCCCCCCCCTCATCACCATTTCTTTCAGAACGACCTGTTAACGTTTTTTTACACCACTGGGGTTGCCCTGAGCTTCAACTCTCTGGGTAAAATAACCACATAACAGTGACGGACACGCCACTTCTCACAGGTTGCACAGAACTAAAATGTGAGCAGTCTCCACTCGCTGCGAGGGCCAAGGTTCATGTTTGGGTGGGCCAGGCTTATGTTTGGGTGGGCCTGGCCCACCCGGCCCACCCGCTAGAACCGGGCCTGCTGGGCAGGAAAGAAAATCACTATGACATCCTCAAACAAGCCAGACATGTAAATTGTAACAAACCAGGCCCAGAGCTGCTTTCCATGGAAACCAGAGTCACCTATACTCTGGGCTTGGCTCACGCTACCTCTCGCACATCAAACCATCAGTCCGAAGAGCACTTGCTGTACACATGCCACGCTGAGAATGATGCACCTCGAGCAAAGCGCCTCGAGTAAAAAATACCTATGACAATGTAGTTTAGTGCAGTGTTGCAGGAACATGCACTAAAATGTGTTAGACTAACCCTTGATGCGTGGCATTTTACAGGGCTGATCAATGGCTACACAGCCTGGGTGGTAGGAGTAAGAAAGATATTATAAGACAAAAACAGAATGAATACAGCACACTGAAGTGCTTTCAACTAAAAGATGTCACAGTAGCATTGCAGAGTTAAATAAATGAAAGTTTTAACAGCGCTATGACGCAGATCTAAAGCAGGCTAGGTGCTTTAGAATGCCAACAGCATAATATAACAAGCATTTGCAATGCAATAGGTCTCGCATTTGCAAGAGTTTAAGCTATTGGCATTGTAAATGACAATGCCTTTTATTTATTTTTTTAAAACCAACACGTAAATAAAAGGCATTGTCATTTACAATGCCAATAGCTCAAACTCTCACAACTGCGAGACCTATTGCATTGCAAATGCTTGTTTGTTTTATCTATTTAGTGCTGGTGACGCCCGGTGAGACAATGTTTGTTGGCGCCCCCAATGACCACCTCCACCATGGATTCCCTCACCACCACCCTTTAACAGTGCCCCTCAAGCCTCCATAACCACACTCTCTCTGACGCATTTAATTAGTTATATAGCGCCACCCATACCAGTGTAGGGTGTCTGAGCACTTTGCATCACACATACATTACACAGAGACGCCGAAACTCGAACCCGGATACCCAGCTTCCAGTCGACAGCTCTGTCCTCTGTGCCAGTGCCTTGCATGTATAATATTGATTATGGACCGATCAGTACACTTATCACCAAAGTATGCTCAATCCATGTTTGTCATTTAGCCATGGAGCAGCTACCCGAGAGCCACCCACCCTGCATCTTTTGTCCTCTTCTCCTGTTCCCACCTGTCCTGATGCACACCTCCAACTCCCTGTTGGTCCCCTTCATGGTAAAAGAGTACCTAGGAAGCGTGCGCATTGTACATGCCTTAAGTGGGAGAGATGGAGCAACATTTGAGTGTGGGCATCAATATGGTGGGCATAGATCTTTACATAATCTTGCCTTGTTAGCAGTAAACTAACGTAATTCGATTTCTTTTTTTTTTTTTTAATCTTGGGTTGTCTGTACTACCGGCCGATGCCTACCGTGAAAGTCGAGGAAACCTGGTATGGTGCTGCTGCAAGGGGAGCCCCTTGTCGACAGAGTAACACAGCAGCACAGTCACGGCTAAGTCTGTCTGTACTGTGTGCCTGATTCTAAGTACAAGGCCCATAAGTGCTTTATTTCCCTATGACACTTAGAGCTAGAGGCTGCCCTATTATTGTCAGAAACCTGCTGTCTCGCTCACCTACCCCCTTCAGAAAAAGTACATTGCAGCACCCAGCGGGCGCTTTAGCATACAAGCATTGGCAACACCAGTAGGTTTTGCCATTGAATGCAGCGCAGATGCTTTATGCAGATTCTGTTCTGCATCGGCAAAAACGGAAACACATGTTAATTTGTGGATGCGAAGCAGAAAATAGCAAACAAACAGAGGTACTAACACATTGAAGGATGGTCCTACACACTTTTTAATATGACGATCCTCTCCATTTTATTGTATGTCCTAGGCAAAAGAATCGTAGGCCCCGGAAGGCGAAGCTAGACCCTAGAGGGGACCGTAACTAACACAACACTAGGGCAGCTGGTCGCAAAGGGTGGGCAGTCAGAAGCACGTAAAATCCCCCAAACGGCATTAGCATCGGGATTCAAAGTGCCCAATCAGGTGGCAAGGGGCATGGTTGGCATGAGGCTAAAGAGGGAAGAAAGCAAAGGCTGAGCAGTGTTATCGCGATCGTCGTTGGATAGATTGTTGTTGTAGAGAGAGTCATCACTGCTACCCTCATCGCGTTGGTGGGATTGCGGTCCAGCTGCCATCCGAAAAGGACTGGAGCGCCACCTGAAAAGCGATACGCGGCGAGGACACTGGGTTTGAACCCGGTTTAACAGAGACCAACATTAGCCTGGTGGCAGTAGTGTAGGCATGGAAGCAGGCGCGGACATGGAGGCAGCGGTGAAGAGGACATGCCACAAGCCGGCCCGCTTCCGGGAGGAAGAAGGAAAATCTCTCCCAGCTGGCGTGGCCCCCTCAGCGTCTCCGGGCCGTGTGGCCAGAAAAAGAACAGCGCGGGCGCAACAGGACAAATCAGCGCCGCTGAGCAAAGACTAAAGTAAAAAAAAAAAAAACTGAGCGCAGTGTCCCTGAAGTGGACACCGCGAAAATATAAATAAATAAAGTGAGCGCGGTGTCCCTAGCAGGCGCCGCGCTCATTAAAGTAATAAAAAAAATATATATACAATTTAGAGCATATAGCGCTGCAGCATCGCACTTCGCGGCTGAACGACAAAGAAACTGCCTACCAACTAATTGAAGGAGACAGTCTAACGCCGCAAGCAAACGATCCAGTCTGGATGGGCCGTCCCAATAGGAGACAGGGCGGTAACAAAGAAGCCTCATTTTCAATCGGAGGCCAGCGTTTAGCATAAACGATGACGCCAGCCAATGAGAATGATGGGCGGGGCTTCAACTCCACTTCTGAAATCTGCTTGATTACAAAAAGCCTTGCAGAGCGAGCAGCGCATGCGCGCTGCAACGCAGGTCTGCAAGACCTAAAAATAAAATGATGGCAATGTTAATAAGTTAAAGACACACCTGCGGCATCGCAGGTTAGACGCCTCATATCTTTTATGTATTTAGACTCAGTTTACTTCTAAGGCCAGCTTCATGTGTTAAACGCCGAACTTATTTTAAGCACAACTATCTTAAATATTTTATTTTTAAGCACAGCTTCACCAATATCTTAGTACGTACTCTCTGGTACTGTGACTGTTCTCTGCCTCGCGCTCGCTCCCTGTTCCACCGCGGATTTTCCGTTTGTGTGGAGGGAGCCGGCGAGAGTGGGCGGAACAACTCCCGGGTGGTGGAAGTCACGGGAGGGAGCACTCCCTCGCTTACTACTTAAGCTGCATGGCAGTGCAGACGCGCAGCGGCATTGCAGGTTAGACGCTGCATATCTTTTATGTATTTGGTCACAGTTTACTTCTAAGGCCAGCTTCACGTTTTAAACGCCAAACTTGTTTTAAGCACAGCTATCTTAAAGATTTAATTTATAAGCACAGCTTCGCCAATATCTTAGTACTTACACTCTGATCCTGTGACTGTTCTCTGCCTCGCGCTCGCTCCACGTTCCACTGCAGATTATCCGTTTGCTTGGAGGGAGCCGGCGAGAGTGGGCGGAGCAACTTCCGGGTGGTGGAGGTCACGGGAGGGAGCACTCCCTCGCTAACTACTGAAGCTGCATGGCAGTGCGGACACGCTGCAGAGCGCGCAGCGGGCATGCTGCCGGCATGCCGAAGGCACTCCGGAAGCAAGCCCGTCTGCACCCTTCCGCGCCTGGACATCGACAGGAGCCAGGACCCCTGCCCCTCTGTCCTCAACCACTTAAAATGAACGAAGATATGCCTACTCGGGGGAGGAAGTAATCAGTCTTGCCATAGTAAGGAATCCCGGGGCTGACTGTAGGTGCTAGAGATTGTCCTCTCTAGAGGGCCCTTTCTCCTGTCCCTATTGTCACTACCAGAGCCTCGCTCAGGACTTGGAGGGGAGTTTAGCGGCAGCTCCCTATAAGAGCAAGGTTATTTCTGTCCTAGATTCACCTACACAGTTAGCTACTACCTTAACCCTGGCACTCACCCCAGAATGGAAGGGCTTCCTCTGCAATGTCAGATCCCTGCCAAAACATGCAATGGCAATATGGGTTATACAGTCCTCAGAAATTCCTGATTTGGGCTTCCTCACGGAGACATGTTAAAGCCCTCCTCCACACCCGCCATTACCTTGGCCCTCCCAGAGCAATATCGAATTCTAAGGGTGGATAGGGACAGTAGGATGAGTGGAGGTATTGCTATAATTTAGAAAGAGTCATCAAAAGTATCTATGATTGAAGCCCACACGGAGGACAAAATAGAAATCTGTATCTTCAAAATTGAATTGTCACTACAGGAATGCTGAAAGGGTGCGTTAGTGTACCATCCTCCAGGACCTCTTCGAGATTTCACCCTTAAACTGCTGGACTCAATTGCTAGCCATGTTATTTCACCCAAACACTTTATTCTACTAGGAGATTTCAACATACACAGCGAAAACAGGGTGAAGGAGGAAGTGGCTCAGTTTTAATCTGATCTGGCCTCCTTAGGTCTAGAAACAACCAATGCAGGACCTACTCACTCAGCTGGTCATACACTAGATTTAATATTAACAAATTCTGCGAAGCATCAGTCTATGGCCCCTCGCCAGGTAGTGTGGTCTGATCACGCCATAATTGATTTTCAGATTTCTACAACTCAGCTGGACTCTCCCAGAAATATCACCCAGCACAGCTTTCAGAGACAATGGAATAAAATCACACCTGAGGCTTTCAAGGAAAGGTTTAAGGCACCTTTGAGGGTGGCTACAAAAGAACAAAAACCTTCCCTCACATGTATACCTCTAACATTGGCCATAAGTCCATACTTCAAGGAAACCCACAGACCAACGATATTTTTATAGAAAAATAATTTTTAATTCATGCATTTATCAAAATATATTTTTTTCATAGTATTTTATGTATTTGCATTCATATTCTTCACACAGAATTCAATAAAAACACGACAGAAGCCCAACATCATAATATACTAGGGTAGCTATGAGTAAATAGACATGTAACCACCCCAGCCACCACATACAAAAGATCCAACAATAAATAGCAATAAGCCATTCAAAACAGATAAAAAACAGCACATACAACAAAATAGACAAAGGCAAACAGAAAAAGAAGCGCCGACGCGCGTTTCGGAGATCCCAAGTATAAATCAAACTCCTTCTTCAGGGCGCACTTTATTTAGTCATTATGAAGTTGACCATCGTCTTGACTGTAAACACTTGTTCTCATCAATTTGATATACATTTTTATGAGAAAATTAACGGGCTTCAATCACAATAAAATATTGGTCTGTGGGAAGGAAACATACAATAAATATTTCATATACCAATCATTTTTACTTAAAACAGGAGCAATTTAGACCCGTTCCAAATGGTGCAGATGCAGAACAAAGATGTGAAAAGGAGTATTTACTACCACCAAAGAATATATCATGACAATAACCAAAAAAGATACAATAGTGAACAGACCCCTCATACCACAATTATAAAAAAGAAAAGAAAAGAAGAAAAAAGGGGAAAGGGTAATTTGATACACCCCTAGTAGAACTCAGAAAGTCGAAACTAGATATAAGAAATAAAGTCCACATACTCCGAATGGATTCCAATACACACAACGGTCAAATGGGCACAAGCGGTACACGCCACCACCGGTCAATGTTCATGGACTGGAGGGATAAATAGGACAAGATGAAATATCCAAGGGAAATACTCTAAATAATTATTCATCAAGGTACTACTGATATCCGTGTGGGAGCTAAGGCTTCCGAATAGCTAAATGCACAGCGGTCGTCCATAGGGTACAACATACCTACCCAAACTGGAATACTTATAGTAGAATAGTTTAATACCAGGCTGGTAACTAGCTAACTCACAAATTGCTGGCCATCTGATGTAATGTGTCTAGATGTAAACCTCACTCTAGAGGACTGATCGAAACACAGGCGGGCAGCATAATAAATCAACACTCCCAAGTTGTACCTAACAGAGCGTAAGATAACAATAACGCTATGCCAGGCTTAATATACAGAAAAGATAAGCAGAATGACTAAAATTAATAAAGCCACACTCTGTCAGATACCCTAACTCAGTATCTATTGTAAGAACTATGCTAATTTAAGAAGCTATACTTACACAGATAAAAAGTAGGATTCCCATGAAAGGTAGTACAGAGAATTTACTTAAAAGATGATATATAAACAGTTCAGGTATCATGGAGCCACAAAGGACATAGCGACCTAGACACAAAAATAATATAAGGAAGAGGTTTTAATGAACAAACCAGTCAAGAATTAGACAATACGAGACAGTGACTAAATGAGAAGAAAAAAAGGAAAAAGAATCACTTACAATCTATATGGGCATGATGTCTCTAAATTGCCGAGTACCGCATTAAGCACTAAGCTAATAAGGCCAGGTACCGCCGAGGGAAACTGTCTCCTCGTGTACGGTCTGAAAAGAAATAACGAGTAAGCCAAGAAAGTCAGCGTTTAAAAATGAAAAAATGAAGACTACATA
The DNA here is from genome assembly GCA_963921515.1 of Calotriton arnoldi. NCBI lineage: Eukaryota > Metazoa > Chordata > Amphibia > Caudata > Salamandridae > Calotriton > Calotriton arnoldi. The sequence goes on from CAWUFW010008159.1 coordinate 512,654, forward strand.
GATAGCAGGAAATGTAAATCTAGAGGCGACCAGCAGTACTACTCACCATGGATGTGTCGGCCTCAATCCTACACCGCGGGGGTCCCAAGTAATAAACGCAACTTCAAACGGGAAAGGGAGAGACCTGCGTCTTATAAGGGGAGAAGATTTCAAACCGGTAGTCACATGGGCGGACGGGATAATAACCCAACACAAAGGAAGGACTAAGAGTGAATGACTTCTCATTAGTTCCCAGGCTACCTCTCTACGTCCTCGACATAGAAAACAGACTAATGCAGTCCAAAAAGGTGGCGGCCATGGTGGAATGGACCACAAACGAAGGAAAGACTGCTCGATGGAATACAGGGGAAATACACCGGTAAACCTAAATAATAATAGGGAGATCTGCTAGTACATAATGATACAACCACTAAAAATACAATCAGAATACTAGTGCTAAACTACAAAAAAAAAAAAAACAACAAATACAAAAGTAATAACAAAAATAATACCCGCTAATAAATGGTAGAAACTAGTAGATAGCGCCCCGCTATATAAAAACAAGGCCATATAATGGAGGCCATGAATAAAATAAAATGGATGAAAAAATGAATAGAACAAAAATAAACTTCCAGAAAATGAACCAGAATTCAGATAATGGCATTCTCCCATGGGAGGGACTCATTCAATCCCTTACCAAATGTCTCTAAAGTGTAAATCCAAAAAACCTCCCTCTTCCGTCTCAGAGCATCTATGTTACTGTCTTTGGGGGGAAGTATACGTTCCAATATGGTCCACCGTAAGTCTTTCACAGAATGCCCAAACTCCAACCAATGAGAAACGATAGGGGCACTTAGTCGTTTGTTATGAATCGCTGACTTATGTTCACTGAACCTAACTCTAAACTCCCTGCCTGTCTCGCCTACATATCCTTTGTGGCAGGGGCACAGAATAAGGTACACCACATTGCTTGTTCTACAGTTAGTCATATCCTTAAATATAAAGGTCTTCTTACCCCATTTAAGCTCATGGGAAACGATAGCAGAATCACAAGCATGGCAGTTCCCACATTTGTGAGTTCCCATAACTGGGTTGATACCAACAATAGATTTCTGAATAAAATTGTCATTCTGCGGTACCTTTGCTTTAACCAGAGCATTCCTAAGATTGTTATTGCGTCGGAACGCAAAAATGGGTTTGGGAAGGATACTTTTGTGGATGTCTGTATTAAGAATGTGCCATTGGGTGTTAATAATTTGGCGTACTTTATGATTCAGATTGGAGTGCGTAGTAACGCACACCAATTTATTTTCAGTCTTGGCCTCCTTATTCTGAAGCAGGGCCGTTCTGTCATAATATTTGACCCTTTTATAGGATTCTTTGACGATCTGTGAGGGTAACCTCTATCCCGAAGTTTCACCTTCAGTTGTTCTGCATGTAGTTCAAAATTCTGCATGGTAGTACAATTCCTGCGCAACCGCAGGAATTGGCTGAACGGAATACTATCCTTTTGACTGTGGGGATGATAACTTTCATATTGTAAAAGGGTATTCCTTGCAGTAGGTTTGGTATAGAGGGAAACCTCTATTTTCTGATTAATCACTTGAATCCAGATGTCTAAAAATTCAATTTTTTCAGTACTTATGTTAGGACTAAATTTAAGGTGAGAATCACACAAATTAATCCAAAGGACAAATTCCTCTAGTTGTTCTTCCTGACCTCTCCAAATAAAGAAAATATCGTCGATAAAACGATGCCAAAGCAGTATGCTTTCACTAAAGGGGGCAACTTCGTTAAAGATGTGTTTCTTTTCAGAGGAGCCCATAAAGATGTTAGCTTTGAGGGTGGAGCAAGGGGACATAAACTCAAATTTGGAGCAGTATCACAAAGCTCTAAAAACTGTGGTTAATGATATTGCCACTTTAAAAAGTACAACCCCACTCAGAAACAAATGAGACCCTGGTATTTCCCGGAGTTAGTCAAAGAGAAATCAGCTTGTAAGCGGCTGGAAAGATGCTGGTGCGTATCTCAGAAGCAAGGGGAGATAGAAATCTATAAAGAAGAACTTTCATGCTATCATAAACATTTTTTAAAAGTGTGCAAAGCACATATTGCTTCCCAGCTCAGTCAAGCCGGTAATTCCTCCAAAGACTTGTACAAAATTCTCAAATTTTTCACAAATCCTACAGTAGCTAAGGACACTACCCCTCCTTCACAAGGACTGTGCGACGGCATCGCCAACCACTTGGAAGATAAAATAAATTCAATCTTTGCCTCTTTTTCTGTTAGCCCTATGAAATACCTCTTTCACCCCCCTATTACAACAAATAAGATGCCCCCTTTAGATAGCTTTACTCCCTTACATTCCCACATGGTGGAGAAAATGTTAAAATCGGCCAAGTCTGGCTCCCCTACGAACATTATACCAGCAAGGGTTGCTGCCCTTCTATCTCCACAGCTTGCTCCTACCGTGTGCTCATTATTTAATCTTCCCATGAGTGAAGGCATACTTTCCCGGGAATGGAAGGCAGTGCAGGTGATCCCGATTCGCAAAAAAGCGAACATACCGGAATCGGTTCTATCGAACTATCGCCCTATCTCCCTCCTTCCTCTGCTGAGTAAATTATTGGAAGGTTATATTAATAAAATGCTCACGGAACACACAGAGTCCATTGGCTGTCTGGACCCCTCGCAATCAGGTTTCAGACCTATGCATAGCACAGAATCGGCCCTGATTGCAGTATCTGATTACATCAGATGCTCCCTGGACATCAATCAAGCTTTGTTACTAGTGCTGTTGGATTTACCCGCAGCTTTTGACACTGTGTCTCACCACACCCTTTTGCGTAGACTGGCAGAGATTGGAATTGGTGGCATTGCCCTCCAATGGTTCTTGAGCTTTCTAACGGGCCGTACCCAGGTCATCAATGTAGGCCCCTTCCGTTCCCTTGTGATGAATATCTCTAAGGGAGTACCCTATGGTTCCTGCCTAAGCCCCACGTTATTTAATTTATACGTGGCTCCCCTTGCTAAGATTGTCAAGGAGTTTGGGTTCGTCCCCATTTCTTATGCAGATGATACCCAACTGCTACTATCCTTCAATAACAATTCTTCAACCACTATATCCCGGTTATCAGAGGGCATGAAGGCTATTTCCACATGGATGACGGATAACTACCTCCAGCTAAATGCTGATAAGACGGAGATTATGTTGTTCGGTAATGCCAAGAGATTCTGGTCTATGGATTGGTGGCCAGTGAACATGGGGATTGCCCCGTCCCTAAAATGGTGGTAAAAAGCTTGGGTATTTACTTAGATTAGACACTGTCTATGCAAGATTAAGTGAGGGTGACCTTCGGGACATGCTTCCATATGCTACGCTTGCTACACAGTCTTCTCCCTCCTGCCTCTGACAGTAGGCAAAATCTTAGTACAGGGCTTGGTTATGAGCCGCTTGGACTACTGCAATGCACTTTTGGACGCTGCCAACGTTTCTTTGTTAAACAAACTACAGGTTGTACAAAACACAGTGGCTCACCTGGTTACCAATATGCCTCCCAGATCGGCCTCCCTTCCCCTCCTACAGCAACTCCACTGGCTGCCCATCCACCAGAGAATTATATTCAAAGAATGATGTATATTCCACACAGCCTTAAAAGGCAAAGGACCTAGCTATTTGGCTCAGAAACGTATTCCTTACCAGTCCAGCAGAGTATTACGCTCGGGTATGAAAAATTTGGTCACTGTTCCCTGTGTTCAGAAACCACGGTCTGGTGGCAAAGCCTTCTCTTATAGGGCTCCTTGGCTGTGGAACTCCTTGCTGCTCACTTTGCGCAACTGTGAGGACCACTTGCGCTGCAGGAAACTCCTGAAAACTGTACTCTTCGTGGCTTAATTCTCTGTAGCCCTAGCACAGCCTGTCCTCAGCGCGGAGATACCCTCCCGGGGGTGAGTTCTGGGCTTTATAGGCCTCTAAACATAAATATATATATATATATATATATACAAGCAAAACATTCACGTCATAGACTGATTATTTAACTTTATGGTTGTTTAGTTCGCGGCTAAACAGCACATGCGATGTCTCGAACACACATGTTGTGTTCTATCTGTGGGCTTACAAGCAGCGCATCTCCTATCATTGGTAAACTTCAGCGTCGCTCTCATTTTCTTTGATGCCATTTGGCATGGCATGCAGGCCTCATGCCATCTTCTTGTGTTTGACCCTAGCATAGCACATGGACCAAGCACATGTCTCCTTACACTGCTTCCAGTTTACAGAGCTATTTTCTTCTTTGTTTTCAAGCACACTATGGGAGTACTTGTGTTTTCAGGCTTTCTCCCTTCTCCACATACACACATACCACTAAAATACATGCTCATGTACATAAACAAATGCATTTCTTAACAAACTGTTAAATCATGAACAGCACTTTTTTTTAACTTTATGGCTGAAAGTCACTGAAAAAAGCGCTATGATGTGGTCAGCGCAAGCCACGTCATAGCGCTTTTTGTGTTACAAGGGGCAGGACAATAAACCCAACATGGAGGCGAAGAGACTCGGCGTCGGCTCAACATCCAGCCACAGTGAACAGCAGATGTGCTGCTAGACAACCTGGCTAAAAGACATTCACATTGACAAGGCTAATCGGGCACTGCTGAGCCCTGTTGGCTTTGCCAATGCTTGTTACTATTTGCTACTCAGCAATAAGATTAGTTTGGGGGAAATTCTAATAACACCTCTGTGGCAAACATAAAAATAAATAAAACACCCCTCAATATTGTTCACAATTAGCTGGGGGATTAAACGCTAGCTCGCCCTTGCTATCACCTGAGGTATGGAATGATCAGTGACACCTATATGCTGTGAAGTGGCTTTCCAGATCGACTTCCCTTATCAATATCTGTCCTGACACCTGCCTTTACCCGGCTTTGCATGGATTCTGGCCCTGGGCTATTATCAGCCTGGAGTTCATTACATTATTGAACTATACTTTAAGACAAATGTCAATTCTCATTGTGAGACTAATCAATAGCTCTATATTAGTATTTTGCTCTGGAAAGGTTTCCTGTAGCGTGAAAAGCTTGAAAATTGCTCCTGCAACAAGTACGACTCCAGCCTCTCCTCTCAGCACGACGTGTACATTCCAATACTTCTTTAAATGGTCTATTTTGTGGTAAATTTGTAACAAGCCAAATATTTTTTAGTTTGTGCTGATTTAGGACTGCAAATTAGCATGAAAGCACAATTCACATACATATCAGCTCAGCAAAAATACACACTTGTATATGTGAAAACTGTGTTATGTGGCAAAGGGAAACCTTTGAACTTATTTTGTTGATGCTGCAAAACATTTTAGGGGAAGAATCACAGATCCTTTTTCAGAAGGTGTCATCTACAACTGCAATTAAAAATGCTAAATTAGGCAATCATGACAGAGGCCAGGTAGAGATCACAGTTGAAAGTTAGGATTGTCAGAAAGGCCACAGAGGTGGAGTTTAACTTGGGCTGTGAAAAAGGAGTTTTACGGGGAACGCAGTGGGCTGGCCATTGATAATGTAGAGAACCCTACAGAATGTAAAATATTAGTATCAGAGCCAATCCTAATACATTTTACTTCCCTAAATGGACACAAACAACTACTCCAGCAAAAGGCTGAAATAAAAGTACGTTAGGGTGGGTAGGTTTACAATCATACTCATATTTTATATAGCTATGCTTCCGATGTAGACACCACTGATTAGCGAGAAGGAAATCTACAAGTCTTCTACAAAATTGAAAAATCAGCATAAACATGTCACTTTGTGACCTTTTCAACAGAAGCAAACTTCTGCAGAAATTAGATACTGTAGCTAAAGCAAGTGTAGCACATGGCCCTCTCTGCAGGGTCAACCCCAAACTTTTTGCCTTCATCCCTCCTGTGTACTGAATTTGTTTTTGTTGACATTAGGGGCCATATGTATCATTTTTGGAAATAGCGATTACCTAATAGAGATTCTCTGCGAGTTACAATTAGATAATCGATATTCCTAATGTATTTAACTCCATGAGTTTCATTTTGCGATTCCCAGTGGCTTGCAATTGACCTACCTCATGAGGGAGGTCGCAAATTGTGAACCATTTGTGATTCGCTAAAACACAGGGATGGTGCCTGGTGGGGACAGCAGACCACCACCATGTCTGTGTTTGCTTTTAAATAAAGCAACTTTTTTTTAAAAATGAAACGTTTTCTTTTCATTTTGGCAGTGGTCCGTGGGACTACTGCGTGCTCTGAAAATATGTTTTCATTTCCATTCCCAAAGGGGAAGGGATCCCTTAGGGACCGCTTCCCATTTGCAAATGGGTCACCACCTAGTTGAAGAAAGTGGTAAAATGCAAATGTTTTGCGATTGCATTTCGGTTGCAAAACATTCTTACATACCACTGCAATTCGGTATTAGGAAGGGATGCCCTAAACATGCCCCTTCCTAATACCGAATCAGTATGTATTCACAATTCCAAAATGTGATTTGGTAACATGTTACTGAATCGCAAATTGGAATTCATACATACCAAAATGCATTTTACCGGTCGCAAATGGCCGATTCTGCAAATCGGACCGTTTGTGACAGGTAAAATGCATGATACATATGGCCCTAGGACTCTGTGCACTTTATCACTAATAACCAGTGCTAAAGTGCTTGTGCTTTCTCCCTAAAGCATGGTAAAATTGGCCTACATGTGACTGGAACATTTAGTTTGTTTGTAAGTCACTAGTTACACTTCTTTTTTTCATGTCCCTGGAACTCCAGCTGAGGAACTCTTCCAAAGTGAGGGTACATGAGGAAGCATGGTCCAAGATTTCAGTCCTTCTACAGGCACATAGAGAGAACAGGATTTCCATCTAACTATTTTGTCCAAGTCCTCCTGAGTTGCGAGTGGTGAAATCCTTTCCTATGCCACACGTTCTGTTGTTTTACAGTAAACAAGGTTCATGAAACCTTGCTATGAGGGTCTTTCAAGATCACGGGACTCAGTGAATTTCCACCCTGATGCATCTGCTTTACAATGAGGCAATTCCCTAAAAAACATACATGACAAGTTCTGACAGCAGGTCCCCTCTTGTACATGGATGCAGCTTGGCTGGTATTAGCCTGCAATCAAAGGTCTTTCTCACAGCAGTACATTCTTTACTATAACATCCCAACTAACAGATCCCAGCCTGATCTTTGTGATGCCATCTGCTGCTGTTTCTTTCTCTGCCCATATAGCACATTCCAAGACACCCAGAGGTGGAGGGCCAGTATTTAACTGCTGCCTGTTTGTGTTCCACAGGACTAGTGGTTGTCGATGCCTTTTGTTTTCACCCAGAAATTTCGTTCACTTACTCAGGAAATTATATAATTATATTTAGTTTAATTTTATTTCAATGGTTTTAAGAAACTTAGCAATTATTTAATAATCTTAAACTTACTCAGGAAATGAAAGTCATGAACCTTGTTATCTGGATCCTGCAAAAGCGAAGCATATTGTACCATGCTTGCTCTTACAAATGAAACCCTAAACTGAGATTGGTGAATAGGGATGGGGTTTGCACCATGCGGTTCTTTGATGCAAATTCAAGTTGAAGCTGAACTCGAGTGACTGAACTTTTGTCTCTAATTGAGACTTAACATCAACAAATCAGTAATGAATCAATAACAGTGACTCAAATGTGGATCCACAAGCATGACATAGAGTTGTAGGGCCAGATGTACGACCCTATTTTGCATGCGCCATGTACAATTCCTAAATAGCGAGTCGAAATTTATTTGCGTCTCGCTATTTAGGAATTGCGAGTCGCTATTAGGAAGGGGCATTCCCTTCCTAATAGTGACCCCAAAGCCATGTATGAATATTTTGCAACCTCAATTGCGGTTGCAAAACACTCGCAAATTACCACCGTCTTCAAGAGGGTGATAATGCACTCGCAAAAGGGAAGGGGTCCCCAGCGGACCCATTCCTCTTTGCAACTGCAGGGGAAAATATTTTTTAGGGGCAGGCAGTGGTCCAAGGGACCACTGCCTGCCCTTAAAAAATGAAACGAAAACGTTTCATTTTTTTTTTTTTTAAATGCATCCCGTTTTCCTTTAAGGAAAAACCTGCTTTATTGAAAAGCAGTACCAGACATGGTGGTCTGCTGAGCCCAGCAGGCCACCATCCCTGGGAGGGCCAGCTATTCCCAATGGGGTCGCAAATTGCGAGTGGCTCATTAATATGCATGAGCCTCGCATTTTGCGACCCCATTGGGCAGCGCAATCAGTGTCTCTGACACTGTAGTACATTTGTAAATAGCACCTCGCAATTTGCGACTCGCAATTTGCGACTCGCAATTGAGCGCAAATTGCAAGGTGCAATTTACAAGGATCGTACATCTGGCCCGTAGGCTTTTAAATCATGAACGTTTATTAGCCGATTAGCAAAGTTACAAACTCAAATTGTTCAAATTAGTCATAAATCAATAATCCCAATGCAAAAGTGTTGTTTGTTATAATCCAAAGTGAATCCAAATAGAAAATATAAAGGCAAGCAATATAAAGATTGTCATTTCCAAATAAATTAAGATACAGTTTTCCCTGAAGGGAAATTCTCCAATGCGAAGCTGAGAATTCAAATGAGGTTGGGAGAAATTAAGCAGCAGGTATCAGCAAGTAAAGCCTGTAAAGGCAGAACCAAATGAAGGTCAGTCAGAGAAGGAAGAATCGATTTGCTCAAGAGTATAACTCCCTGATAAAGAGCAGAACAGGGCACATGGAGCATAGGCTCTCAAGAAAGTGGGAAGGGGCATCTGCTCTCGAAAGAGTAGATAGGAGCATCTGAAATGAAGTAGTTCAGCAATGCACAATTAAAACATACATTTTTCTGCAGTGAAGAACAACTCCCTAGGGTTCCTATATAAGAAACCAATCAGAAACCAACATTTAGCCATAACACATCTGTAGTCTTCTCCCCAGGCATAGCACAAAGAAAGCTGACAGCTGCACAGTCTTTAGGAGATACCTCAAAATAGGAAGATACATCACGGTCACCCTGTCCCAGGCACAAATGTAGGAAACTCACTATTCTGCTTTCACTGAAACTCGCAAAGAAGAACAGTTCTCATAGAAATCAAAACATTGCAACAATTAGATTAATTCAAGCTACTGGTGCTCAGCTCCTGAACCAGAGAAAGAGTTAATGAATCACAGCAGCCATTGAACATTTCAATGTTAACATATGTGATTAAACTGATGCCTTCATTAACTATGGCTACGTTAATGTGAAAATCACATTAACTATGGTCAACTATGACATGAGAATCATGCTTTGAGTATAAATATGTGTAAAGCAGGTTAGTATATGTTAGGTAAGCTGGAAAATAATGGCAGAGCATCACCACTGGTTTGCACTTCCAAGTGGGAGAAAGGGAATTAGGAAGTGACAGTGTGAGGTTTAGAAAGAGAGAGAGAGAGAGAGGGAGAGGAGAGAGAGAGAGAGATAGAGAGAGAGAGAGAGAAAGAGAGAGAGGAATCCTGGTTATGTCTCTTTTGCCTGCCTCATGTTGTATTGTCTTAAAGTTTATTTTGGAAGTCCACTGCTGTGACAAATGTTCTAGCTGTGCTTGCTAATTCTAACCTAATATAATACCTCTCAGTACCATTCATGAATCAAAGGCCCCTTATCTCTCAAATTATCCAAGATTCCTTATCGTAAGTGCAATTTGCATTTCCAAAGTGTTGAATGACACAGTTCTTTCCTAGCAATGGATTCAACTATCTTTGTTAGTCTGTTATCAGTTGTTATTTAGCACAGGTGTAATAAAGCTATGCACTTCAAAAATGTTCTTTACTAGTTGTGATTTGCACAATGTTTCTTCTGTAAATAAATTGTTCCAAAGATTTGTGCATGCATAGGAGTTATTTCCCTAAGAGCGCACTACTTAATTCTTTCTATGGTCGTTGCAAGTAGTTAAGTGCAAAGATGTGCTCGCAAGCTTTGTCAGTGTATGTGAGGCTCAAAAATCATAAGCATCGGGTAGAACTGAAAATAGCAAAATAGCTCACTAAACTCAATCCTTTCACTAATTTTCTATGTTCTCTTAATCGCACAGATTGAGAGCCCTGAAGGTTGCAATGAAGGAGTACCCAAAGGTGAAGCACTTTATCCAGTTTCAAGACACTGAGTTCAGGAACTGAAGATCCTCTACCATGAGTGTCTACTGAGAATTGGCAATGATTGCCAGTTGTGCTCGGTCTTCACAGACAACCTCACCCAAGACTGTCACCAGCACCCTGACATCTTAGGTACTCTATTGAGAACTATGGTTCTAGAGTGATTTTCCCAGGTCTGCAATACTGTGGATGCTACCACCTCTATCCTCTTCAGCCTGATCATGTGTAAACCCCCAAGGTCAAGAAGGATGCATTGATCCCTCAGCAATATCCAGGGCATGTTCCCTCTTGTTGGACCCTCATTCTTAAAAGAGCATGCAGACCTTTCAAAACATCGGATATTAGAGCCTAGTGCAGGTGGAGAGAAAGGCATGAGGTAATCAGATCACTGACTATTAGAACCTGGGCGTGGTGGGAAGAAAGTACGAAGCAATGGTAAGGGGAAAACACGCACCCCACCACATTGTTATTCCCTGCCGCTGGGGAATGGGGTGCCTGGCATATCTGAGTTAATAATTGTCCAGGATTTCAGGGTGAGAAAAGCTAATTTTGAGAAAATCATATTGTCAGCAGCTTGCCTGGTGTAATCCTGGGAACATAAATAACAAACCCTGGGAAGTTCTAATCAGCTGCTCACAATCTAATAGACAAAGGGACAGATTTACTAAGCACTTGAGTTGTCCTTGGGTCACGTAAGTCAACGTAAAGCAATGCAAGTGCTTAAGTGACATTACAAAGCCATGCAAATCAATATTTGTGCAGCAGTGTATCACTTTTCACCCACCAAGTAATGTAATGCAGCACAATGCACTGCCTTTGGCTACCCTGCATCAGGAAAGCATCCCATGGGTGGAAAATGGGCTTTCCTGTGCTTTCACCCATGTATTTTGATACAAACTCCGATGAACTAAAGTCAGACAACCTGGGTTTGCACCTACATAGCATGCCTAATTGTTAGACCTGTCAGCCTTAGGGTGGTCTTCCCCCAAACCTTTTGACTCCTTCCTCCATTCTTTTGCTGATCTTGTTTTCACTGGCCTTAAGACTTTGCACACTTTACCACTGATAACCAGTGCTAAATTGCAGGTGATCCCTCCTTAAAACATGTTAACATTGCCCTATGCCCAATTGCCATATTTAATTTACTTATAAGTCCCTGGTAAAGTGGCACTACACGTGCCCAAGTCCTGTAAATTAAATGCTACTAGTGGGCTTGCAGCACTTTTGTGCCACCCACTTAAGTTGCAGTTTAAACATGTCTCAGGCCTGCAATTGCCGCCTTTGTGTGAAATCTTTAACTGCCATTTCGACCCAGAAAAATAACTCATTTGCCAAGCCCAAACTTTCCTTTTTAATACATATAAGTCACCCCGAGGGTAGGCTCTGGAGAGCCCACAGGGCAGATTCAGTTTATTTAAAAAGTAGGACATGTAACTTTGAGTTTTACATGTCCTGGTAGTGAAAAACTCTTACATTTGTTTTTCACTACTGCAATGCGTACCTCTCCCATAGGCTAGTATAGAAGTTACCTTATTACATTTAATAAGCTGTCATTTTCAAATGGAAACATGTAACCAGTTCATGTTTGTTGTCTTTGGAATTGTAATGACAAATTCTAACTTATGGTGAAGTCGAATTTTAAATTACAATATTTGAAAATGCAACTTGTAGAAAGTTGGCATTTTCCTGCCTTAGTCATGTTTTGCTGGTAGCCTGTCCTTTGGCCATATGACTGGGTGTAGTTGACAGTTGGACCTTGTGTATTCCTTCTAGACAGCCACAACCAATAGGGACCTTAGATGTGCCTGGATGGGCAACCACTGGCAGTGTGGAATGGAGGAGCTGGGCACAGCCCTACTTACACTTGAATAGGCTGTGTCCTGCTTCCACACAAAGGGCTGCATACCCACTGTAGTTAGCCTGGAGCCATGACAGGAAAGGCAGGATTACTGGAGACTCCAAAGGGAAATCTCAAGAATCTTCTCTTCTGTTTCAAAGGCACAACTGGGTATATATACTGGACCTCAGACTCCAACTCTTCAGTACACTTCAGGACATCTGGATACTCTGCCAGGATGATGAACTGCTGCACTGCTGAAGGACTGCCACTCTGCTGGACTGCTGCCTTGCTGTGCTGACCTGCTGACCTTTTTCCAAGTTGAGAAGGACTGGACCTGCATCTCTTGAACCCACAACTCCAGAGTGACTTCAAGCGCTAGTTGGCTGGCCTCCTGACTTTAGCCTTAGGGACAGAAGAATCCAACCACCTTAACCTAGCACCTGGCCTCTGCCATCTGTGATTCTACACTGCCAAGTGGTGCCACCCCAGTCCAGGACCCTTGGAACTGGACCTAAGGAACTCTGCCGGCCTTCGTTTATCCGGCGGAACCAACGCATCTCCTCTGCTGCGTGCCGCAACCCAAAGCAGAACCGACGCATAGCCACTACTGCGGGGATCAGAACCACTGCAAAAACCTGCATCGCATCGTGTAGCAGTCCCTTGCATCTCTGGTCGATGGCAGCCTCGACGACGACACTAGCTCCGCACCACAACCTTGCAGCACTTTGGAACCAACGCTTCACCCCGACTGCATGATGCATCCTCAGCTCCAGAGATTGAATCGCAAGCCCTGGTCGAAGGGATCCTTGGCGACAATGCTGGACCTTGCACCGCAGCCTCCCCACATCTCAGAACTGACTCATCGCTTCAACTGCGCGACAAATCGCAGATCCTCGCAACACTCCACAAACCAGGATTTAATATACTTTGTTCAGCTGGCCTAACTGGGTCCCTGTAGCTGGTCCGCACTCCATCGTGGTCAGACCAAACTTGTGGCTATGTCCCAGTGAAAGACACACAATTGAAGGACGGAATGCAGAAAAAATCAAAACAATCACCCCCAGTCAAGAGTTCTGGGTTAAATCCATCATTCTTTTGCTCACCATGCCACCCCAGTTTAGACCTGGCCATATGCAAATCAGTCTTGACCCTGTGCCTCATGGAAACAGTCCAGCCCGAACTGCCAAGCCAGGTCCTCCCTGGACCGGAAAAAGCATCCTAGGACCTGTTTTGGGGTTTCACCCCTCATCAGCCAGGATAGCTTGAATCCAGTGGCACAGTAAGCCCGGAACCCACGTCTGGGCATACCCGGCGCACTTAGGGCGAGAAAGCAAAAGACACACAATTGATGGACTGAATGCAGAACAAATCAAAACATTCACCCCCAGTCAAGAGATCTGGGTTAAATCCATCATTCTTTTGCTCACCATGCCACCCCAGTATGTATGACATTGTTCTGCATTCTGTTCATCAATTGTTCTTTTTGCGTTTGTCACCCCGAGTGGGACGGGTATGCCCAGACGTGTGTCTCATGCTTTCCATGCCACTGGAGTCAAGCTATCCTGGCTGATAAGGGGTGAAACCCCGAAACTGGTCCTAGGATGCTTGTTTCCAGTCCAGGGAGGATCGGGCATGGCAGTTCGGGCTGGACTGTTCCCATTGGGCGCAGGGTCAAGACTGATTTGCATATGGCTGGGTCGAAACTGCAATGGAATGGGGAGCAAACAAACGATGGATTTAGGCCCAGATCTCTGTATTGGGGTGAATGTATGACATTGTTTTGCATTCTGTCCATCAATTGTTTTTTTTGCGTTGGTCAACTTGAGTGGGACAGGTATGCCCAGACGTGGGTCCTGTGCTCTCCATGCCACTGGAGTCAAGCTATCCTTGCTGATGAGGGGTGAAACCCCGAACACAGTCCTAGGATGCTTGTTTCCAGTCCAGGGAGGACCTGGCCTGGCAGTTCGGGCTGAACTATTCACATTGGGCACAGGGTCAAGACTGATTTGCATATGGCTGGGTCCAAACTGGAATGGCATAGGGAGCAAAAAAACGATGGATTTAGGCCCAGATCTCTGTACTGGGGTGAATGTCTGATATTGTTCTGCATTCTGACCATCAATTGTTCTTTTTGCGTTTGTCACCCCGAGTGGGACGGGTATGCCCAGACGTGGGTCAGTGCTCTCCATGCCACTGGAGTCAAGCTATCCTGGCTGATGAGGGGTGAAACCCCGAAACCGGTCCTATGATGCTTGTTTCCAGTCCAGGGAGGACCTGGCCTGGCAGTGCAGGCTGGACTGTTCCCATTGGGCGCAGGGTCAAGACTCATTTGCATATGGCTGGGTCCAAACTGGAATGGCATGGGGAGCAAAAATACGATGGATTTAGGCCCAGATCTCTGTACTGGGATGAATGTATGACATTGTTCTGCATTCTGTCCATCAATTGTTCTATTTGCGTTTGTCACCCCGAGTGGGACGGGTATGGTCAGACGTGGGTCCCGTGCACTCCATGCCACTGGAGTCAAGCTATCCTGGCTGATGAGGGGTGAAACCCCAAAACCGGTCCTAGGATGTTTGTTTCCATTCCAGGGAGGATCTGGCCTGGCAGTTCAGGCTGGACTGTACCCATTGGGCCCAGGGCCAAAACTGATTTGCATATGGCTGGGTCCAAACTGGAATGGCATTTTTAGCAAAAAAACAACTCCAGTGGCATGGAGAGCACAGGTCCCACGTCTGGGCATACCTGTCCCACTCAAGTTGACCAACGCAAAAAAAACAATTGATGGACAGAATGCAAAACAATGTCATACATTCACCCCAATACAGAGATCTGGGCCTAAATCCATCGTTTGTTTGCTCCCCATTCCATTGCAGTTTCAACACAGCCATATGCAAATCAGTCTTGACCCTGCGCCCAATGGGAACAGTCCAGCCCGAACTGCCATGCCCGGTCCTCCCTGTACTGGAAACAAGCATCCTAGGCCCAGATCTCTGTACTGGGGTGAATGTATGATATTGTTCTGCATTCTGTCCATCAATTGTTCTTTTTGCGTTTATCACCCCGAGTGGGATGGGTATGCCCTGATGTGGGTCCCGTGCTTTCCATGCCACTGGAGTCAAGCTATCCTGGCTGATAAGGGGTGAAACCCCGAAACTGGTCCTAGGATGCTTGTTTCCAGTCCAGGGAGGACCGGGCATGGCAGTTCGGGCTGGACTGTTCCCATTGGGCGCAGGGTCAAGACTGATTTGCATATGGCTGTGTTGAAACTGCAATGGAATGGGGAGCAAACAAACGATGGATTTAGGCCCAGATCTCTGTATTGGGGTGAATGTATGACATTGTTTTGCATTCTGTCCATCAATTGTTTTTTTTGCGTTGGTCAACTTGAGTGGGACAGGTATGCCCAGACGTGGGTCCTGTGCTCTCCATGCCACTGGAGTCAAGCTATCCTTGCTGATGAGGGGTGAAACCCCAAAACCGGTCCTAGGATGTTTGTTTGCATTCCAGGGAGGATCTGGCCTGGCAGTTCAGGCTGGACTGTACCCATTGGGCCCAGGGCCAAAACTGATTTGCATATGGCTGGGTCCAAACTGGAATGGCATGGGGAGCAAAAAAACAATGGATTTAGGCCCAGATCTCTGTACTGGGGTGAATGTATGATATTGTTCTGCATTCTGTCCACCAATTGTTCTCTTTGCGTTTGTCACCCCGAGTGGGACGGGTATGGCCAGACTTGGGTCCCATGCTCTCCATGCCACTGGAGTCAAGCTATCCTGGCTGATGAGGGGGAAATCCCGAAACCAGTCCTAGGATGCTTGTTTCCAGTCGAGGGAGGACCTGGCCTGGCAGTTCGGGCTGGACTGTTCCCATTGGGTGCAGGGTCACGACTGATTTGCATATAGCTGGGTCCAAACTGGAATGGCATGGGGAGAAAATAAACGATGGATTTAGGCCCAGATCTCTGTACTGGGGTGAATGTATGATATTGTTCTGCATTCTGCCCATCAATTGTTCTTTTTGCGCTTGTCACCCCGAGTGGGACGGGTATACCCAGACGTGGGTCCCATGCTCTCCATGCCACTGGAGTCAAGCTATCCTGGCTGATGAGGGGTGAAACCCCGAAACCGGTCCTAGGATGCTTGTTTCCAGTCCAGGGAGGACCTGGCCTGGCAGTTTGGGCTGGACTGTTCCCATTGGGTGCAGGGTCAAGACTGATTTGCATATGGCTGGGTCCAAACTGGAATTGCATGGGGAGAAAAAAAACGATGGATTTAGGCACAGATCTCTGTACTGGGGTGAATGTATGACATTGTTCTGCACTCTGTCCATCAAATGTTCTTTCTGCGTTTGTCACCCCGAGTGGGACGGGTATGCCCAGACGTGGGTCCCGTGCTCTCCATGCCACTTGGGTCAAGCTATCCTGGCTGATGAGGGGTTGAACCCCGAAACCGGTCCTGGGATGCTTGTTTCCAGTCCAGGGAGGACCCGGCCTGGCAGTTTGGGCTGGACTGTTCCCATTGGGCGCAGGGTCAAGACAGATTTGCATATGGCTGGGTCCAAACTGAAATTGCATGGGGAGCAAAAAAACGATGGATTTAGGCCCAGATCTCTGTACTGGGGTGAATGTATGACATTGTTCTGCATTCTGTCCATCAATTGTTCTTTTTGCGTTTGTCACCCCGAGTGGGACGGGTATGCCCAAATGTGGGTCCTGTGCTCTCCATGCCACTGGAGTCAAGCTATCCTGGCTGATGAGGGGCGAAACCCCGAAACCGGTCCTAGGATGCTTGTTTCCAGTCCAGGGAGGACTTGGCGTTGCAGTTCGGGCTGGACTGTTCCCATTGGGCGCAGGGTCAATACTGATTTGCATATGGTTGGGTCCAAACTGGAACGTCATGGGGAACAAAAAAACGATAGATTTAGGCCCAGGTCTCTGTACTGGGGTGAATGAATGACATTGTTCTGCATTCTGTCCATCAATTGTTCTTTTTGCATTTGTCACCCCGAGTGGGACGTGTATGCCCAGACGTGGGTCCCGTGCTCTCCTTGCCACTGGATTCAAGCTGTTTTGGCTGATGAGGGGTGAAACCTCGAAACCGACCCTAGGATGCTTGTTTCCAGTCCAGGGATGACCTGGCCTGGCAGTTCGGGCTGGACTGTTCCCATTGAGCTCAGGGTCAAGACTGATTTGCATATGGCTGGGTCCAAACTGGAATGGCATGGGGAGCAAAACAATGATGGATTTAGGCCCAGATCTCTGTACTGGGGTGAATGTATGACATTGTTCTGCATTCTGTCCATCAATTGTTCTTTTTGCGTTTGTCACCCCGAGTGGGACGGGTATGCCCCGACGTGGGTCTCGTGCTCTCCATGCCACTGGAGTCAAGTTATCCTGGCTGATGAGGGGTGAAACCCCGAAACCGGTCCTAGGATGCTTGTTTCCAGTCCAGTGAGGACCTGGCCTGGCAGTTCGGGCTGGACTGTTCCCATTGGGCGCAGGATCAAGACTGATTTGCATACGGCTGGGTCCAAACTGGAATGCCATGGGGAGCCAATAAACGATGGATTTAGGCCCAGATCTCTGTACTGGGGTGAATGTATGGTATTGTTCTGCATTCTGCCCATCAATTGTTCTTTTTGCGTTTGTCACACCGAGTGGGACGGGTATGCCCAGATGTGGGTCCTGTGCTCTCCATGCCAATGGAGTCAAGCTATCCTGGCTGATGAGGGTTGAAACCCCGAAAGCGGACCTAGGATGCTTGTTTCCAGTCCAGTGAGGACCTGGCCTGGCAGTTCGGGCTGGACTGTTCCCATTGGGTGCAGGGTCAAGACTGATTTGCATACGGCTGGGTCCAAATTGGAATGGCATGGGGAGCAAAACAACGATGGATTTAGTCCCAGATCTCTGTACTAGGGTGAATGTATGATATTGTTCTGCATTCTGCCCATCAATTGTTCTTTTTGCGTTTGTCACCCCGAGTGGGACGGGTATGCCCAAATGTGGGTCCTGTGCTCTCCATGTCAACACTCGTTTCTGCGATCTCCTCAGAAGCAGATGAGCTAACCCCAAATCCCCCCAACTGCTGCCTGCGACAGGTTAACTAACTCTGTCACAACCTCCAGTCCGGGGGGAAAGGGGAATGGGAAGACAAACAAGAGAGACTGCCTCAGGTACTGCCCCTCCTTCGGTAACTCTTCTTGGGACCTGCAAAAAAGCACAAACAATTATATTCTCCCTAGCGCTAAACTTAAACTGCAGGATCTCTCTATGTATTTCCTATTACCTGTTAACTCACTGAGGTGTAGCCTCTCTCTATGAAAATGAATTATCTGATCGATTGGTAGATCTTTCAGCACTCATTAGGCATTTAGATCTTTTATTGAGAATGAATATATGGAATTTAGTTGATTGTGATCAGCGAATTCTGCTCCTTTCTTTATATTCTTTTCAATAGAAAATATTTCTTCAAAAATGAAGTAAATAAACTGCACAGATTAATTGACCCTGCAGAGATTCACTGTTGATGCTCATTTACTCTGGGGTTATCGCATAGTCCTTAGCGCGTACAATTCTTTGAATGAGGAAAAGTTTCCAAGAGCAGGAAATGTCTCTACGCAGATAAACTGTCCGCAGTGCTCTACACTAAGTTGCGCGTTACCTCTGCGCTGCAACAAGTCGGTATACTCTTACTTGAAAACTTGGAGAATGCTTCTCTTCACTGAAGCACTCTCCAACTCCAAAACTCCCACGACGAAGGATTTCCAACTTGACTGGATTCTCTGAACTGCTCGGAGTACTCAATGCGGCTCCTGAGAGGGAAAACGAAGATATTGAATATTTCTACAGATTGAGAATAGGCTTCGCGGTTTGCCCTGAACTTGCTAAATACTCTAAACCTTAAACTTGACACAACAAAGGAACTTAAAAATGAACTCTGAGGTGGAGCTCTAAAACGCTGTGTTCTCTCAGAGGAATTTCAGTTGAAGTGCGCCGCGCGTAGATCGCGCATGTGCATTTTCGCTGCTTGGGAATCTTGAAGTACAACAACTAGATCGAGAACCCAAGCAGGAAACAAGCACCAGCATGTCTTTATCTCCGCTGCAGGTAGATTTTAGTTTGAATAAAATGGAGCGCACAGAAGCCTTCCAACTCGGGCTAAACCATTTCCAACGCGGATATTTTACAGTGCACTGTCTTTTAGAAGCCTTTTTTAAACAAACACTGGAACATGAAAGAGGGTTCTTGACAGTATCCCCTCCAAATGGCGTCCCTTCAAAGTTGGTTTCTCTGGATTGGCTTTATGAAAGGCTCGAATGAGTTTTGGAGCATGAACATTTGAATACGGCTCCCATGACCTTTCTTCTGGACCAAAATTCTTCCAGTCGATCAGATAATACAACTTACCTTTTCTGAGTGTGGAGTCTAAAATTTTGTTAACTTCAAATTCTTCTTCTGAATCTATCAGATCTGGCTTGGGTATTGTGTGTGTACGCAAACCTGGTGGACTCTTCTTGAACAATGAAACGTGAAAAGCTGGATGTACTCTAAGATAAGAAGGTAGGTGTAATTTGACTGTCACCGGGTTAATCATGTGATCTACCTTAAAAAGACCAATATATCTAGGCTGAAATTTTCGATTCTCTTTTAACCTCAAATTCTTGGTTGACAAACAAACCTTGTCTCCTGTTTTAAAAACCCTCCTCTTTTTATCTGCCTGAGTTTTGTAGGAGTTTTTGGCCTTAATTAAATTTTCTTCAGCTTGTGATAAGGTCTCTTGGACTTCTTTTATAAATTCTTCTACAGCTGGAACTGATTTATCTTCTTTTTCAAAGATTATACTGGGATGCCTACCATAATTCAAGGAAAAAGGGGTGTAACCTGTAGATGAATGTTTGGCGTTATTATAGGCAAACTCCACTGCCCACACCAACTCCGACCATTCCAATTTTTGATCTAGTAAATAGAGTCGTAAATACTGTTCTAAATCTTGGTTGACTCTTTCTGTTTGTCCATCAGTCTCCGGATGGAAACTGGTGGAATACCGGGTGTCAATTCCTAGTCTCTTCGTAAATGCCCTCCAAAAGTGAGAAAGAAATTGTGACCCACGATCTGACACCAGGACTTTTGGGATTCTGTGCAATCTTACTGTATGTTGGGTGAATAACTGTGCTAACTGTGAGGCTCGTGGTACATTCTTCAATGGAACAAAGTGCGCCATCTTAGTGAATGTGTCCACCATGACCAGAATAGTGTTATACCCTTGACTTAAAGGAAGATCTACAATTAAGTCCATAGAGACTGTGTGCCATGGATGGGGAGGGGTCGGCATTGGCATTAAAAGCCCTTGAGGAGCTAGTCGATCTGATTTCCCCTCTAAGCATCTCTCGCAAGTGGAAACATACTGTCTTATCTGTGATCTCATTTTTGGCCACCAGAAATTTCTTTCGACTAATTCCATAGTCTTCTGCACTCCTTTATGTCCTGTAGTAAATCATCATGACAGGACTTAAGAGCTTTTTCTTGAAGTTCTTTAATGGGCAGGAATAACCTATTGTTCAGGTACGGAAGTCCATCTTTTATTTCTCTTTCTGGATGTTCAGTTGCCCAAGTGTTCATTTCTCCATCTGACATAGCCTTTTTTATTTCTTCTTTGAAATCTGTACTTGAGATGGCTAAAACGACTTTCTCGGCTGGGATTATGGTCTGTTTCTCTTCTTGAGATTCGGAGAATTTTGAATCAATTATGGATAGTGCATCAGCCTTTGCGTTACTTACTCCTGGCCTAAAAGTAATTACAAAGTTGAAATGCGCAAAAAACAATGACCAACGTAACTGTCTAGCGGTTAAGGTGCGGGCCGATTTCAGGAATTATAAATTCCGATGATCGGTATATACCGTGACTTTGTGTTTTGCACCTAACAAGTAATGTCTCCACTCAAGAAAGGCACATTTGACTGCTAACAACTCCTTGTCAGCGATGGAGTAATTACATTCTGGGGGAGTCAACTTCCTGGAAAAGAAGGCCACTGGATGCAATTGGCCAGTATTACAGTGGCGTTTGGATAATATTCCACCAATGGCTATGTCCGAAGCGTCCGCTTCAACAAAGAATGGCTCTTCAGTTCTTGGATGCAACAAAATGGGAGCCTGAGTGAAAGATGTCTTTAAAAATTGAAAGGCTTTCTCAGCTTCTGTAGTCCACACACATTTTACTCCTTTCTTCAAAAGGCGAGTGATTGGACTCACTTTGTGGGAAAAATTTGAGATGAACCTTCGGTAGAAATGTGAAAATCCAATAAAACTCTGGACTTCTTTGATGTTCTTAGGAGATGGCCAATTCAAGACTGCCTTTACCTTTGCTGTATCCATGCCAACTCCTTCTGGGGACAAGACAAAACCCAGGAATTCCACTTTTTCCACATGGAAGGCACACTTTTCTAGCTTAACATAAAGATGATTCTCTAGTAGTTTAGTCAAAATAGATTTCACATGAACAACATGTTCTTCAAAGCTATTTGAGAAAATTAGGATGTCGTCTATATAGACCACAGCGACGCTGTCCAAAAATTCTCTGAGTACATCATTGACAAAGTGTTGAAATGCCGCTGGGGCATTACATAACCCATACGGCATCACTTGATATTCAAAAAGGCCGTAACGGGTTCAGAAGGCTGTCTTCCATTCATCTCCGGGAGCAATTCGGATCAAATGATATGCTCCTTGCAAATCCAATTTGGTGTAAATGTTGGCATTTTTGACCTGGTCTAACAAAACCGAAATCAGGGGTAAGGGATAACGATTTTTAATGGTTACTTGATTCAGAGCTCGATAGTCTATACAGGATGGAGCTCTCCATCCTTTTTAGGAATGAAAAATAAAGGGGAGGAAACTGGGGAGTGGGAGGGGCGGATAAATCCATTGGCTAGATACTGGTCCAAATATTTCTTGAGATATTGATTTTCCGTTTCAGTCAGTGCATATATTCTACTGCAAGGTAATATGGCCCCGGGTTCAATCTCAATTTTGCAATCATAGAGGCGATGAGGGGGAAGTTTCTCGGCTTCTTTTTTGTCAAACACTGAAGACAATTCCTTATATTCCGAAGGAATTTCCTTAGTTTCCAAAGAGTAAATTATGGCTGGATGAGAAGCTAACTTCTTGGCTGGTGACTCTTCAATCTCACGAGCTCGCTCACAGAAACAAATCTCTTTACAATAAGATGAATTCATTTGCACTGTTCTCTTGTTCCAATAAATATGGGGGTTGTGTTCGGTGAGCCACGGTAGCCCGAGGATCAGCTGGAATTGCGGGGCATCAATGAGATTGAAAGTGATTAATTCCGTATGACCGTTTAATCCTGTCAAACGAATCAACTCTGTTTCATGGGTGATGGGGCCAGAGGATAGATTAGTTCCATCTACTGCTCGAACAGCTTCCAACATTCTTTTCTTCACAAACTTAATTCCGACCCGTTGAGCATATTTTATATCACAGAAATTGCCCGTCCCACCCGAATCTATCATCACCGACACTCCACTGATCTCGATGTCCCGAGCAGTCACTGTGAAGGTAACTACTAGATGTGGTGCCAAAGACTGTAATGTATTTGCAATCTGTTGAGATTCTGGAACTGTCTTACAAATCGCTTCCACCTGTGCAGCTCCTTTTACAGGTGAAGCTTCCCTTTTCCCGGCTGAGAAATCTTTGGCTTCTTTTGACAATCCTTCACGAAGTGGCCTGCAAGCCCACAGTATAAACATAGATGGCTTGTTCTGCGTCTTTCCTTTTCTTCCTTGGTTAAAGGACCCCGAATGGATCCTATCTGCATAGGTTCTTTGGAAGTTGCTGGTTCAGTGGATCTATGAGTTTCCAACTTGATTCGATCAAACCGGGGGGGAAGTGGACGAACATCTCT
Organism: Calotriton arnoldi; assembly: GCA_963921515.1. Lineage (NCBI taxonomy): Eukaryota > Metazoa > Chordata > Amphibia > Caudata > Salamandridae > Calotriton > Calotriton arnoldi. The sequence continues at coordinate 535,562 of CAWUFW010008159.1, forward strand.
TCTTTTTTCATTGCGTCGCTCACTCAATCTATGATCTAATTGTAAGACCAAATCGATCAATTCTGAAATTTCTGTGGGCCTTCTAGAAATCTGTGCTAAAGCATCTTTAAGCTCGTCTTTTAGTCCTCGATAGAAGATTGCTGCTCTTTTGGACTCTGGCCAATTCGTTTCCACAATCAATTTATTGAAGTGGGCTAAGTATCCAACCAAATCTCTATTGCCTTGTTTCAGCTCCAAAAGTTCATTATCTGTTGCTTGGGAGGCAGATCGGCGGTCAAAGATGCGTAAAAATTCTATTTTAAAGTTTTCAAAATTATATAACACGGGGTCATTACGAGTTACCAGAGACATAGACCAAGCAACCGCATCACCGGTCAGATAAGACAGCATGAATGCAACTTTCGATTGATCTTCTGAAAAAATTACTGGTCTACACAAAAAGTGCAGAGAACACTGAGTCATGAATACTTGAGCCTTTTGTGGATCCCCACTGAATCTCTCTGGAGGTGCTAGGGGAATTATTGGGGAAACAGCATGAATCACTTGAGTAGAAATTTCTGAAGGAGATGGGTTACCAGGCATACTTTGGGTATTCTTTAAACCTGAACCAGAAGCTACTCCCACTATCTCATCTAATTTCTGTTTAATTTGAATTGACTCTTGACTTGACCTCCTGACTTCCTCCTGCAAGGACTTGTTTTCCTCCACTGCATTATTTAATAGTTTTTGCATCCCTTCTAATATGGCTGCCAAAGTCTTTAAGTCTATTCCCTCTGCCATTCTGCTCGGGAGGAGATCTGTTATTCCTCAATGAAGAGGATGGCACTTCAATCTGTCAACACTCGTTTCTGCGATCTCCTCAGAAGCAGATGAGCTAACCCCAAATCCCCCCAACTGCTGCCTGCGACAGGTTAACTAACTCTGTCACAACCTCCAGTCCGGGGGGAAAGGGGAATGGGAAGACAAACAAGAGAGACTGCCTCAGGTACTAGCCCTCCTTCGGTAACTCTTCTTGGGACCTGCAAAAAAGCACAAACAATTATATTCTCCCTAGCGCTAAACTTAAACTGCAGGATCTCTCTATGTATTTCCTATTACCTGTTAACTCACTGAGGTGTAGCCCCTCTCTATGAAAATGAATTATCTGATCGATTGGCAGATCTTTCAGCACTCATTACGCATTTAGATCTTTTATTGAGAATGCGTATATGGAATTTAGTTGATTGTGATCAGCGAATTCTGCTCCTTTCTTTATAGTCTTTTCAATAGAAAATATTTCTTCAAAAATGAAGTAAATAAACTGCACAGATTAATTGACCCTGCAGAGAGTCACTGTTGATGTGCATTTACTCTGGGGTTATCGCATAGTCTTTAGCGCGTTCAATTCTTGGAATGAGGAAAAGTTTCCAAGAGCAGGAAATGTCTCTACGCAGATAAACTGTCCGCAGTGCTCTACACTAAGTTGCGCGTTACCTCTGCGCTGTAACAAGTCAGTAGACTCTTACTTGAAAACTTGGAGAATGCTTTTCTTCACTGAAGCGCTCTCCAACTCCAAAACTCCCACGACGAAGGATTTCCAACTTGACTGGATTCTCTGAACTGCTCGGAGTACTCAATGCGGCTCCTGAGAGGGAAAACGAAGATATTGAATATTTCTACAGGTTGAGAATAGGCTTCGCGGCTTGCCCTGAACTTGCTAAATACTCTAAGCCTTAAACTTGACACAACAAAGGAACTTAAAAATGAACTCTGAGGTGGAGCTCTCGAACGCTGTATTCTCTCAGAGGAATTTCAGTTGAAGTGCGCCGTGCGTAGCTCCCGCATGCGCATTGTCGTTGCTTGAGAATCTCGAGGTACAACAACTAGACCGAGAACCCAAGCAGGAAGCAAGCACCAGCATGTCTCTATCTCCGCTGCAGGTAGATTTTAGTTTGAATAATATGGATCACACAGAAGCCTTCCAACTCAGGCTAAACCATTTCTAACGCGGATATTTTACAGTGCACTGTCTTTTAGAAGCCTTTTTTAAACAAACACTGGAACATGAAAGAGGGTTCTTGACACTCCAGGCCACTGGAGTCAAGCTATCCGGGCTGATGAGGGGTGAAACCCCGAAACAGGTCCTAGGGTGCTTGTTTCCAGTCCAGGGAGGACCTGGCCTGGTAGTTCGGGTTGGACTGTACCCATTGGGCGCTGGGTCAAGACTGATTTGCATATGGCTGGGTCCAAACTGGAATGTCAGGGGGAGCAAAAAAAGGATGGATTTAGGCCCAGATCTCTGCACTGGGGTGAATGTATTACATTGTTCTGCATTCTGTCCATCAATTGTTCTTTTTGCGTTTGTCACCCCGAGTGGGACGGGTATGGCCAGACGTGGGTCCCGTAATCTCCATGCCACTGGAGTCAAGCTATCCTGGCTGATGAGGGCTGAAACCCTGAAACCGGTCCTAGGATGCTTGTTTCCAGTCCAGGGAGGACCTGGCCTGGCAGTTCGGGCTGGCCTCTTCCCAATGGATGCAGGGTTAAGACTGATTTGCATATGGCTGGGTCCAAACTGGAATGGCATGGGGAGCAAAAAAACGATGGATTTAGCCCCAGGTCTCTGTACTGGGGTGAATGAATGACATTGTTCTGCATTCTGTCCATCAATTGTTCTATTTGCATTTGTCACCCCTGTATGCCCAGACGTGGGTCCCGTGCTCTCCATGCCACTGGAGTCAAGCTATCCTGGCTGATGTGGGGTGAAACCCCGAAACCGGTCCTAGGATGCTTGTTTCCAGTCCAGGGAGGACCTGGCCTGGCAGTTCGGGCTGGACTGTTCCCATTGGGCGCAGGGTCAAGACTGATTTGCATATGGCTGGGTCCAAACTGGAACGGAATGGGGAGCAAAAAAATGATGGGTTTAGGCCCTGATCTCTGAACTGGGGTGAATGTATGACATTGTTCTGCATTCTGTCCATCAATTGTTCTTTTTGTGTTTGTCACCCCGAGTGGGACAGGTATGCCCAGACGTGGGTCCCGTGCTCTCCATGCCACTGGAGTCAAGCTATCCTGGCTGATGAGGGGTGACACCCCGAAACCCGTCCTAGGATGCTTGTTTCCAGTCCAGTGAGAACCTGGCCTGGCAGTTCGGGCTGGACTGTTCCCATTGGGCGCAGGGTCAAGACTGATTTGCATATGGCTGGGTCCAAACTGGAATGTCATGCTGAGCAAAACAACGATGGATTTAGGCCCAGATCTCTGTACTGGGGTGAATGTATGATATTGTTCTGCATTCTGCCCATCAATTGTTCTTTTTGCGTTTGTTACCCCAAGTGGGACGGGTATGCCCAGACGTGGGTCCCGTGCTCTCCATGCCACTGGAGTCAAGCTATCCTGGCTGATGAGGGGTGAAACCCCGAAACTCGTCCTAGGATGGTTGTTTCCAGTCCAGGGAGGACCTGGCCTGGCAATTCGGGCTGGACTGTTCCCATTGGGCGCAGGGTCAAGACTGATTTGCATATGGCTGGGTCCAAACTGGAATGGCATGGGGAGCAAAAAAACGATGGATTGAGGCCCAGATCTCTGTACTGGGGTGCATGTGTGACACAGTTCTGCATTCTGTTCATCAATTGTTCTTTTTTCGTTTGTCACCCCGAGTGGGACAGGTATGCCCAGACGTGGGTCCCGTGCTCTCCATGCCACTGGAGCCATGCTATCTTGGCTGATGAGGGGTGAAACCACAAAAGCAGTCCTAGGACGCTTGTTTCCAGTCCAGGGAGGACCTTGCCTGGCAGTTCGGGCTGGACTGTTCCCATTGGGCGCAGGGTCAAGACTGATTTGCATATGGCTGGGTCCAAACTGGAATGGCATGGGGAGCAAAAAAACGATAGATTTAGGCCCAGATCTCTGTACTGGGGTGAATGTATGATATTGTTCTGCATTCTGTCCATCAATTGTTCTTTTTGCGGCACGACCAGATAGCCACAGTTGGCGCCTTCCGCCTATTGGTCCTATTTTCCCTAAGATCTTTAAAATTGCATATCTCTGGTTCTACCAATTGGATTATTTTTGATCTGATCTTATTTTATTTATTTAAAAAACTCTATCTAACTCTTTTGTGGGATACTTTTGTGGTGTGTTTTCACTGTGTTACTGTTGGAAGTGTCGCACAAATACTTTACACATTGTCTCTGTGTTAAGTCTGACTTATCTGTCCGAAGCTACCTGAGGGATGAGGACAGGTCAATTTAGGGTTTGCTTGTGACTTTCACCCCCCTCAACCAACAACCTAATTTCCTACACTAATATCTTCATTTCACCTCGTTACTTCTTCTTTATCTGTGTGCTGAATTTAGCAGCACACATACAAAGAGGAATAAATCTCTAAGGGTTGTTTTTTGTCAGGAAGGATTGCCTTCCTGCATACAAAAACAATCCTGCCCACAACACAGGCTCCCTTCTACCATGACTCAAGGGTGCTTGCTTTGGCACTATCCAGTCAAAAGTGTGCCAGTGAAAGCAGCGAAAGCTGAACAGCACCAGTTTTGTAAATATGGTGCAGTTCAGGTCTCTCCTATTCAACTTGCCTTGCTGTGTTGCATTGTGTGAACTGTTAGCAAATGTTAGAAAATATTGACAAAATCCTATTAGGTAGAAAAGCATGAATCCTTTTATCGAGCTATAAGGTGCATCGTGCAAAGTGTACAATTGTGATCCCTGTACATTCAGCCATTTTATAGATATGGAGTATTGGTGAAAAGGAAAATGTAGGAACAGTAAGTTCAAGGCGAGGGGGAGATCTCTGTACATTGATTTTCTATATTTTTTTGTGAATAGGGCTGAAGATGTTTGGTGTTTGCATATTTGCAGACTCCAACATCTGGGACAATTTTATTGAATAATGAAGGAAGTGACCCAAATAGGGCTACCCGGGTCACTAGTGACCACCTCTCTGCCTTCCAAGAAATGAAGAGTCGAGAAGACAGTAGAGAAATACAAACCAAACAACTTTATTAGTAATGCACTGCAGCGGAGCCCAGTCTGACCAGTCTCCTAGGATGACGGCCGAGAGACTAACTTCCCCCAACATAGCATCAGATATTATACATTCCCAATTCTCAAAGAACCCGCCCAGGCTGGAAAATTCCGGCCCAGGCTACAGAGAACAATAAGAGCAAAGAAGGATGAGCCATGACACAGGGCTAGGTACATGCTATCTCGACCCCAAGGCCGTTCGGCCGGTGCCTACCATTTATAGATGTGGGAACGAGTCTATCTAACAGCAAAGGTATGCAACAATATATAATACATTTGTTAGTGCAGCGAAGCTCCAACGTTGAGAAACACAAGCTGGAGGCGCAGAAGCGACCTTTCTGCTGAGGCAGGCATTATGAGACAGGAGCTTGATATCGGTTACAAAGCAAGATGGCACCAAGAAAGATGGCGCCATGAATGCTAACTTAATACGAAATAAAGTATAAGCATTGCGAAATGAGCATTTCGAGTGCGTGCATCACGAGGATAATATTTAAAATCTAACAGACCCTCCTTTTAGCATTCATGCTAATCTTTATTGGTGGCATCAGGTAAGGGTCTTTACAATTCTAAACAAGGAAAAGAGAAACATTTGCACATACACTATAATTGCTAAATATGGACTATCCACTAAAACTAGTACTCAAAATGCTGGACACATAGAATCAATATTCAAAAATACCCTCATCAGTGTTTAATAAATCCTGAATACCCTGCATCATCATAGCCTTTGTATTAGAATCACGCCTTGGGGTCCGGGAACGTGTCTTGAACATTGATACACAGCAGGCACAACAGGCAGGGAGGCAGTGTATATACAGACAGCATGTCAAAATATTACCTGCTCTGGTGACCAGGAAAGTAAGGATCTTCCAACCCCAAGTGGCAAACAGGCTCCAGAACCATCCTGTGAATGACCATGTACCATTCTCCTGGTGTATATCTGAGGCTATTTTATGCATTTTCTGTATAGCAGCGTACACAGTGGGGGCGTGGTCAGGGATGTACACACAACAGCTACTGCCGATGACGCGACAGGCCCCACCCCAATCAGCTAAGATAACATCTAAAACCATACGGTTTTGAAGGGCAACAAGTCTCGTAGCCTGAACCTCTACAGTGATATTGGTCAAAAATCCTGCTGTTATATTGATGACTCCTTCCACCACCCTAGTGAGCCGCCTAATATTAAGGCTATTGGCCATAGGACCCCAGAATGGTATGATGCCTTTCATTGCATCCGTGAACTGCTGCAAGGTGGTGTCTGTCTGATCTATGTCATCAGTGCTAATGATTCTCTTAGTCCGGGGCACAGGGGCGTCTCTATGCTGCAGGTGGTGGTCCCTATGGTAATTAGGAGAGGCCATATACACAGGTGGCAGGAGGTAAGAAAGGTAACACCTTCCGGACCACCCTTCAGGAAGCCAAACATAACCATGAGCCCCACGCACGAAATAGACATTGGGTGGCGGGATCAGGGGTGGACTATTTGTCCCTCTCAAGCTATAAGTAGTGTTACATCTGCTCTCTCCCACCTCCATCACTCCAGCCCCCTGAACACAGAAAGGAGCCAGGACATCTACCACTGACAAGGGTATTGGTTTATCTTCAGTAACGTTGCAGGTCTGAAAGGACTGGTAGTATTCTGATGCGTTAAACTGTAGGAAATTGTTCCTTTCCGCCTAAGACCAATTTCCTTTCCTTACTCCCTTGTACGCGTGCATGCAAGAGCTCAAGAATGACCTGCCAAACGGCTCTCGGCCAGTGGGGGCACGGGGGGTACTCTATGTTGAAAACTTACTGTTTGTGTCAGGGTGCGGGAACTAGCAATTTTTCGTTCCAATGTGTCAACCTGTTGAAATGAACGGACCATACTAAGTAATGCAAACCACCCCTCACAACTACTCACATATGACAAGGGCATAGATAGCAGGTTCTCACTTCTATGAGTCACTGAGGGCAGTAACCCACATACCCAACATTTTGTCGTGTTATAAGCAGCGTGCGTTTGATGCAAGGTCTGAATGAACACATTATCTTTATAGGACTTCCTGTGCTCCTCCATTGGGGGGTGCCAGGGTAACAAAGATATACTCGGGGGATCAGGCATAGTACCAATCAAAGTGCGCACAGGATATTTCTCCTCAAGGAAATACGTTACCCCAAGTATCAATATTAAGGAAATCAAAATGATTGCTACGAACACAACTTTACTTTTTACAGACCAGGAGGACCAAACAGGCCATACCGGTCAGAACGCGGAGCTGCAAAAGGCTGCTTCTCCTCCTGAATGGGGCGACCAAAGGGATACATTCCTGTAAAGCAGCAGAAAAGACTTACACTAGGAACCAAGCTGGAATAAAAGCAAAAAAAGAAATAAAAACAATATTGTTCACTAAACGTAGGCGCTGTTGAGCACCTGCGGTGGAGCTGTTCGTCCAGCTCGGATCCAGATCCCACGTTGCAGGGTAAAACACCTTCTCCTCGGAAACACAGTTCATGTGCCCTGTTCGGTGACTTTCCGAATAATGCACCAATCTCCCTGTCCCTAAGCTTTCGTTGGTACCACGGGCAGGGTACGCTCACCCTATTCTTCAACAATGCAATCCGTCCATCCCTACTAACCTGACTTTCCCTTTGGTGCACTGTTCCTCTTACGGGGCGCAAATTGTACCTCAACACTCCAGGCACAGCAAGGTCAGAGAACAAAGGGTCAGGCTCCAGGGGACCAGAGGGCAAAGGGTCGGACTCAGACAGGTCGGTGAATTGGGGTTTAACTGAACGTGACTCAATCACAGGTGGGCCAATAAGCGGGGGCTCCTGAATGGCCTTTATTTCGGGTGGCACTGCCTCATTCAGCACTGCATGACTCTCCTCCTCCGTCGGTGCCCATGTGAGCCGGGCATCCGAAAAAGGAATGAACCGTAGCACCTGCTCCGTTTCACAATCCCCAATCCCGTCCGCGACCCACTGGTCGTAGGGCAGCGGGAGGGGCACCCTCTTGCAGTGAGTGCTGTGTATCCAATTCCTCCGACCGTCGAACCTCACGGCTGTCCTAGTGGCGAGGAGGACCTGCAGAGGTCCCGTGGCTCCAAGCTGCTCTTCCGTTGAAAATTCCGGACCAAGATCCAATCACCTGGCCGTATTTCGTGGCCTGGACCCTCTGGATGTTGCTGTAACGTCTCAGCAACCTGTTGGTGAATAGAACGCACATTTTTAGTCAATTTATAGAGGTAATCTATAAGCAAGGGGTATTCTATATCTGAAAACCTACGCAGTCGCAGGACGCCCCAAACATTTGCCGGGCGCCCAAACACGACCTTGTACAGGGACAATCCTGTTCTAGAGTGGGCTGTAACTCTCGTGGACATTAGTGCTAGAGGTAAAGCATCTGACCACTGCAATCCTGTGCTCTCTTTGATCTTGGCCATTTTCAGCTTGAGAGTACCGTTGTATTTCTCAACCAGGCCTGCTGATTGGGGGTGGTTTGCTGCATGAAACGTTTGCCTAATGTGCAACCTGTCGCACACCAATTGGATGACCTTGGCATTGAAGTGGCTGCCATTGTCACTCCAAATCAAACGGGGCAAACCAAAATGCGGGAAGAACTCTTTCAAGAGTACCTTCACCATCGGCATGGCTGTGTTCTCTTTAGTGGGGTAGGCTTCTATCCATTTACTGAATGCACAGACAACTACCAACACATATTTCAAGTTATTGACAAGTTCCATTTCGATATAATCCATCTGGACAACCTCGAAAAGGAAGAAAGGTGGCGCAAAACTGCCAACAGGAGTGGGGGTACCTTTCCCAGGATTGTGCATCAGACAGATCATGCAGTACTTCACCAGGTGGGCAGCCACTTTGGGGATATTGTCATTCTGCCACACGGGGTCTAACAACCTACAGATTTCCTTCGCACTAATGTGGGCTGGCCCGTGCGCCATGGTAACCACAGGGAGGACATATGCATCCGGTAGCACCCACCTCTGCTTTCCGCTCTTGTCAACTCAACACCCATCCTCATCCAAATTAGCCGTGCTCTCTTGCCATATCGCTAACTCCTCAATTGTCGCCTCACTCTGAATCTCCTTAACATTGTCCAGTGTGCCCTCAAACATCCCATTTTCAGGCACCCATCTAGCTGGACCTGCCACAAACATCCTCTTCATTTTAGTTCGTGCTGTCTCTTTCGCTGTCTGATCCGCAAATGCGTTCCCCCTCCCAACATCATCAGTTATTGCCTTGTGAGCACTGCACTTCACTATTGCTAATTTCTTAGGGAGTGCCAGGGCTGACAAAAGTCTGTGTATTAACGGGCCGTTCTGAATTTTCATTCCATGGGACGTTAGGAACCCCCTCTCCGCCCAGAGCCGTCCAAATTTATGAGCCACGCCAAACGCATACTGGCTGTCAGTATAAATATTGACAGCCAGCCCCTCACTTAACTCACAGGCACGAAGAAGGGCTACCAACTCTGCAGCTTGCGCTGACTGATAGGGAACCCGTGATGTCTCAACTACAGTGCGTAGGGTGGTGATAGCATAGGCCGCTATTGTCGTGCCATCTGGTAATTTAAAGCGATACCAAAGGGGATGATGGACGGAGCGTTAGAGCAAATCAAACACTCACCCCCAGTCAACTGATCTGGGTTTAATCCATCATCATTCTTTAGCTCACTCCACCACCCCAGTTCAGACATGGCCGTATGCAAATCAGTCTGACCCTGTGCCTCATGGGAACAGTCCAGCCCGAACTGACAAGCCATGTCTTCCCTGGACCAGAAACAAGCATCCTGGGACCGGTTTCGGGTTCAAAACCCTCATCAGCCAGGCTATCTTGAATCCAGTGGCAAAGTGAGCAAGGGACCCACGTCTGGGCATACCCTGCCAACTTAGGGCGAACAAGCGATACCAAAGGGGATGATGGACGGAGCGTTAGAGCAAATCAAACACTCACCCCCAGTCAACTGATCTGGGTTTAATCCATCATCATTCTTTAGCTCACTCCACCACCCCAGTTCAGACATGGCCATATGCAAATCAGTCTGACCCTGTGCCTCATGGGAACAGTCCAGCCCGAACTGCCAAGCCATGTCTTCCCTGGACCAGAAACAAGCATCCTGGGACCGGTTTCGGGTTCAAAACCCTCATCAGCCAGGCTATCTTGAATCCAGTGGCAAAGTGAGCAAGGGACCCACGTCTGGGCATACCCTGCCAACTTAGGGCGAACAAAGCGATAACAAAGGGGATGATGGACGGAGCGTTAGAGCAAATCAAACACTCACCCCCAGTCAACTGATCTGGGTTTAATCCATCATCATTCTTTAGCTCACTCCACCACCCCAGTTCAGACATGGCCAGGGTCAGACTGATTTGCATATGGCCATGTCTGAACTGGGGTGGTGGAGTGAGCTAAAGAATGATGATGGATTAAACCCAGATCAGTTGACTGGGGGTGAGTGTTTGATTGGCTCAAACGTTCCGTCCATCATCCCCTTTGTATCGCTTTGGTCGCCCTAAGTTGGCGGGGTATGCCCAGACGTGGGTCCCTTGCTCACTTTGCCACTGGATTCAAGCAAGCCTGGCTGATGACGGCTGAAATGCCAGAAACCGGTCCTAGGATGCTTGTTTCCGGTCCAGGGAAGACATGGCTTGGCAGTTCGGGCTGGACTGTTCCCATGAGGCACAGGGTCAGACTGATTTGCATATGGCCATGTCTGAACTGGGGTGGTGGAGTGAGCTAAAGAATGATGATGGATTAAACCCAGATCAGTTGACTGGGGGTGAGTGTTTGATTGGCTCAAACGTTTCGTCCATCATCCCCTTTTGTATCGCTTTGGTCGCCCTAAGTTGGCGGGGGTATGCCCAGACATGGGTCCCTTGCTCACTTTGCCACTGGATTCAAGCAAGCCTGGCTGATGACGGCTGAAATGCCAGAAACCGGTCCTAGGATGCTTGTTTCCGGTCCAGGGAAGACATGGCTTGGCAGTTCGGGCTGGACTGTTCCCATGAGGCACAGGGTCAGACTGATTTGCATATGGCCATGTCTGAACTGGGGTGGTGGAGTGAGCTAAAGAATGATGATGGATTAAACCCAGATCAGTTGACTGGGGGTGAGTGTTTGATTGGCTCAAACGTTCCGTCCATCATCCCCTTTTGTATCGCTTTGGTCGCCCTAAGTTGGCGGGGGTATGCCCAGACGTGGGTCCCTTGCTCACTTTGCCACTGGATTCAAGCAAGCCTGGCTGATGACGGCTGAAATGCCAGAAACCGGTCCAAGGATGCTTGTTTCCGGTCCAGGGAAGACATGGCTTGGCAGTTCGGGCTGGACTGTTCCCATGAGGCACAGGGTCAGACTGATTTGCATATGGCCATGTCTGAACTGGGGTGGTGGAGTGAGCTAAAGAATGATGATGGATTAAACCCAGATCAGTTGACTGGGGGTGAGTGTTTGATTGGCTCAAACGTTCCGTCCATCATCCCCTTTTGTATCGCTTTGGTCGCCCTAAGTTGGCGGGGGTATGCCCAGACGTGGGTCCCTTGCTCACTTTGCCACTGGATTCAAGCAAGCCTGGCTGATGACGGCTGAAATGCCAGAAACCGGTCCTAGGATGCTTGTTTCCGGTCCAGGGAAGACATGGCTTGGCAGTTCGGGCTGGACTGTTCCCATGAGGCACAGGGTCAGACTGATTTGCATATGGCCATGTCTGAACTGGGGTGGTGGAGTGAGCTAAAGAATGATGATGGATTAAACCCAGATCAGTTGACTAGGGGTGAGTGTTTGATTGGCTCAAACGTTCCGTCCATCATCCCCTTTTGTATCGCTTTGGTCGCCCTAAGTTGGCGGGGGTATGCCCAGACGTGGGTCCCTTGCTCACTTTGCCACTGGATTCAAGCAAGCCTGGCTGATGATGGCTGAAATGCCAGAAACCGGTCCTAGGATGCTTGTTTCCGGTCCAGGGAAGACATGGCTTGGCAGTTCGGGCTGGACTGTTCCCATGAGGCACAGGGTCAGACTGATTTGCATATGGCCATGTCTGAACTGGGGTGGTGGAATGAGCTAAAGAATGATGATGGATTAAACCCAGATCAGTTGACTGGGGGTGAGTGTTTGATTGGCTCAAACGTTCCGTCCATCATCCCCTTTTGTATCGCTTTGGTCGCCCTAAGTTGGCGGGGGTATGCCCAGATGTGGATCCCTTGCTCACTTTGCCACTGGATTCAAGCAAGCCTGGCTGATGACGGCTGAAATGCCAGAAACCGGTCCTAGGATGCTTGTTTCCGGTCCAGGGAAGACATGGCTTGGCAGTTCGGGCTGGACTGTTCCCATGAGGCACAGGGTCAGACTGATTTGCATATGGCCATGTCTGAACTGGGGTGGTGGAGTGAGCTAAAGAATGATGATGGATTAAACCCAGATCAGTTGACTGGGGGTGAGTGTTTGATTGGCTCAAACGTTCCGTCCATCATCCCCTTTTGTATCGCTTTGGTCGCCCTAAGTTGGCGGGGGTATGCCCAGACGTGGGTCCCTTGCTCACTTTGCCACTGGATTCAAGCAAGCCTGGCTGATGATGGCTGAAATGCCAGAAACCGGTCCTAGGATGCTTGTTTCCGGTCCAGGGAAGACATGGCTTGGCAGTTCGGGCTGGACTGTTCCCATGAGGCACAGGGTCAGACTGATTTGCATATGGCCATGTCTGAACTGGTGTGGTGGAGTGAGCTAAAGAATGATGATGGATTAAACCCAGATCAGTTGACTGGGGGTGAGTGTTTGATTGGCTCAAACGTTCCGTCCATCATCCCCTTTTGTATCGATCTGGTAATTTAAAACAAGAGCCATTGACATATAGCTCCCCTTGGGGTTCAGATAGGGAAACATCAGTCAGGTCTACCCATCCCTTCGACTCTTCTTCAGTACGGAAGATGCAATCATGCACGTCCGTCTCCTCACTCTCAGAAGGGAGGGGCTGTAACGTGGCTGGGTTCAGAGTGGCACATCTTTTAATGGTGACATGTGGTGCAAACAAGGTCAGTTCATAACCAGTCCGACGCGCACTGGTAAGGTGCTGCGTCTTGGTTCTGTTCAAAAGCGTGTCCACAGCATGCAGGACCATGACTGTGAGATCAGTATCAAGGACGAGCCCTGCCGATTGTCGGATCGAGATGGCCACAGCCGCTCTCAAACAGCTCGGGAGGGCTCTAGAGACGTTGTCAAGCAGCGCAGAGAAATAGGCACACAGCCTTTGCTTACCGCCAAAGGCCTGTGTTAGGACAGAGAGAGCGCAGCCTGCCGCTTTGTGTACGTACAACACGAAGGGCTTCTGATAGTCTGGAGTGCCAAGCAGAGGTGCAGAGCAAAGCGCTATTTTTAGTTGCTCAAAAGCATGCTGAAGTCATGCGTCCAAGGCAGGGGTTCATGCACATCCTTAGTGGTTAGGCGCAGCAAGGGCTTTGTTAGTAAAGCGAAGTTAGGAATCCAGTGACGACAATACGAAGTAATACCTATAAATGTTCGCACATCTCGTTGCGTCCTAGGATGGGTATTTTAGTTAAAGCAGCGATGCGCTCAGGTGTTAGTATCCTAACCTCCTTCGACAGTAGGTGACCTAAGTAGGTGACCTCCTGTCGACAATATTGAAATTTAGAAAGGGACACTTTATGTCCATGATGGGCCAAATGTAACAATAACTTAACCGTTGCATCCTTGCGACCATTTTCAGTATCCGAAGCTATTAGGAGGTCGTCCACGTACTGCAGGAGGACATTGCCTGGGGGAAGGGCGAGGGAGTCCAATTGACCTTTTAAGGCTTGACTATAGATACTGGGACTTTCAGTATAGCCCTGAGGAGCCCAACAGAATCTAAAAATTCTGCCGGCCAGAGAGAACCAAACAGATACCTACTGCCTGGATGTATGGGGATGCTAAAGAACGCATTCTTTGAATAAATGACAGAAAAGTATGTACAGAGGGAGGAATCATGTCGGGGTCAACAGGGAACTGAGGGACCACAATCTTATTCCCCTCACGCAAATCAATCACAAAGCGGTAGACATCGGGATGATCATCTGGGGAACCCGATGGTGCCCTTTTTAAGAAGGAAAGAATAGGGCTATTGCACACATTCGCAGTCGTCTCCTCAACAACCCCAGATGCAATCAAATCTTGTACAATCTGCAATAGCGCCTGTTCTCCTGCCTTCGGTATCTTGTACTGGTGAAGACGAGGCAAAACAGCATTGTCCTTAACCCTGATGGAGACCGGGGGTACCTGCAGTAACCCTACATCCATATCACCTGTAGCCCACAATGTCATCGGCACCTCTTGGAACTCAGCAGGAAGGGGCTGATCCTTTGACAAACATTGCTTTGAATTCACTACATTGGGTCCTATAGTCATATAGACGCCATCCGGGGAGCACAAAATGGTTGCATGTAATCTCTTCAACAAGTCCAAACCCATTAAATTATCTCCACAGTTAGATGTCAATAAGAATGCCGAATCTACAGTAAAAGGGCCAATAGTCAGGGCCAGTGGCTCAGAGATGGGGCTCACAACCGGTATACCTGCCGAAACATTATTTTGGCCAGACAGGGCTGCCCCGGGGACCAGTGAACGAGAAACAGAGCTATTCATTGCGCCTGTGTCCACCAAGAATCTCTTCACTGAGCCATGCAGATCAGCAGTAACATAGGGTCCCCGCTGAACCACAGGGATCTGAACTGATCCCCCACCCTGCCCTTGGCTGTCCTAGCCATGGTTACGTCCCGTCACTGCGTCCAAATCATAATCGTCATGGTAATACTGTCGTCCTCTTGGATCATCAAAATAGTTCTGATCGGACCGGCCTGGCTGCTCCTCACCTCCCCGGCCTGTGTCATAGCTACCTGTTCCCCGGCCCCTTCCCCTAGACAACTGTCCCCTCGGGGCTTCAACCCTTTGCAACAGCGTCGGACACTCACTAAGCCAGTGCCCCTCCTCCTTACAATAGGTGCACTGGTTCGGCCCCACAGGTGTAGTATTCCTGTTGGTGCAGGGCAACTGCCGGGCCGGACCAATGCCTCATCCTCTACCGTTCCCCCGGGACACCTGTTGCATCAGCACCTTAGTTTTCAGCTCCTTATTCTTCTTCTCCACCTTCTCCTTCTCTTCGTTCTCTCTGAGCTCATAATACTGTGCCATATTTAGTATCACCGATGGAGAGGAAGTAGTCCAAGTGCTCTCTGAAGCCTGCAACCGAGTCGCGATCTCAGGAAGCAGGTTCGTAACAAACCTGTTAACAAACAACCGGACACCTCCCTCCATCGACAAATCCTGTCCACTGAAATCTAAAAACACCCCTTCAAACATGGTGAAAAAATCGTACACATTTTCATCTTTCTTCTGGCGACATGCTGTTAACTTATCCCAATCTACTCTTCTAGGTGGGATCAATGAGTGCATATACGTAATTATTCGGCCCGGCAGAGCTAGAATCTCAGCCTTGGGCTTCTCGCCAGGCTTCCTCTCCTTGTCCCATGCCCTGATCTCACCCCAAGTGCCACCCAACTCCACTACATGGGCCTGCGTGTGCACCTGCCGCCAGATGTCAACCGGTACCAGCAAACCGAAAAACATCTCGATGTCTGCCAACATCATCACCGTCAATGATGCAGCCTCTGTCAACTCTTTGTAATAAGCAGTCGGATTTTTCCGAGGGTCGGGCAGTTGAGTCTTAAGAGGCAAAACCTCACTCCTTTTCCAAGGAGTATAAACCCATTGTTCCTGGAAACGGGCCTCTACACGCTGCCTAAGGACTTGGTCCTGCGCGTTTCAAAGCTCTGGTATTTCGGGGTGGTAGATGGGTTGTACTTCCCTCATTGGGAACTGAGACACTGTAGTCGGGCTCTTTTGGATCAACCTGCCCCGGTACCCAATCAACGTGGCAACATGACTAAAAACGTCATTAGGGGCCATGCTAGCTGCATACACACTGTCCCGAATATCATAAATAATTTGGGGAGCAACACCATTAAAACACTTCTCCCACAGCCGAATCAGAGTAGCCGACATATGATTGAGGGCATGCTGTTGCACAAATGGCTCGTAATCTTTCAGTACACTCCACACTGTAAATCGGATTCCGGGCCCACTGGGAGGCCTGGTCAGCCACCATCTTCTTCTCTGCATCCCCCACATCAGACCGAATCAACACTCGCCCCATTCTTTCCTTAGCAGCCACCCAATCTCCATCATCCAATGGCTGCACCGGTGTCCCAGCGCACAACAAGGGCGAGGAAAGCGAGTGAGGGGAGGACACACTCGTGGATGCTGTGGGAACTAGAGACACCAGTGTCTGCGTGGTAGGTGTAAGCGAGAGAGGTAGAGAAGAACTGGAGGTAATGGGTGCAGTAGATTGGCTCGTAGTTGCTGCAACCTCGGCCGATGGAGCCAAAAGGGAAACAAGGGGTGCTCCATCCAAAACGGCCGAGTCAGGGGCAGTGAACCAGGGGCGGGAGCATGGGAGGCGAGGTGTTGGGTCGGCGGGGCTGCCGTATATATCCTCTGCGGGGCATAAGGAGGTGGTGGCCGTACGTCTAACAGATCCTCCACAGAGGGATCGCCTTCTCCTCGTGCAACATAAGAATTATCACATTGCAATCGAAATTTCCGGTCAGCACACTGTATACCCTTCTCATACCCTTCTCTATCTTCTCGCTATAGCCTCTTGTGTTACTGCCTGCGTCTTCCTTCTCCGAGCCTCCTTCTCCGCTCTCATTCGTCTCTGCTTAGCTTCCTTTTGCCATACCTGAAGATAGTCAAACAAGGACTGCCTACTTCTTTTCGCAAACAGTTTATCCTGCAAGAAGTTCAATTTATGTTCATCAAAGGTACCTGTCAAAGGCCACTGTAACTCGGCATTGTACCTCGTATATTTGTGCCATAGTGTACTAAACATAATAGGGCCAAGGCCATGCTTCACGTACATGTCGAAGTTCGGGGTGCCTTCCGGAGGCGCAGGCTGCCTCTCCTCCAGTCGAGCATCAGCAGAACAACAGCGGCACCCCAAACAGCAAACCTTGCTAAAACAGGGCATCTTCAAGAACAAAGAGGAGAAGAAAATTCGCTCCTTATGCCTGACAAATGACGTACCAATTCTTCCCCACAGGTCTGTCCTCGGACCGTATCGAACGCTCAAAGACCAAAAACCAGTCCTCAGACTGCATCAATTTTCAAATCAGGCTCCACATCACAAGTCCCAAACACTAGTCAAACCCCAGGTGTTTTCAAGAAAAAGCCAAATTACCAAGTCGCCTGGCAGAGGGTCCTCAGACACCCTGTATCTCCAAAGCGGACCGCACACCTATCAAGCTCACAAACAAACCACAAAATGGTCTCCAGGCCATATCCAAAACTATTCAAGATGGCGCCATATTTACCAAGAATCAAGACAAACTCACCCGGTGCACACAGGCCGAACAAAGTTATTCTCCACTGTTAACTCTTTGGACCAAATGGCCAATTCCAAGGGTTTCGCCTTTTTAGGACCCCAGCCGGGATGACCACTAGACGAGGCGCAGCCCGATCAGACAGGCGGGGCAGCTGCGAGAACTAAGCTCGGTCGTGTAGGGATCCCCGATCCGCCCGTCCTACCTGACGCGGCCCCGTCCCCCACACCCAGTTACGGGCGAGGATGGGACACCCGATGGAGTCCCTGTTTGGGCGCCAAATGAAGAAAGTGACCCGAATAGGGCCACCCGGGTCATTAGTGACCACCTCTCTGCCTTCCAAGAAATGAAGAGTCGAGAAGACAGTAGAGAAATACAAACCAAACAACTTTATTAGTAATGCGCTGCAGCAGAGCCCAGTCTGACCAGTCTCCTAGGATGACGGCCGAGGGACTAACTTCCCCCAACATAACATCAGATATTATACATTCCCAATTCTCAAAGAACCCGCTCAGGCTGGAAAATTCTGGCCCAGGCTACAGAGAACAATAAGAGCAAAGAAGGATGAGCCATGGCACAGGGCTAGGTACATGCTATCTCGACCCCAAGGCCGTTCGGCCGGTGCCTACCATTCATAGATGTGGGAACGAGTCTATCTAACAGCAAAGGTATGCAACAATAGATAATACATTTGTTAGTGCAGCGAAGCTTCAACCTTGAGAAATACAAGCTGGAGGCGCAGAAGCGACCTTTCAGCTGAGGCAGGCATTATGAGACAGGAGCTTGATCTCGGTTACAAAACAAGATGGCGCCAAGAGAGATGGCGCCATGAATGCTAACTTAATACGAAATAAAGCATAAGCATTGCGAAATGAGCATTTCAAGTGCATGCATCACGAGGATAATATTTCAAATTTAACAATAATATAGCATTCACTTTGGTGGTTTAGTGCATGGCATCTGAAGGTTCCTGAATGTACCTCTTTCATAGAGGAGGAGATACAAGCCTTCTTTCAGGCTAATGAAAGCACTGTGTCATCGAAGACCACGCTGTGGGCATCCAGAAAACCCATGATGGGACTATGGAAAGGCTATGTGAGGCGTCAAGGGTCTCTACAACAGCAGCGGGTAATTGACCTTGAAACTCAAATCCTTACTTTGGAGCACTGCTCATAACATCCTGGCACAGAAGAGACTCAACATCTCCTGGTGCTGGCTAGGGCTGAGCTGTGGCAGGTTTCCCTTGAGGAGGCAAAGTAATGCTGGAGAGCCTCGACCCAGAGAGTTAATGAATCCAGGGACAATTTAGGTAAATGGTCATACTGGTTGGTGACTCGTAATGTCTCCAACAGAGTGGCGCCCGCCATTAGAGACTCAGCCGGCGTTCTCCAAGAGGAATTGCAGGCAATTGCTCAGGCCTTTGCGGCATTTTACCAGGACCTCTATGCACGATGTCGGACACCCCATTCGGAGATAGAGAAACCTATTCTTGTGTTATGATTCATACAGGTACCCCAATATAGGCTCAGGTAGTAACCAAGCCTTTCACCTATATTTCCCCTGCCATTACACTATATAACGGTTCTTGGTACTGACCTTTTACCTAGTTATGGTACTGCTTAAATGACGTGGGGTTTTCCCTGAAAACGAGCCTCATTCATTTGCATGAGGATTCTTGGAATCTCAGTAGGACTACCATCTCCTGCATAATAACTATGTATAAGGGTCATTCCTTCGGTCATCCTAGTCCGACATGACACAGCAAGGTAGATCCCCTGAGGGTACCACTTTGGGTATATAAACAACATATCTTCACTGAGGTGGGAGAGGAGAAAAAGGACTTCCATGCTGACTCACTGACGCACGACGCTGTGGTTCCTGCACGCAGACACTCCAGCAAGCAGTTGTCTGACATCCCTCGCGGGGTGTCCATCTCGAGACCAAGACAGGGTCCCACAGTCTCTCACTTCAGGTAATGGGGTTGGCTTCAACCTAGGGGGATTCTTGGCTATACACCTACATTCATGCTAGGTACACTTAGGTACATCTAGTTAGGGTTGCATCGTAGGAGTACAGATTATTATTGTCATGTACTTATATGCTTGCATATATTCATTGTTTTAGCATTATGGTAGGAATCTACCATCTTTTACTCTTTTGGTGCTTATAATAATTTACATCTGTATCTGTCTTATGATTGTCTCAGCACACCTATTTTACACTAGAATGACGTTGGTTTAATAAATGCTTATTGAAAACGTCCCCACCGTTTATTCTGTGTTTCTCTCTGAGAAAAAGTGAGCACGAGTGACTGAGCGAAAAGTACTGTACTGTTTGAACGGTCCTGAGGGATCAGGGTTGTCATGTTCGATAGTTTCCAGGAACTATTCTCCCCTTGGTAAGAAGAGTTTACAGTGGCACTGTGAGCTAGCTGGTGTGCAGGCGCTGTGAGCTAGCTGGTGTACAGGCGAACATACCCGGCGGGGGTATGTTCAATCCCACAGTCTATGTTGTCTAAATGTGCAAATCCTATATAGGTTTATAGGAACTACACGACACTCGGAGATATCCAGTTGCCTTCTATTCCACCCTCCTTGGCCCATGAGTTAGATCAGGCCCTGACCGAGGAGGAGGTCGACCAAGCCATTGCTGGACTACAGTCTAGGAAGACCTCAGGTCCGGATGGCCTCCCCATTAAATATTACAAGAAATCCCGTACCAGACTAATGCCCCACTTGCTGAACCTTTATGCAGAAGTGATACAACGGGGATCATCCCTCAATGACCTAGACTGTGCCACAATTATGGTAATCCCCAAGGATTGCCTGCCTCCAGATCGATGCTTCTCCTACTGCCCGATCTCACTTATTAACACAGACATAAAGATCTTTGCTAAAGTCCTAGTGTCTCAGCTGACCTGCAATCTATCACATCTCATTCACCCAGATTAATGTGGATTTATGGCAGGTAGAAGTACGCATCACTGCATTCAGTGAGTGCAGACGGCTCTCTTCCAGGCACAGGAACTGGATGGCGCCTTGGCTATTCTTCTTGTGGATTTTTGTAAGGCTTTTGACACGTTCTCCTGGGACTTTCTGGAGGCAGTTCTCCTGCAAGCAGGGTTGGGAAGGACGTTCCACGGAATGATCTGACTCCTCTATAATAACCCCATAGCTCAGGTCCAGGTGAATGGTGTTTTGTCCGCCCTCACAGAGGCATCCACCAGGGCGGTCCCCTCTCCCTGTTGCTATTCGCTCTTGCTATTGAGCCACCAGCATACCTCATATGCTGTGACATGCAGATACAGGGCTGGAAGTGGGGGAGTGGACTTGAGGACTTGAGGACAGAAGATGTTCTCCTTTTCTTTGGGGGCTTCGGGCCCTTGCAGCCTGGAGAGTCTTCATCTCAATGGTGAGGCGTCCGGCATTCGCATTAACGCAGGTAAATCAGTACTGGTGGAGCAAAACATGCCTATGGGGGACGTAGCAGGTGCCCAGACATCCCCCTGCGAAGGAGCACATTTAAATATTTAGAGATTGACATATCTCACCTCCCGGACCTGGCCTCATAACTTTCAAAACCTGGCCTTTGCCCTTGATAGAGACCTGCGCTCCTGGAATAGCCTCCCTCTCAACTCCATGGGGTGCAGCACACTCTTTAAGATGATATGCCTCCTCCGATATCTGTATGTCCTAGGGAATTTCCCATATCCCATATCCCGAGGGTGGTTCCGATCTCGAACTTCCAAACTCACCATCTTCATTTAGGCTGGTAAACGCCACAGAGTGGCATTCAATTTGGCATGGAAATCACCCTCTGATGGGGGCCTGGGGGTGTCAGAAGTCTGTGAATACTACCTGTCAGCACAATTGGTGGCCATCAATTACTGGTTTACTGGAGGCTGAGATGACCCTGCCTACTGCTTGGAACTTCACTTGATAGGGTTTGAGGGGCTCCTTGGCCAACTATATGGGGAGCGCCCACCCCCGAAGATGCCCTCATAGACCTGAGTAGCATTTGCACACTGCGCACTCCCCGCCGCTGACATTTTCCACATGGCATGGGATGGCCTGGCGCTGAGATCCTTCTGGAGAGGGGTGGAACGGGAGCTCTCTGAGGTACTGGGGCGTTCAATTGTATTGGGTCCCTGGGCTGCATTACTGGGACTTGTGGAGGAACTGGAGGGTCCACAATCCAAAAGGCTCTTTGTGGGGTTGGCTAGTCTAGTAAAGAGAGATATTGCCCAGCTGTGGAAGCAACCCAAACCCCCCTTGATGTAGCTGTGGTGATCAGGAGTTGATTGGTGTGCACAGCAAGAAAAAACGGTCTAAGAGGCATGTGGATGCCCCCATAAGCATGATAAATTGTGGGGGAAGTGGTGGTCTTACTATGGTTTGTAGGATTTACTTTTGGCGGGGTCATTTTATGTACTATTGAAACTCTGAATGCTCAGCTTTTCCTGCCTGTAATGTTGGATGGTGCCACTATATAAACAAAATAGAATTGGTTATGAAAAAAAAAAATATATATATATATATATATAACATTCATTTTTTGTGTCCACTTCATACAGTTTTAGCTGTCTTTTGTCAGACCAATTGCTTCCAACACATAATATACTTAGAGTGGGACTTTGGGCCAGACCCTTACTCGGTGTGGATGGCTTGGTTTTTTCTCTTACGTGGCTGCTCTTGACTTGATGATTTTCCTTGCTATTCTTGTGTTTATTTAACTCAAGAACATTTCATCCTCACAGTGTTCTAATTGGTTGAGTTGTATCCTTCCAGTGCTGGGTTCAGGGGGCTCTTTATTTATTTTGTAGTTTGCAATCTATTAGAGTGCATGTGTTTCCTTGCTCTCTCTTCTCCTCTGTTTCCCCCTCTCATTCTTTCTTTTTCCGCTCCCATGTAAAATTATTTCCATGATTATTACTTTTTTGTCAATAGGCTGGCAGCTGCAAGAAGGTTTTGGGATGCTCTCTTCTATTTTTATTTTTCGCTGGCATTCCCGATGCTAACTGATGCTCCACACCCTACTCCCCATCTGCTTCCCATTGTTGCTCAGATATGAGATTACCTTAAATAAATGCAAAGAAAAGAGACGTTTGGCAAAACAGGAACAAGTTGGTTTAATTAAACTCTGCGGCCGGGAGAGCCTTGACAGAGTGTGCCTGCTCAAAGTCTCTCGGTGTACAAAGTTTTGGCAGCTGTTATATACAGTTCATGAGGTACAATAAAGCAATTTTCTACATTTTAAAAAAGCATCTAAATCATAAATCAACGAATGCGGGCATCTGATAAGGACATAGATGGCTCTCAACTCCGGGGAGAGCAAGTGTGGGTCAGTGTGCATGTGTCCAGATATCAGGCATGAGGAGCGTGCGATCACTATGTGTGTGTGCATGTCGTGTCCTGATTGGTTGAATGTTTCTATCTACATGAGGTTTCTAGCTTTGTGGTATTTTGGGGAATGTGAGCCCTTGGCTAAATGAGTTTTATTGGGGCCAATATCCTCAGACCTCTGTGTGGTGCAATTATCTATTTTAGGGATCTATCAGGGTTTTCCCTGGGCGCACGTTTGTCTTTAGGTTAAGAGAGACCCCCACCTGTGACCTGGTATTCGACAGACATGGGTGTGGGTCGTAGGACTTGTCTAACCATGTATTTCTGATTAAGGGTTGATGGGAAATTCACCTTGGTTTATTGGAACCTCTAAAAATAATAAGGCAGTCACTGGTATCATTTCTATCGACATCCTTAACATTGTGCATTTAGTTGTCATAGCATACATTGAGATTGTTCTTATTGGTATTGACACGGTTGAGTTTGTTTGACTCATAAAGTACTTCGACATTATTTTTACTAGCAACAGTATCGTCATTTATGCATCGATTATACCATACATTGATCATCTTAATTGTCGGTGTTGGCGCCATTGTGCGGGTACAGGTTATGACATACATTGATTTTATATTGACGGGTATTGGCATGGTCCTGCGACACAGGTCATGGCATACATTGATATTGCCATTATTGGTATTGCCGTTGTCAGGCCTGCAAATATCATGGTATTCATTGACATCGTATTCACCCATTCCAACACTATGTTCATTTTTTTATCTTGCTAAGGCCATGTATTTGTAATATGCTGCCGGACCACTGACTTACATATTGAGCACTGGCGCACACTTTGTTTTTCATTTTTTAACTTTTAATTCACCATCTAACATGGTCATCCGCAATGTTGGCATGGAAAATTAAAAATAACAAAAAGACTGCCTGTGTCATGACAAATGCTCACACATTCATTTTGATACACAGGGCAATGTTTTAACACAAGCACATACATCATTCTGCACGTGTTTCATGGCGTGTGTAATCATTGACGGCCATCTTCAAATACGTTTTCTTTAATAGAAAACCCATTGCAAGATTGCTGGCCATATGGGTGCGTGCATCACAAATGGTTGCACTGGCATGAGAACCACACAAAAAAAGCATTTGTAACACCAATGCTTACAACAGAGAGCTATTGGCTTTGCCAATGCCTGTTAAGTTATGTGAAGCTGATCTAATATAAAAAGGATCATGCAGATTCAAAAGAAATATTTGAGGGAGTTTCAACTACAAACATTTTAATAGATGTGCTAGTGCAACTGATACCTGGTTGAATAGCATTAACCACTGGCAGCAATGCAATTGACACTGATCTGAAGTAGCAATATGAAACGTAGGCTAAAATAGTCGAAAGAATTTAAATGAATACATTATTGAATGAAATCACTTCTTAAACGCCTGTTACAGATTTTGTGCAATAGGCTGCTAAATTCATTATCCTTAGCATAAATCCATGAACAAATTCAACCTACTCATGGATTTACTTAGAGTGTAGAAAAAATAAACTGCAGAGTCAGTCAGTCCTAATACTGACATAGTGCAGACCAAAGAAATTCTAAAAGCAACCGTCTGTAAAGGACTGGTGGATAATGATAACAACACAACCCTATTTATAGATCTAGGGCCAGATTTACTGAGGGTTTCCATTGCATGTGCATCACGCAAGGCGACACAAGGCAACATAAGCGCTTAAGTGGGATTTGCTAAGCCATGCAAAGCTTCCTTGCATGACTCTGTGCGGCTTAGTAAATCCAGAGAAACGCAAGGCAACGTAAACTTGTGTTACTCTGCATTGAGAAGGCATTCCATGGGTGGAGCATGGGCGGTCCCATGCATTGACCCATGGATTTTGAAGCAACACCATATTTACTAAGGTCGGTAAACCTGGAATTGTGTCAAAACTGAACGCTTTCCCAAGTAAGGCGTAAAGAGGAGAAATATCTTTCTTTCTCATCATTATTTCCTCTTTCTACACGTGCTGCATTATGCAGCACTCATAGTAAGAGAAAAATGGTTCTAAGGATTGTTTATGTGCAGAAAGCATGGATGTTGTGTAGGGGTCACCAGGGGTGGCAGCTGTGACCCCTGGCATGCCCCTTGCAACCCCCCGGCATTGCCTTTGTAACCCCTGGCGTGAAAGGTGGAAAATTAGTGCCAGGAACACAGTCATTTGTCCTTATGGACAACAGTTGAGGCTTGACTCTTTGTTTTCTGTCATTTCTGTATTTACAGTAATAGTGAATCATATTACATTTTTCACTATTAGTATAATAAAAATAGAGTACTATTAGCTGGACTGACCTTCTCTGGCAGCTGTGGTGAGAAAACAATGCTTTTAAATATATGCTATGTGCATGCTTGCAGGTGAGAGTGTGTTTACATGAGAGAGAGAGTGTGAATGTGTGTTTATGTGTAAACGTGTGTGTGAGCGAAAGTGAAGGTCAAAAGGTGTGTGATGTCACTTCTGCTACCCAAGGCATTTTGGTGAATTGATGATCCATGCAGGAAGGTATCCCTTTCTGCACAAAAACGATCCTTGCTGCAACTCATCAGACACTCTTGCACCATGACGCAAAAGTCCCTGTGCTCTAGGCAGCACACAATGTGCCAGCGCAGGGAGAGAGCAGAATTGGATCTTGGTAGATATGGCCCACTTAGGCTCTCTCCCTGTCACGCAGCGCAGCACAGCAAGTTGTATTGCTGCGTTGCCTGACTCCATAGTAAATCTGCGCCAGAGAGTATGCATTCGACTTTAAGAAGAAATGTGGGCTGGTGATCCGAAACGCAATGAAATTGCATCACACTATACATGTTAGAGAGGGGAGAAGTTCTGCAGACAGCACTGGTCACACAAAGTCAACAAATCATCCCGCCTTGAGAGCTGTATGACCATCAGAACTCTAGCTAACATTAAAATAGATGAATTCAGAGTCAGGAGGGAATATAGTGGTGTATGATTGTGTGTTTGGGAGAGGATGTGGGTTGACGGCTAGGGCGCTCGACCTCAAATCTGGGGAACCAGGTTCGCGTCTCGGCAAGGACGCGCAAGATCCTGTGATTCTGGGCAAATCCCTTAATCTCCCCGTGCCGAACAAAAATTAATGTACCCTCATGTAACGCAACTGGTGCTCGTGTAAAGCGCTCTGATACCCGATACCTTCGGGTCAAGTTCGCGCTATATAAAAGTCTGTAAAAAAATATATGGTGTCTGACTGCGTCTGTGTAGTGTATGTGATATTCAAATATGTTACTACAGGAATATTTACTATTGTCCACTGTGTAACAATTAAGATGAATTAGAAGGACTAATAGTCGTGAATAGGACATAAGCACTTCATAGCAGACAACAGGCAGTCGATAATTGTGTGTCTGTGTGTGCACTCCTGATGAGTTTGAGTATTTGGCAGGAAGTATTTGTGCTTAATCTCTCTTTGAATTTTGGTTCAGGAAAGCTGGCACGGGCTGGCTGGAACTGGATAGGTGGTGATAGAACAATTGGGAAACGGAAAGTGACCTGTGAAGAGCAGTCAGGAAATTGATATTTGTGCTAAATATGCCAAATGTGTATTCCTGAGCATGAAATTTTAAGGAGGCTGCTTACTTCTACATTGAGGGTGTTCTTTTTATGTAACTGCGGCACTCTTTTTATATTACATAATTCCAGAGGGAAATATATTCTTCATAACTAAGGCAAACATTTAGTTGGCTTTGTCCTACCTAAGTGATGAAATGATGCATGGAGGGATTGTCACTAATGACTTTATACCAAAAGCAGTTATCCTAAAATATTGTTTACTACAAGTGGATATACTTTGGTCCTAGCCCTGTAGGGCACACAGTGCATCCTCTATGCTTTGAACAATACCCTTTGTAAGAAAGTTCTCATTTTTCCTGGCCCACCCATATTTTGTGGACTGATGCTGTTTTTTTTGCCTCTGCGCTGCTAACATTGCTAACATTGTTAGCCAGGCCCCAGTGTATTTGTCTAACCCCTAAAACATGTTGATATTGCCTAAAACCCAAAGTCGTGTATTTACCTTTATAAAAGGTCATAGGGTACGGTGCCAATGGCATGAAAAGTTATATGTCACCTACGGACTACAGTCCTACTGTGGCATCCACTAGTGTGATCAGAAAAACATGGCTCCAAGTCTGCCCCTGCAGCCTGGCAGCTGCAATTAACCCTACAGCTTGACCTGTCAAACTAAACACTTTTTAGGTCAAGCCTAGACAGTGCATGCGCTGTCGCAAGACCTGAAGTATTCACTAAATTGAGGTAGCTCCCGCCTGCTGCTTATTTGTTCAGGGCAGTGTCGGTCTTCTTTGCTGCTGTGTAATTGGTTTAGGCAGCCAACGTCACTTCCGTTTTTTTCCCATGCAGCACCGACCAAGTACAGGTTTGTTACGCTTAGACAGCGTAACTGTTATTTTGCAAACTCTTTTTTGTGTTTATTGCATTGCTTCATGCTTGTGGCAGTGCTCGATGCATGTCTGTGTCGTCCTCCCCACTGTCATCCCCCTCGCACCGCCACCCGCCCTCTGTGTGCCACCCCCGAGTGCCACCCGCCCGTCGCTCCTTGTTTATTTTCTTTTTTTAGTCCGCTTTCTGCACTCCGCTTTCTGGGTCCTAGTTGTTTATTGCATTGCTTCATGCTTGTTTCTTTATATTCACGTTGTTTTTTTACAATGGCAGCACCCATTGCTTTTGCTTTCAACATCGTAAGCTAAAGCGCAGGGTGCTGCAATTGCTTTAAAAGTAAACAAATAGTTTACTTTTGTAGCAATCGCGGCACCCGCGCTTTAGCTTAAGATGTTCAAAGATAAAGCATGGGTGCCGCGTTTGTAACAAAAGTAAACAAGCGTGCGGCCACCTTTTTTTTCTATTTGCTTACTTCTGTTTACAATCGCGGCACCCCCGCTTTAGCTTTGAGCATTTTAAATTCGGGAGTGTAACCGCAGCCTCTCTATGTTGTGTGTAAATGCCGTTACCTGTCTGTGCCTCTGAAACATTAGGGCGTAAACATATAATGTGTTTTAAATGTACGGAACAATGCTATACTCCACTGGACATATAGCTGGGCATTGCTCTTCAGTAAAGGCAATGTAAGGGGCAGCTCTGCTCGACAAAGCGAGGCTGAGAAGGGTTTCCGGTCCCCGCCAGGATCGCGTTTGCTCGGCGGTGATGTCGCCCATTTTTTATGATGTTTGCAGATTTATGATGCTGACAATAACTGTAGTCTCGTAAATCAGCTTTCCCTCGTGTAATTTCTCTCTTGTCAAAGCTGGACGATTAAAGCGCTAATGTTACTGCGAAACAAGGGTCCCCGGCTGTTCTGAACGAGCATACTTAAAGATCCGGCGCAACTGCACTCGTCCATCACGATTAACTTCTATTTTTTGAAAATGTAGTGGTTGGCTCTTCAAAATGCGCCAAGGTTGGAACGACGTTTTAACAGCACCCCAGGTTACAGCGTTTTTCTTGAAACGCATATGCATATAGATCAGAGGTCTTCAATCTGTGGGGCGCGACCCCCAGGGGGGCCCTGGAGTCATGGAAAGGGGGTCGCACATTTCCAGGCCTCACTTCTGCCTGGAATCCAAAATGTGCTTTTTTGGGGGGGGGGAAAGACAACCATCTGGGACGCTTCATTCTGATCGGTAAAATGCTTCTGCAGAAGTTAATTGCTGAAGCTAATTGAGTCTCCTGTGCTGTGAAAAAAAAGAGGCCTGGCAGACAGGTAAAATAGTCCTTCACAGCAGGGTGCCTGCTTGGCTGCTTGGCTGAATGAGTTATTCTGCAAATGTAAAGGGTGCTCGGGAACGGTAATAACTCCCAAGCATTGTGATTGCAAAGATTTGGTTTATTTTCAGTGGTAGTAGGAAGAGTTAATACCTGGGCTGTGAAGTGCGTGCTTTTAATTGTAGCTGTATTTACACAGCGCTTAGTACCCCTGAGGAGGGTTGAAGGGACAGTTATGCATTATTTATGTGCTGGTATTACTAAAATCTACATTTTGGAAGCTCCATTTTATTCTAAACCTATTTGCACAGTTTGTAGCAGTCTATCTTATTATGTATGTTATGCAAGTATAAAATAATGACTTAGGGGGCGTGGCCAAGATGGCGGAGGGTTGAGACGTGCTTCTCTACCGCTCCTCTGCCCACCATCTTTTAGCACCGGCCCGGGTCTTCCGCGCCGTGTTGAGGCGCTGCCCCGGGTCCTTTGAGCCCCGTAGAACCTAACGGACCTGTTCCCGGGAGCCGGCGGGGATCGGAGGGCGCCGCTGGAGGTGTGCTCGAGGGCGGACCGGGCCGCACGAGGAGACAAGACGCGACCCTCGCGGAGGGATCCCGGGACCCACACTGGCAGCCGAAC
This sequence comes from Calotriton arnoldi, assembly GCA_963921515.1. Classification (NCBI taxonomy): domain Eukaryota; kingdom Metazoa; phylum Chordata; class Amphibia; order Caudata; family Salamandridae; genus Calotriton; species Calotriton arnoldi. The sequence continues at coordinate 564,778 of CAWUFW010008159.1, forward strand.
ACAGGCGGGTGAGACGACTACGGCTGGTTTCGGGCCGATCCTGACCCCCACAGCAGAGTTGGTGTGGCAGCGAGAGACCGGGGGGTGCTGCTAGTTCGCGGCTGAGTTGCCTGGGGGCGTGCCGAGCGAAGCACCGGCCGGGGCCGCAGGGGCGGCCGGCTGGTGTAGCCACTCGAGCTCGGGGAGCACTTCGGCTCCCGGTGGTGGGCCGGGCCTGTGCCTTGGGGCAGGGGGGCATTCCCGGCGGCGGAGGACGCAACGGCGGGCACCTGGGCCCGGGCAGTAAGAGCACGATTCCGGAGCACCCTGGCCATCGGGAGGCGGAACGGCCTCCGGCCCGGACCGGGCCTCCTGCACGAAGCGGTCGGGCCCGTGCGGCCTAGAGACAACGGCGGAGGCCATTGCTGCAGGCCACCCTCCGGAGCCCCGTCTGCAGATCCCAGCGCTATCTGACGGAGCGGCGGTGGTGGAGGCACAGCCGGAACAGAGGACACGGGACATAGCTGGGGACGGAGGGCGCAGACTCCCGCATCAGCCTCAGCCGACGGGACGCACCGCCGGGGACCCGGCAGAACCCTGCCCCGCGGCCGAGATCTCCGCCTGGTAAGGTGGCGCTACCTTCTTCAACATCGGCTGCTGGGGCCTGGGGAGCTGGTGGAACGCAGGGGCGGAGGAGGCGGTGGGTCGCTTCCGTGCCCTCTTCTGGCGGCAGGTCCCCGCACTGAGGTTGTCCACGGAGGAGTCCCTCGACAGGTCATTGCAGCGCCCGCACTGCCCCCCGGCTGGAGTTGGCCCGGGGACGCTCCTGACCCCATGGCAACGCTGCCATAGCGGTGGACAACTGGGGGCCCCCGCAATACTGAGGCCGCATTGACGCTAAGAGTGCGTTGAGCGAGGCACCAGCCTGCATTGCCCTGGATCTCTTGGAAATCTCCCAAGAACACTGCTGACTTCACGCCCGGTGGCTTCCGGAGCGGCTGCCGACGTTCTCGTCCCAGCTCTGCGGAGAGTCTGCAAGACACATCTCGCCTTCGGCCCTACCCTTGTTGCACCGACAGGTCTGTCAACGGGGGGACCCACGCTCCGTTCGGAGGAGCTACGCACCGGACATCAGGGAGAGTGAGCCAGTACTGGCGCTGAGACAGGCGGCTTGGGTGGTGGCACAGCGGGCGGCTCTCCTTACTTAGGGGGCCCTCCGTCAGTGCCGGTGGAGCATGTCTTCTGCCCGGGGCAAGAAAGATAAACCACTCCCGAAAGAGAAGCCCCTCACGGACCTTTTTGCACGGGCCAGGAGTGCGGGGCCGGCCGAGACTCGGCGGGATAGCCCAACGAGACAGATGGCGGAAGTGGCAGACATGCCCGTGACCCGAGCCTTTTTGGAGACTTTGTTCGCCTCTCTCCGGGAAGACCTTCAAGCGGTGAAACGTGATCTCACGGCGGAGATCAAAGATGTCCGCAAAGATGTGGACGAAATTGGGGAAAGGGTGGCATCCCTCGAGACCAAAAGCGACACCCGTGATGAGGAGCTGGAGGCCTTGCAACAAGAGGTGGTGAGACTTCATGAGCAGCAAGTGGATGTGCAGTCCCATCTAGAAGATTTGGAGAACCGATCGCGCCGCCACAATATTCGCATCAGAGGGGCTCGCACTGATGTTGAGGCGGGGGACGTCTTTGCCTACTCGCGGGAACTGTTTAACTTTGTCCTGGGCAGGGCGCCGGACGCTGAAATCACGTTGGACAGGGCCCACAGAGTGGGTCCTCCGAGAGCACCCGCGGCACCCCCGGCGGACATCCTAGTATGCGTGCAGGACTACCGCACCAAGGAGGAGATCCTTCGCCAGGCCCGGCTGAAACAACCAATCACATTTCGAGACCAGCCGGTGGCCCTATTTCAGGATCTCGCTGCCATCACACTCCAAAAACGCCAGATGTTCCGACCTATCACAGCGGCTCTGCGCCAAAAGCAAATCTCTTATTCATGGGGTCACCCGTTTCGCCTGGTGTTTAGGTACGATGGGGTCCTCCATCAACTCCGCTCGTTCACTGAGGCGTGCAGGCTCTTGGGCGTCACACCCCCAGCGGAGCGGGACACCGAGGATCACGCGGATCGGGAGGCTCCTGACGACCGTCCAAGGTGGCGGTGGCAACGCAGCAGACGCCGCATTAGAAGACCCGATCCGCAAGAGGTCAAGAGAGAACAATTGGCAGCTATAGCGGCGGTGCCGGGGGCCCAGACCAATACGCCCTCCTAGAAATATCTCCGGGCCGATGAGGTTATTGCTCTTAACAGATGCCTGGTGGGCGGGGGAGGCGGGTGGGGGGGCATCATTTGTTGGCCACCATTTCACCCCAACGACATTTTCCTATTCCCGATTCATCCTGGGATGACGGACTACTGATAGACTGGGTACAATTTTTCCTTTTTTATTCCTTATTTTTTGGTGCCAGTTGCGCCTACAGGGGGTTCTTCTCTTGTTATGTTATGTTATGTTATGTTAACAGAAACTTCTAAAGCGCACGGTCACCAAAGAGGTTTCATGGCGCTAATCTTGGACAATATTTTGGCACACTAGACTATGCGTAAGCTTGCTCAAACAACCAGGTCTTAAGCACCTTTCTAAAACCCAGCAAGTTGTCGCACTTCCTGATTGCCAGAGGTAAGGAATTCCAGAATTTAGGGGCAAGGTAGGAGAACCTACATCCACCCTGAGGTTTGAGTTTAATGACAGGGGTAGTCAGTAAATGAGAATGGGCTGACCGTAGGTTACGGAGTGGAACATACTTCGTTATCATGCTGCTTACAAATTTGGGGCTCTTACAATGCAAAGCCTTGAAAATTAAACACCCTGTCTTAAAAGCTGCACGTTGTGCGACAGGTAGCCAATGAAGTTTAGATAACCATGGTCTGGCAGATTGCCATTTAGGTTGTTTATAAATTAGTCTCGCAGCCTGGTTCTGTACCAATTGTAGGCGTTTAAGTAGAAACAGAGGCAGGCCCAGATAGATGGAATTTGAAAAATCAAGGCGCGAGAGAACCAAAGCTATCACCACCTGAGTCAGGGCTGAATGAGTCAGCAAGTAGGCAATCCTCCTAATCTTTCGCAATTGGAAAAAGCAGGAGGAAACCACTGCCCCCACTTGTCCTCTAAGCGAGAGGTCTGCATTGATAGTGACACCCAAGCTTTTCACAGAAGGAGAGGGAGTAGGGGGGTTTCCCAATTCTGTCGGCCAAAAGTGAGGGCCCCAGGAGATCTCACTCTTCCCGGGCAGCACTAATTCCGTCTTGCCCGGGTTGAGTTTGAGATCGTTGAGATCCATCCAATGCTGAATATGAAGCATAGTAGCTTGGAATTCAAGGACAGAATCAGGAGAATCTAAAGTAAAAACAAGCTGGAGATCATCAGCATAGTTAAAGGAAGTTATCTTTCTATTCTTCAATGAGTGGATCAAGGGCTTAAGGTACAGATTAAATAAGTGGGGGGATAGGGATGAACCCTGTGGCACCCCGCATGTAGTAGCGAGCTTAGAGGCAGTAAAAGGACCGAGTCGCACTGCTTGGGCTCTGCCTTCAAGGAAGGACCCTATCCAGTTGTAGGCGGTGCCCTGTATACCGGCCTGCCCGACACGGTCCATCAAAATTTTATGATCGACCGTGTCGAACGCGGCCGACAAATCCAGGAGCACCAGGGCCTGGGGAATGCCCTTGTCTGCATTAGCTCTCAGAGTGTCCAGTACTGCAAGAATTACAGACTCAGTTGAGTGGGCAGGTCGGAAGCCGTCTCTTGTTCTTTTTCTTCTTCTGTCGGGGCTTCTCTTCTTTTCTTTCTCTGTTCCTCGCTGGGCTTCTTTCAACTTTGCGGGGCTCCGGTCCAGGCCCCGAGCGCCTGCCTCCTTCGACATGGCTGTGACGCACCTCCGGCGAGCGGCAGCAGGGGCTTAGCTAGGTGACCACTGACCTGCTATATCGATGACATTTCCAATTAAGATACTCACCTTCAATGTAAGGGGCTCAATAATCCAATTAAAAGACGGGCTCTGCTGTCCTTTCTAGAGAGCACACAAGCTGACATCTGCCTCCTTCAGGAGACGCACCTCCTCTCCAGAGATTGTCATCGTCTCAAATCCCGAGCTTTCCCGAACCAATTCTTCTCCTCCATGGCTACTAAAACAGCTGGGGTGGCTATCCTCGTTTCCAGGGCTTTCAAGGGGAAGGTACTCCAGAAGGGAGCCGAGATTAAGGGCAGATTACTTACCTATCACTTTTTAATTGGGGATCACACAGTGGTGGTGGGATCGGTATACGCTCCTAATGAGGGACAGGAACACTTTTTACAGACTGCCCTTACGGCAGCCACTGCAACACTAGAACGTCACATCTTGATTGGGGGTGATCTTAATCTAGTATTCAATAATGACATGGACAGGTCTTCCCAACGTACCAGTCAGGTAGGCGCACTCTCCCACACTGGGGCTCAGTGGCTTCGCGACCTCGACCTCGCCGACATCTGGAGACAATATCATCCACACTCCCGAGCCTTTTCCTATTACTCCCACGCACACAAGACTTACGCGCGGCTAGATTATTTCTTGGGCACGAAGGCTATTCGTGCGGCCACCCTGGACACGGACATCCTGGCTTCATCCCTCTCAGACCACAACCCGGTGGAGATTTCATTGAATCTTCCCCAATCCTGCCGTCGCCTTGGACGGTGGCGATTTCGCGACACACTGCTACATAGGCCGGACACGGTCACCCAACTGCGACGTGTCATAACGGACTATCTTGCACATAACGATACACCGGACACGTCCCTTGCGACACGTTGGGAAGCTCTTAAAGCCGTCGTCCGGGGGGAGATTATCGCCATTTCCGCTGCGGATAATGCAGATCGGAAGGCTAAAAGGGGGGACCTGTCGCGACGAGTCAGGGAATTGGAACAGATGCACCAGCGGACCGGAGCACCTCGGGTGTGGCGTCAACTGTCCATCGTACAGAAGCAACTGCTGGCCCTGGATCAAGACAGGGCTGAATATGCTGCCTTGCGCCTGTGGCTTGCTTTTTATACTGGAGGGGACAAGTGCGGCCGCCTCCTGGCACACAAACTTCGCGAGGCCCGGCTTCGGGAGGGCGTCCGGGAGATCTCTGACAGCGCAGGCGGGTTAACCTCCGAGGACGCGAAAATTGCGGACCCCTTTCGCACATTTTACTCTCACCTTTATGACAGCCAACACCTAGCAGAAGCCGACACTACTTCATACCTTTCCGGGGCAGAACTCCCGATGTTGACACCGGAACAGGCAGCACACATCGAGAGGGAATTCAGGCCGGAGGAAGTGATCTCTGCCATAGCGTGGCTGAAACTGGGCAAATCTCCGGGCCCTGATGGCTACACCGCGGCTTTTTATAAGCAATTTGGCGCTGCTCTCGACCCTTATTGACACAGCTTTTTAACTCATTTGCGGAGGAGGGGGCGATACCCTCATCCATGCTAGAGGCGGCGATAGTCGTCATCCCCAAACCAGGGAAAGACAGAACGGTGTGTGGGTCCTGTCGACCCATATCGCTTCTGAATTTAGATTTGAAGCTCTACACCTCCATTTTGGCGAGTCGCCTGGGCCCTTATATGCAGGGACTGGTGGATCCCGACCAGGCCGGGTTCATCGCCCAGCGGCAGACAAGTGACAACACGAAACGAGTGGTACACCTCATTGAAAAAACTTCCCGCGTCCCCGGGAAATACATGTTGCTCACAATTGACGCCGAAAAGGCCTTTGACCGGGTCCACTGGCCGTTTCTCGAACAGGTGCTATGCCGCGTGGGCCTCGGGGACAAGATGCGGACTCACATCTTTAACTGCTACCGCTCCCCCACTGCAACGGTAAGGGTTAACGGGCACACCTCGGCACCTTTCTCCATCCATAGAGGTACACGACAGGGTTGTCCCCTATCGCCCCTGCTCTTTGCTCTCTACATGGAGCCCATGGCGCAGAGGGTCCGACGAAATGCACAAATCACGGGCATACGCTTTGGGGGGGACACTCACACTGTTAGCCTCTAAGCGGACGATGTTCTTGTTACCCTGACGAACCCGGACAGAGCCCTAGGAGCCATATTGGGGGAGCTGGATGCCTTCGCGGAGGCGTCTGGGTTTAAAGTTAATCTCTCCAAGTCGACGGCTCTGAATGTGTCCCTGCCGCCTAGCGAACAGGCGGATTTACAAGCTCGCTACCCCATAGGCTGGTCCGATGACCCGGTACCGTACCTGGGCATACACATGACCCCCACCTTACAAGGTATGAGAGTGGACAACTTTTCGCGTCTCCACGATCAAATCCAGGTGGAACTCAGGCGATGGAAACACCAGCAGATTTCTTGGTTGGGGCGTGTTGCCGCCATAAAAATGACCATCCTTCCCCAACTCCTTTATGTATTCCAAGCTCTGCCCCTCCCCCCCCCTAGGGGTTGGCTCCAAAAGGCGCAATCAGATCTCTCTGCCTTTATATGGCAGGGCCGTAAGCCCAGAATGAAACGAGCAGTTAGCTTCCTTCCTCCGCATGAGGGTGGCCTCGGGATTCCCGACCTGACCCTATACTACAAAGCAACGCAGCTCCGTTACTTGGTTGAAAGGAGTCGGGCTGAATCTGAAAAGAATTGATTCTTCCAAGACCGAGCGGTCGCAGGTACTTCACTTAGAAAGATCCCATTCCTTAAGAAGGCCCACCGGCCCCCTAACTTATATGCCTCACAGGTGACCCGCACGATACTCACGGCATGGGACCAGACAAACTTAAGTCATGACTTAACGTCTTTTCCCTCCTCTCTCACATCCATCTTGGACAATCCGGAGTTTAGTCCAGGGTTGGATCAACCATCTTTTCACCGTTGGCGGGAGTCTGGCTGCTGGGCGCTGGGCCCTTTGTTTACCGATGGCGAGTTCATTACATTCGAGCAGCTTCGGGAGGGATTCGACCTGCCGGAAACGGAATGAATGCGCTACTTCCAGGTACGCCACTGGGCTCTTCATCCTTCTAATCGCCCACAGGCGTCCAGACGTCTTACCACATACGAACGATGGCTCGTAACGAGAACATCGGATAAAAAACTGATCTCAGACCTTTATAAGCTCTTACAATCTAGATACACACACATGTATCATGCGGGTCAGGCGCGGTGGGAGAAGGACCTCGGGCGCGACCTCACCCCGGAGGAATGGGACGGCGCTTGCTACAGGGCACGACACACGGCAACGCATGTTGGGCTCACAGAAACATTCACTAAATTAGTATATCATTGGTACTACACCCCGGAGCGGCTTCACCAGACCGACACAACACTGAGCCCGGATTGCTGGCGGGGTTGCGGTGGGAGCGGCACACTGGTTCACCTACTGTGGGACTGTCCCCAACTTCGGTCATACTGGACACATGTCCTGGACGAAATAGACAAACATCTAGGTACAGAGATCCCTCGATTTCCCGCATACATTCTGCTGGGGGTGCCTAACCCGCTCACATATCCTCTTAAGGCTAGGAGAGGGAAACAAATGGCTATCGCATTAGGCTCCGCCACCCAGAACATCCTAATCCACTGGAGGTCTCCTCAGATTCCTACACATACGGGTTGGTATCACCGACTGTGGCATGTCTTGGGGATGGAGAAAATCTCCCTCACACTGGCAGGGAAAGGTGCTTCCTTTACAGAACTCTGGCAACCCTTTCTTACACTCCTTGCACAAGAGTTTCGGGAGCTCACTTGCCCGAGGTATTTACGCCTTCTACGCCTTAACACACCGGACCTTAACCAGTAGCAGGATAGAGCTCTTCCTTCGATATGCTGCACACGCCTACGCATTGACACTAGCCTGGACCGGGCGAGGGTGGGGGGAGGTCTTCTTTTTCTTTTTCCTTTCTTCCTTTGCTGTCGGGGTGGCGGGTGGGAGATGTTTGAGTTCAGCAGCATCACATGCTTTGCTTACCTTATCGCTGGGCCCTGCGTGGCTCTAATGTCATGTTTACCTTTCTTTGCAATGGTCAATAAAAAAGAGTTAAACCATAAAATAATGACTTACGCATTCACAGTGCTTTCTGTCACAGGCTGTGACCTCGTAGCACAAAAAAGTACACAAGTCACTATTCTCCACTGCACCAACCAAATGTAATTCTGTGGCTCTCTGGTTACAGACACAGACATCTGCAGTGCATTAACTAATAGGCATTTCCCACTGAGTAACATCTTTTTAAAATGTATTTTTCATTTAAGCTACCCATTATTTTATATGTAGCTACCGAATTGTGAAAGGTCTAAAAAACTAACAAAATATTTTGGGGCTTATTTATGAGACGCTTGTGCCGCTGGAGCGTCACTTTTTTTGAAGCTCTGGCAGCGCAAGGGTCTCAATCATATCTATGTTGTGACGCAAAGTCACCCAGCGTGGCTTTGCATGGCCTCATAGATATGGAGTAAGACAAAGCAGTGCAAGTCGCTGCGTTGCCTTACTCTGTGTCACGTAGGTGTTCCATGGGCATTGTGGTAGGTGTTCCCACGCAACGCCCATGGATTTTGATGCTGCCTCAGATTTACAAAACCATGTAAACCTGGGGCAGCGCCAAAACCTTACGCCTCCACACAGCAGGCATAACGGGGAGAAATGTTTTAATTTCTCCTCATTATTTCCACTTTCCATGTGTGCAGCATTCTGCAGCACACATAGAAAGAGGAAAACCCCTCACTGGATTGTTTTTGTGCAGGAAGGTGCCCCTTCCGGCACAAAAACAATCCTGCCTATGTTGGCGCTAGGCAGCAATTTGTGCGCCAACATAGGGGAAAAGGACAGGAATGTACCATATTTCATAAATAAGGTGCATTCCTGCCCTTTCACATTGGCGTAGGGCAGTGCAGCAAGAAGACTTGCGGCGCTGCCCTATGCCAATTCCTCATAAATGAGGCCCTTTGTTTTTAGCCATACCTTTGACCACGCCCCCACGATCACTGATCTTTGCATAGAGCGGCACACATTGCCCTTGTCTTGGCAAGGCTCGATTCTCCACCCCATACACAAAAAAGTCTCTTCCAGACAGCTATAGACACATTGCATTACTGGACATTGAGGCAAAGTATTTTGCCTCACTACTACTTGAGGATTTACAAGACTGGGCAAAGTCAAATAAATTGCTTTGCCCCAATCAAACTGTGTTTAGAACAGCTGCGGGCACCACCGACAATCTGGTAGCCATTAGGATGCTTGTCACCCGACAAATTCAGAAAAAGGAAGAACTCTATTGCTGCTTTATTGATTACAGCAAAGCTTTCGACCGAGTAAATCGTCATCTATTGTGTGCTAAACTCACAGCGGGGAAAATCCCAGAACCTCTATTGCAAGGTATCATATTGCCCTACTCCAACACGTGGGCGAGAGTAAAACTAGGACGAAACACGGCTGTCTCTGAGAAAATCGATATGGGACAAGGGGTCAAACAGGGGTGCGTATTAGCACCCACCCTTTTTAATTTGTATATGTGTGATTTGGTTCCTACCTTAAATCAAGTCAATAGTCATGCTCCAAAATTCGCGAATCAACACATCTCCTCACTGCTGTATGCAGACGACGTCGTCTTGCTCAGCCAGACGCCGGTATGGCTTCAAAGTCTGCTAGACGCCCTAGCCATGCACTGTCTGGCAAATGATATGCAGATTAACTATGAAAAAACAAACATAGTCAACTTTGGCCGGAAAAAGAGAAAACCACACCAATGGTATCTCGATAACCATCGTCTGACTAACGCGAATAAATATAAATATTTGGATTGCTGGCTGGAAAATAAAGGTGGGCACCTGCTACACTTGAATTCATTAAAACCAAAATTAGCCTTGCTGCAAGGTGCTTTTCGAACAATATTCAAGGGCACAAACAAGTTCTCTTTTGAGGCATTGTTGAAAATAGTCTCTGCTAAACTAGTGCCATCAAAAAACCTAATGCTGACTTGATGGATTTAAAAAACTATCGCCCTATTTCTCTTCTCCCAGCGCCGGCAAAGATGTTGGAAAAACTGGTACAACATCAACTCAGTAATTTCGTGGTTAACAACGATATATTGCATGAAACACAGTCCGGCTTCCGGGCAGGCTTTAGTACAGAGACGGCACTGCTGGAGGTGGCCGAATCAATAAGAATGGAAGTGGACGGCGGACCCTCAGCTATGCTGGTGCTATTGGACTTGTCAGCCGCCTTTGATACGGTGGACCATCCAATATTGCTGGCTAGATTGAGGAAGGTGGGAGTGAAAGGGAAGGCACTCGCTTGGATCAAGTCCTATCTTAGCGATCGCACACAAAGAGTGACATTACACCCTTACAAATCAGAAGCTAAGCCTCTCTGGTGTGGGGTGCCGCAGGGATCAGCGTTGAGCCCGCTACTTTTTAACATCTATCTGGCCCCTTTGTGTGCGCTCATTTCTAAATGGGGAATTAAAACCGTCTCCTACGCAGATGACACACAGTTGGTGTTCTCCTTTAAGGACCTGTCGGCAAACACCTTCGAGAGGTTCAGGTGCTGCCTGTGTGACGTCTCTAGGTGGATGAACAATAACAATTTAAAACTGAACACAGAGAAAACTGAGGTGCTGTTCTTTGGTAAGAATTCCCCTCCACCATCGGGTCTGTGGTGGCCGGAGGAAATGGGTCCTCCACCCTCTCCATCTTCTACGGTAAAAAACCTGGGTGTAAAATTGGATGCTGAGATGACATTTGCTTCCCAAATACGTTCCATTACATCCACTTGTTTTGGAATTTTGAAGGGTTTGAGGAATTTTTTTTTTCTTCTGCCGGAGAGCTGTTGAAAACTAGTCTTTCATGCTACGGTGACTTCAAGGCTTGACTACGCCAACAGTCTGTTCCTTGGTCTCCCGGCATATTTGATAAAAAGATTGCAGATGGTGCAAAATGCAGCAGTGAGACTGATTAGAAGAGTGCCATTCAGACAACATATCTCTCCACATGTTAAACAACTTCATTGGCTGCCAGTTGTACAGCGTATAGAATTTAAGGCCTTGACAATTGCTTTCAGTGCCCAGAATGGCAGCGGTCCCAACTACATCAAAAAACATATCCGCCCTTATCAGCAAAGGCGGTTGTTACGCTTTAATTCACAGAATCTGCTGTGTGTTCCCCAATTCGCAAAGGCTCGTATTGGAGGAAGGGCTTTCTCAGTTGGAGTAACCAGATTATGGAACTCACTTCCGGTAAGACTTCGGCGTATACCGGAAGAAGGGGAGTTCAGGAAAGCTCTAAAAACATGGCTTTTTAGCCGGGACTAGTTAAATTTGTTCAGTTTGGAGATCTGATACCCTTATGCTGCTGGATCATGCTAGCGCCGGGACACCTCTGTTTGAGGTAGCCGCTGCGCTTTATAAATGCTGATGTATTGTATTGTATTGTCATACAGTTCAGAAGCCTGCCCGGGAAAACTGGGGGCTTTTTTAAACAGGGCACAGAGTGCGGTTCAGGTCTATATTTTGACTGCCAGGCAACACCTCGCCAGCTCAAATTAGGCTGGAATTCACATTACAGGATCAACTGCTTATGCAAAGGGCCTGTATAATAAAATACCTGCATTCCACAAGATCTGCTGAGCAAGGATCATTAAAACAGCTCATCTGGCAGGAAACTGCACGTCATGACAGCACGAATCACATGAATCCCTGGTTGCAAGCCCTAGACGAAGCGTTGACGCATACAGGTTCAAGGGAGCTCTGGAACTCAAAATCACCTAATTTTTTGTTTCAAACAGCCTTGAACATAAACATAAAAAGAATATGAAGGAAATCTGATCTAAGAGCATTTATAAAAAGAAAACATGCTCCCCTGGTGCTGGGCAGCTACCACAGAAAAGGCCCACAAACATACATCAATGAATCTTTTTCCTCTCACTATAAGATGAAATTTCTGCAGCTTTGTATGGGCTCTTTTCTGTCATTAGATCTGTCACCACCATGGGTGGATATACCGGAGTCAAAACTGTGCCATCTATGCAATCTTTCACAGGAGTCACTAACTCATCTGCTTTGCATTTGCCCTATACTATTGGCAGACCGCAGAAGATTGCTTAAGCCCCTATGGATCAAGGAGGGATCACGGACATTACGATTAGCCATCAATTTCTTATTGAACAATGAGCAGCCGCAAGTGATCACAAAATTGGTAAAAGTTCTAGGGTGCGCGGAGAAGCAACTCAAATCAAGCTCAGAAGTCAAAAAAGAAGAAGGGTCGGATCAGTGAATACTAGCAGTGCTAAAAACAAACAGCTTTAATCTGACGGACTGTACTGCATCTCCTTTTTCTTAATCAAAGGCACTTTAATCAAGTTGTTAGCCGTTTATTGAATAAGTATTTTAATCCATTTTTACCTGTGAGAAACACAGAGGTTGAATTATGAATTGTCCACAGAATGACTGAGAACTGGAAAAATTGTGATAACAGCTATTATTCTGATTTTATTTGTAATTTTAGGCACTTTGACAGACTTTATTGTCTAAATAAAGTATTTTCATTCAGATTTACTGATCTTTGCTTTGCTAAACACTGTTTAATATTATTTCCCCACTGTAAAAATGATTTGTTGTGGGAATTGGGGGCGTTTATGGTTGTAGATAGTTGTCAATGAAGAGGAGTACCAAGTTCTAGAAATTTTTATCAGGAGGGGGTCCTTACGCCTAAAAGATTTTGACAGGGGGATCTCGGCATCAAAAAGTTTGAAGACCTCTGATATAGATTGTCACTTGCGCCAGAAGAGCATCCATTATCCATTATCGATTACTGATACTGTTTTTGATATGGTGCGGTAGAAATATTGTCCTCTAAACTTCAAAAAACAGAATCAGAAGTATCACCATAACATATTTTAGTAAATTAGCGTACCCCCATGCTCGAACGAATCTCAGACACGTATCCAAAACGACCTAAAAGAAACTTAAACCACGCAGTCCCCTAAGTCTCTCAAGCATATTGCAAGTTAACTCACTGGCTGGTAAGTGAGTCACAACAGAAGGGCACGAAACAAGGACAGTGGGAACCGGAAGTTTTAACCTTTGCTGTCTTAAAATGAAGTCACCCCGTGTATGCGTCGTAAAACCGCGCGCTTTATATTCTGTTGTCTGGACACTGAACATAGAACTTGTGTGAAATAAACGTTGTTTTTATTGATCACTTCACGTGCCATTGTCAGGTTTTTGTCCCAAATTATTCTCCTTTTTCTGTGAAATTGATTCCAGGCGGAAGTTCCGTAGCATTTTTTCTGATGACTATAAGAAGCATGGAAATATGTCTTGATATTTCCTTGTAACTATTGAAAATTCAATCATGGCACGCGCGCTCCCGAGTATCATACAGGAAATAAGTGTACTCAACACAGTGGCAACTCGAATGCGGAGACGCTGCATCAATTTGATAAACGTCACGGGAAAGGAGTTCAAACAAGTATTTGCAATACAATAGGTCTCTCAATTATGAGATTTTGACCTATTGGCATTGTAAATGACAATGCCATTTATTTATGTGTTTAAAAACACCTGCAATAATAAAAGGCATTGTCATTTACAAAACTAATAGGTCAGAGTTTCTAAAATGCGAGACCTATTGCATTGCAAGTGCTTGTTTATAAAGCATTGACAGGAGCTACCATCATAGCAGGTCCTGTCAATGCATTTTCCTCTTTGGTGCAGGCCGCCGTCATGGGATTTTCCTTTTGAAAATAAAAAAATAAAATGCTCCTCTCGCCATGGGATTCCACTCCAATAATGAGGGGAGCATTTAGGAGTTTTTACTACCCCTTACCGCCAAGGTTTTCCAGCCAGTGATTGGCAGTGAAATTGACCTTTTAATTCCGCCCCTCTATATTAGGTGGGCGGAATGACAGGTCAGATTCTAATGACCCCGTCTCCAAAAGAGTGTCATAAGGGATTAATCACGACGAAGATGGAGTAGTTCCACTGTGATTAAGCCCAAGGTCCACTGGCAGATAAATTTGAGGGCGAAATGCATTCTTGGCGGTCAGCACCATTACGAGGGAGTTTTCTTACAGCCAAGAATTAAATCGGGCCCTCATTCCCAAGGTGAAACCCACGACCAGGTTGAACGTGCTTGCTGTATCCGAAAAGCGCTCCATTGTGGTTATCCTGAAATCATGCCTAGGTCCCAGTCTACCATGAACAGTTGACCTGCATTGGTACTTAGCGCTTTTTGGTGCTATTTTTACTTGAAACTTAAAAAAAACCATAACTTTGGTTCCCCTTATCAGATTTTTATCATTTTGGTGTAATGTTTTCTCATTAAATTATTCTTTAGTTTTATAAACTGGTAAGCGATTTTTATGTGTTGTGTCTTCGACATTCTTAACTGTTTTGGTAAATGCTTTACACATTTTTCGTAAATTAAGCCACAGCTTGCAGGGATTGAGCTCAGGTTTAAATTAATAAAACTTTTAACAGCACCTAACATGGTAGTGACCTTATTACTAAGCCTGGGTGAAATTTTGATTACGACGGAGTAATTTCAATAATTAAACATTACTCTTGGGATGAGAAATTACCACAATTACAACAGCTTCAGTAATTAAGATTAGTTTGGGGCAAAAATCCTACTGCAGGAGCAGAAGAACAACGATCCAAGAGAGAGTGAGTGTCTGCTGGCTACTGCTGTTTGTGTCCTGTAGCGTTTAGTACTATTTTCGTAGCACAAAAGGCATCCTTGGGCCCATTTTGGATGCGAGGGTGCATTTTGCACTAAGAAAAGGGCGCTAAATTCTGGATTATGTTTCTCACATAATTAGGCATAATTCTGAGTAAATTTATTATTATTGAGAGTAGTTACGCTAGAGAGAATTACACAAAGTTACGCGTACCCCTACTTATTACTCGTGGTGTTATATCATCCACCCCAATTAATAATTGACTTTCTCACAGCCTCTTAGTAGGTTGAGCTGTAAAACAGTCTGGCAACTTTTATATACTATATTGGCTCAGCATGAAAGTGGAAACACAGTGCTCACTGGTTTAATGCTCTGCAACAGCTCTCCAAATTCTAAAATTATTACAGTACGGCAATGGTTGTAACAGTCTGTTCTTTACGGGAAGGGCATGGTCTGTTAATACGTGTAAATGTAGCTCTAAAATAAAGGATTCTCTTTGTGCAGCGCTATCATTTGGAACCACATCGAAATCAAATGGTTGAACCTGAAGACCCCGCCAAATTGCTGATAACAACATCATGAAAAAGTTGTGATCAACTTCTATCCTGGATATCACTTTTAAATCTAGAACCTTGTCCAATCAAGAACATGTATTGGGCATCATCATTAATGATACTGGCACTAGATATAATAACCATAAAACCCTCACAGTTGCCAAAGGACTTGTCCTATATAGGCATCCTAAACATTCCTTTTCCCCTGATTCCCACCGCCTCCACACATACATGCAAACCTCTATCTAGTTGTTTCTTCCATTATAGAACAAAGCTTTTTAGATGAACAAAACACAGAAATTCACTAGTTATAGTTATCTCAAGTAAACTATATCTTGTGCTCTAAAGTAACCATAGCTCGCGCCCTCCACCATGCACAGTTTTGGTATCAATGACATAATTTCAGATACTATAGTGATGTTATCAATGATGTTATAGAACATGCCATGATTGATGTAATATGTGAGGTAATTAACAGTGCATGGCGAGGGGATGAGATATAGTTCCTTTGCGGCACGAGCTATAGTTTAATAGCTGAGTTTATAGCACAATGCAGCACACATAGAAGTTACAATTTGCCATTATGGATTGTTTAAGGGCAGGGAGGGACACCTGCCTGCATATAAACAATCATTCCCCCCAACGCAGACACATAGAGCAAGGGTGCCTGCGTTGACACTAGGCAGCTAGATTTAGCGCCAGTGCTAGGGGAAATGGAGGGGTGCGCTGCATTCTTGTGAATACGGCGCATCTCTGTGTTTTTAGAATGGCGGAGCGCGGCGTTAGCAATGTTTCCTTAACACCACGCTTCGCAATTCCTTTGTAAATATGCCCCTTACTCTGTTTTTATTAGTGTGGCTGGGGTGCTGCTGCACTCCCTGTTGCCTACCACAACATGAAACAAATGGCTAGTGGTGCCATACCCCTTCTCAGGGCACCACTAGGAAGACAAAATATAATCTAAAAAATCCCTCATAGAGCGTGATGGGGTGCACCTTGCTTGGAGCACTAAAAAATAAAGGATCAGCTCCTGTGCTTATTTATTAGTCTTTTTTTTTTAATGGGTGCCCTGGTGCCCACCTGGAGCAACCACAACATGCCAAATGTAGGGGGTCACGTGGGGAGCCCCAATCCCCATGCAGCACCTGCTGGCTCCCAAGCCATCACCCATACTGGATGTTACCAGGAGCAGGCAATGTATTTTACAGTGGGTCCCTGGTGCCAACCCTGGAATCCCACAACATCAGCATTGTTGAGGGCTTAGGGTGAGTCCCACAGCCACTGCAGGCTCCCCAGCCAGCACCCATTGTGCTGCTGGTGGGAGCGAGCCATTGCACTTTATCCATGAATGCCCAGCTGTCCACATGGGGCACCTAGACCTTTTTTTAGTAGTTGGGTGCACCCATTGTAGTGCTGGTGGGATCCGGCTCAGTTGTTTTGTTCCCACCTGGGCGGGAACAGCTTTTTTCTCTGCACTCACTGCCCACTGCCCGGGAGAGTATGGGCAGTGCATTAAAGTTGTATTCCCTTCCCTGCAATAGTCCCACCCACACTCTTCCGGGCAGGGAACACCAGTATCCTGGGGGATGGAGTCCATGAGGCTGGTGTATGGCTTGGAGAGAGGGCTATCCACCCCTACCCAAAATGTAAATGTCGGCCCAGGAGGATGAGGTCCCCGGGGTGTCTATGAGGCTATGTGAGGGGAGGCGCATGTCCTTCTCCCCTAAATGAATTAATTGCCCCCAGAAGATGGAGTCACCAGGCCTCTATGAGGTTCAGGAAGGGGATCTGCACATCCCACCCTAAAAAATAATATCAGCGCTGGGGGGTGGGGTCCCTGGGGCCTCTTGAAAGCTCAGAAAAAGGGTCCCTGGGGACTTCTGAAGGCTCAGAGAAAGGTGCCACACACATACCCCCCAAGAAATACATAGATCCAGCCACCCTGGGCCATGGCCCACACCTGGGGGGGTATTTTCTCACCTCAAGGGGGTCCCTCTGGAACCCACCCAACCAGTCCCAGGGCAGCAGGGTTTCCTTAACATTCCTCCCTATTTGTCCTAAAATGGCTGCTGCTGTATCCTTGCCGATGTGGATGGTAGCCAATCAGATCTTATCTTTAGATCTGTCGGCTTCACAGATCCTCTGCGGTGTGATATGTACATACATTTTGAACCTTAATTTTTCAAAAACTACTGAACAGATTATACCAAATCGCAAAAAGCATGCTTTCTGGAGCAAAGTCTACGCTTCTACTTAATTTGATGTAATTCTGTTCAGCCGCTTTTGTGGAATCACTTTTCTATTCTCCTATGGAATATTGCATGGGGAAAATTTGTTTTGGGACCCACCTTTTTCTCTGCCCCCGCTTGTCATCCCAAAACTTTCCAGGAGGGAGCTCAGGTGGATGAGACTTTTTTTTTTTCGTAAGGATTCACAAACAGCTCCGAAGTTATTAACAAACCAAAAAATAAATGTTCTATGGAAACATGGTCCTAACTCTCACTACCCTATATATATATATATATATATATATATATATATACACACATATATATATATATATAAAAAACAAAGTTTGCCCTTTCTTGAGCTGCACTCGCTGGAAGGTTCTCGCTGATACCCGACAGGCGCCTCATGCGTGGACCCACACCTCATTACTCCAGCCAACGCGTTTCGGGCTTGCGCCCTTCTTCCATGGGCTTTTCAAACAAAGAAGGCATGCAAAGACCAGCAGTGATATTCCGTGATTTTTAATTGATAATTGCGCTCAGGTGAGTATTACGCATGGGAGTCTGGGACTCGTAGTCCAATTTTCATTCACATGGATTGCTGCCATAAAATGTCACACAAAGTTCTTAGAGGTTCATGTCCTTCACAATCCCGCCTGTACAAATCACACAGCTCCAACCAGCTCCGCTTTCGCTGCCCCAGTAAACAGCGGCAGAGCCACAAGGATATCGTGGCGGTGCATGCTCGTGGCTCAGGCAGAGCCACTAAATCCAAAATACAAAGTTTGCCCTTTCTTGAGCTGCACTCGCTGGAAGGTTCTCGCTGATACCTGACAGGCGCCTCATGCGTGGACCCACACCTCATTACTCCAGCCAACGCGTTTCGGGCTTGCGCCCTTCTTCCATGGGCTTTTCAAACAAAGAAGGCATGCAAAGACCAGCAGTGATATTCCGTGATTTTTAATTGATAATTGCGCTCAGGTGAGTATTACGCATGGGAGTCTGGGACTCGTAGTCCAATTTTCATTCACATGGATTGCTGCCATAAAATGTCACACAAAGTTCTTAGAGGTTCATGTCCTTCACAATCCCGCCTGTACAAATCACACTGCTCCAACCAGCTCCGCTTTCGCTGCCCCAGTAAACAGCGGCAGAGCCACAAGGATATCGTGGCGGTGCATGCTCGTGGCTCAGGCGGAACCACTAAATCCAAAAAACAAAGTTTGCCCTTTCTTGAGCTGCACTCGCTGGAAGGTTCTCGCTGATACCTGACAGGCGCCTCATGCGTGGACCCACACCTCATTACTCCAGCCAACGCGTGTCGGGCTCTGCCGCTGTTTACTGGGGCAGCGAAAGCGGAGCTGGTTGGAGCTGTGTGATTTGTACAGGCGGGATTGTGAAGGACATGAACCTCTAAGAACTTTGTGTGACATTTTATGGCAGCAATCCATGTGAATGAAAATTGGACTACGAGTCCCAGACTCCCATGCGTAATACTCACCTGAGCGCAATTATCAATTAAAAATCACGGAATATCACTGCTGGTCTTTGCATGCCTTCTTTGTTTGAAAAGCCCATGGAAGAAGGGCGCAAGCCCGAAACGCGTTGGCTGGAGTAATGAGGTGTGGGTCCACGCATGAGGCGCCTGTCAGGTATCAGCGAGAACCTTCCAGCGAGTGCAGCTCAAGAAAGGGCAAACTTTGGGGCCCATTACGATACCCGGCGTAAATAAATCCGCCAGGCATGGAAGCGGCAAAAATCCGCCCGCACACACCGCCTGAACACCGACCACGCCATTACGATTACACAAACCGAAAACCGCCATCAGTGGAAAAATCACACAAAATACCGCCCGCCATCGTCCGAGTCGGAGTCAAACCGCCCGCCACGGACGGAAACACGCACGACAACACAAAACCGCCCGCCCACACGGCCGACACACCGCACGTGAAATTACGATCGCACCGCCATGAGCGCGGAAAAACCACAAATATACCGCCCGCCAGCGCAAACAACGCCGATGAGAATCGACACGGCAGAAGCCATGGCGCCAACGTACCTGCACAGAAACCATCCGCACACAAAACCAATAGCACACAACATGGCCAACAAGTCCACACAGCAAGGCACGCACAAATACACAAGCACAGTACACATCCCGAAAACACCCCCCGGACAAACAAAAAATACAAAGGCCAGAACCCCAGACACAACACACCTGAAAACAACAGACCATGAGGACACACCCACATAGGTGAGTACAAAAGCAGCACTCCCACAGACCACAACCCCTTGCTACATTGCAAACCAGAGAGGAGAGGAGAGGACACAGTGACACAGCAAGGACAGCAGCACACCACAGAAACGCACAAATCACTACCACCACCACCACCACCACCACCACCAAACACCACCACCACCACCACCACCACCAAACCCCGGCACCACAAACCCCCTGCACATTACACAACACACACCGCACCAGCACCACAAACACCATGGCACCACAAAGAATGCCCAAGTTCACGCCCATGGAGCTGACGGTCATGGTCGACGAGATCATCAAGGTGTACCCACAAATCTATGGGAACATGGTCCAGCACACACCACTAGCCACCAGAAACAGAATGTGGAACCGGATCGTAGACCAGGTCAATGCAGTCGGGACCCTGCCCAGGAACAGAGTCGAAATTAACAAACGTTGGAATGACGTAAAGAGCCTGGTCAAGAAGAAGGAGGGCAAAAACAGAGAGCTGGCTGCCGTCACTGGCGGAGGGAATCCCGCGCTCTTTAAGACCTTCAAAGCGTGGGAGGAGAAGGTGCGAGTCGTAATACATCCGGAGATCCTCGCCGGATTAGCAGGGGAGTGGAGGCTGGTAAGTACAAACTAATGTATACCAGCACACCGCTATGTACTCACATGCACTACCACCATGCCACAGCTCCCAGGGACAAACACCCCCATGTCCAGCACACAATACACAACACATCACACACACATGCAACAGACACTACCACACACAGCCCAAACCGAACAACTGTAAGATGCGTGGGGACATGTGTACACTAAGCCAGCCACGTAACCACCAACAGGTCCCCAAATATGCCAGAAGCGCCACAACGAGCACCCACCACACCCATGTGTCCGCCACAGCTGCACTAACCGACAAGTAACAGGTAAGTGGCAGGAACACAAAGTGCAGTGGGTGGGACGGTGGACAGGCCAAGTACAACACACACCAGGCCCCAGTCCCACAGCACAGCAAGGAGGAGCATCCCCCACACCCCACAGCCACGTGTCAGCCACCGCAGTGCACAACGACAGCCGAAAGGCAGACATCACGGTCCACAGCAATCGGTGTCAGTGGGTGTCCAGCCACCCCACGACCCACAACACCCCCCACCCCCACAGACCTGCAACATGGAGCACCCCCGCTTAGAGCCATGTGGCATCCAGTACAGTGCACGCACGAACAACTTGCAGGTGGGAAACTGGACAGGGCTGGATTACTGGAGGCATGAGGACCATAACACGACCAACACATGGGACATGTCACGTAGCAGACGAACACGCAGCACCGCCCACCGTCACGAACAAGTGAACAATGTGCACACGGACATGAACAACAGACTCACACCCCACATGACCCATCACAGACATAGCAACACCCAAGGAGCCACGTCTGCATGCACAAGCCACACTGAATATAGTCCCACACGGCAGCCACTGTGCAACTCATCACACACAACCGAAACACCATTGAAGTCCTGTCCATGTAGCCCCTACTGCCTGTCAACCACACACCCCACAACTACGCCTATGTAAGACAAACAACACTAGACGCAACAGAGCGGAACAACAGAAATGCACACGAACACCACTGAACCCATCAAACTCACAGACACACCATGCACATACAACATACCATCCATCCCATCCGTCAGCCCCAGTCTCATGAAAGGCATGTCATCCGCACAGCTGCCACACATACAGCAGTCACGCTAAGACACATGCCCATGACCAACCATGTGCCAGAAGTCAATTAAGCGCACGACACACTGTGAGCAACAACACACAACATGGGCCACACCCCCCCGAGCACTGCAGTGATGCACATGGCACAGGGCAGCACGCACACCAAGGAGATGGGACAACTGCAATACGTTGGCTGGCACACAACTATCACTCACTCATAACGATGCGTCCAATGCCATGTCCAGTAATCACAACAGACAGCAAATATGCAGGCCATGTCAAGCATGCACACACCTCAAACCATGCACTGTCATGCTGCCACAACACATGTCACGTTCGGCACCCATGGCTCACAGCATGTACCCCAAAAGCATATTCCCTCCCAAATGTGAATCTGGGGCATGGCCCCCATGTTGCCATATGCGTTCCTAAGCGTTCCATTTGAACCCCAAAAGCATATCCCCTCCCAAATGCGAATCTGGGGCATGGCCCCCATGTTGCCATATGCGTTCCTAAGCGTTCCATTTGAACCCCAAAAGCATATCCCCTCCCAAATGCGAATCTGGGGCATGGCCCCCATGTTGCCATATGCGTTCCTAAGCGTTCCATTTGAACCCCAAAAGCATATCCCCTCCCAAATGCGAATCTGGGGCATGGCCCCCATGTTGCCATATGCGTTCCTAAGCGTTCCATATGAACCCCAAAAGCATATCCCCTCCCAAATGCGAATCTGGGGCATGGCCCCCATGTTGCCATATGCGTTACTAAGCGTTCCATTTGTACCCCAAAAGCATATCCCCTCCCAAATGCGAATCTGGGGCATGGCCCCCATGTTGCCATATGCGTTCCTAAGCGTTCCATTTGAACCCCAAAAGCATATCCCCTCCCAAATGCGAATCTGGGGCATGGCCCCCATGTTGCCATATGCGTTCCTAAGCGTTCCATATGAACCCCAAAAGCAAAGTACAAACCAGACCCAGGATGGGCCAGGAGCCCGCATACACCAGAGTCACAATGAGTAGGGGCACAGCAACACACCCATCGGCATGGCCAATCCGTCCCATGCCACATGTGCACAGCACACAGTCCCATTGCCTAGCACACACAACTACAGATGCCACAGCCACACACTCGCCTCCGGGAAACCCATGTACGAGATTGCACGAACTGCCAATGTCAGACGACAAATACATACTTCGCCAGGTGCAACACAATAACAAATCTCATTCTCTCCACAGGTGACGAACTGCCGGATGCTGGGGATGGAGACAGCAGCCAGCACAGCCAGCCCACAAGCCCCCAACGAGGACACACGGATCTGGAGGATCTGTCCTCCTCTTCGGACACGGACCACCAAGCAGGCCCATCTGGTGTGGCAGGGCCCAGCCGCTCCCCAGGACCCCTCCTACCCACCAACCCATCATCCAGGGATGCTGAACAGTCCCAGCCCCCTGCTGCCACTGTCGTTGCGGCCACACCCACGGTCATTGCGGCCACTACCACTGCCGCAACCGCCACCATCGCCGCACCGACCACCACCGCCACCACCACCACCACGTCTTCGCTGGCACCAGCCCCAGCGCAGGTGGTGGCCCGGCCGACTGGATCCACCCTGGGAGCCACAGCGAGGACCGTGGTGTGCAATGTGGCTAGTGGGCAGGCCGGTGGCAGCAGGACTGGTAGGAGGAGCAGGGTCAGGGAAACGCCAGCCTCCCCTGGGAGCCATGCCCTGCCTCAAATGGCCAGAGTCCTTGGGGCCTATGAGGAGGCCCAAGAACAATGGGTCAGGTCTGCTACAGACACGCGGGAGGTGCTGGGGGTGCTGAGGTCCATGGACGCCCATATGGGCCAATTCATGTCCCGTATGGACCAACTCGTGGACCTCATGGGCCAGCTGGTGGTGGCGGTGGGGTCACAGGCAAGGCCAGCAACACCACCTTCGCCACCACCTGCTAGGGCGCAGGGTCGGGCAGCAGTGTCCACTTCCCCTGCGTCCACAGCCAGTGAGCACACCTCACCCACCACCAGCAGGTCGCCACCACACACCCCCTCCCAAACGTGGAAGGGGCCGTCCGAAGAGGAAACAGATCTCCCGGGAGGACTTCGCACGCTCCAGTCGCAAGTGAGGCAGCCAGCCAGCCTTCCGCCAGCCTTCCTTGACCAGCCACTGCATTGACTTGCTCTACGATCCCACTCCACACAGCCAGCTGGATGGCATGTGTGTGTTGGACTATGGACATAGAACCAGTGGGTACACCCTGAGCTTCACGCAGCCATGACCGACAGCTCATTGTCACTGCACGCACCACTTTTGTCATCACCTTACACACAATCACATGTCACAGTTTGGAATAAATGCACCTTTTTCACTAACTGCTGTTTGTGCCCTGTGTTTTATTTGTACGGAATACAACGGCCACCTTGGGCGGAAAGGCACCTGATGCGTGGCATGGCAATGGAATCCGGAGGGCCTGTAGGGACCTAGGGGTGGGAGACAGAACAGAAGCACATTCAATGAGTGTGTCACACACCCATCACACAGTACATGTCAACAACTACAAGCAATGTACACACATCGCACAGAGCAATAGGGCACAATGCCACAGTCACCAACAGTGGCATACTACCCTGGCCATGGAGCGTTGACACACTGCACGCAGTGAACATACGGCCACCCTGACACAGCACACACACACCTGCACAGATACAGACACATCATCCGTCGTACATGGACACTCACCGTCAAGTGAAGTAGCGGGCGATGAGCTGCTGGCGCACATTCCCAGCTTCCTCCTCTCCGCTGTCCACCTCACTCGAGCTGTCCTGGTCTGCGGGCTGGGGCCCTGGTTGATCTCCGTCATCCACAATGAGGGGGATCTGCTTCCGAATGGCCAGATTGTGCAGCATGCAGCACGCCACCACTATCTGGCACACCTTCTGTGGGGAGTACGCCAGTGCACCCCCGGTGCGGTCCAGGCACCTGAACCTGGACTTGAGGAGGCCAAAGGTACGCTCGACCACACGTCTGGTCCTCCCATGTGCCTCATTGTATCGATCGTCTGCTGGGGTGCGAGGATTCCTCAATGGACTGAGCAGCCATGCCCCATTCGGATACGCAGAGTCACCTGGGTGTGAGGGACACAGAGAACCGTTGCTATTCCAACTGGACAGGGGACAGCATCGCACAACCAGCACGCTACACCACTCCACATACTCACCGACAATACAGGCACGATCCTGTTGCATATTGGCCATCAGTCGTGGCAAGATGCTGTTGCGCATTATGTGTGCGTCATGTGCCGAGCCTGGAAACTTGGCACACACGTGGGTGATCACCATGTCCGCAAGGCACACCACTTGCACATTCAGGGAGTGCGTGTGCTTCCTGTTGCGGTACAGGTGCTCAGTGGCCTGTGGTGGAACAAGGCCAACATGTGTGCAGTCAATGGCTCCCACGACGTGTGGGATTCTGCCAAGGGCATAGAATGCACCCTTCACTGCCGCCAATTCACGAGCCCTGGGGAATCTGATGTACCTGTTTCGGTACAGCATCATGGCTGCCAGTACATCCCTCAGCACCTTGCTGAACATGGGCTGGGACATCCCTCCTCCACTGCCCACTGTGTGCTGGAATGACCCAGTGGCGAAGAAATGCATGGCGGCCATCACCTTAGCCGTGGGGGTGACAGCAGTCGGATACACCCTGCGGGGACGGAGATGGGGCTCTAACATGGCACACAGTCGATGCAGGGTTGGCCTGTCCAGCCGAAACTTCCTGATAACCTCTGTATCGTCCATGTCCGCCAGCAATTGGTATGGGCGGTCAATGTTCGGTCTCCGCCTGGGTTAAATGGCAGAGGACACATGTCAAAGCAACACGGCACATAGCAATTTCGCATACACATCACTGACATGACTGAGCAAGCACATGAGCCACAGCCCAGCTGTCAAGCTGGGACGAGCACGGCCACAATACACTTACACAGGTCTCCCAACAATGGCAATGGCAAGTGAGACATACCACTGCCATGTGCATGCACATGGGGATCTAGGCCCCAATGACTTGCGGGGCGTGCTGATGGGGACTGACTGCATATTCGTCAAGCGGCAACGCCACGGCAACATGAGTGTCTGCTGAGCATGGAACTGCTTCCGAGGCTGGATGAGTATGGCACACGATGACGACGATGTGGGCACGGGCTGAGCGGCCAATACAAGTGGGACCTGTGGCACGAGGGGATATGAGACAGTAGTAGGTGTCAGCACTGCACCCTATGTACAGCACTGTACGGATCACAGCTCCCGAAACATTGACTGGTGTCCACATTGACAGCCCCATGCCAAGACGGCTGTGTGCTTGCAGTCACACGTCACAGGTGAGAGGTTACATTGCACGTGCCAGGTGGCAGACGTACATAGTGGGAGCTGGCATGTGTGTGCATGTGTCTCCTGTTCAGGATCCACCAGATGGGCGCTGACTCTGTACTGAGCATTGGACACAGCATGTTCCGTGGAAGGCTTGTGTGTGTGGGATGGTGGCACTGGATGTGCCTCCGTTGGGTGGGGGGCCATGCACAGGGCGGGTACGTCGATGATTGCGCATTGTTGGTCACGGTGGGTGCACCAACTAAGATGTGTTGCCCTGTGTTCAATTCCTATGTCCGCATGATGATGGACTGTGGATGTGGGCAGACTACACATTGGTCGATGTGCTGTCTATATGCATGTGCCTTCACACCAGGCACAGCTGCCCCTGCACATGTGACCCCTGCTGGACTCGCTGCTGGGTCTGTGGAGCTGATGCACCTTCTGCGCGTGGGGCGGACAGCTCTCCTCACTTCCCTCATTGCGCATGTCATGTCTTTGCCGCAGGTGACATGGATCATGGAGGGCCCACATGTACGCGTGGGTAGGCTACACATGATTGTTCACTGGTCGCCACCCCCAGTCAGTGTTTCGAATGGGACGGTTGTCGTGCTGGTGGTATGTTCGATGTGGCGGATGGGCGGGCCTAGGTGCGGGCTTACATTCCGGACATGGGGGGGTAGTTGGATTGGTGACTAGTTGCAGTACACACGGGACACGTCTCTTCCTTTCCACATCTGGGTCATCCCTTGTACTAACTGACAGTGATACAGTCATCTTCGCCCCAGCCCTCATGTCCTCCCCTCGCCCCCCAATATGCATGCTCACCTGCGAGGCTAGCGCTTGCACAGGCAGCCCCAAGCTCGCACCAGAGAGGGCAAGGAGTGTATGTGTGGATCCAGTTGCACAAGTGGGCTGACTCAGGGTATGATGTGTGGCGGGACGCCGTCCACCTGCGTGGTGCCCCAAATGGAGACCCGGCCTGCATGGACTATGCATCACAGTCTTCGCCTTCCGGATCCGCCACCTGCGACACCCAGTGGCTGTGGCTGCCCTTGCGGCCAGGCCGCGTCCGTCTGTGGCTGATGGCCCACACATTCACTCTTTGGCCTCTCTGGGGAGGGCTCGGGGGTGGTGGCGCACGCGCTTGCACTTAGTCGCAATGGCATGTGGCGTGGTTGGTATGATGGGCAATGGATGGGATGGTGCGAGCCACCTCCCGTGACGTCAGTGCTGCTCGTGCTGTGGTGCGTCCCCCTACACTTCCATTTGACTTTTTGCCATGCTGGACGTTGAGGTTCTATTGCCTGCGTGATATGACCAGGAGGAGCGCGAGGAGACCTCTCACACACCATGCTCCACTGCCATCCCGTGCCCTGTATCGCCTGTGCGGATTGACTATGTTGGGGTTACACCTGGTCGACTGGGGCTGTGTGTGCCTTGTCAAGGGGCATGGCGGGCGCACAACAGGATCCAGCTTGTCCACAGAGGGTGGGCTGAGGTGCGCCTGGTACCGCTTTGTACGTGTGCCCGGCTGCTGTGCACACACGTGTTCACTCCCCCCGACAGGTGTCCTCTCACAATGCCCAGGGAAGCGGTGGTGTACTGTTCATGACCCCTCCCAACACGGCGTGCTCCAACTTGGCATGTGCGCATCTACCCGTCGCACCCACCCACCTGAGCACTGCGTCCATACGACTTCACACGACACATGTGTGTCTTCCACAGTAGTGCTACTCATTTGCGTTGACATCCAATACCAGTGGACTACATGGTCATGTCACGACTGCCGTGTACTTCACATACTCTCATCCTCTCTCATTCGTACTTGTGAAATGAGTCAGCGGAGACAGTTTTGGTTTCAAACATTATATTGAGTCTTCTGTCCTCTGTGATGCAGTATAGTGGACACTACTGGCAGCGGAATACATGTTGAGGATATACTGAGCATGATTACAAATTGGATAGGGTGTGGGGTTACATGTGATTGGCTGTTGCATGTGGGATGTGGGCTTCAGAGTTACATCTGCTTGGCCAAGGCTGTGCTAATGTACATTTACGTATAGCTGCGGAGCTGCGGACTTTGACACAGACGGTATACATGTAGCCTACCAGACCGCTCGGCATCATGGGCACAGTCCATCTCAGTTCCATGTGACAGGTTTGCTGCGGTTGTTCCTCATGCACGCGTGCATGTGAGATGACATCAGGGCATGTGCTTGCGTGCATGCAGCGGCGTGCCACTTGTTGTTGCACTGTGGTGGTTACTGGACATGTCACAGTCACTGGGGTCGTGTTGTTGTTGTATGCACTTGTCGTCCATGCAAAGGTCCTGGTATGGGATTCCCGGGGCGGGGGTGGGAGGGGTGCAGCACCCACAGACTCCAGGCGACCTATTCATGTCCACTGAGCGGTGTGTGTGTCCATGTGCGCTGGATCCATGTCGTGTCCTGGTTGTTCGTGCAGTTCCGTCCATGTGGGTGCGATACACAGAGCCCATGCCACTGCCTCCCACGATGCATGCGGTGTTCCTGGATGTGATGGGGAACAGTGTGCATGTCCCGGTCATATCCGATGTCATGGCGATGTCGTTGATGGTGTGGTTACAGTTGCCGGTCGTTTGGTATGGCTGTTGTGGTGGTGACTGGCCAGTCCGTGCGGAAGCTGAGCATGGGTGCGGGGTTGGACTTCATAGGTCACTCGGGGAACCTGCGTTGTGGTCCGACGTATTTACAGGTTGTCAGGTATGCGATGCCGTCCAGCAGGGCTTCCATGTCATTGGTGGTGTACATGTTTGCCAGCCAATGAAGCGGATGGTGGCTCTCAAGGTGTTGTTCGTAAGTTGTCCCTTGGAGGACCATGATGGGGCATGCTGGGTGACATTCGATGTAGCTGTTCTCGATGATCCGTCGTGTGGAGGCACAGTGGTCCCATTTCAGTGCGGGTGCGATGTTGGCCACATACGCCATGCCCCCATAGGCAGAGCAGGCCCTGTCGTGTGCGTCCAGAGGGAGGAGTAGTGGTAGCAGGTCCGCCTTCAGACATGCCGGGTTGGAGAGGCATATCTCGACGGGATGCTGGTAGGGACACCTCCGACAGTAGAAGACGGGCATGACGCAGCTGAACAATGTGATGCGGTAAGTCAGTCGGTAACTTACGTTCAGCAGGGACAGGAGATCGCATCCCAATGTATGTATCGTGTTGGTTTTGTACAGCTTGAGCTGTTCGGCGTAGTTGGGTAGGTGTGTTGCGGTTGCCATTTCGCAGCGGTTCGTTGAGATGGCGTGCTCCGGCTGTGTGTGCAGTCTGCAATGTGCACGCTCCGGGGTTGCTGTGAGCTCTGTGTAGTCGTAGGGAGACAGGACTTGTGTTCTGTTGGCTTGTTTGGAGGACACGGGCCCTCTTCCCACATGCTTCTCAGACAGTTCAAGGTCAGTGCTGTGTGACTCCTTCCAATTAACTTGCATGTGGCCGACATGGGGGAGTGTTTTCTTCTTTCTTCCCCGTCCGTTGTGTGCTTCTGTGATATGCGCTATCTGCCCTGTGGTCGGTCTCCTCGGCATGCCTGTGTTGGTCTATTCTTGGACAATGGCTGTATTCACCGGCTTCTGTCGTAGGGCTGTGGTTTCGGAGTTGGAATGGAAGGTCATTCAGTGCTGTCTGCTCTCCCTTGTGTGGGCGGCAGGCTGCCTTTCCGCTCTGCGTTGGGCCTTGTGTGTGGATGTTATTCTTGGGCCACCTGTTGTCGGTCCCCGGGCTCTTTGGTGTTCCGTTTCATATGTCTTGTTCATATGTGCAGGGTGGTATGGGTTTTTCAGTGTGGTACTGGCGTTCCTCTTCCCGAAGGGCCCTGCTTCTCCTAGTTGGTGTTGCCGCCGCTGTGTGCTACGCCATGTTTGTTACACTGGGGTGTGTCCTGCTGTTGCGTGACTTCACTGACATGTGTGCGTCGGTTGTGTGGCGTTGGGTGTTGTCCGTGAATTGGGCGTTGGGGACATGTCTGTGGCAGGCCTGTCACGTGTCATGTGCGTTCGGGGTGGGGCTGATGTGTGTGCTGCTTGGTTGTGTCCCTGTGTCTGTGTGCGACGCATGCATGGCGCTGCGGTTGGCCTCTGCGTTGTGCGCATGTGTGGCGGCGTCATCGGCGCTTTGGGGCCGTGACGGGGTGGTTGGTTCCTAGTCCCAGGTGGTGTGTACACATGTGTTCCGCGATGTTAGGATTTGGCCTGTGTGTCATATGTGGATGCAATGGTGGATGTGTAGTGTACACGCGCTGGTGGGGGTTGTCCGCTTTTTCCGCCCTTGCACTGTGTGCGCTGTTTGCGTGCACTTGTTGTGTGTGTGCCTACCTGCGTCTCCGCGGTACGTTGCGTCCTTGGTGGTGCATCAGCAGAAGCATGGGAAGGGCCTGCAGTGCTGGATTCATGCCCGGGGTGCCGCTTCTTCGTTGTCCGTGCTCTGCGTCCATGTTACCGCCTCTCTTTCACGTGCGGTGTCTCTTAGCCGTGGGAGCCGTTTGTTTGCGGCATCGTAATTTATACGCCGGGCGGGACGTGTTTCGTCGGACGGTGTGTGTCAGTTGGGCTGCGCCGCTACGTGTACGGGCGCACTTTGATGGCGGACGGTGTTGCTGGCTTGCCGGCGGTGTTTGGCCTGCTTTTCGCATCGTAATTGGGCGGGCGTGTGGACTGCTGCGTGCCGGCGGTAACTGGTGGTTTTTGCATCCGCCAGCACGGCGGTTGTGCTTCCGCCCGCCATCGTAATGGGCCCCTTTGTTTTTATATATATATATATATATATATATATATCTAGCACTTTAGTTCACGGAAAGGGCATTTTTTTAAACTATTTGTATAAACCATTTTCGATACTTTCGGAGAGAAGGGAGTTTAACCCAGATCAAGAAAGATAAAATTGAGGAAGTCGAATAATGACATTTTTTTATTTTTTATTGGTGTTTATAGATGTCCCGGGCGACTAAGAGTGAGGGACCCTTCTTTGATTTTAAATAAGGTTAAAGTATTGAAATAGTTGGAACTGTCTCGCACTTTAGTAACAATGATAGCACTTTGTAGGCACTTGCACTTTATAAGGTAGACACGTAGTAAGTTTTGCACGTATAGATATACAGTATTGTAAGAACTAAAAAGTACAAAGGAGCACAAGCAGATTTGGGATGGGAGCACTGTTGCACTTTATAAATTTTGAGGCCAAAAACATAGTTCATCTGGAGGAACTGTCCGTCAATAGTAAAAAACATTTATAAGGCTGTTTCAAAAATTGATATATTTAATATTTAAGGAACTGTCCTATTGAAACTGTTTTAAAACAAAAATGTGCTATATAATAGTTGAGTACTATGCGATGGACTATTTGGGAACTATCAGGCACATGCATCAAAGCTTTTTGCGATCGCAAACGGTGCGAATCGCAAAAATCGGCCGTTTGCGATTGCAAAATTAGCTTTTGTGATGCATGAAACAACTTGCCACTCGCAATTTAAAAAATCGCAATTATTTGCGATTTCTTAAATTGCGATTGCATTTAAGGAATCGCAAATTGCGATTCCTTAAATGCAATGCAAGATGCCTTTTAAAATAGCGATTTCGCTATTTGGGCCCGCTATTTACCGCAAAATCATACCAGATGGTAAATAGCGGAAACTTTGAAAAATGCACTAAAGTGCATTTTTCAAAGTTGTAGGTTGCACACACACATGTCCTTGGGACATGTGTGTGTGCAACATTTGTGCACAGATCAATTTCAGGGGTGCAACAGGGTGTCCATTGGACACCCTTGCACCCTTGAAATTGCATGCGCAATTTGCGAGTACCTATTGGTACTCGCAAATTGCGCATGCAATTTCCCATTCATTCCTGGGGGCCTGTAGGCCCACAGGAATGAATGGGAAGCCATTCCTTATTTGCGACTCGCAATTTGCGAGTCGCAAATAAGGAATGTGTAGGAATTGCTATTTTTGTAGCGATTCCTACATGCATAGGCTTTTGCAAGTCCTTAATTGCGATTCCTTAATAATCGCAATTAAGGACTCGCAAAATCCTACCTTCATGCATGTGCCTGTATGGGCCTTATTAGGATGGCGGGCGGACCTGAGTCCGCCCGCCATCCCAGCGGTGTTGGGACCGGCCGCCAGACATGCGGCGGTCCTCACCGCTGAGCTAGGATGCGACCGCCACCCTGGCGGTCGCATTCCGCATTGTAACATTGCGGCAGGTGCTGCTTACAGCAGCACCCGCTTCGATGTCAGAATCGCATGCCTGGCATTTCACTGCACCACATGGCACCACTTGGTGCAGCGAAATGTAGGGGGGTACCATAGGTACCCCCCAAGTGCACGCCCCCACCCCCCCGGGGGCCCGCAACGGGCCCCCAAAGCCAATCCCTGCCAGCCTTTCCATGGCGGCATCGCCGCCATGGAAAGGCCTTTAACAATCGACATCCTAATATGGCTGGCGATGCCTGCTAGGCACCGCGACCATATTAGAGCCCCTGCTCCGCCCGGCAGGCAATCGTAACGATTGCCTGCCAGCGGAAAAGCGGCAGACGGACTTTCCGTCCGCCACAATACCCACCGCCATCGTAATATGGCGGGGTATTTCACGTTACGATGGCGTAACGGTCGCCATTGCCGAGCCGGCGGTGGCGACCGTTACGCCATCGTAATGAGCCCCTTAGACATGAGTGCATGTTCCAAGATGGCGGAGATGTTTGCTGCAATGATTTTACTATGGTACTGAGTAATGTTGTCCTCTTACTATGAGTACTTCCTGGAAAGTAACTTTTTTTTTTATGGAAATAAAAGCTATCAGCTTGTCATCGTGCACAAAGCTGTGAGTAACAGCCGGCACACGTGGATGAATTCACTTAAAAAATAAAAGCCAGATTGAAAAAACCCTTGGAGTGCCGGTTTTCGCCTTTCTCTTGTGGAATATGAGGCGTTTGAAGTGTATATATATATATATATATATATATATATATATATACACACACTTTCTATTTAAAATGAATTCAGCCATTGTTTTGGCCTCCTATCAACGTTCTGGTTCTGTAACAGATCATCCTAATTTTGAGTGTACGACACAGACCAGAATATGCTTGAGTTTATGAGCTGTGATGTCAGTACTGGTTTTGGTTCTGTTGCTGCTCACATTCTGAATACTTTAGTAATGAAGAGATTAATGAGTGATGTTGTTTAATTGGTGTGACCAAAAATCATGCAAATGCTATTATTTGCTGTTTGATAATTGCCATGTCTAAAGTCTGGAATGTCTTAATGTGACTGCAGTAACTGGAGACTTCAGTGTTATTGGAGACCCATGGTATTCATCTACTGGCCTATCTGGGTTTAATTGGGTAGGGGTTAGGAATTATGTTAACTGGTTACAGTGTGAAGTATTGGCTAAGGTGTTCACTGTTGTAAACTGTGTGAACTCTAAATTAATGATATAGTGAGCTCTGTTGGATGTGTGTAGAGTGTTCTATGTAAGGCATGGACAGGATGCTGAGAAGATCTGTTGAATCTCCTTCTTGCTTGCCCAAGGAAAAGGTGACTGTCTGCAGTAGGCACATTGGTCTCGTGCACTTAACAGTATAAGTGAAAAGTATTAAATGTCTCCTTAAGACAGGGGGGTGTGGCCTAGCAAGATGGCTGCATAGTCCCATCTCCAGTTTGTTACCGCAGCGGTGCCTCAAAGCCTCATTAATCCTTACTTAACTATCCGCATGAACTGCCTGTGACAAAGCCCTGAGTCTCAGGGGGCGGTTGCCTTTTTCAGAGACCCGGCTATAACTGCACGGGGGCACCCTGCTATCTGGAAAATTAGAGCTGAGTGCAACAGCCCACAAGGGCTGCATCAGGACGCAGCACCGAACGGACTGGCAGGTCCGTTGTGTGATTCCACGATTACTGGCTGGAGCCTACCGGTGTCTTATCCCCCAGGCTCTGGGCTTATCATCACAACATGGGACTAGTAACTCGCTGCGTCCCCCACTACGTTTTTTGAGAAGCGTGGCCTTTGCAGACTGGCCTGGGCGTGGACCGAGTGGAGGACTCGAACCAGCACCACAACTGTGGCTGGGCAGAGAGTGGTTGACACCTCACCCTGTGCTTGGTACTGATGCGCCCGCCAGGGGTGGCCCAGGCTCCTGACATCAGGGGAATGTGGATGTACAGCTCCCCAGTCTGATGAGCGGATATGGTGGGCCCTTGGAGATGCCTTGAATCGAGCATGATGCCGGAGGGCCGACGAACAAAGCAATTTTGCACTGGTAAGATTGTGCACCCCGCGGTCCCCTCTCATGCCTTCAGCCCAAGTGATGCACCGCACTGCCCTCCTTCTGCTCTAGCGCTCCTGTATCTGGACAGTGATTCTCCTTGTGGCACATATATGCCTATGATTCTGGCACATAAGTCCCATGGGGGAGCTTGCATTGTCGGAACTGTAAAGAACACCATTATTGTGTATTGGGGTACTGACAACTACGACAGGAGATTGGCCCCTGTTATTAGTGGGGGATGTCTACGCTGGTACTGGTGCAGCCCCCTGCTCTGTGGTGCTTGCATGAGCTTCTTGTCCGACTGGAGTCTCTGGAGGGAGGTTGCCGGGCTATCTCGGATTATTGGAGCTTCCTGTGGCATTGGTGACTAAGGAAGATGTGAAACTGTGTACGGGAATGGGATAGCTAACCCCTGGGCAGCCTGGGGTCCGGGAAGATGCCCTGTGACCATTACTAACACCTGGAAGGGTGGCATGCCTCTCTGGCTGCAACAGACACGAGGGGGGGGTCTCCATCCTGGGCACATCTTGCACCACACAAACGGGAGGTTGATTCTCCTATGAGGCCTAGGGTCTGCAGCTGATGCTTTGTAAGTGCGAGGCCATGCATGGACTCTCTTGGCCTGGCGCTTCTTCAACTGAGAGTTCTTTTTAATCCCTGATGATAATGGGTAAATACAAGGGAGCAAAGATAGCTCAGTCTAATAAACTAGATCAATACACTGTGTCGAGGCTGGAGACGCTACACTTGGACATGATCAAGAACAGCCTGCTGATATACCAAACCGGGGGCCCTCCACGGCGGAATTCCTAGCAGTGATATAGGGTTCTTGAGTTGCATTGGAAGGGAATATGGACACAATGGCTATTGAGATCAACCATCTGAGTCTGGATCTTCGCAAGGTCGCGGTTCATACCACAGCAGTGGTGGATGATGTGGCTGCCTTAAAATGGGAGGTTAAATCACTGAGAGCCATTATCGAAGGACTTATGTGTAGTGCCCTACATGCAGAGGAAGAGATGGAGGATGCTGAAGGGCGCTCTCTGTGAAATATTATGTGACTAATGGGCTTTCCGGAATGTGTGGAGGGCCCCCCTGTGGAACCTTTCCTGAAAGATTGG